>CM057055.1:52722500-53922500 GCA_029948455.1 Solanum rostratum
AGTACTTAAAGGTAATTTATATGCATGAGTCTAATTGTTGGTACCATCTAAAGCAAGATATGATCAATCAAAAGTCTATTTCTTTCTATCTAACAATCTTCTCAAAAGATATTATTTTGCAAAACAAAAATATTTTTTTTTTATTCGTATGAACTATGTTAGACCTGATTCTTGGTATGGTGAGATACGTAGGCAGTACTAAAAAAGGGCTCGGTCTCAAATAAAAAGAATATATATATATATATATATATATATATATATATATATATATATTCTCTCTCATATTTTTGAAAAAATCAAATTGAAGCATCTTGTTTTCTAAAAAAAACAGATAATAAAATAAAAAATAAATTCACCAATAAAAAGATTACAAAAAAAAAAGTTTCAAAATTTCTCAGTTTCAAAACTGGAGCATATTTTATTTTATCTTATTTTTAAAAATTAAAAAAAGGTAAAATAAAATAAAAATAATTCATTCGTCTAGGGCGCGAACCCTCATAATATTCGCTTAGGGAGCGAACCCTCATAATATTCGCTTTAGGGCGCGAACCCTCATAATATTCGCTTAGGGAGCGAACCCTCATAATATTCGCTTAGGGAACGAACCCTCATAATATTCGTCTAGGGCGCGAACCCTCATAATATTCGTCTAGGGCGCGAACCCTCATAATATTCGCTTAGGGCGCGAACGCTCATAATATTCGCTTAGGGCGCGAACCCTCATAATATTCGCTTAGGGAGCGAACCCTCATAATATTGGCTTAGGGCGCGAACCCTCATAATATTCGCTTAGGGAGCGAACCCTCATAATATTCGCTTAGGGAGCGAACCCTCATAATATTCGCTTAGGGCGCGAACCCTCATAATATTCGTTTAGGGAGCGAACCCTCATAATATTCGCTTAGGGAGCGAACCCTCATAATATTCGCTTAGGGCGCGAATCCTCATAATATTCACTTAGGGAGCGAACCCTCATAATATTCGCTTAGGGCGCGAACGCTCATAATATTCGCTTAGGGCGCGAACCCTCATAATATTCGCTTAGGGCGCGAACCCTCATAATATTCGTTTAGGGTGCGAACCCTCATAATATTCGCTTAGGGCACGAACCCTCATAATATTCGCCTAGGGAGCGAACCCTCATAATATTCGCTTAGGGCGCGAACCCTCATAATATTCGCTTAGGGCGCGAACCCTCATAATATTCGCTTAGGGAGCGAACCCTCATAATATTCGCTTAGGGCGCGAACCCTCATAATATTCGCTTAGGGAGCGAACCCTCATAATATTTGCTTAGGGAGCGAACCCTCATAATATTCGCTTAGGGCGCGAACCCTCATAATATTCGTTTAGGGAGCGAACCCTCATAATATTCGCTTAGGGAGTGAACCCTCATAATATTCGCTTAGGGCGCGAACCCTCATAATATTCGTTTAGGGTGCGAACCCTCATAATATTCGCTTAGGGCGCGAACCCTCATAATATTCGTTTAGGGAGCGAACCCTCATAATATTCGCTTAGGGAGCGAACCCTCATAATATTCGCTCAGGGCACGAACCCTCATAATATTCGTTCATATCTTCATAGGGCATGATAGCCCCCATTTTTATTTTCCATAAAGCATAAAATCTAATTTCATTTAATAGTGGAGTATTTGTTTTTTTCCTTGTTTTAATCATTTTATTATTTTTGTTTAATATTAAATTCAAGTCAAGCAAAATAACCCACAAAAATTTTCTTAGCACAAACTGGGGCAGAAAATTCTTGTTTTGTTAGTTTTCTTTGATTGCAGGCAGGTCCCTCTGCGACCACAAATTTGGACTTCAATAATGGAGTAACATTTGTCCGATCTGAGAAGTGAAAATGACATTAAGAGTCGGTTCGGACCCATTGTAGCAGCTCAATATTTGAAGATTCAGCTTCCCAACTTCAATTCAAGAAACAAGTGTTCAAGAATAGTCTACTAACTTCCCTTTGGAGAGGCATCAGCAACTCAATAGAGATTTCAAGTTCAAGCCTCAAACTCAAACTTTGAGCTTAGATTTCGAGATCAAGGTACCCGCCAGAAGAAGGCGAGGTGATAACTAAAGAAGCAAAAAAGGAGTTGAACAAAAAAGAGGGTCAAGACAAGTAGAATAGACAAGATTTTGTATCGTTTCCTTTCAGTTTTATTATCTTCAATGTAACAATAGGAGCCACGGACCAGGATCTCCACAGGACAAGACTCAACTCTCTAATCCATTCATCCATCCATCCATCGTTGCACCTATTTGAACTACACGTGACCTGATTCTCTTATGACCCGAGATATGTAGGCTGCCCAAAGCCAGGGCTCGGTCACTCTTACTTACTCTTTCCCCCCCCCCCCCCCCCCCTCCCTTCTTTTTCCTTACCTTTTAATAATGGTCTGGCCAAAAATTAGGCACGTTAACTTCTTTGCTTGAAAACTCTTCATGTTATCAAGCAAAGAGGGGCATCCTGTTAGCACCTAATTTTTTACCAAACTTAGGTTATTTACTTTTTAATATTTAAATATTTAGTTTTGAGTCTAAATTAGATATTTTTATCTTATTTAGAATAATTTGAAAACAACAAAAACATAGTCATTTTTTAATGTAAGTTTTGCTTAATAAAGAGAAAATTTATAAAAAAATATATGTTTTTTCTAGTTAACTTTTCTATTTATTTTTTAATTGGAGATAGTTTTCTTAACATATTTTTTTTTCTTTCTTTTCTTTTAAAAACAAAATGAAATAAAAAAAAAATTAAATAATCCTAAAACTACCCATTAATTCCAACTCCTCCCCCACTACTTCCACTTTTCCACTCTCACATATTCCCTCTATATACTACACACAAAAACAACAAAAAGGGAGGAAACACAGACACAACCAAAAAAAAGAAAAAAAAATTCATCCATCTTTTCTTTCTTCACATCTACAAAGCACAAAAAACAAGACAACAAAAACACTGATAAAAAAAAATCATATACCACATTCTTTCCTTTTTCCCACATACACAAACACAGTAGAAAAAATACTTAATTTTTTCTTCACACATCTTATACACACTTAGGAAAAACCAAAAAAAAATCTTTCGAAAAACACAACAAAAGGAAAAAACGGAGTTCGAGTTTTGCGCTTGGTTTCGAGTTCCTGGTTCTTATTATGGTCTATTTTTGTAAATCAGTCTTCACAAAAGGTAACACTTAATTTTTCTTGTACAGTTTAATGTGATTAAAATATATTGAAGTTGTGGAATTTCATTTATGTTTGACCAATTAATATTCTGTGATGTTATAATATAAAATATATATGTTCAAATTTTTCATGTCAACCTCATGTTCATATTTTTTTTATTATTATTAAATGTATCGTTAAATTATTATAACAGCCCGCAGTTTATTTCATATTTAAACAATCAAATGTTTATTGCATGTTTAAATAAATCTCCTGTCCAAGTTTACTCTTATTTTCATAGTCAATTATTTTTGTGATGTTGTGTGTATTTACGATTTAATAAACATCAATGAAAAAATAATCAGTGACATGAATTCATTATGTAAAATATTGTTTTTCAGTTTGTAGGTACTTCTTTTCATTTTAATGAAAAAAATAAAGAAAAGAAAAGACTTTAGGTGTTCATAATTTCTAACATGCAAAATGTGTAAACTTTTATAAAAATGTATTGGGGCGTTCTTACTAATATCGTGCTCACTTTTTCTTAGAGAAAACATAAAATAAAAATGAAAAGTTTGTAACTTTTTTACATCTTATTTGAGTAAAGATTTTCTAAAATATTATTAACAGTTTTATGTTGATCCATGGTATTAATATTGAATTGTTAAATTAGGCTTCGTATAAGTCATAATGACTAAAAGTAATTTTTTTTGACTTTGTAAAAAGAATCTAATTTTTAAATGATTTTGGTAATTCAATTTCTTTAAATTGAATCTAGGAGCATGATTAGGTCGATAAACAACGATAGACAAACATTAGGATTAAAATAACATTAAACAAATGTATTGAAAAATACGATTAAATGAATAATTTATGGCAAGATTGGAAAGCGCTGCTACCAATACACCATATTAATAAAAATAAGATAGTTTAAAACAAGTCTCAAATAATTCAAAAAAGGCGGGTGAACAACATATATTTTTTTGTAAAACTTATCAAGATATATTCAAATTAAGTAAGCCATAAACTAGTCAATGAAGCGACCGTGCTAAAACCACGGGACTCGAGGGGTGCCTAACACCTTCCCCTCGGTCAACAGAATTCCTTACCTGATCTCTATTTCACAGACCAAAAAATAAAGAGTCATTTCCTTTTGAGTAGGGATAAAAAAGGTGACTTGGAACACCAAAACTCAATTCCAAGTGGCGACTCTAAAGAATAAAATAGTCCCTTTTCAAAATGTCACTTTAATTGGAAAAACTCTATTTTTCTAAACCACCACACACGAGGGAAAAATAGGGGTGTGACAATTGATAACTCTAATAATAAAGATTTTAACTTTCTATTGAGGTTTTGCATAAGGTATAAGAAAGTGATATTGGACTAGTAAAGCCAAAAAGTAGGACCAGTTGAAAAATAGATATGATTTATATCAGTTTATATGTAATTTTTGTGTTTGAACTATGTCATTGGTATTACTAATATTTGTGACCATTAATGGATTTAGTTATGAAAATCGCTTTGATCCTATATTAGCATTATCGATGGACCAGATGATTTTGAGATATTTTAATTAAGATGGCAAAAGTTTGTGCACAATAAAGTTTCATCTATGTACAATTATTCAGAAATATATGTGGTTCAAGTGGGAAATTGTTAGTAATTTCGATTTTATGGACTCACATATTAATATATTTATACATAGATATGTTATCGTCCAAAGAAGCCCGTTTTATGATCTAATGAAGTGTTAAAATATTTGGGCTAAAAGTAAATATCTATTAATATCGGGTCAATTTAAATAAGAAATCCCATAAACTTTTTCATATGTCTGATGGAGGCTTATCGGAGAGGTGTTTTTTAACCTGAAAAGGTGCCTTTAGAATTCTTTAAATTGAATGGTCCCTAAATCAGAAGATAATGTTCTTTTCTTTTCTCTCCATCTCAGAAAAGAAACTCTGTAAAGAACTGTCTTCTAGGTTTAGAAGATCAAGTTCTTGAATAAAATTATCGTCATGGAACAAGGTTAGTATCTTTTTTAATTTTTATAAATAAATCTTTGTCTAATGATTTACTTGTGATCCCGGATGAATTTCTTTAAAGTTTTCCAACTTGAAGAATACAAGTATCTTTCACTTTGCGTGAACATTAGTAAAAGATCAAATTAACATCTATTTTTTTAAAAAAAAAAACTCTAAGATAATAATATCCATCATTGTAGAAATTAAAACTTTTTAAGAATATTTATAATTTAAAAATAATAATTAATATTTATATGATATTTAAAGTTTAATATGCAACACTCATATGAAGAAATTAATACTTAGTGAAAAAAAATAAAGAAGATTAAGATTTAATTACAGCAAAAAAGATATATTTTGAATTAATAAAAATTAAATTTAGAGAAGAATTAATGAAAAAAGAGAGCTGAACCCGACCCTATTCCCAGCAAAGCAAAAAAAAAGTAAAAATTTAGACTTTACATGGGTTAGAAACTAAACTTGCATCTCTTGGATGGTCTATTCCACACTTTGCTACTTGCACATTTCAAACATCTATTACAATGGGTGGCAAATGCGATATATATTATATTTATTAAACATATACACTTGCCAGAACTAGGCATGAACCCTCGGAATTCGTTTGGAACCTGATACACACAAATCATATATGCAATCCTATCTGAATCAATATTTTAGAACTCAATGGAATTATCAAAATTCGATTTTGAGGTCTTTTTGATCCGAAACTCGATAAAGCTCATTAAAACTAATCAAAAATCTAAATACCCAAAATACCCTTGGGATTTCAGTCCGAAACTATCGGAACTGTTGGAATTTTGATTTGAGCTTTCGAACTCCGAATGTTGACCAAAGTCATACTATGATCCAAATTCATACTAGGATCCAAATTCAAATAAAAAAATACAACTTTGGACCCAAAATCTCCGTTTTAATTTCAAATTTAGTTCCGTCAGTCCTCCTAGAACAAATTCCGCATTTCAGAGCTAATGAAATCGATGAAATTGCATTTTTGACACCCGAAACTCAAGATAACATCAAAACTCGAAATTTTATACTTCAAGCCTTTAAAAACTCCTTCTTTAGTAAAATTCCAACTTTTACAATATTTTCAGAAATTAGACTTTCCAACTCATTCAGAAATGACTCAAAGCAACTTTTGAAAAGGACAAAATGGTAATTTTATCAAAAATCCCAAAAATGATCATTACAATAATTAACCCATTTAAGTCACAAAATATGTATCAGATACACATTTATGAAAAATATTTGATTGTTCATAATTTTAAAAGGAAAAATTAAATACCTAAGCTAACATATAGTATTTATTTATGCTTTAAAACTACTGTTTAATTTAATTATGAATGATGAATATAGTTAAAGAAAAGTGGCTATTTATTGGGTCCCATATTTTGAATTTGATACACACACCTGCAAATCTTTTTTTTTCCTCTTTTATATAAATCTATACTCTTCTCTCTCATCTTATCCATAATCTATGTCCAAAATCTTTCACATTTTTTTTAAATCTCTCAATCTAATTAACATTCAAAATTTAAAAATTTCATATTCTCTCTTCTACTCGTGTATACCCAAATCAAAGTAACAATCATCAGTTATTTTTTAGTATCTTTCATAAGGTTTTTTTTTATGTATTTATATATTTTTGTCAATTTATTCCCATTATTTCATTTTGTATATTTTTTTCAATTTGTTCTCATTATTTCATAGTTTTCAATCATAATTTTTTATTGTTACGGTGAAATCACTATTCACATTCAAATTATGGATGAACAATCTTCATCAAAGAGTACTACTAGTATATATTTGCATGCAACAAAATCTTATCTTCCTCTATCTTTTTATTGGGTATAACTCAAGACTTTGAAGAAATTGCAGGTTCCATCGTCAAATCTCAAGTCATTGCAAAAAATAATTCAAAAAGAGAAATTCGATCTAAGTTCTACAAATACCCCATTACAATGCAACAAATCATGCAAAAATCTAATTCTAAAGAAGAAGAAAAAGAGAGATGAGAAAAAGAAATAGTAATGCTTCTAAAAATTGATTATTTTTCAAAAAGTAGTAATACAATTATGATTTGTATATTCAAACCATGCATCAAGGGCAAACACTTAAAATATAATGAGGCAAAAATAACTATAGTTTGCTAAATACGATTTATAGCTACATATTATAGAAATGAGAGAAGCGAGCGTGACCGAGAGAGGGAAGGAAGAGGTGAGCGTGAGAGAGAGAGGGGGAGGGGGGGGGGGGGGGGAATAGAGAGATGAGAGAAAAGACAATTCCCTTAATAATGAAATCAATGCAATAATTTTCATACTGTAAAGTATTAATTACAATTTATTCCTATCTTTTTTAATTTTACTAAAATCCCTTGAACTGCATGAATACACTCAATAGCGTCCCAATACAAAAATTGGAATACATTAATCAATCGTTTCAGTTGAGCGAAGAGGGGAAGTAAAACGTAAAATTTAATTTTCTATTCCTAAAATCACGCAATCTAATTGATATCAAAATTTTCATTTGTAACAGCTTTTCAAAACAAAATTCAAAAAAATAAATAAATAAAGATGCGCAACATCTTTCCAAAATAAACATACTTCAGCTCATTGTGTACCCCCTCTCTGTTGTAATTGATACAAAAAAAGTACCCTTGTATCATGTATGCTTGTATTTGAGATATAAAAATAAATAGAAATATAATTTTGTATAAAAAATATTATGTATTTGATACTAAATTTTATATTCTTCAGCACATTTTTGTCCCCTCTCTGTTGTTCTTGATACAAAAAAAAACACATAATATGATTTTATATATCATTTGAGACAAAATAAAGAGAAACACAATATTGTATCAGGAACTTATGTAGATGATACGAAATTGTACATATATCAACTACAATATTGCCATTGTTGTATTCGATACAGAAAATAGACCAAAAAATAAAAAATACACATAATCTAATATTGTATCATGCACTATTATATTTTGATACAAAATTACACAAAACCAATATTTATTATGCACTGTTATATTTGATACAAAATTACATAGAATTCTAACATTGTGTCAATCACTGTTGCACTTGATACAAAATACATAGAATTCCAACATTGTGTCAATCACTGTTGCATTTGATAGAAAAAATATAAACAATCCAATATTGCCTTATTCGCTGTTGTATTGGATACAACAAAAAGATGACCTAAATCCGTTTAAAAAAAAATAAAAATGGAGAAGACAAATACAAAATTAATAATAAAAAAAAAGATAGAAAAGACAAAATAAAAAAGAAAAGAAGAAGAACGAAAATGGGTTGAAATTGATTGGCAGGAAAGAGAACTAAAATTGAAATTAAAAATGATAAGTATCACTGGTGATTTTAGGAGAGAAAATAGGATGATATTGAAGAGTGAAAATAGGAAGAAAAAATCTTTTATTTTAGGGATTAAAATTTATGTATCGATGTTTAGAAAAAAAAGAGAATTTTTTGAAATATTTTGAACAAATTATTTAAATATAGAAATTATCTAATAATCAAATAAATCCGCAACATATACATTTTCATACAAGTCATGAATCAAAATATACATATTATTTGTCTTTTAATACATAATAAATTATATAGAAACTACACATTCACACATACAAATCAATTAATTACATTGGATATACCTTTTTCTTTGTTATTAATTTATAAGTATATAATTAGAACAAATATAGTAAATGAATAGTCGACAAGACGGCAAATCAAACACGAATTAACCAACTAATATGTAAAAATTTTCAAAAATATAAATATTGAAATAAATAAATTCTTGTATTTGCCTTTGGTTGTATAAGAAGTAAAAATAATCAATGAATTTTCTTCTACGACCGAAGAAGTTTTCAATATAATTAACCTAATGAGTATTTTGTGTTTCGTCAAGAAGAAGTCATAATTGATAAAGAATTCTAATTAAAGTTAATAATCATTAATCAAGGAATAATTTTTCATTTTTAAAATCATAGCTGCTGCATAATTAATTCTTCAAATTAAAGTAAAATGTCAATTTGTATAATTAATTAGAAAATAAAAGAAATATACAAATGAAAATCTTTTTGGGTATTGCAAAGTATAGTTATGTAGCGTAAATAGGTAAACTTTGGTTAAAGGAGCCTATTATGTTTCTTATCTTAACTATTTATGAATTTTTTTATTTAAAAAAAAAAAGAAATACATCTAATGAAATTAAGTATATGAATCAAATACATACTTCAAATATATTAATAAAAAGACACGTATTTTGATTCAGATAATTAATAATTTTGATTTATGTAAAAAATTTAAATGAAGATTTGTATATAGTTCAAAAACAACAACATACTTTTATTAAAATACTCAACAAAGTACCAACTAATTAGAGCAAGAAATATACAACATTTCTAACATGAATAATTGATATAAAAAAAAATAATGTCAAAAGACAGAAAAACTAATTCAAATTTCTGTGAAGAATAGTCGTTCATATTACTATTGTTAAAAAATGAACGAAAGTAATTAGAATTTTTTATTCTAGAAATTGTTAGACTAAATATATTCAAAAACTGTTAAATGAGTGATTTTCTTCTTAAAAAGAATTTTAATGATAGTCCCCAATTAAACACACGTTTTAATGTAATCCAGCTTAAATGAATCTTGATAAATATAATACAGGTGATCCAATGATTTGAGTTTAGACGGTGGTCTCAAGTTCGAAATTTCTTATTAGCAAAAAGAAAGAGTTTGATATATGTACTGATTTATTTTTATTTTTTAAAAATTAAAAAGACCATTTTAATTATTTGAAACAGTCATAAAATTTAAAGAATTCATGATTTAATTTTATATAAAAACATCAAATCAATTTAGTACGATTATGCTCGACCAATTCGATTTGTTTTCATAATTTTTGATATCCCTAATCACATTCAAGCTGAAATTATTTTATCACACCCAGCGGGCAAAGATAATTTAGTCCTCACACCAAATAATCCTTGGTAAGGTAAATATAAAACATAGCGAGTCCACTCCAAATCATAATTACTCCCTCCGACCCATTTTTGGAAAATTTAATTTAAAATTTTTTCATTTGCCTTTGATAAAATATCCCTTCTGTCCCATATTTTTTATATGGGTATTTTTCATTTCACATGATTATTAAAAAATTATTAATGCACCAATGAATTTCACTATTTTACCATTTATCCGTATCAATGTACATTAAATTAAATTAGAAAAAATTATTAAAACACTAATTAATGATTGGAATAAAATGAAAAAAAAAAGTTATTCTATCCTAATTTAATATGATCATATAAATATAATATGGGACATAGTAATTTCAACCACACAACTAGCATGATTTTTTTAAAAAAAATTTAAACACCGTATCAGTCATGTCACATAGAATGATACCAAGGGAGTAATAAAATAATAACAGGTGAGAGAAAAAAGATATGTTAACCCAACGAAGTCTTAAGTCTCAACCTTAAAATCACAATCACAACTCCCCAAACATCCTTTTCATGACACAAAATTTCAGATGTTGATCTAGTCAAATTTAGACTCTTTATCTGTCACAGCACTAGACAAATTTTCTTATAAACAAATGCATACTTCCACATCTGTAAAATGAAAACGGAATGGCAACAAAAACCAACACTTGATAATTGAACAATCTTCTGAGCAAGGAGATATACATGTGCATTCACATTGCCAAAATATTTAAAGCTGAAACACTAGGACTAATAGGCAATAACAAAGTAGGGAACAACCATATCCTAATGGAAAAGGTAAACAGTTGAAAATGTAAATGCCATAGACAGAAGAGTGCAATATAGTCATTCACCTTCAGCGATTGCTGCATTCTCGTGCAAAGTGCCCTTCTTCCCCACACTTGAAACAACCCCCGCCGCCGCTGCCAGAATATCTTCCACCACCCTGGCTACACTCCCTAGCAAAATGCCCTTCTTCCCCACACTTGTAACACCCACTTCCTCCACCGCCACCATAACCTCCACCGCCACCTCCTCCATACCTTCCGCCTCCGCCGTATCCACCATCACCTCCATACCGACCACCTCCGTAACCACTGTCACCACCACCATACCTACCACCGTCACCATAGCGATCACCGCCGTCACGGGATCCTCCTTTGACAGGGGCACCATCTGGCCCGGTGACGTTGACAGCCTTAGAACGGCCATCATTACCAGATTCCACATCGAATTCGACAGCTTCACCTTCAGCTAAGCTGCGAAAACCTTCAGATCTGATACCAGATTGATGAACAAAAAGCTCATCACCACCATCATCAGGAGTGATGAAACCGAAACCCTTTTGGTCGCTGAACCACTTCACGGTTCCCTTCTTCCGACGTCCCTCATTATTCTCCGACGCCATAGCTTCCACTCACAGAGAAACCTTTGGACTACTTTTGCTTTCTTGGTGTTCTCACCGCTTTGGCCTTTCAATATTGCAGTGCCTTATTTATATCGACTGCCACCGATGATTCTATCCCAATCCATTCTGCCGTTATATTAATAAATATATACATTTTATTTTGAAAATATTCCATTTAAATTATTTGATTCTTGAAAAATGAAAAATATCACATAAATTGTGACTAAAAAGAAACACTTTCACTTACGGGTGTACAAAAACTCCTTCTATCGATGAACCAAACCAAAAAATATTATTGGTTTATTGTTATCGGACTATTGGGTTAACAGATTTTTAATGATTTTACAAAAAAAATCATTGTGTTATCAGTTTAGTTTCAATTTTTAATATTGGGTTATGGGTAAACTGATAATTCATTAAGACTATCATAATTTATTACTTTAGCGCTTCATAAATATTAATAATTTAACATCACTTGATACTAAATTGATACTCGTAAGTCATGTATTTACTTGATTTTCAATGTATAACCCTTCTGTTGGAAAGTAAATTAGCATATGAGGTCAAATATTGCATATTATTAAGTTTAGGTACTCAATTGATTTGTTTGTATTACTGTATCTCATCGTATTGGTCAAATAGTTAAAGAAGTCATATAGTTATTTGGGAAAAGGGTCAAAATACCCCCTGAATTATTTGAAATAGAGCAAATATACCCCTCCGTTACGTTTTGGTTCAAAAATACCCCTCAATAAAAATTTTGGCTCAAAAATACCCCCTCTCTAAAGGAAACAAAAAAGGGTCAAAAATACCCCCGAACTATTAGAAATGGAGCAAAAATACCCCTTGATTAAATTTTGGTTCAAAAATACCTTGTTAAAATTTTGCAAAAAAAAAGTACCCCTCTCTCTAATAGAAATAACACCATGCATATTGTGTGGACAAAAAAAAACACATGATCAGTCCACGTGAAATCCTATTTAGGGACTCAAGAGGTTTTCTTCTCCAATATTAGGTCCAAGACTAGCTGTTTCATGTCAAAAGAGACTGTTATTTCACTTGCAAACGTCTCAAGAAGTCGATCTTTGAATGATAACATTGATTCATCCTCTTTATAATCGTTGTCTCCTCCTCCAATCAGTTTCTCGAGTTCAATAGGATCCAATTCTTCAACTTTTCAAGCCTACGAATCTTTTATAGAAATTGTTGTACTCGTGTTATCAGTGTAACATAATTAATATAAGTTATCATTTTCAAGAGATAATTCAGCTGCAATTATAAATAATTTTTTTTAATATAGTAAGAATCTGGACTACTCAAAGTCAGATAAAAATTGATTTGAAGATGGGTTGAAGTTGAATTTTTTAATGGAAGAGAGATATTTTAAATAATAACTTTAAAATTTTAACAGAGGGGTATTCTTTAGCCGAAAACTAACGAAGGTTTTTTTTGCTCTATTTCTAATAGTTAAAGGGTATTTTGGCTCTTTTCTTTATTTCTGTTAGGACGATAGGTCTTTTTCAGCCAGAAATTTATTAGAGAGGTATATTTGAGCCAAAAATATAACAGAGAGCTATTTTTTATCCAAAAATATAACTGAGGGCTATTTTGAGCCAAAAATATAACTGAGGGTTATTTTTGAGCCAAAAATATAAGGGAGGGTTATTTTTGAATCAAAATGTAACGGAAGGGTAATTCTGCTCCATTTCAAATAGTTAAGGGGTATTTTTTTACCCTTTTTCCTATTTATTTTATGAGTATTTTCTAATTAGGTGAATTGAAAATCAAACTGTTAAGGACCAAAAGCCGAAAAAATATCTTATTGGTTTAGCATATTTAAAAACTGAAAATCGACAAACCAAATTGATAGCACATAAATCGAATCGAACCAACCGATGCACCCAACTTTCACTTTCTCCAAGACTTTATTTTTTTTAAAAAAAAATAATTTTTTTAACTTCTCCAAGACTTTATTAAATAAATTAAGGAAAAAAGGTTTAAAATGCCCCTGAACTATTTTTAATGGAGCAAAAATACTCCTCCATTACGTTTTTGTTAAAAATACCACTCAATTAAATTTTTGGCTCAAAGATATCCCTCTCTCTAACGAAAACAAAAAGGATTAAAAATATCCTCGAACTATCAGAAATGAAACAAAAATACCCCTTGGTTAGATTTTGATTTAAAAATACCCCTCTCTTAAAATTTTACAAAAAATAAATAAATTACTCCTCTCAAACGGAAATGACACCATGCATGTTATGTGGACGAAAAAGGGCAAATGATCAGTCCATATGAAACCCCATTTAAAGACTCAAGAGGTTTTCTCCTCGGATATAGTTTTGAGACTAGCCTTTTCATGTCAAAAAGGATTGTTATTTCACTTGCAAACTTCTCAAAAAGTCGATCACTGAATGATAATATTGATTCATCCTTGTTATAATGGTTGCCTCCTC
Organism: Solanum rostratum; assembly: GCA_029948455.1. Lineage (NCBI taxonomy): Eukaryota > Viridiplantae > Streptophyta > Magnoliopsida > Solanales > Solanaceae > Solanum > Solanum rostratum. The sequence continues at coordinate 52,736,609 of CM057055.1, forward strand.
CCTCATCCAATTTCTCGAGTTCAATAGGATCCAATTCTTCAAATTTTTTGAATCCACGAAGCTATATAGAAATTGTTGTGCTCATGTTGACAATGTAACACAATTAATATAAGTTAACATTTTCAAGAGCTAATGTCAAGGCCCGATTTCTCGAACCCTGATGGCGTCTACTAACCCCACGTAGACAAGCCAAAACCCTACGGCCCGTAGCATACGCGGTGGGTCATACAACACTCACAATAAATAAAGGAGGAATAAATAAGAAATGCAGAAGCAAATCATGACATAAGTAGATACAAAAGTCAAATCCCGACCCAAGAATAGTGATGTGGCAAAAACAGGAGCTAAATAAATACAGTATCCAAAAGAGACCCAGACATATTTAGATGATCAGACTGAATATAAATGGGTCTAAAGTCTGTCAAGAGATAAATGACAGAATAAACAACTCCTGAATAAAAGACTCGATCAGCGGGGCGGCAGGCTCAACGAATCCTCCAAAATGTGACTCCTCAGTCCGCACGATCGCGATGCCTACGCTGACCCACACCTGGCTCTGCACCACGAGAAGGCACAACAAGTGTAGCATGAGTACCACAATAAAGTGATACCCAGTAGGCTAGGCCGACTAGGATCAATAAATATAACATAATAATAACGAGGTAAGTAAAACAGGCAATATCAGTGAGAAAAAAATACCAACATGACATAATGTAAATACCCAATGGACAACAATAGTAACAACCTTGGGCACCCCTAGCCCGAATAATAAGAAAATCTCGAAGCCACCGCTAGGCAAATAATACCATACCTCTATCTATGGCTGGCGACGGAACCGGTAAGTACCGGTTCCAGTCCGGTTCCGATGCCGGTCCGGTTCCGGTACTTACCGGTAGGTTCCGGTAGGGGGGGGGTCCAGAAGGGGAACCGGGAAGGGACCGAATTTTTTTCCCGGTAATTACCGGTTCCGGTCCGGTACCGAACCGGTAATTCCGGTCAAATTTTTTTTTTTTAATTTCTAATATATTACCGTTGGTGTGGGGCCCACCAACGGTAATATATAAATAATGCCCGTTTTTGGTCCGTTTTTGACCTTTAGAAATAGTTTTTTTTTAATTTTTTTTATTTTTTTTTTCCAAAATTCAATATTTTCTCAACTATAAATACCCCTAAATCTTTCATAATTTTTCACTTCAATTCTCTCAATCTAATTCTCTCAATTCAATCCAATTCTCTCAATCCAATTCTCTCCACTTACTAATATTACAAATTTATAATTATATACATATTACATATTTACATACTACTCTCAAATATTATATATTATATATTCATTATCTACATTCTACTCTCTCAATCATTATTCCAAAATATTATTTAGTTTTGGTAATTGCATTTTGGAGCAAAATTTGGTGGATCAATTTGGAGCATATTCAAGCTTCAACTTTCATCAATTTCGGCTTCTACGTCTGTTTTTACACAGACGTTTGGTACCTTCGTTCCTAAATTCTACTTATTTATTCTTCCAAATTTACTTATTTGATTACTTTTACTTGTTGAGTTGTTGTCTCCTTGAATTATTTTTTTACATTCATAAACTTGATTTTTTGCATATAATCGTAATTTGTTTAATTAAATTTAACATGGATTCCGGTGGAAAAGGAAAGGGAAAGAGTACATTTTTTGGTGGAATTAAAAAGGCTTTAACCGGTAAAAAATCAGGTGGTACTTCGTCTACAAGACAAGCACCACTTAGATTAAATACCGAAGATTCTACTTACGTAGACAACACTTTTATTAATATTGACTCTAACACGGGATTAGACAATGATTTTCTTGAACAACATTTTGGGAATTTTAACGAAGATTTACCGGAAGATGATTTTGAAATAAATGAAAATGAAGATACTTTTGATGACGATGAAACTCAACCCCCATATAGTGCTACTACTCCCCCCCCTCCCGCTCCCGCTCCCGCTCCCGCTCCCACTCCCCCCGTACAACCTACGTCATCTAATAGGCCTAAGACGGAACGTGCAAAAAAATCCGTTGTTTGGCAATTTTTAACGCAAAATGAAGATAAAACAAAAGCTATTTGTAACAAATGTAAACACGTTTTAAACCATAAAACTTCGGGAAAGGGGGGCGGGACGGGTCATTTGAAAAATCACCTTATGCATTGTTGTAAAATGGAATTTTTGCATGCACAGGCTGTTGCGGACGCCAAAAAATTTGGAACTCCCATTCCCGATGAATCGGCGGGAGGTTCAAATATGGTGCAATCGCAACTAAATCCTAGTAATATTTCCGGTCCTAGTACACATAGACCTTATAGTAGACAACGTGACCTGGATGAACTTTCTAAAATGATTGTTGTTACTGGTTTGCCTTTTAGTTTTGCAGAAAATCCCGGTTTTGTGCATTATATTCAAATTGTGTATAACCCGTCTTTTAATGGTTTTTCTAGAAATACTATAAAAAAAGCTGTTTTTGACTTTCAAGCACGCCATGTACAATATCTTAGGTGTTTATTTGCTTATAATAATTGTAGGATAGCAATAACTTCTAATATGGGACGTAGTGTAACCAGTAATGATTACTTTATAATTACGGCCCACTGGATAGATGATAACTGGAATTTGCAAAAAAGAATTTTAGGATATAAAACTTGTGAATTTCGAAAAACAGGTTCTTATATTTCCCAAACTATTCTTAATGTTTTACAATTTTTTGGTATAAGTAGAAAAATATTTAGTGTAACTCTAGATAACGCTAGTAATATTAAACGTGCTGTAGATTTTTTAAAACCTATTATTTGTCCAACTTATGAAGATGGTTTTCATATTAAATGTGCTGCACATATTTATAATTTAATTGTTAAAGATGATATTTCTTTATTTGAAAATGGATGTAATAAAGTGGAAGCCGCATGCCACTTTATTTTTAAATGTCAAGTATTGCTAGGCGTAGGGAATTTGACCAGCGTTGCATTGAATGTAATTTACTTGTTAGAAAAATTCCTAAATCAATAGCAACTAGGTGGAATTCATTCTATGAAATGTTAAAAGTTGCTTACGACTATAGGAGACCACTTACAATGGTCTAGAATACACATAATTCAGATCTCACCTTCCGTCTAGATGAAAATGATTGGGTTAATATTAAAGATTTAGTTGATTTTTTAAAAGTTTTTTATTTAGCAACAAAACAAATTTTCGGCCTTTACTATCCTACTATTTCTTCTGTGTTGCCTAATATTTGTACTATTTGTAATAAATTAGCTTCGTTTAAAAATAATGCAAGATTTAGTGAACCTGTTAAAAAAATGATTGAAAAATTTAGGAAATACTTTTTCCCAATCCCTCAAATTTATTTAACTGCTGCTTTATTTAATCCTGCTTATAAAGAATTTGGTGTATTTAAAATGGTATCTAGTATATTTGCAGACTTAGAAATAGTATACGACGGAGAAAATCAATCACTTCATTTAGAAACAGTTCTAAGTAGCATTAGACCTGAAGCTAGGAAATTATATGATTTAGAACAATATAATTCAGTACAAAATGTAGAATACCAACCACAACCTACTAGGGCTAGATTTGATGATGACATTGGCGCAATGTTAGAATTACAACTTGGATTAGAAGCTAACGAAAAGAACGACTTTGATGAATATCTTAACCAGGCACCGGAAAGCATCAAGGACTCAGAGGGGAAGCCGCAGCTGTTGGCGTGGTGGAACACTCGTGGAAAAAATTTTCCAAGACTTCAACGGGTGGCTCGTGATGTGCTGGCAATTCAAGCTTCTTCAGTTGCTTCGGAAGGTGCTTTTAGCGCTGCTAGGTTCCAAGTAGGAGACCATAGGCATTCACTAGCTGGCGATAGCTTAGAAGTTTCAGTCTTATTTCGAGACTGGATAAATGCGGAGCGAAGGAATTTAGGGCGTCCGACATTGCCTTCTCAGTTTGAAGCCGATATCGATAATGTTATATCAGAATCAAGCGAAGACGGCATGGAATTTCTGGAAGAACAAGCTCAAGAGCCGATTCCAGAAAATGTGACAGCTGAAATGTTAGAAACTCTTAGACAAGAGTTTCAAAGTAGTTTAAGATATTAGTGATTAAATTTAATTATATTACAAATTTACAATAAATTATACCTAGTTGAAACAGAACCCTTCCTAGAAGGTGGCTGCGTAGATTAGGTTGATTTCTAATATCTTACCTTTCTACATTGTACAATTTAAATTTTAAAATTACCTAATAAAATTAGAGGCTATTCGCCTTATTTCTTTTTTTATTTTTATTATCTTCACTTAATCTTAATTTAAGTTTTGACTTCTAAGTTCTAACTTCTTTTTAATATATTTGCCCCTTTATTTCTCAAATCTTTATTAACTTTAAAGTTTAAAATACAAAAAGAAACATTCAAAATTTAATCGTTAAAAATTAAACTTTATAACAACTTTAAATTTTAACAACTTTCATACTTATAACAACTTTAAGTTTGAATTATAATTTATAAATTATATTAGTTTTAAAAATTAATTATATAACAAACTTATAACAACTTTAAGTTTGAATTATAATTATATAACTTATAAAGTTATACTTATAAATAACTTATAACAATTTTGAATTCAAAATTTCAAACTTTCAAACTTTATTTTAAATTTTAACAATTTATATAATGATTTATGAATAATAATACTACCATTTTAACATTTTATTTTAACCTTTAACATTTTAAACTTGAATTTAAATTTTTAAATATTAACAATTAATTTAACATTTTTTTAATTTTTTTTTTAAAAAACCGGAATTCCGGTGGACCGGTCCGGTCCGGTCCCGGTGGGTACCGGCACCGGTAAGGTAAGGGTAGTTTTTCCCGGTACTACCGGTGCCGGTTCCGGTCCGGTTCCGGGAAAAACCACCAATGTGTGACCGGTTCCGATCCCGGTACCGGTCAATGCCGGTCCGGTGTGACCGGTTCCGGTCCCGTCACCAGCCTTACCTCTATCACAGCCCGAACCAATATAGTATCGAATACCGAAATGCAGGAATAATAAGCAAGTAAGTAAGTGAATGTGGAAAGTAAAAACGAATATAACAAGCAAAACTTACCTGGCGTCCCATACCACCGGCAAGTACAAACAGTCAAAGCAAAACCCACCGTGACTTCCCCCATAAGCCCGGTGGACACAACAAGAATATAAGCAAGGAAATGGGGGCGGAAATTAAGTAAGTAGAACCAAACCCGTCAACAAAAACAACACCCGCTCGAGCGAAACACCCACCCCTAGGATGACGCGAGCCACAATCCATATAAACCAACCTCTATGGCAATATGCGCGAACATGCTCAGTGTAGGTCGACCTCTACGACGACACGAGCAAAGGCTCAGCATAGCTCAACCTCTATGAAAAATGCGAGCTAAGTAGGGCGTGCGCGTCAACCGCTATACGAAACAACATCAACAACAAATCTCAAAAATATTGGAATCCTACTACTAAGGATCTCACGATGCAACTCTCACAATAGATTATATCCACACATCCCATACTCTACGTACCCCCCTACGGCACCACAAGCCTACCGGACACAACTCAAATCGTCCCGTCTATGTCCCGCGACGGGACCCCAAGTTCACTAGTGAGGGGTAACAATATAAACGAGGTCAAATCAATCTAAAGATCATCCCATTCACTAGCCACTATCATATTACATTTATTCAAACCAGTCTCACATTGCTACGAGGTAAACCGAGCCTACCTGGGCGCCGACGATAGCCAAAACGAGTAAGAATAGCCCCAATGTTGCAGACCGGCTCACAAATCAACGAATACCTATCAAATATATATTCTAGACATCAATAGAAGCGTTTTGATACCCATATTGCAATACAAAAATTGCCGGGTCAAGCGGGCGTAAAAACGAGCCCTCGAGCCCGAAGCTCTGAAAAATATTTCGAACACACCGGGTCGTCCCTCATGATTTATGGGACTCATGGTTCGAATTTAAGCTCCAACGGACCGCCAAAAGGTCCTCAAACGCTCAAATTACACAAACTAATTAGCGCGAATTGACAATACGGCGTTCAAAAATTTCGAGACTTACCCGCGGTGATCACACTAGCTCCAAGACCAAGAATCAATCCTCAAACACCCAAGAAGCTAGCAAAAATCATTGGGTTTAATTATAGTTAGTAAACACCCCCAAAATCACTAAAAACGAGTTAAGGGCGAAGAAATTACCTTAATACCGCGATAACAATCGACCCCACACGTTCCAATATCGACACCCACGAATTTCCACTCAAAATCCACCAAGAATCGCCACCCTAACCCTTATTTTCTTTCAAGACTCGAAATAATGAGACATGGGGGGCTAAGGGGCTGTTTTGGAGGATTAAATAAACTGGGCCCAATTGTTTACCCTTATTAACTAAAAAAAAGGAAATATTACATAATTAAGCAAACATATAACTATAAATACCATATCTTAACTACATTTTAATATTATTACATTTATGGCAATTTCATAATTTTTTTTGCTATAAAAGTTGTGGACCCCACAACTCCCCATGTATAAAACCTAAAAATTTCCCTCTCTCACTATCTCTCCAATATACACAAACAGTTCCATAAATAAAGGAAGTAAAAAATACAAATATAATTTCTTTTCCTAATTGAATCTTCTTCTAAAAATAAGATGATGTTTCCATTCTAAATAAAAAATAGATTTTATTTCCTAGTGTGACTATTTTGCCCCCCAAAAAAAAGATCCATCCTAGTTTCTTGCACAAATTGCAAAACGAAAAAAATTACTTTTTTGCTATGTTTTTGGGAGAAAATTACTGGTGAGATTTGTTTTGAACTCATCTTCCATACACAATGGTGAAGGAGTCTTCCTCTAAAAAAGATAACATGAGGTATGCATTGTGCATGTTAAAAAATGAAAGAACCGCCATCATTTTCACTCGGATTAACTCAAGAAATTGAGAATATTGCAGGGTCAAGTTCAAAATCTAAGGGTAATGTATATACATTCATGGAATCCATCATTTCAATATAATGTATATTTCCCCCAATTGTATATTTTTTTCAGATCTGCATCATTTATCCCACTTTTATACATTATCAAAATTATTATGAAGGAAAACTTATACAACCTGGTCCATGTAACTTTTTAAAAAAACATAAATGGATAAGTTTATAAATTTATTACAAGTAAGCACACATGTATAAGCTCATGAACATTTTATACACTTTAATGATATGCATGTATAAATTGATCTGTGTATTTCTTTATAATTATACAATTACTAGAATTGTATAAAATTTAATAGATCTTATACCCACTAGTTGCATATACACAGGGACTGTTTGCGAATGTCCTAACTACAAGAAATAAGAAATTATGTATGATTATACACTTTTTGTACATGTCTAATTTAAGCCCATATACATAAGCCAAAATGCATAAATTGATATATATATTACTGGCCACATTTAGAGATTGTATATACTTTGCTGGAACTCATACATATGATATGTCACAGAAAACTTACATTTTTTTCGTTTGGAAATTTGTCTGCAATGAACTAGATGAATCTTTTTTTTGGGGGGGGACAAAATAGTCACACTAGGAAAAGAAATCTATTTTTTATTTAGAATGGAAATACCATCTTTTATTTTTAGAAGAAGAGTTCAATTAGGAAAAAGAATTATATTTGGTATTTTACTTCCTTTATTTATGGAGCCGTTTTCCATATAAAATACCTAAAAAGTCTCCCATTTAATGAACAAACTTTTGGCATTTTCATTTTATACATTACCATAAATTCCGACTTATACATTGAATTTGCTATAGCCAAAGTTAGAAAAGGTAATTTCATAAACATTAGCTATTTTAGGCCTTTATGTTTTTTAAGTTTGCCATTTATGAAAAATCCCCTAAAAAAAACACATATGGCATAAGTAAATCAGCAGCCCAAGTGGCCTTGGACCAAACTATCCTCCAACATGGGCCGGGTTCGAACCCCACTAGCAGCGCCTCTTTATACAATTTTTTTCATTTTTTAACAGCAGCTGAAAACTTCTTATCAATTTCGTCGGTTATTTCGAAACTCAAACGGAGTCCGATTTTAACAAACTTTATATGCACTTATATGTTTTTCGACGTTCCGGATCCAACGGAACCATCTGTTTTTTCATACGACGCTCCGATATGGCTGAAATAGCAGAAAGACAGCAGCTGGAAACAGCTTTTTATCAATTTTCTTGGAATTCCGTCGGTTATTTTGAAACTCAAACGGAGTCTGATTTTAACAAACTTTATATGCACTTATATGTTTTTCGACGTTCTGGACCCAACGGAATCGACGAAATCGCGATCGGAGGTCGTTTTCTCAAAAAGAGTTATTGAGTTCCTTTAACAAATAAGGAACTCGGGGGGCCAAAATCACAACGAAAACCCCGGGAATCGAAACGACACCTCCCCTAGCCTAAAATCATCATTTAAAACTGTTAGGAATCGACGGAAATGCAATAGGATGCACCGGTTGACGGAAAATGCAATATGGCTCCACTTTTACCGGTAAACTTCAAAACTTACAAAATCGAGCCTAAAATCAAGCCGAACTCATCCGGAAGCAAATCAATAGTCTATCTTGACTATTTTCGACGTTACAGAGCTAATGGAATTGACGAAAACGGGTTTTGATGCTCCGATCAATAAGTGCTCCCTTTTTGGGCCATTTCCTTAAGCCTTAAGAACTAAATTTCCATATTTTAGCTCGAAATCTTGCGTGAGGTTCCGGGAACCAAACCGAGACTTCACCTAAGTCATATTCGATATTTCGGAGCTAATGGAACTGTCAGAGCTCGATTCTGACATCGTTTGCTAAGATTTCACTTTTTGGTGCACTTAACTTAAGCTTAAGTTCCAAAAATGAGGAAAATGAGATATTTATGAATTTAGTCACCGGGGCACCGGACTACCGGTCCCAGCAGGTCGTATACGACCTGGGGTAACTGTATATACGCTCTAAATATGAAAAAAATACATGAAAAATATAATTTTGGCCATACGGGTCATCACAGCTAATTCATTTGCAGCTATAAATAATTATTTTTTTAATATAGTAAGAATCTGAATTATTCAAAGTCTACAAAAATTGATTTGAAGATGGTTTGAGGTTGAATTTTTTAAATGAAAAAATAATATTTTAAGTAATAACTTTAAAATTTGACAGAAAGGTATTTTTTAGTCGAAAAATAATGAAGGGTATTTTTGCTCCATTTCTAATAGTTAAGGGGTATATTTGGTCCTTTTTCATTTATGTTAGGCAGAGTATTTTTGAGCTAGAAATTTAACGGAGGGGTAATTTTGAGCCAAAAATATAACGGAAGTATATTTTTGAACCAAAACATAACGGAGGAGTATATCTACTTCATTTCAAATAGTTCAGGGGTATTTTTGACCCTCTTCCCATAAATAAATAATTAATGCTCAAAGGGTACTTTTGGCATACTAATATTATGTCCTACTCTGTTTTTCCATTTTACTTATCGTGTTCTACTTATTAAAAGTCAATTTCACTAATTTTTAAAATTAAATTTAAATTAATTTAATATTTTAAAATAAAAAGTTTGATATTTTAAAAATTAATAAGTATCACTAATTATAACTTGTTTTTCATATCAATATTATGACAAAATATATTTTAAAATGTTAGTCAAAATCGACATAGTTTAACTCTAAAATGAAAATCATGGTAATTAAAATAGGACGGAGACCGTAATTTATTTGATATATATGGATTTTGAAAATTCAGTTATTTTTTATCATATTTTTATACATATTTTTCACTGTTAATTATTACTAAAATTTATAATCCTTTTATACAATTCTTAAATATATTAAAAAATTAATAAAAAGTTATATCAAAATTCACACTTAAATTTTAAGAAATCGCTCTTAAAATTTTAAAGCTATACCACATAAATTACGGACATATGAAGTGTCAAATAACGATATAAATATTTATTTTAATAGTTTTTCATTTATATTTGATATTCATATCAAATCTTAATTAAATTTAAATTTACGCCGAAAAATACATGCATCTATATTTGCATTTTTACACGTTTAAATATCAGTGTGAACAATTTATTCAATCTTCACTTCTTCCTTGATCAAACTACACTTTTTGATGCAATCGAGGTTTGAGAAAGGACATGAAGACATTGGAGATTAAAAAAATAATAATTCCGGCCACAAAAGAGAGAAGAAGATATCAGAAAACAAAATGTGTTGGGGTGCATGCCTAGAGACTAGGCGGTCTCTAACAGGCTATATTATGCAATTTGGTGGAGCATTGATATCCTGGAAATCAAAGCAAGAGACCATATCTAGGAGCTCAACAGAAGCTGAGTTTAGAAGCATGGCTCCATGTACTGCTGAAGTTATCTGGCTAATAGGATTGTTCAAGGAATTGGAAATCCAAGTGCAACAACCAGTCAAGCTGATGTGTGATAGTAAAACAACTATGCAGATTGTTGCAAATTCCATTTTTCATGAAAGAACTAAGCATATTGACATTAATTGTTACTTTGTGAGGGAAAAGATCAACAGGGGATAATCAAATAGATTATGTATCATCAAAAGAGCAGCTGACAGATATATTGACAAAAGGGGTTAGGAAAAGCAGCACACAAACACCTACTGGGCAAATTAGGACTAAAAGACTTCTTCAAGCCATCAGCTTGAGGGGGAGTGCTGAGAAGCTTAACAAGCTGATGAGAATTAGTTGGGTTAGTTAATACTAATCCCAAGTTAGTTGAGGATTAGTTAGCTGTTAAGAAGAGTTAGAAGGTAGTTATAAATGTGGCTATAAATACTTGTATATTACTAATTCTTAGTACTAAGTAAGAAACAAGAGGAATCACTCTTCTATCCCCTTTAGGGGTGGGTTCGATTTTTGCGGTTCTGTTTTTCCCTAAAATCAAAAACAGAACGGAAGGTAATTTGGCGGTTCGGTTCGGTTCGGTTTTGCCCAAAAAAAAAAGTAAACCATTGATTTTTCGGTTCATTTTTTTTGGTTCAATCTTCGTTTTTTTTTCGGTTTTTCGATTTTTAAAAATAATTTTTTAAAGTAAAATAATATGTTGGGTAGAGACATATCATTGTATAGATATGCTAAACAATTAGTAAAGAGTAAAGTTTGGATTAGTACAATTATTACAATATAAGAATTATAATTATCACCAAGAAAATTGCAAATATATGTTCTAGAAAAACAAATATCAAATACTTCTTAAAAGGTTTAAGTCAATTGTGTGTAGCAAAAAAAAATTATCAAACAATTATCAAATACTCCTTGAAGTATCAATTAGTTGCAGGTGATGGTAGCGAAAAGACTTCTCCCTGGAAGCTTCAAATCTATGTCTCTTTCGTGCAACAAGAAAGACTTTCCTTCTTAGTCATGTAGCCTATAAAGTATAAACGACGTAGTATAAAAAAATCAATTTTTGACGGTTCGGTTTGGTTTTAGAAGACCAAAACCGAAACCGAAACCGCACATAATCGGTTCGGTTCGGTTTTTTGTGTTCGGTTTCGGTTTCGGTTTTTTACGGGGTAAAAAGTGATTTTTTTTTGGTATTTTTCAATCGGTTTCGGTTCGGTTTTTGATTTTCGATTTCACGGACCCACCCCTAATCCCCTTTTCTTCTACTTCTTCTTCATTTCCACCTCCACGATTGTATTACCATTACTCACTGAGCTTCAACCATGGAAGCTAAAATATGTCATGTGGAAAATGATAAAACACACCTTGAAAGACGATAAAAGAGAATTAAATCAAAGAAAAGATAAAAATTTTGTGGCATAAGAGATGAACAACTAGCCTAAGAGAATGAGGGAATTGCAAATTTTTTGGCATACTCCATTGCAACTTTTAATCAATATCTAAATCTAGCTAAAAATAAAATTTCCCGTGGGAAGTAAAAAATAAATAAAGCCAATAAGGCTTAGTTGTTTGATTTCCAGTAGCTAACTCAAAGGTGTGTGAAGTTGGCGGCGTAAGGCGGAGGTGGGATGGGGAATTGTTTAGGAGATGGGCATTGATAACACTTTGTGAAAAGCCCAAATGTGTCAATTTGATGAATGAAATTGAGCATGCTGGCCCAACCACCAAATCCAAATCCAATAACGAATACCCAAACAACTACAAATATGTTGATCGCGAATGTCCCTGCCCATCTTCCAACAAATCTTGGTGGTTGTTCTACCGCATTCTGCCATAACAATCAGCATTACATAATTGATGGATAGCAAACAAATAATTGAAAGAATTAGGTAGTTACCTCTCGAGCAGCAGCAGATTTGAAGGTGAACATGTGAGCAAGAGCAGGGATAATGTAAACAGTGAAGCTAACTAGAAGTGATCCAACTGTTGAATTAATTGGGCCAAAGAAAGGGAAAATGATTGCCAGAAACCATATAGGAATGACCACAGGCAACCTTGCTGCTGCCCTCTTGCACAAGCTCTTACAATCATGCATACCTATGGCTTTCTCCCACACGAAATACAAGGGAGTACAAGCAAATCCAAACGTTATAAACTGCAATTACACACCACAAACTCTGTCACCCTTGATCCATAACCTCGTTACTAGAATAATGTGATGTATACCTGATGGATGAGCATGAGTATGACAGCCATGTCTCTCAAGGGTGTTCTAGGGAGAAGAGAGAGGGCATTGGAGTGATCAAGCAGCAAATCACCAAACGCCCAGTACACTGCTGCTGCTGATGGAAGCGTCAGGGTCAATACATACGCCGTCGCCCATAAATAGATTGACTGGAACTTTTGGGGTCTCCACATTGCATGCATTATCTCTCTGTAGTTATAAGCACGTCATTACTTGTTATGCTTTTCCATCCATCATAAAATAAGAAATTATTAGAGCCCTCACTTAATTAAATCCATTTTACCACCTAGAATTAAACTTGAGAAATTCATTTTTACTCTATTTGTACACTATAGAATAAACTAAAATCCCTTGCTTTGCGTTTTTCAAGGTTCCAGCTGGTAATGTTTTTTTCCTTCATCATAGCATCTTCCATTCTCATTCATTAATTGTGCAGGGAAAGCAAAAGTAATTGGAAAAAGAGTTGTAGCTTTCCAACTGTTTTTAAATTTTAGCTTTCCTATTTGAAAAGGGTAAAAAGCAATGACTTTTAGCATTGAAAAAAAAAGGTTTACATAGAAAACAATGTAGCTTTTTGATAACGATTGGACATGCTCATAAATGCTAAGATTAGAACTTTTATCGACAAAATAGAATATAAGGTAAAGTCACTTTCAGAATATAATAATGTTAAAAGTAAATTGTATTTTTCTACATTTTCTAGTTTATGGTAATAAGACAAGGGCGTCGTACTTGTAAAATAATAATATATAAAACGTTAACATAATATAAAAAAAGATGTTTTGTAGTGTTACACAGTAACAGCATGTCCCCCAAATGTATAGAGAATGTTTGTGGCTCCTGTGAAATATAGCACCAATTTGGTTGGTCCCGAGTGCTTCACCCCCTCCACCTGTAATAAGTAATATATTTTGTTATTAAGAATAAATTAAAATTCCTTAATAAAAAAACAAAATATTACATAGTGTAGTACACTAGAGTCTTGAATTCACATTTCACAAGTGGTAGCAAATTCAAAACTCTAAAAGTAACATTATCTCACTTTAATTTTTTTATTTTTCCCTTTCAAGTTTCAAGGATAATTTCTACGCTCAATTTTCCAACAATGTCATTCCGAGCGAGAAGTTTTAGTCTATAAGTTCTGATCACAGATCTATTTTTGCTTATTAGATTCTAAATAAATTATTTAATTTGTATATATTAAATGAATTTTTTTAACACAAACACAGAATTGTGCCTCACACTCATTAAGCTCTGTCATATGTGAATAACATATTTGGCAAATTCAAAATTCAAATTTATAGTGAATTTGTTCTTATTATATCTACCTAGGTGTAGTATTGTTGTAAGTAAAAGGTTGAAATGAGTTAGGTACCTGGCCATGGAGTAGAGATGCAAGAGTAAGGTACCAAGCAGTGAAAGTGGTCATCAACAATCCCAGGAATGACCAAATTCGATAATTGTGGAAAGAAGGAATGAAGACAGTCGACGCACAACAAGCACCAAAAATATAACTCCAACTCCTCTTGTCCAAATTATCATTTATGTAACATATATTACTGCAACTCAAAATTAGATAAATAAATTGATTGAGTATGAAAAAAAGAAAAAGGTGAAGTAGCAAACCAAATTAGGAACCTTGCACAAGCAATGAGTTGAATAACTGATCCAAAGAGTAGAAAAGTGCAATTAAATGCCAAACCCACGTTCCTCCAATGTTTCCCCAGTAGCCCATCAAGAACTTCGAACCACTGTAACAGAAAGTTAATAATTGGACGGTTTTCTATTTAAATAAACTAACAAATATCAAATTTTAGATAATTTTCGTTTTCCAGCAACATCGAATCACTAGATGAATTAAAACTTTTTCCCGCAAATTAATGAAAAAAATATAATTTTCTCACTCATTTTTGATTGAATGACAAATAAATTACCTGGATAACGTGATGGCGGAAATCAACTTTTTGTCGTTCTTTTCTGGTTCTGTACTCAATATAGAGGATGCTAATAAGATAAGCAGTCCAACTACCCAATAAACCATAGAAAAGCTGAAATAAAATCCCAGAAGTCATCCCCAATTGTGAAAATGAGTAGGGCAGTGTCAGTAGAACTTGAGCTACCTGAAAGTTATAACTCATCAAATATACTCTACCTAGACAGTTAAATCTTACCAATTGAAATTAGTACCTGATTAGATGCACAACTAAACCAAGCATCATAAGTGGAGCCACCATGCCAGAAAAAATTGGAGATTTTGGACTTAATGTCAATACTCTTCCCTTCACTCTCCATTTCTACATAATTCCCAACAATTACTTTCTCATCACAACATAATGCCATATCTTCTCATGAAATTCACTGCACTATTCTTTACCACAAAAGGAACTCCAAACGAAGCCTACTTTGCCTATCTCTCCAAAATCCATGCTATATTTATATTCACACTAGTACACTACCAAATGTTTTTTTGGAATGTTGCCAATTTTCAATTTTTACCGTCATAATTCCTAAAATTTCAAGAATTTTAAAAAAATTTATTTGTGTCCATATTCAAACACAACATTAATTTTTTCTTTTTTTTTACAAAAAAAAAAAAATTTCGCAATAAAACATGATTACGATTTAAAAATTCAATCTCTTTTGCTTTCTTTCATTTTTGGGGGTTATCGATTGACATTGAGGAGATGATTCTCTATATTCAATTAAATTTAAATGGAAGAAAATAAACTTATTAAAATCTCTTGTAGTTATTTTTTTTCCTGTCTACTATAATTTTTTTTTAATGATATTATTAATATATAATGCATCATAAAATTAATTCTTTGTACTCTTAATTTAATATTTATATCAAATCATATATTTATTATTATTATCATTATTATAAATGTATAAATTGATACAAAAGTACTTTCTCCCTCCAAATTACTTTATAAGCCGCCTTTACTAATTAAATGGTAAAAAAATATAGTTATTATTTTAGAAAAATAAAATATAATTGAGCATGCTCTACCATCCAGGTAAAGCTAATGTACTTGTTGATGCTCTTAGCAGGTTATCTATGGGAAA
This sequence comes from Solanum rostratum, assembly GCA_029948455.1. NCBI lineage: Eukaryota > Viridiplantae > Streptophyta > Magnoliopsida > Solanales > Solanaceae > Solanum > Solanum rostratum. The sequence goes on from CM057055.1 coordinate 52,752,390, forward strand.
CACTACTCATATGGAAGAAGAGAAGAAAGAGTTGGCTAAAAAGGTGCACAAACTAGTGCGATTGGGAGTTCAACTAGATGAATCTGGTGAAGGTGGAATACTTATGCATAACAGGTCTACATTATCCCTTGTAGTAGTGGTAAAGGAGAAGCAAGACTAAGATCCCATCTTACTCCAATTGAAGGAAGATGTATATTAGCAAAACGTAATAACATTCGTCAAAGGGGGAGATGGGGTATTGAGATACCAAAGTAGATTGTGTGTCCTAGATTTTGATGGTATTCGAGAAAAGATCATGTCAGAAGCCTATAACTCTAGGTATTTTGTCTATCCAGGGTTTACCAAAATGTACAACGACTTGAGAGAGGATTATTGGTGTAGTGGGATAAAGAGAGACATTGCAGACTTTGTTTCTAAGTGCCCAAACTGCCAACAAGTAAAAGTTGATCACCAAAAGCCATGTGGAGTAGCATGGAATTTTGAAATTCTAGAATGGAAGTGGGAGATAATCAATACGGATTTCATCACAGGCTTATCGAGGTCTTGCAGACAACATGATTTGATCTGGGTTATTATTGATAGGATGACCAAATCAACCTACTTCTTAGTGGTAAAGACTACGGATACGGAAGAGGACTATGCCCAACTGTATATCTGAGAGATTTTCAGATTGCATGTAGTTCCTTCATCCATTATGTCAGATAGAGAATCTTAATTCAAAACCTATTTTTGGAAGTCCTTTCAGAAAGGCCTAGGTTCAAAGGTGAACCTTAGTACTGCTATCCACCCTCAAATTGATGGCCACGTAGAGCGGATGATACAAACCTTGGAGGATATGTTGAGGGCCTGCATCATTAACTTCAAAGGTAATTGGGATGAACACTTGCCTCTGATTGAGTTCGCCTACAATAACAACTTTTATCCGAGCATCCAAATGGCTCCTTATGAGGCCCTCTATGGGAGGAGATGTAGATCGCCGATTGGATGGTTCGAGGTAGGTGAAGCAGGGTTGATTGGGCCAGACTTGGTATATCAGGCTATGGAGAAAGTAAAGATCATTTGAGAGAGCTTGAAGACTGCACAGAGTCGACAGAAATTTTACACCAATGTTAGAAAGAGAGACTTAGAGTTTGAGGTCGTCGATTGGGTGTATTTGAAAGTGTCACCTATGAAGGGTGTGACGTGATTTAGGAAGAAAGGAAAGTTGAGTTTGAGGTATATTGTCCCCTATAAGATTATAAAGTGAGTGGGCAACGTAGCTTATGAGTTGGAGCTACCACAAGAGCTGGCAGTCATCCATTCGGTCTTTCACATTTATACGCTTAAGAAGTGTTTTGGAGATCTGTCCTTGGTTGTGTCTATTGAAAGCATTGGAGTGAAGGACAATTTGAGTTATAAAGAGATCCCAGTCCAAATCCTTGATCGGTAAGTTCGCAAGTTGAGAACCAAAGAGATTGTGTCTGTCAAGGTGTTGTGGAGAAACCAGTTTGTAAAAGAGGTTACTTGGGAAGCGGAGGAGGATATGAAGGATAGGACCCTGCATCTATTTCCACCTTCTGAAAATGAGAGGGTTGATGGTAATGATTCTTTCCTAATTCCTAAGTTCCCCTCTACTTTGAGTTTGACCGACTATAGTGTTCTAGAGTCCGAATGATGATTGAACTGATTTGTTATTTGATTTCTTGTCTTACTTGCTTAAACTACTTAATTGATTTATTGCATGCGTGAGTTGAGAGCGGTTTGATTGTTAGAGTCCATAGGGAGATTTGTGCCTTGACTAGGTTCCTTAAATTTCTCTTCATTCAAGAATGAATGAAGGGAGAGAATGTAACACCCTCAAATTCTTTTCACCTAGTCTGAGTAGATGCACAGAGAAAATTGAGAAAATAACTGAGAAAAATAATTGGAAGAGAAACCACGAGGCCGTCTATGACCGATAGAATGATCTCCGACCTGTAGATAAGGCCTCATAGGTCCCCAGGTGCCTTTATGAAATTTTCTAAGTCTGAGGCCCATGTATTAGACAACATATGACTCGTATATTAATACATGACCCGTAGACTAGGTTTCGTGAATTGGAGATCCAAAAATCCACTTTTCAATATATTGGGTTATGATTTATCAGACGACCCATAAAAGGGATTTCGTAGGTCCCACGCCATATTCCAGTAACTCAAACTTTTGGACAAATTACCTATGAGAGGTCATCTACGACCCATAAAAAGAACCACGCCGTAGACGTGGTCTCGTGATTCCTGTTAGCAATTTTAAGAAGGGTACTACTATCTTTTTCTATTCCCTTTTTTATCCAATCCTTGGACGTTTTGGACTTAATTAAAGTCCTTAAATGAAACCCTAAGCGTATTTTCACCTTTCATTCATGCTTAGGAATTCTTGAGAGCACCAGAGAAGGGAGAAAAATGAGGGTTTTAAGTTCAAATGCGAGGATCGACTGAGGTTTGATTGCTTCTTCTATTTTTAGGTATGTAAGGCTTCCTAAAGTGTTGGACTACGTTCGTTCACACGCTCCTTTCTTCTCCTTGAGTCGAAATTGAGAAATAGAATCAAGTCTTGAAAATCCTATGATCCAAATACTGGTTTTTCTGCATTTACTTTGAGTTCTCATGATTATGATACGAATAATTGATGCATTACACTGCTATTGATATGAGATTGAGGTATAAACATTGTTCATTGACATTATGAACCACAAATTGCATGATTTACGAAATTCTATGCATGGACTAGGTTGAGGTTTGAGTTTGATTATCTGAGTTGAGTAAATTGAGCATGAGGAGCATATGGTATCATAATTTCATGTCAATTGATGCATTTTGCTTACATTCCATGACAAGTCTAATTGAGTGAGTCCGAATGACTGTTTGAGATTGAGTTGAGTCTTATTGATTTCCTTGATTGACCGAGTTGATGTGAAACTGAGATGAGTTGAGTTGAGATAACCTAATGAGGTTGAGATTTTAGTTGTGACGAGTTGAGCATATTTAAGTCTTGGGAGGAGTATCGAGCACTGACTTGGGAGTGAGTAAACAACTACGCTAACCCATAGAACTATGTTGCCAGCGTAGAGTAGTCGTGCAACACGTTCTGGCGACTCTTGTCCCAAAAGATGGACATTGTTATGGATCCATGAGAGAGTTGATTGTCCTTTACCTTGGCAAGTTTAGGTTGGACGTGGCAACGACGTCGCCTTCATTGTGCCATCACTAAACTACAGATGGTGGTGTTGGATGTCGGTTAAGAGAAAATACTGAGCAAACACTGATTGAGCATAGTTTATTTTTAAACTTAGTTTAATACTACTGAGTCCATTTTTAAAAGCATGACTTATTTTATACTTACATATCTATTGAGTTGAGTTTTGAGTTATTTGAGTTAAGGGGTATCCATGTTGTGTCATGTACCATCTAGATTGTTGATTAGAGACTTCATAGATATTGAGTAGAGGATTGATTGAGTATTATTTATTTCCAAATTTTGTTAATTGGAAACTATGTTCTAATAGAGATATATCTATATGATGCCTTTTTATTTGAGTATTTTCTTCCGTTGTTGAGATGATGTGATGATGAGACTAGGTGGTTCTCTTGGGGAATCAACAATGGTTCTTTAAGTATCGCCCACGCCAAGGGTACTGTTAGGATCAAGCACTTACCATTATGCCGGCAAAAGCTATAGCTGATAGTAAAGACGCAACTTTATTTCTTAACCAAGTCCACCAAGCAAGCACCATATTTAATCATGACTCCGATCCGGGCTACCCCAGCCCCCTCATGGGCCTTGCCATAAGCAGGATGTTGGCATTACCCAACAATCCCCTCCAACACCTGCCTCATGCAGCATGTTGCTCGTGGGAATCGAACCCATGACCTTGACTCTGATACCACTTGTTAGGATCAAGCGCTTACCATTATACCAAAAGCTATAGCTGATAGCAAAGGCGCAACTTTATTTATTAACCAAGTCCACCAAGCAAGCGCCATGTTCGATCATGACTCCGAGCCGGGCTACTCCAGCCCCCTCATGGGCCTTTCCATTAGGAAGGATGTTGACATTACCCAACAGATACCCTCCCGGGGCCTGACAGTCTGGGACCCTATCAATTAATAGAGGTGAAATAGTAAACTCACTATACCGATTACATGTTTTATTTGATAAGTGTACCAAGTTAAAATATGACAAGTAAATCTGAACTCTATTGTATATACACTTAATTAAAGGCAAGAGATATAAATATCGCATGCATTAATTGCTCGTTATGAATAACTAGTGTATTTATACGTGCTTCACGTGGGATTAAATATATTTTCAAATGATTGATATCGTTAGTTGACAATTTTTAGATAAGTAGTATATAAAAAGAAAACAACATTAATCAAGTCACGATCTTAATGTTGTCCATCCACAAAATTGCTAGAAAGACATTTTCAAACTGTAATTTCAGCTTAACATTGCCGATAGGAAAAACATAAAAAGTTAATATGAAAAGTTTCAGTTAATTGATTACCTAATTAGCGCAGTTTCTTATTAAATTCTATAAATTTTGTAACAATAATATTAGTTCAACCAAAATAACATTAAGTTTAATTGATTACAAATTACATGACTTTGTATATGTATAAACGACACGATTTATTGTATAAATAACTAAGAATATATTTGTGACACATAAAAGTAAGAAGTAAACTTCAATAATATTTTAATATAGTTTACACGAAATTAAGAAGTTAAGAGATGTTCTTTTTCTTCTTTTCATTAGAATGTGTCTATTGTTGTTACCTTGTATTTTATTTAGGTATAATTTAGTATATTTTGTGCGTAATTTGATAGATAGAGAATGTTACACCTACTATTTTTCAATGTTATTATAGTTCATGTTTAGTGAGTAATTTTTTTTTACAGAAAGCAGACCGAATGATTGCAAAGCAAAGGGGCGTGGTCGCTTTATACCAAGAAGACGAAAGCTGGTTTTTTTTTTCACATGGCTTTGGAGCCCTTCACAAACTCGATAGTTTTTTTCACACGTTTTTTTTTAACCTTGGTACACATGGAATAATTTTTTATAATATTAATTCACTCGTATATATGGCAAGCTGGGGAATTTTAGTGGCTCAGTTGATTAATTACCTGAACTTCCACCTTGTTGGTGAAGGTTCAATTCCCCACATTGTAATCCCGCTCTCCATTTTCCTTTCCCCTATTCTCATTTTTTTTAAAAAAAGAGTATATGTGGCAAGCTTAATTGAAAAGGTGTTGATAGGAAAGTCTCAGGTCTTCTACCTTGTAAATTTCCACTGGTGAAGTATTTGTTTAACTTATTGTGATCCTTTGGTCACATGGTCAAGTAAGGGTTATTAAAAAAAAAAGCAATAGTAATACAATTATATGTAGGTTGTGACATACTTTTTTTTTACTAAACTGTGACATACTTAATACAATCTCACTTGATTTTCAAATAAAAAATATACAAAATCACTCGAGTCAATAGCTTTTCTCATCTCATGTATTCTACATTTATTTATATTCTTAATTGTCTATGTTGACACGATTAACAAGGATTGTTGTTGGTGCAGTTTTGAGCCTTGTGCAGTCTTACACCAAACAACTTCAAGCGAGACGTTAAAACTTAAGCACATAGCCTTTTTAGTTCTAAGAATGCAATCATTTCACATTGAAATTAAAATTAGACTTTTAATGACATATATAAAAATAGCCTTTTAGAAGAATTAAAGAAATTAAAATATACTAGTCCTTTGATCTTCTTCACTTAGTTTTTGCATGTGGGAAGACTCTACATGTTTCCCTCACTTGTATTATGTTTTTCCTAGTAATATATATATATTTTTTTGTATTGATTCAACATTTTATTGTAGCATAAAGGAAGTACATGTTGATTGATTTGTCTTTACTCTTCTTCTTTTTTTAAATAAATTTTACTATTAATCAAATTATTGATTTCCCCCTTAAAAAATTTCTATGGGGGAATCTTCCCCTCACTTGTATTCTTCTTTTCATTTTTGACAGATTATATTCTTGTATTGACCGCCATCTTATTCTAGCCTAAAGAAAATAAACTTGATTAACTTTAACTCACTTGCCTATAATCCCTTTTCTTAAACGATGATTTTGGGGTAAAGAATTGTGCTTGTGAATTTGTGATTTAGATTTATTCTTATTTGAACCTTCTATATTAAGTGTTATGTTAAAATACGGTTCTTGAAAAGGTTTAGGAATCAAAATGGCGCTGGAAACCAAATAATGAGAAAGGGGAAAATGAAACATGAAAAAAGTCTATAAAGTTATTGACGTGAACTATATTATTCTCACAAAATTAAAGATCCAACTCAATTTGGCATACGAGATTTCAGATAAATGATAAGGAAAAGTTAATGGAACCAATCGAAGACAAAAAGAAAACACATCAACACTAAGACAAAACAGTGTAATGTACAACCTTTTTTCATGTTTGTTTTTCGTATTGAAGTGCAAAACACTATACCTTTTGTTATTCCTTTATTCTCTGTCTTCAACACATCTTTTTTAATTTAAATGTCTGACATAAAGTAATCATTGATTTTCTTCATGTTATGATGGTAAAAACATGATGAGATTTGGATTTCTTTAAAGTGAAGTAGAGTACATTACTGAAACAAATTCATGGTAATTGTTGATTATGAAACCAAAAAAGCTGGCTGTGAAATTATTAGGAAAAAGAGAGAAAAGAAACTAATGTTTAAAGAGAAACTCAACATGTTGATTTTGTGTTGGAGAGTTCTCCATTTAGGTATTTCAATCCTTATGTTATATCACGCTTTCCAGACAAGACAATATATTCTCATGGCCATGGGACCACAAACAATTCCCTTTGACCGCTTCTTACATTAATTTTTTTTATATAGTAAATGTTGAATTTACAATTGATTTCTGTATGTTTAATAATTTTATCATGCATTCAATTTTTTTTTAGTGCAAATTCTAACTCAGCAATTAAGCATTGATAGGTACCAATGACTTTGACTACCAATTGTCATACCGCTTTAAGTTTTGGCTTTTATGGCACACCTCCCACACACAAATTTATATTGCTCTAAGTTTGATTGCATCACGAAAATGGACAACCACGACTAAAAATCACTATTTTTAAACTAACATTTCTTGCTGAAAAATACTCCGTATCTATTTCTATGGATAATTTGATTGAATCAGAGAGAAGAAATAATGTTCAATGATTATTCTTAATATTTCAATGAGATTATGTTTTTCACAGTGCGTTTTCTCAATTTGTTGGTTTAGTGGGCCTAAATAAAAAAAAAAGTAATATTTTATAACACAAATTTGTAATTGATATATTTTTGATGAAAAAAATCTCTATTTCTAATAGTGTTAGTCATGTGTGTTCATGTATACTTGGCTTTACTCCTTTTGGCCTGGTAATCTAGTCACTGGCGCTGCCGGATTTAACCTCTCATTTTTTTTTCCTTTTTTTCAAAACACAAAGATCTAAAACCCAATATTCCCCCCCCCCCCCCCCCCCCCCCCCAAAAAAAAAATAAGTGTGACATAGAAAGCAAGAGAACATAATGGATATCTAAAATGAGGATAGGAGAGAAGCATTTTTTTATCCTGGTCTTGTAATAATCCAAAATAACTATTGATCAGTTTGCCACAAGGGTAGTTTGTGGTTCAAAACATTGACGACAAGGGTAGTTTTGATCTCAAAAATAGTCCAAGGATATTTGTGGTCCAAAACATAGACGACAAGGGTAGTTTTGATTCTAAAAATAGTCAAAGGATATATGTAAGCTATTTCGAATAGTTCGAGGGTAATTTTGACCCTTCTCCAATTTAAATTTAAACTCGTCATTTTATTTTTAATAAGATGATAAACCGTAAAGAAACAGGGAGTATACATCATAGTGTCTGGTTGGTGAATTCAAGAAAGAAAAGTGAGAAGCAACAGGATTACAGAAACCATCTTTTACAGTTGTGTTAATTCAATATCTGATGATTGAATATGATTAACTCGGAATAATAAAAGGTTTTAGCTGTAGAATTTAGACTCTTTTCGCCAAAGAAAAAGATAAATGGAATTTAATAAAGCACATTTGGATGATTCCTTCAATACTACATAACCCGTCAAGACAATTTGATTACTCAGATGTTCACTCAACTAATTACTGTTATCTCAGAAAGTCACCCTTGTTCTATTGATTCCAATATTTTTATACAAGTGACTTTCTGAAATAATAACTATTAATTGAATAACTATCTAAGCAATATACTCAGACTTTAAACCATATTTAGGATTTTAAGGTTGGTGGTTCATCTTCAAGAAAAAGGTGGATTAATATGGTGATTAATAACCCAATTAGTTTCAAAGAGAAGAGGACATTTAAAAAACAGGCATGAGTATGGTATTAATGTATAGCAGGGACAACATAATGATGATTCACAATAATGCTGAATATAAAAATGGAATGAATATGTTGTCACCTAGCATGGTTCAAATTAGATCTGTATCCTCTCACAATGATAAGGATGATCTACTTTGTTTCCAAAATGTCACCTGGTTGATGTACCTCTTTTCATACGATTCTAATATTTTCCTGACTTATAAAATCATTTGGCACAAATTGCATGAAAAACGTAGTATAGTTGTTTACAAATGATTAAAGTTGTATGATGGGTTTTATCACGACCCTGAGCAAGTTGTGAGTGGTACCACGCTAACCCAAGTTGGGTTCCTATAAACTCAACAGAATTCGTCTGGCAAAAAGCGAAAAACAACCCTCTAAAACATGAAATTCATTCTACTAAAACTCTATCTAAGTGTCCAACATAAAGGGGTGCAACTCTAAGAGGTCATAACAAAAATAAAGTCTAAATTTCTGAATCCGAGAATTATTGGACTAAGAAATAAAACAGAGGAAAATCCATGTTAGGCTTAGATGAGCTGCCTCACCCTTGAATTCCGAATCAATAGTCTCCTATCTGAGTTCTGTCAACAACCACCTGAAGATGCCCTGTACTCAATAAGAGCAAGTATAGTATCTGTACATATAACAACATTGTACTTGTAGGATCACACGGCTATTCCAATAAGCAAAAATATATAGCATACAACTACAAAAAAATAACAATGTAATGACCCTCTAGGTCATTTCCTCCACTCTTCAATCTTTTCAGTGTTTAGAGCCTCCCTGTAGTGATTCCAGGTTATTTATGATCTGCTGGCACTGGTAGCTCGGTCACCTGGTTATTCGTTTGGATTTTGTGCAATTTTTCGTACTTTGAGGTTCATATAAGTTGAAAAGTTATCTTCGGTTCAACATACATGTAAACAGTCTCAAAATAGAATGTGGACAATTTCATCAGCTCCAAAATGACTAAAGTAGGCTAAAAGAATGGTCAGCTCGAGTACTGAGGCCTAGGGTGCGAGTTCAGATCATTTAACGTTTTGTGTCACGACCCGGACCTAGGACCTAGAGTGACACGACGAATGGGAACCCAAGAGTCCCCAAACAAGTTTCAAAGTATCCAAAACCGCATCATCGATTAGGAAGCGCACTTAAATAGTAAACACATAGTTATAAGGGATGGAAAAGTTAGACTCACGCTATGGGAATATCGAAACGGAAGGGATTTACATGGATTCACATAACACATAGCACATAAGAAATAAGGGGCAGGTAAGTATGACTCACTCTATGGGGGCAATACGGGGCTTAGGATCTTCCACATTTCAACATCAAATATACATACATATCATAATTCCTATAATCAATCCATGATAGCCATATCTAATAGATAACCGAATTATAAGCTTCAAATATAACACATAACATATAGAATCTACGAGAGTCTACAAGATGTCCAACAATGCCTCTAGTCATAAGATGGGATAGGGGCCAAGACATGTCGCAGGCTCATCCTCAATTAAGAAGATAAACAGAAAACAACATAAGTAGAAGGAAGGTAGTTCGTCCTTGGAAGATAGGACTCACCACAATATCAACTCTCCGAATTCGAGCTACCCATCAACCGGTGGATGATATATAGTAACACACGGTCCCTATATAGTAAAATCATGTAGGCATAGGATATGCGTTAGTATGCTTAAATGCACTAAGTATGCGGGTATGCAATACATATGACTTATCAACCTGCATTTCAATGTTAGATGACAAAGGCACATAATAAAGAAAGAACCATATATCCAAGGAAGAGTAGTATACAATATGCCATGAAATTCATGATGCATGAAATGCATCTCAACCAGTAGGTTATGAGTATGATTTATGGTTTAACATTGGAGCCAAAATGTGCATTGAACGATTTTGAAATCAATTTTGTATCTCTTGAAAGCACGTATATGTATAAGTATTCTCGTGGATGTCGACTTAGCACCGATAGATTGGGGGCATTAGGGCTATCCCTAAGGGTCCTCTCCCTTTTCTCGAACTATGTGCCTAACGTATGTTATGAGAATCCTATCCGAAATGGGTGATGTTCCCATAAGGAAGGCTGCTTCATACGAAATGGGTGATGTTCCCATAAGGTGAAGTATTATGTTATATGATATGAAAATCCTATCCTAAATGGGTGATGTTCCCGTAAGGGGGTTACTTCATACGAAATGGGTGATGTTCCCGTAAGGTGAAGTATGGTTTACTTTTGGCAAGTAGACCATCTCTGTACCGATGAGGGGATTTCATCGGGATTCGAAGTAATAACTCGCTTGGTATTACAAATGTCGGTTGAGGTCACATCCCCGCTATATATGAGTATTATTTCATTTCATGCATCATGAATTTCATGGCATGTTGTATACTATTCTTCTTTGGATATATGACTCTTTCTATATTTTGTACCCTTGTCATCTAACATTATAATGCAGGATTGATAAGTCATATACATTGCATGCCCGCATACTTAGTATATTCAAATGTACTAATGCATACTCTATGCCTACATAATTTTATCATATAGGGACTATGTGTTACGATTATCCACCGCTTGACGGGTAACTTGAATTCGAAGAGTTGATATTGTGGTGAGTCCTATGTTCCAAGGGCAATCCTTTTACCTATGTTGTTTCCTGTTTATCTTCTTAATTGAGGGTGAGCCCGGGACATGTCTTGGCCCCTGTCAGTCTTATAACTAGAGGAATTGTTGGACATCTTGTAGACTCTCGTAGATTCTATATGTCATGTGTTGTATTTGAAGCTTATGATTTCAGTTATCTATTGGATATGGCTATCATGGATTGATTATGAGAATTATGATATGTATGTATGTTTGATGTGGAAATGTGGAAGATCCTAAGCCCCGATTGCCTATAAGTGAGTCATACTTACTCGCCCCTTAGTTTTTATGTGCTATGTGTTATGTGAATCCATGAAAAACCATTTCCCTTCTATATCCCCATAGAGTGACTCCTACTTTCCCATCTCTTAGAATTATGTGTTTACTATTTAAACGCGCTTCCGAATCCATGATCTGGATTAGATACTTTGAGGCTTGTGTGGGGACTCTCGGGTTCCCATTCGCCCTGTCACTTCTAGGCTCTAGGTCTGGGTCGTGATATCTCCAGACCATGATGCCATAGGATTTTATGAATGTTTCCATTCTTATTTTCCAGTGAGAGAAGTGCTTCCCATTGAAATAAGGAGGTCTGGTCTAAGAAGTTTCCTCTTAAACAATGCCCCAATGGTTTGATGTTGATTTGCCATGATCTTTTCTCACCTGTGGTTAGACAGAAAATATAGTGAGACCAGGATCTGATACCAATTGAAAGTGCAGGGGGGTGAATTGAAATTTCTTCCCTTTTTATTTAGATCTATTACTAGTTAGTCAACTGATATAAGTGATAGTCAACTAGAACAATAAGAGCAATATGCAGAATTTAAAGAGCGTAAAAGAAAATTCAACACTGGGTGTTTATATACTAGTTTGAGTCTCATGTGAATCCTACATCCAGTCCCCTTGGGTTGCAAGAGATATTTCTTCAAGATTTTGCAAAGATTGTGGTTACAAGAAGTGGAACTTAAACTACTATCAATCTTTTCTTGTTTTTTTTTATACAATCCTCTCTTTCAGTTTTTTCTTCTTTTCTCTTTTTTTTTTAGAGTAAATAAAAAAGAATTACAATGCTTTAAAGATGAAGAGTTTAAAAAAGGTCTTGAATGCAGTAGGCTTGTATAATCTTTCGAGATATTCTGATGCCTTCTATTTAAATTTGAAGAGATGACATTCTAAAGGATTTAATACTTGGAAATAGGCTATGGAGATTCCTCTTTTCAAGAATAAGGTCAAGGCTTTTATTTTCGTATATCTTCCTTGATTCTATCTTGAGGTGATTGATTTCTTTTCTGATTCGTTCCATACTTGATTGATTTGATTATCTTCTCAAATTTTCTCTTGATTGATCTTTGATGAATTTGATTTGCATATTTTTAGATTCCTTCCTTTTCTATTCTCCTTGATAGATCTGTGATTTGGTTGGTCCAAGATTCTCATAAATCTTCAACCTCCTTCGTTTTTTGAACTTCTTGTCCATGTTTCAAGATTTACTCATATATTTGCAACATCCATCTTTTCTTGAAGAGTTATCCATGCTCCGGAGGTTAGCCAAGTATTTTATTTTCCTTTTTAATTCCTGTAAACAGTTGTCATCAAAATTAGAGACATTTTTAACACTAACAGAACAAAGATAAATACATAAGCAGAAACACATAAATAACATGAGACCTAGCATAGGATAGATCATAGGAGTAAAGAATGAAATGTCTAAAATTGAAGTACATACACATGTTCAAAACATGCCTCTAGACCATAACATAAGATGGGCGCTCATACAAGTCCTGGCTCACCCTAAGTAATAAAGAAAAGACAATTTCTAATAAAACCATAACATGAGTAGAAAGATAGTAGATAATGCCCTTAAAGCTGAAGAACCCACCCAATCAGGATTGTGGTAATAGCATGATCTAGCCATGAGTATGAACAAGAGTATCACCTGCTCCTGCATTATAGAGTATGCATTAGTACTTAGAAATGTATTAAGTATGTGGGTTTGGAATGTAAATGAACCTAATAAAACCTGCATTAAGTGTTAGATGACAAGAGCATATATATGTAGATGAGAAGTATATAGGAAAGAATACCATATCAAGATGCCTTAAATCATAATAAATGAATGCCATAGTACATAAACATAAGCGAGGATGGGACCTCAACGGACATATAAGACCATGCGAGCTATTACATGGAATCTTGATGTTGTCTCTACACCGGAGAAAAAGTAGCTTACTTACCAAAGGTAGACTATACCTCACCTTAAGGGCCTTGCCCATTTCAAAGAGTGGTGGTAGATACATCATTGCAATCACCCACAAAGGGGCATAACATGAACCTACGGTGGCACGTAATTATGAGAAAGGTATGCTTTATATAAGGACCCTTAGGGATAGTCCCGCACCTCCAATCTCATTCGGTGCTAAGCTATCATTCCATGGGAATACATATACATATACATGCTAATAATAGGATCATGAGTCATTTTGAATCATAATCACGCATACTTGGGCTTAAAATCCAAATCATGCTTCATTTCATAACTTCATGCATAGGAATAACTCATTCATAACTTGTACATAATGGCGTATACACACCCACGAGGTCTTAAAGCTATATCATAAACATCATTGTGATCACATTCATTTCATAACCATACTTGCCTTGAAATCATAATCATAGTCATACTTGATAGTCAAATTCATAGTAAAAGCTCGTGAAAAGACATATTTATGCATGCTTATGTCATGAGGAATAAAAGAATAGCATCAATACTTGAAATTCATGCTTAAATCGTGAAATTAAGATGGAATCAAGCATAAAACATGAAGAAATCAACATCTGGATCATAAGTGAAACTACTCATTCATGAAATCAAGCTTAAAGGGGACATGCAAGCTCATAGTGCATAGAAATCATTTAAGTGCATAGAATAAGAAGTAATTCATGCTTTATCATGTGAGAGTGAACTATGGCATAATTTTAGCAATTTAAATCAAAACCATGAAAATTAACCTTGAAACTCACTTAAAGTTCATGAAAACTTGGAAATAGGAGTTGGGCTTCATGGTTGAAATGGAATCATGAAAGAAACAACATATATCTTGCTTGCTTTGGACAGTTTGAGATGAAATAGACTTGAACTTGAAAGCCACTTAAGACCTTAGCTTGAATCTTCAAAGTTTAGGCTTGAATGATGTTTTGAAACTTGAATTCTAGAAACTAAGTATTACATTAAAAATAATAAAGTGCATGAAAAATGAGTAAGGTGGATTTAGGAGTGTTAAGATAGGCATAAAAGTCCTAAAAGACCAAAGGATGGGGACAAATTACAAAAATGGCCCCACTTAAAATGAACTTGAAATGCACCAAGGTGCACTGCACGGAAGCTACCGTAGGCCGTGGTGCGCACCATGGACCATATAAGGCTCCATGGCATGTCACTTGTGCAAGGCAGTGGGGGTTCAAGTGAAGTATGCCCTCTACGAGACCTTCCACACGTCGTGGTGGGCACCATATTTCGTGGTGGAACCTTCCCTTGAAATTCCTCAAGGAAGCCATGAAGCAGTCCCCTTTTGGACCAAGACCACCTTTACGGGATTCTACATGGTCCTGGAATGCACCATGGGCCGTCACTACTAAAAAAACTGTGTTTAGAGACGTACGAAATTCATCGCTAATCTGCATATATTTGTTGCTAAACAATATTAGCAATGATTTAGCGACGAATTATCTTCTGTTACTATTATTAGCAACAAAAAGATAAATTTTGTTGCTGGTCTAACAACGTCCCAACAACAAAATATATTTGTTGCTATATTCATAGCGACGAATGATTCGTTGTTATATTTTATACTGTTGTTGCTATTTTTACAATTTTATTTCGTTGTTTGAATAATTTTGCGACAAGAGATTTGTCGCTAATCTATTGTAATGCATTTTGTCGTCCATGCCACTTTTTCATGGCTACCAAATATCTTTTTTCTCAACTTGTCGCAAAAGTTTTCTATAACTATAATTTAAATCGTCACTTACAATTTTCTTCTAAATTTTATTTTAAATATTTTCAATAAAAAATATTGAAAATATTAAATGCAAATCATAAAACAGCCTTACAATAATCAAGAATTGTATAAAATGATAATTATAGAACATTCAAAATATATAGATAGCTAAATCCATATAACATAATTATATCAAAAACATCAATAACACAAGTATCTACCAATAATTCTTAAATAAAAAGAATTCACATCTATCAAGTATTATGGATACACAATTAATACTTTTCAAAATGGACAATATCAAAAAATTATAATGCAAATTGCGTCAAGGGCTATGATCATCATCTGAAACTAAAGGACCAACTTCCTCAGCATTAGTAGTAGCAGGAGGCATTATAGGTGTCACAACTGATGGATCATTAGTAGGTGATGAAGAAATCACTTCATGTACCCGCTGAAGAACTATAGGAAGAAAGTGATCAGTAAGTGCAGGAATCAGTTGGTTCATAAACTCAGACATATTTGTTAGTGGTGTTGATTGAAAAATTGAAGGTGATGCTGATGATGAAGTATTAGATTCCGAAGAGACAGAAAATTTTGACACAGTAATTTTTTGCTTCAGATCCAAGACCATATTTGTTTTCTCTTTTCTCCTCCCGCAACTTCATAATATGCTTCACATTGATCAATATCTGTCTGAGATTGTGTTTTTCCCTTAGTATTTCTTCATATTTTCCTGTAATAAATAGTAAAATGAATATGTATTGTATCAAAGGTAACTGGAAGATTCTTTGAAGAGAAATAAATTATCTTTGATTTAATGATTTAATAGAAGTTTAACACCTTAAAAGAAATCCATGACCAATGCAACATCTCAAACTACACATCTTACAACATTCCGGCTAAGAAATACATGAACTTACATAAAGAAATCCTAGCAGCTAAACTTTTAAGATTTTAAAACATAAAGACAATAAAGTTATAATATTTGGAACTTACATGGATAATTCAGGAACGCTCCGCAATAAAAGATTTTTCATCATGATCATGTGTATGTATATGCAAATGTAACTCACTTAGTGTTGGATCTCGACCTTTTTCAATAGCCTATACCAATATAATTTATATCACTTTTTTCAAAATTATTTTTATAATAAGACATGATTCCAGCATATCAACTAATAGAGCATATAAATGAGAAAGACTGAACTAATATACCATATAAATGAGAAAATAGAAAATCTGAAGGTTCATCATACCTTATCAACTCACTAAATTAAACTAGAAGGACTTTTTGTTCTTTACTGTGTATGTTGCATATTCACAAGGTTGCACATAACTTGTCAAGATTTTCTACTTTCTTGTACCTAACAGTGAATTTAGAGCATAAAGAAAATTTTATTTTGACCTTAATATTAGTAAAATGTTGTTTTCCTCACTATGTTACTCCATTTCATGTACTAATTATATATAATACTGATACCAATAATATTGTTGACTTATAAATAGTGATCTAAATATCCTCTTGTTCCATCTTAGCTTTTTTTTTCTTTTCATCTTTCTGTGCAAATTGAACTTCACAATTTTTGTTACATGCTTTACAATCCAAAAAGAAGCTTAATAATCACATATGGAAATCTCCACATCAATCTCTATACTTCACTAATTTCCTAGAAGGTAAAAGTTGATATGAAGAAGGAAAATAAAGTAAGACATTCGCATAAAATGCAGTGCTATCTATTGTCTTGTCATACATACCAATCTTGAGTATTCCTCAAAATTTTCCATTACCAATAATCCACAACCAACCTAAAACAACACCAAAAAATATTTCACCTAGTAAGAATAACACTAGCAAATTACCCAATGCATTTTGCTCAGGATCCTTATGTCATTGAGGTGCAACTGTCATGACACAAATAGTGAGGTAACCATGTGTGTTCCCATCTCAACTTTACTTTTTATTTATTAACATTTCAGCTAGTTGGAAGCTCTCAAGCGGGAAGTAATAAGAGAGATGAAGATGGAGCAAAGCGAGTATTTTTTGGCAGGGAGAGATTCATTGAAGGAATATCTAGAGAGTCTCATGTAATGCAAATTGGGCACACAATTTTCTTTTTATGAATTTTGGATAGGTACATAGGTTATGATGAGGCATACAAATAATTGATATTAATGAATTTCTTTCCTTCACATTGTTATCAAATAACGATTCAGAGGATCAAATAACAGAGAGAGGATCAAACAACAGAGGATCAAATGAATTTCTTTCCTTCACTATAGGACAACTTCGTACAGTGACCTTCTGGCTAGCTTCCTATAATAAATATTGGTTAACTTCCTAGAATCAAGTAGATACTTAACAAATTAAATAACAAAGAGAAACAACTACTTCCAATTAGTAACCTATATGTTCAGATACAAATGTATATACTTACAACAACAAAACAACATATTCAGTGGAATCCCACAAATGTATATACTTAACATAAGGAATAGTGCATGAAATATATACTTACAAGTCTCTTTCGATGCTCTCCAATTATGATAGAGCCTCCGGTGTGACTTCCAGCAGCGACTTCTCGTCTACCACAACGATTCTTTGAATCGATTTTTGACTTTTCAACACACTTAACATCGCCCCAAAGTTGCATCCAACTTTCCCACACATTTAAAGGTACATAGGATGGCTTATGTTTGTTCGCTTGTCTTCTAGCAATGGAATCTATGTACCTTGTTGCTGCCTTAACATCCCATTTTCTCCTTACTACACTTTCACTGATGGAGGGGTCCCAATAAAAATGTTTCTAAAATAAATTTTCAAATTAAGTAATACATTAACATCCTACATATATAAAACTGAATAATTTTTTAAACTTAATTATGATGAAAAGTTAAACCTTGGATTCTCCAAAATATCCATCTCTTATTTTGTTTGAGACACCTTTCCAACTAATTCCATTAGGATCAACTTCAAATTTGAATGACTCAAATATGAAATTAGAGCATACCCTGAAAGGCTCCAACCTGTATAAATTTTCAATGTAATACACTAATATCATATCATAAATAAAAAAATAATAGCAAAAGAATGGACTAACCCTGCAGAAGTCAGAGTAATAAGGGTTCGTGCATGGCTACTACTTGAATCATAAGTAGACGTACCCAAATTTATTGAATTGTCATGATTACATGTAATAGGAGATATCTCAGGAATTATTGGGGTACTGTTTTGAGTGGACATTTGAACGACCAGTGTACTGCTAGGAGCAACTATTTGAGTGGCTGGAGGAAGTGGAATAGTAGAAATATTTGCACGAATAGTAGAATTATTCCTATCTGAGGACTTTCCTATATGACCTATGATTCCTCAACCTCTGGCTCGAGCCATGATATCCATAAAAAAATATAACAATGATGTTAGACTATTGCTGATAAAAAAAGAAAACATGATAAGAAAATGGAGAAAGGAAACATGCAAATTAAATGTTCCGGGTGCAAGCCAAAGTCTTTTTAGTGAGTAGAGGTAGTGTAAGCCCCCTACAATAAGAAAACTGAAAACCATAAGCTTACAAAAATGAATACTTTGAAAAATTATCATATGAGCTCGGATCTTGATAACATACAAATAGAAACAAGACTAGTAAAAGTTGATTTTCAATTGGGTACTCATAGTTAAAATTCAAAAGTTATTTATTAATGATAGAACATCCTAGATTGAAAAGAAAATCTAAGGAAGCACTAGTCACTATCTATATCTATATCTTTTTCTTCCTTCCTCTTCGTATTCCTCTTCCTCTTCCTCCCCTTCTTCCTCTTCCTCATCCTCATCTTCCTCAGTTTCATATTCTTCTTCTGTAGATCCTTCTTGAATTTCATGATGCACTTCCAATAACCTATCATCAACGGATTCATCCATTTCAATTACATCACCATTTGGATCATGCAAGATATTTTCATCAATACAAGTGGTTGTATCTATCTCATGGATTTCAACTTTTTCAACTTGGAATGGAACATTCAGTTCTAGAGTTGTCGCCACTTCCTCATGAGGTAAATCAATAACATTTTGAGGTTTGACCTTCAATACAGCCGCCCAATCATCCTTGTCCTTTTTCTTGCTAGGATAAGACACATAACATACTTGAGTTGCTAGCAATGCAAGAATAAAAGGTTCATATTTTTTATATCGATGAAGGTTAATATCAACCAGTTTGTATTGACTATGCCTTTTAACACCAACACCCATAGTTGGGTCAAACCATTCACATTTGAATAATACAGTTTGTTTCAAAGGTGTTTCACGGTATTCCACTTGTATAATTTCTTTTATTCTTCCATAGTAATCCCCAAAATTTTCATCCAAGATACAAACTCCACTATTCATTGTTGATCTTGTACTACCATGACAATATGTGTGAAATTTATATCCATTAATGAAATACACTGAATGCTATGTAGCGCGTATTAATTGTTCACGAGCAAGACTATGCAAGAATATATTCTCAATATGGTTACATCGGACCTATTTACAAAAATAGAAGACTTAGTTAAGTTTCAGAAGTCAATTTAAGTATCATTTATAAATAACGATTACTTTTGAAGCCTTACATATTCCTTACACCATATAGAGAAATTTGTTTCCGAGCTCTCATCTATTTCACCCTGAGCTAGATCTAGAAATTCTTCTCGCAAACGTTGGATGTATATGTTTCATTGCAATAAAATAAGTTAAATTAAAATTCATAATATATATCATTATAATATTAATAAATACACTAA
Organism: Solanum rostratum; assembly: GCA_029948455.1. Taxonomy (NCBI): domain Eukaryota; kingdom Viridiplantae; phylum Streptophyta; class Magnoliopsida; order Solanales; family Solanaceae; genus Solanum; species Solanum rostratum. Next base: position 52,772,270 of record CM057055.1, read on the forward strand.
GTCTTGTTACCTCACAAATTGCTCAGCCTCTTCACAATTTAGTAAAATATAAGTTTGGACTGCCTTGATTTCTTCCAAAGATAAATCCCTCTTTTTTACTTCTCCCCATAATCAACCTGGATGGGTGAATATTGATAAATTTCCTTCAAGATCTTCCATAATCCCACCATCATCATTACGATCCGTATTATGATTACGTGTCATGACATGAGGTTCAAAATAATGAGAAAATAATTGTGTTGACTCTGTCATCAAGTATGCTTCAAACATGGAACCCTCAACACTAGCTTTATTTTCAATCATCTTTTTAAGAGTTCCGAAATACCTAAATAGATAAATGGATGGACCATTACATAAGAAAAGTTATGTATAGTATACTTGTCACATTTTTAATATAAAGTTCCATATTTACCTTTCAAAAGGATATATCCATCGATATTGTACAGGTCCAGAATTCTTGCTTCATATGGAAGGTGCACAGGCAAATGTTCCATTGAGTCAAAGAATCCAGGAGGAAATCTACGTTCTAACTTGCACATAATTTATGGGATATCTCTCTCTAATCGCTCCATGTCCTCCACTGGTTGAGTGGTTGATGTAAGATCTTTAAAAAAATAAGCTCAATTCTGCAAGTGTCTGCCACACATTACTAGGAAGTAGTTCACGAAAAGCAATAGGCGTTAGTTGTTGCATGAACACATGGCAATCATGACTTTTCATGCCAAATAATCTTTTCATGTTTGTATCTGGACATCTACCCAAATTAGAAACATACCCATCTGGAAACCTTAAGCTCTTCACCCAATTAAACAATATAGCTCTCTATTCCTTGTCAATTGTATATACAGCTTTGGGATATTTTCCACTAGTATCCTTTTCCAATTGAGGTCGATGACAATAATTTATCATATCAAGACGAGATTGTGGATTATCTTTTGTTTTACCATCAATATTAAGAACTGTGTTAAACACATTGTCAAAAATATTTTTCTCAATATGCATGACATCAAGGTTATGCCGAATCATATTAGAACTCCAATAAGGCAAATTCCAAAAGATGCTTCGCTTTTTCCATCCACAAGACTTACATATATTTTTATTAACTTCTTCTGCATCTAACTCTGTAACTTTTCTTTTCCCCAAATCACAAATTTGATTTAGAATTTCCTCTCCAGTTCTATAGGGTGGTGGTGGTCTTTTGACAGTACGACCTTTAAGAAAATTTTTACAATCTTTCCTAAATGGGTGATGTTGATCAAGGAATATTCTATGACAGTCAAACCAAGTTGTTTTCCTACCATGTTGTAATCTAAAGGATCGTGTTTCCTCCATACAATAAAGACATGCTAACTTACATACAGTACTCTATCCTAATAACATAGAATATGCTGGAAAGTCACTAATTGTCCACATCAAAGCTGCCCTTAGCAAAAAAAATTGCTTTTTTGAGATGTCAAATGCTTCTACACCAGTCTCCCATAACAAAATTAATTCCTTTATTAATGGTTGCAGATAAACATCATATTTTGAATTGTTTGGTCCTGGAATAATAACAGTTAAAAACATATAAGCCTCTTTCATACACATCCCTAGAGGTAAATTATATGGAGTCACAATCACTGAGCATGAAGAGTATTTCCTGCCAGACTGACTGAATGGTTGGAAACCATCCGTACATAATCCCAACCTTACATTTCTTGGTTCAACGACAAAAAAAGAATGAGTTTCATTGAAGCGTTTACAAGCCTTAGAGTCTGATGGATGATGCATTACACCATCCTCTTTTGTGTGCTCATGATGCCATTCTTGTCAGCCGTTGTAGCATGGGATGCATATAATCTCTTCAATTTAGGAATCAAAGGAAAATAATACATTCTTTTGTAAGGGACCAATTTCCTCTTACGAGAGATGACGCGACACTTATATCTTTGAAACCCACAAAACTTACAAGATGTAAGATGCTCATCATCACCCCAATACAACATACACCCTGATTCACAACAATCAGTTTTTTCAACCGGCAAACCCAAGCTACACACTAACTTCTTTGTCTGGTAACAACTATCAAGTACACTATTTTCTTCAGGTAAAGCCTCTTTCATCAGTTGCATCATTTGGTTATAACCTCTCTGTGACATATTGTTCTCCATTTTAATATTCAACATACGAGAGACAAGTGCAAGTTGAGAAAGAGAAGATCCAGGATATAATTTGGCATCAGTAACTTGTAGCAAATCATAAAACTTTTGAGACTCGGGATTAGGTTCCTCCTCCGTTGAATGATAAGGCTCCTCCTCAATTGAAGGTTCATAAGGATGGGAGAACTCAGAGTTAATATAATTATAAGATTGCCAACTTGAACCATAGTCAAAGTTTGGACCAGCTACATCCAAAATCATTTGTAGATATGGATTATCATTCCCCAATTCAGGTTGAGCACCAAAATTTAGATCATTACCAGAAGAAGTCTCCTCAATCAAATCTTTTTCCCCTTGATGTTTCCAAATAAGATAGTTCCCAACAAATCCAAAATGAAAAAGGTGAAATTTAACTATTTCAACATCCATGTATTTAATATGACATTTTTTACATGGACATATGATGTTGTTACCACTCGTACGATTTGGTTGAGAACATACAAATTGAATAAAGTTATTCACGCTGATGACAAAATTAGAGTTTGTGCCCCCTCGGTCATCCAACCTATCATACATCCAACCACACTTTAGATTATTCATGTTCCTAAAAATGTTAAAATAAACAAAACAATTAGAATTTCTCTTCTTAAATTTGAAATATAAGGGCGTAGGCATCATGTGTTTGAAATATGATACTGGAACATCATAACGCCCAAGAAGAGAATAATTTATAATATTTTACAATAAATGGCCAAGTTCTTTTTGATTTGATACTCATATTATGTTGTAAGTATTATATGTAGTCTATAACAACATGTCACTCTAGCAATCAAAAAATAAATATATTACAATACTTTCAACTACTAGATTTGTTGTCATGAATAAAACTTTCAAGGATCAACTTTTCCCTCATTAAATAATCTTTTTCTTGAGTGATGTACTTTCTCAATCTACTTTAAAACACTAGATAAAGTACACTAACTAAGAATAAACATGTCCTCTGTGTGTACATCTTAATAAACGATGATAATGCATCTTCATTGTTCAAGTAAACTCACAAATAAACAAAGAGTATGTCCTAGCATAACAAATATGACTTGCAGATTATATATATATAACAACCAGGTTAAAAGAATGCATGACGATATAAAGTTATTGGATTACTAAGATAGGTTGTAGGGAGTTGGGAGTAGGGACTGTGCAACATAATATAAATGTTAAACTATGCCCTTTTGCTGGAAGGATATTTTTGTTTTCAACTATTGGCTGGAACTCAAAAGTTATTATATTTGTTTTATAGTTCACTAGTATTCTTTTGGCACTATGAGATGACAACATGCCTGAGTTGATATAACTTGTTTAAAAATTTGTTATTTTATATTTATCAACTCAGAATTTGTAATTTTTTCTTTCATTTTAGGTGATGAAGAAAACTCATTAATATGTGGTAGACAAAAGTGGTGTCACTCCAGGAGCTGCAGTCTCAGAGTTGCAATTTAACATTATATAAGAAGATCCATTCATTGTACATGATCTTAAGGTTTAGGGTTTTTTCTCTACGAGTTGATTTAGTTGGATTCATTAGTACATTTTCAAATATCTTATTGCTAAAGGATATGCTACTATGTCTATAGCAACGTAAGTGATATTAACACCCTCTTGTTAACCTGGAGATAATATTTTTCTGCTATTTCTTTACACATTAGAACATTCTTTTTGAGGAATTTCATTAAACAGCTTCTAGGCAAGTGCTAAATGATTATTTTTTTATGTAAAGATTTTAAACCCATCTCAAATTCTGCAAAAAAAATTGAATATTGTCTTTTCAACATCATCAAAAAAGTAAAAATAGTACCACAATCTCTAGATGAATTAAAGCATATAACTAGAGAAAATCCCAAATTCAAAACAAATCAGAAAACACTAGAAGAAAGCAATTTTTGAAGCATACACTACCTGAAAATAAAATATGAATTCACATACCTCAAAATATGAGAAGTAAGCAGCTCTATGACTTGTGCTTGTCTCGGGTCTATAGAAGATAGCAACTCCACGACCTATGCTTGTTTGAAGCCCCAAATTTCTTGCGTTATTTGAAACCCCAAACTCCAAAGACTTATGTCTCAACAAAAAGAAGGAAACAGGAACAGAGAGAATGAGAGGTGATTGTCCATATTGGAGACACAGTTTTTTATTTTGTTCTTGGAGAAAGATGAGAGAGTGTTTTGCTACTCTCTTTCCTATGATTTTTATCTATTTTGACAAAAATAAGATGTATAAATTTGCCCTATTATTTAATTTTTATGGCAACAAATATAGCTACAGATTATATGTTTGTTGCTATATGTATCTTTGTTTATAAAAAAAAAAAGTAACGACGAATTATTTTTGTTGCTATGACTTTGAAAATATACTTTTTAAAATAAAATACTTTAGTGACATATTTATCGTCTTTAAATCTGTCACTAAGCTTTAGCAATAAATATGTCATCACTAAATTTGTCGCTACATCTTAATAAAATATTTTTCATAAGGAGTCAAAATATAGCAACAAAAAATATTTTTTGGTTGCGAATTCGTCGCTAATATGGATATTTTTAATATTTTCATTTATTTAGCAACATACATATTATTCATTACTAATCCATCGTTATTTTGCAAGAAAAATGTGGTTGTCACTAGATATTCGTTGCTATTTGCTGTTTTTTTTTTTTGTAGTGCGTGGAGGGGTCCTTAAAGGGGATCTTGGCCGAAAAACTCTCGAAAACAAATTACTAAGCCTTGTTAAGGTTCCGGGTCCTTACAGTTTAATGTCTGGAAATTTGACCACAACAGTCATGGTCATTACCTTCGCAATCACAGAGGACACAAGGTGTTGACTACCACAAACACAAAAGGATAGTCGCTAATGCGAAGGCTAAGGATTAGGCACACCGTGATCGCGAGCCCTCTACCATGATCACAAAGAATGCCAAAAGCCACCTCTTCGCATACGTGGATCCCAGTGCCACGAATGCAAAGGGTTATGGTCAGTAGATTTTGGAAAAAGTATGTTAACTATCTTATTGGACCCTCGGAATTCGTTCAGAACCTCATATACACAAATCATATATGCTACCCTACTAAATTTGACATTTTGGACTCAATCGAACCACAAAAAATTGAATCATAGGTCTTCTTGATCCGGAATCCGATAAGTCACAACTTGAAAGATTTGCACACCCTATGGGTTTGCCTAATCGTAGGAACAGGTCAGCAGACGTATTTCAGTAAGGCAGAAATAAACGGGAACACAACAATTTTACTTGGAAACACCCGGTTTACAAAAGGTGAAAAACCACGACCTGTACCTCTATAGGATTTACTCCCAACTTCACTAATTCAAAATGAGCCTTCAAATAACGATTATAATTTCTAGTAATCTAAACTTCAACTCAACTTTCCTAGCTTACTTGCTACACATAAACCTCCCAAGGCTTATGTTCCCAATGTCTTCGAGTTGTCCTCAACTTGAAGACTAAAACCAGTTCTCAGTTTATGAGCTACTGAGATATTACAGGTTGTTTAAATATCAAGGAAAAGAAACAAACTTCTTTTACAAAGAGACTCGCTAGACCTAAACAACCTCACTATGATCCTTGTTGCGTTTTTGCAGTAATTCTTTTTGCTATTCTCAATCTCTACATTGCCAGTGTGATGAGCTCGTTCTTATAATGGTCAGTGAGAGTTCTATTTGCTTTTTAACTCTACAGTGGTATTTGCCCAGTAGACTCCTTCCCCTCTTCTAACTCCTCTATTATTGCATCTTGTTTATTTAGAGTTGTATTTCATTTAGAGTCCTTCTTCTCACCAACTCTGCGTTCATTTATGACTACTGACCATCTTCCTATTTATGCGCTTGTAGACTTTATCTCCAGAGCCTTTTATCATTTTCGAATCTTGTGATGCTTGTGCAGCTTGCCGGGGAGACAATATGCTAAAGAACCTGGTAGATCAACATGTTTCATTGTCTTTTGTCAATCATCAAAACTTTATTGCTCCTAACAAATTCCTCCTTTTTGATGATGACAAACTCACTGAATATCGGAACTGTCCATAATTTCTGCAGCTATAAAGAGGAGAACCTCAAGAATGAAACAGGTTAAAACAAGGGTTATAAATATTGCATAACTCAGATATGACTTCCCCCTTTTGACATCATCGAAAACCAGTGGATACGCAAAAGTAAAGAGAATAATCAAATCAAAAACATAAATGCGCTTTCCATTAACACAAGAAGGAACAAGAGATTGCATTAATATGACGGAATTACAAAGCCCTGCATACAAAAATAGTTGGAACTAGAAAAATCAACACATAAGAACAAAAACTATGCATGCTACTTCAAAGACTGATAACAAGTAAAGGCACCTTAAGGACTAGGAGGAAAACAGGTAGGACAGGATAGACATAAGATGAGATCAAGGGATTAGCATAGTGAGCTTGTGGACAATATCTGCATGAGCAACCCTCTCTTTCATCAATGTGTCCTCGAGGTCTAAAATTCTGGAGGTCAGCACTCTCTGTTCCTAATCAAATTGTTGTCGTGCTAAGGACAACTCGGCGTTTTTGGCATCCAAGGCCAATTGAAGGCGATGAAGAGGAGTGCCAGTTCGTTGCATTGAACCAGGTAGAGTAGCATGGTTTTCATGGTCGAGGACGTCCTTAGTAGTCTGCATAGTCCAGACTTGGACAGGAATGGAGTAAGCCTCAAATATCTGGGCCAGCCAGCACCCATAAGGAAGAGCATGACCATTCTTTTCTTGAATAAAAACCCGTTGCATGTGTTTCAAAATAAGACTAGGTAAATTGATCGAAATGTTTGAATCAAGCAATTCCATCAGAGTGAGATCAAAATAGCTAGCCTCAAACCTTCGTTCCTAACGAGGAATGAGAACTTTATGGACCATGTCAAAGTAAAGATGATGGAGCGAGGACATTTCTCTTTGCTGGACACACCTATGGTGTTCCAAAGTAGGCTGACCAGAGAATTTCCTAGTAATTTCAAGATCAGAGGGGAGAGTGTCTAAGGAAGGCCATTCATGGCGGACATAGTGGTCCCAACCCTCATTTGGAATCCTGAGAATTCTTGAAATGTCCGAAACCTCAAGACGAAGGGAGATCCCTCGAACAGTAGTGAAAAAGATGGAGTCACGAATAGTCCCCCTAACATAAAACTCATACATTTCTGGTTTGGCCAGTTTCTTCTGAGTGGTGTATTGGAGGAACAGGTCAGACCATCCCTGAAATGCGGGTTTGGAAAGAAGAGTATCCACGTCCGATCCCCCAAAGCTAGTGATCACACGGCCTCGAATGAGAGAGTGCCGTCACAAATGAACGAGAGAAGAGGAGTGTGGATTTGTGGTGGGTATAATTGATGGTTCTGAGTCACTTTCTGTGCCAGAGTCTTCCAAGGGAACAGGAGGAGAAACTTGTTTTTTTTGGGCGATTTTCTGGGCTTGGAGGAAGTTGGGGTGGAAGAAGCGGTGGGTCTCTTTTTGGGTGAAGGAGTGGACTTGGATGTGGATGGAGTGTGAGAGGCTGTTAGGTTCTTTTTGGATGAAGGTGTTGGTTGAGTCCGAGGGGGTTTTTGGAAGGATATACTTTCGCATATTTCTATGAACTTGCCTCACCAAAAGATCTCCAAAAGAGGAGGAAAAAGGGGTACCTTTGTGATTCTTGCTCTGTTGCAGAGCATGCTGAAGTGCCACTTCTTCTTGGCGCTTGCGATTTCTAGTATGAGTCATCCTTAGAGAACCAAGAGGAGTGACCCGTTCAGGAGATGGGAAATCGTCGGAGACTTCTATGGGTTCCCCTGTGGTCTTTCTCAGGCGACGACAGACTGGTTTAGGGTTTGGTGAAGGCGCAGTAGACGCGAATGATGGAGGGTCAATGTTTGCCTCTTGAGAAGGGAAAATGGTAGAAGGTGAGGAGACATTTGAGAATTGTGAGAAGCTGTTCTAGAATCCTCCCCAAAATGCAAAGTCAGAGAAATCGATTTGTAGTGGAGGAGGAAGATTGGCAGTTTCATGAACTATTAGGGCAAGGGAGTCAGAATTTTGGGGCTCTTGCATGGGGGTTTTGTGAGAATCGTGAGAGAAAGACATTTGTGCAGGAGGTTGTATAATACAGAACCAAGGAGGTGTTTCAAATATGATAGGAGATGGAGAGGGAGAAGATGAAGTTTAAAGGGTTTCTGGAAGGGAACAGGTTAGGATACCTGATTTTATTATCAATTTCTAAAAAGTAATGCATAGTAATTGTTACCTGGTTTGTTTTCATGTTCCATTTGTCATTGCACAGGAGTGAGTAATCCTGCACATAGAACCACACACCAGTGTCAATCTACGAAGTTGTTGGAATACACATAACATGAGAAATTGACTAGAAAACCTCTTATATTTGACAGTGTTGTATCAGAAAATCTGGTCAGTCATTGAGGAAAGTTTATATAATCTTAATCATTCCCAAGTCTAACCTAATTTTTTCAAAATGTTCTCTGCTTAAGGCCTTAGTAAAGATGTCAGCAATTTGATTCTCAGTAGGCAAATCATAATAGATACAAGAACTTTTTCTACATTGTCACGAAGAAATGATGCCTTATGTCTATATGTTTAGTTCTTTTGTGTTGTACGAGATCTTTTGCTATGTTAATAACACTTGTATTATCACACAAAATGGGAATGCAACCGACATCCATCCCAAAATCCAGCAGTTGTTGCTTGATCCAGAGCAATTGAGCACAGCATGACCCTGCTGCTATATATTCAGCCTCAGCAGTGGACAATGCTACAGAGTTTTGTTTCTTGGTGGACCATGAAATCAAATATGTTCCAATGAAATGAGCCATTGAAATGAGCCATACCTAAAGTACTTTTTTTTGTCTACTAGATAACCAGCATAATCAGCATTTGTATACCCTACAAGATTGAAATTACTACCTTTAGAGTACCAGAATCCCAAGTCAGATGTGCCTTTGAGATACCTGAGAATTCTCTTCACAGCTTTGAGATGTGACTCCTTTGGATTTGATTGAAATCTAGCATAGAGTGCCACACTAAAAACAATGTCAGGTCTACTAGCAGTAAGATGCAAGAGAGATCCAATCATACCTCTATAGAGCTTTTGTTCTACGTACATGCCTTTCTCATCCAATTCCAATTTAGTGGCAGTGGCAATTGGAATATCGATTTCTTTGGCATCTTCCATTTTGAATCGTTTGAGGAGCTCTTTCACATATTTATTTTGATGAATCAGAGTTTTAGAAGAGGTTTATTTGAACTGTAATCCCAAAAAGAAATTAAGTTCTCCCATCATGCTTATTTCGAACTCTCCATTCATTAGATTGGCAAACTCTTGAGTTATGAGCACATTTGTAGATCCAAAATGATATCGTCCACATACACTTGCACAATTAACAAGTCTCTTCCTTGAGTTTTTAAAAATAGGGTATTGTCAATTCCCCTCCTTGTATGACCATGGTGTAAGAGAAATTTGGACAATCTCTCATACCAGGCTCGAGGGGCTTGTTTCAGCCCATACAGTGCCTTATCCAGCTTAAACACATGATCTGGAAACTCAGAACTCTCGAATCCAAGTGGTTGTTTCACATAGACTTCTTCCTTTAAGTAACCATTCAGGAACACACTCTTCATATCCATTTGATATAGGGTGAATTCCTTAAAAGCAGCAAATGTGATGAGCAGTCTGATAGCTTCAAGTCTTGCTACTGGAGCAAACGTCTCAACATAGTCTATTCCTTCTTCCTGATTATATCCTTGGACCACTAGTCTTGCCTTGTTCCTCGTAACTGTTCCATGTTCGTCAAGTTTATTACGGAATACCCACTTCGTGCCAATGATGGCTCTTCCTTCTAGTTTAGGTACCAGGTGCCATACCTTGCATCTCTCAAACTGAATTAGTTCTTCCTGGATAGCTAGAATCCCCTCCTCATCTTGCAATGCTTCCCCTATCCTTTTTGGTTCCATCATGGATATAAAAGTCTGAAATGCACACAAGTTCTTCATTCCTGATCTGGTAGTGATTCCAGATGTTAGTTCTATGAGAACATTGTCTAGGGGATGTGAGTTCTGGTACTTGTAATGTTTTACCACAAACCCTTGAGGTTGTTCATCCTATACTGAGACAGTTTGAACAATTTCAAGGTCAAGATATTGAGTCTCAGCTTCTGTAGTTCCCCCTGTCTGTGTGCTCTTGCTTGTCCAGTAGGTGAAACAGATAGCCTGACTTTTCCTCTGATTTGTGCTTCATCCTGTATTTCATTCTCAAAGACACCACTATTCTTAGGAAAAACAACATGAATGCTTTCTTCAACATAGTTGGTTCGTTTATTCAGTACTCTATATGCTTAACTATGTGAAGAATATCCTAAAAAAATTTCCTCGTCATTTCTAGCATCGAATTTTTCCAAATTATCTTTACTATTATTATGAATATAGCATTTGCATCCAAATGTTCTAAAATAGGAGATATTTGGTTTTCTGCCTTTGAGTAATTCATAGGGAGTTTTGTTTAGTAAGGGTCTTAACATACATCTGTTGAGAATATAAGCGGCAGTATTTATGGCTTCTGCCCAAAGATTTCTTGCCAAGTTATTAGCAATCATCATTGTTCTAGCCATATCTTCTAAAGTCCTATTTTTCCTTTCTACCACTCCATTTTGTTGAGGGGTTCTTGGAGCAAAGAAGTTGTGATCTATACCATTTGTTGAATAGAATTCTAAAAATTTAACATTTTCGAATTCAGTTCCATGATCAGATCTTATGGAAATTAAAGAGGTCTCCAACTTCTTTTCTATTTTCTTGATGAAAATGGAGAAGACATTGTAAGACTCATCTTTAGAAGCTAAAAAGAGGGTCCATGTAAATCTAAAATAATCATCAACTATAACAAACATGTACCTTTTACCTCCTCTGCTTTTTACTCTCATTGGTCCACACAGGTCCATGTGAACTAGTTCCAAGAATTTGGTGGTACTTACCTGGTTCTTTGGCTTGAGCGATGCTCTGACTTGCTTCCCCCTTACGCATGCACTGCATACTTTGCTGTCTTTGAACTTGGTTTTTGGTAACCCTACAACCATGTCCTTTGACGATAGAGTATTCAGTTGTTTCAAACTTGCATGACCAAGTCACTTATGCCAAAGTAATGGATCATTCGACATTGCACTTAGACATTTCAAATGTGCTCTGGGTATTCCCATGATGTCAGCCTTGTACATATTTTTATGTCTATTTGCTGTCAAGATTACCTCCTTTGTGTCCAGCTTTTTGACCTTGCAACCTGCAGATGTAAAAGTTACTTTGTTACCTTTATCACATAATTGAGATATGCTCAACAAATTGTGCTTCAATCCATCCACATGGTAAACTTCATCTAAAACACTTGATTCTTTTCGTCCAATTTTTTCAACTCCCACAACAGTCCCCTTTTTTTCATCTCCGAAGGAAACTTTTCCTCCTTTAAAAGGTGCAAGTAAAAGAAATTTATGTTTATCTCTTGTCATGTGCCTTGAGTAAGCACTATCTATATACCAATGCTTGCTTCCTTTTGCTGCAGCCTGCAAAACAAATCAAGGGTTAGTTTTAGGAACCCAGACTAGCTTGGGTGCTTTTTTGTTGTAAAAAGGATGAATGAGATCCTTTCTCGCCTATGTAGGCAACACATTCCTTGACTTATTTCTTTTATTATGTTCATACCTCCGTTTGTACACATGATATGTGTTTTCGTTTCTAGCATTGTTTGTGATTAGACACTCAGTAGTTGGATGTCCAATTTTACCATAGAGATAGCATAAATCAGTAGAGGTGGCATGTCATGAAAAAAACCTATTCCAGCCTTCTCGTTATGGTTCCTATTTCCTAGATGGTTTACTATCCTAGAAGACTGAGTCCATCTGTTAGCTCTTTCCAAGTCAAGTTTCAAGGTTGATATTTCTTAGGTCAACTTTCTCACTTTTTCCTTCTCACACAGGAACTCAATATTATTTTTTTTAACTCAGTTTCCATCTTCTAATGCTCTTCACTCATCTTACTTTTTCCCTTATCAGCAATAGTTAACTTTAGGATTTCTGATTTTAGGTTCAACATAAGTGAATCAAGTTGTTCAACCTATTTCTTTAACTTGTCATTTATTTTATTTACTTCATCCAGACAGTTCTTTATTTCAAGGTTTTCAAATTTCTGATCTGAAAAATCTTTTATTAGTTGATCCTTTTCATTTGTTACTTCTTGAAAATCGTCTATCAAACCATTCATTAGTAAGATTAACTTCCTTTTTGAAAAAAGGTGCAATTTTTCTTTCAGTTCAGAACTATTTACCTCAGATTGGTCATCTTTTTTGAGATCTGACTCTCCAGCAGCCATGAAGGCAGTTTCATCAGCATTTTCTGTGTCTGAATCTTCCATTCCTGATCCCCAAGCAGCCATCATAACATAGTTTTCTCTTTCCTTTTGTTTGGCAACCTTTTCTTTTATTTCTCTTTCAGCCCTTTCTTTTCTCCACTCAATTTCCCATAGGGGACGCTGTTTAATGTGATGATCAGTTTTTCCACATTTGTAACATCCTGAGTGGTTTCTGTCATCGGACCACTTCCTGCTTCCAGTGTCATCACCCCACTTCCTGCTACCTGTTTCTCTCCTGTCCTTCCCTTTCCTATTATTCAGGAACTTTTTAAAATTTTTTGCTAGAAAGGCTATCTGATCTTCGTCTAAATCTGATCCCTCATCATCCGAAGCTACCCTGAGAACTAGTGACTTTTCATCCATGTTTACTTCTTTCTTTTGATCTTCCATGTTCATCTTATAAGTTTTGAGATTTTCGACCAACTCATTTAATGTCATGGTTTCAATGTTCTTGGCTTCCCTAATGGCAGTAACTTTTACATCCCACTTACGCTTTGGTAGGATCCTCAGAACCTTGTCTACTTGTTCTTCAGAGGTAAGAACTTTTCCCAGGGATGTCAGTTCATTTATGAGCAGTGTGAGTCTTGCCATCATCTCTTGCAAGGTCTCATTTTCCTTCATTTTGAAGGTCTCATATTTAGTGAACAACATAGCAACCCTGAATTTTTCTGACTTGAGCAGTTCCTTCGTGAGCAATTGTAAGAGCATCCCAGATTTATTTAGCTGTAGTATAATTTGAAATCCTGTTATACTCTTTTGGACCTAGGCCGCAAACCAAAATATTTTTGGCTCTAGCATTTTTCCTTAAAGCAATCAAATCGTCAGCGTTGAACTCCCTTCTCTCTTTTGGAACTTGTCTGTCTTCCACTGTTTTCATGGGAATAGTGGGTCCTATGATGATTCTATCCCAGAGTTCGTAGTCTTCTCCTTGAATGAAGTCCTCTATCATAGCCTTCCACCAACCGAAGTGTGTTCCATTAAAAAGAGAGGGTCCTACGGATGATTGTCCCTCTCCATGTCCAAGCGGTGGTGCAGTGTTCATGTTGATCGATTCTTAGATACTAGCCTTTAATAAGAAAACCCGCTCTGATACCAATTGAAAGATTTGCACACCCTATGGATTTGCCTAATCGTAGGAACAGGTTAGCAGACGTATTTTAGTAAGGCAAAAATAAACGGGAACACAACAATTTTGCGTGGAAACACCCGACTCACAAAAGGTGAAAAACCACGATTTGTACCTATACAGGATTTACTCCCAACTTCACTGATTCAAAATGAGCCTTCAACAAACGATTACAATTTCTAGTAATCTAAACTTCAACTCAACTTTCCTAACTTACTTGCTACACATAAACCTCCCAAGGCTTATGTTCCCATTGTCTTCGAGTTGCCCTCAACTTGAAGACTAAAACCAGTTCTCAGTTTATGAGCTACTGAGATATTACAGGTTGTTTAAATATCAAGGAAAAGAAACAAACTTCTTTTACAGAGAGACTCGCTAGACCTAAACAACGTCACTATGATCCTTGTTGCGTTTTTGCAGTAATTCTTTTTGCTATTCTCAATCTCTACATTGCCGGTGTGATGAGCTCGTTCTTATAATGGTCAGTGAGAGTTCTATTTGCTCTTTAACTCTACAGTGGTATTCACCTAGTAGACTCCTTCCCCTCTTCCAACTCCTTTATTTTTGCATCTTGTTTATTTAGAGTTGTATTTCATTTAGAGTCCTTCTCACCAACTCTGCATTCCTTTGTGACTGCTGACCATCTTCCTATTTATGCGCTTGTAGACCTATCTCCAGAGCCTTTTATCCATTTCGAATCTTGTGATGCTTGTGCAGCTTGCCGGGGAGACAGTATGCTAAAGAACCTGGTAGATCAACATGTTTCATTGTCTTTTGTCAATCATCAAAATTTTATTACTCCCAACACAACTAAACTAGTCCCAAGGTTCAAAAAGACTAAAATGCCCTTGAAACTCCAAAAGAATGTGTTGAAGCCTATCCTAGGCGTAACATCACCTCTTGAATCCAGCATAACCATCAGACTTCTAATGCAAGCATCTGAACTCAAAATATTGACTAAAGTCAAACCTTTATCAAATTTTCAACTTAGGACCTCACATCCAATGAGCAATACCAAATTTGATTCCGATAACTCTCCTAGAATAATTTTCACATTTCAAAACTAGTGAAACTGATGAAATTCCATTCCGACGGGTCGAAACTCTAAATGAAGCCAAAATTTAAGATTAAACAACTTAAGCCTTTAAAACTCAACTCTTTATCAAAAACTCAATCTTTCATCAAATTCTCAAAAACCAACTTTTCAACCAATAAATGGGGCTAGAGACAACTATCGAGAGGGATAAAATAATAATTTCTCATGAATTTTCAAAAATGATCATTAAGTTCATTACATTTTTGTACTTGTCACTTTTAGTTACCGCAATTTTTATTCTCTCATAGGATCAGGTCCCATAATAGACACCTTTTGTCAAATCATCAAAATTACAAAATAACAAAACTTCTGTAATAAAACTTCTCAAATAAAAATATCCATTATTGTCACATAAGTTGCAGCTAGAATTGTACCTATACCAAGATCAACACTCCTTTTAACTTCACTCTGATATCACTTGTTAGGACTAAACTAATCAAGTGTCATGTGGAAGCTAACAACGCTAACTTCAAAAAATTATGAGTGAAAAGACGAAAGAAAAATATACCAAAAAAAGACAAAATAATTTAATGTGGTTCAATTTACCAACCTAATGTACAAAAAAAGATGAACAATCCACAATATAAAAGAAATATAAAATATCAAAAGAAATAATCTCAAATAGTTTACTTAGAGGTTTAGACAAGTGTTGGGGCATTTGTGTCTTACATGTACTATATTAATTAATCCCACATCCTTTAAACCCTTAGTGTTTTTCCTCTTTGATAAGGTAATATGAAGTAACACAACAAATGAAACCAAAGATGTGAAATATAAGGTGGTAATCTGAAAATCTCAAAATTTTGAGAATATATAGGAGTGGTCCAACCTTGTTTGTTGAAGGGTACAAATTAGTTATTAGTAGATAAAAAGTGAAGTAGGTAGTTGTTGTTTAGTTATTTAGAGATACATTATATTTTTAGACGAAGAGTAACGTGCTTAGTCTCGAGCCCACGTCCTAATGAAAAGAAGGATTGGTGGACTTTACTATTGTAAACGACTACAGCCTTGTATTCGCCTAAGAAACCTCGGAAACTGTAGGAACCAAACTCATTAGTGGTGCCACGTTTAGTCCCTGTTCTCCATTCCTTTAATAAAAGTTGATCGATAAGATCCCCTGTTGGGAGGTTTTTGAATTGGTAGTCCGTAAGGCACATTTGGTAGCAACCTCCTACGCCGAGAGCTGACCAAAGCATGATCCCACTCACACTTGGATGTGAGAATGCCTCTCTTAATATTTGCTCCAAGTATACAGATTGTTCGTGCTGTTGAAACATCCCATCAACATCAACTTCCGTCAGCCAAATGGGAAGATTTAATGTTGCCAATTTATCAAGTGTAGCTCTCATGAATGCGGGGTTCACCGCACGAAAATGACTTTGTAGACCAATCCCAGCCAGTTTAACCCCGCCCTTCTTCAGTTCCTTGAACTTTTGTATGTAGCTATCCACGTTGGCTTTTGGGTCACAAGTTTCAATAATGTTGTATTCATTGAGAAATGGGGTCGTTAGTGGATCTGCGCGCTGCACTTTCTTGAACATATCCAAGGTAGCATTTGGACCCAGTTTTTCCTCATAAAAATCGAAATGGAGGAGTTCATTGTTTATATCCCAGTGAAAAAACTCATTTCTGTATTTTCTCATTACACTTTTTATTCTTCCATCCATCGCTTTTTTCAGCTGAGGACCTGTCATGTTTCTCACCCAACCTGGTACCATCGTAATGTTTCCCCAGAACATGGTGTGTCCTCTAACTAAAAGTTTGTTCTTTCGGACGAATTCCATCATCCGATCCACTACCGTATAGTTGAATTGCCCAGGTAATGGCTCTGTCTTGTACCACTTGAGTTCATTTTCAAAAACTGTCGCTTTGAATCTCTTCAGGAACCATTCCTGAAATAACATTATTCTCTTTAATCTACCAAACATCATAATTTTAACTATGAAAAAACCAGACCTGATAAGATGAATTTCCCAGAATGGTTCTTGATATCACAGTTCCAAATGGAAAATCCGTTGAGATTTGGTCTACTCTGACTGCTGCACCAGGCAGACTTACTCCATTTTCATCTACCACATGGATCATAACAGCTCGCTTTCTTTCCTGAAATAAATAACTACATTTTATGATATGACTGAAATTTGCCGCAGCTATGAACTTAATTGAGTCAAATGGTGCTTAGTTCTTGCCGTGTTTATCCCTTCAAATTGATTTAATCTCCATTGCTTCTCAGTAAATGGCTGTAAGGAATAGCCGATAATCTCTATATCCACATTTCTTTGTGATTTGTCTGAATTCTACAAAAGAAACAGTGGAATTTTTCCTTCATGAAAATAAATACGTAAGACAAGGGACTTAAGAGAAGCTTAATTGATTAATATACCGTCAAATGTATCTGAGAAGAATTGGAACGTGAAGCCCAAAGGAAACCACCTTTGAGAAAAGACCAACATCCTTTCTTGGCTATAACAGTTCCTATACATTTTGCAAATGAATCGTCTCGCTTTACTTTAGCTGTTATTACAGCAGAATCTGCATTTTTCAATCTCACCCAGCCTGTACAAATACCAATTATGTTCAAAATTATGTATTTAGTAGTTCATGTTAACGCTAAGACGTGAAGAGGAACAAGTTCTAAAAAATGACTTCTTTTGAGATGAACTAAATACGGTATAGATAGATATGAAGGGAGTAGTATGTTTAGCAATCAAAATATAATAAGAAGAAGACTACAAACAGAATTGTATAGTATAAGGACCTTATATTATATTAGTTTTGATGTGACCGTATAAACAAGATATGAATACTAATGTACCAACAACAACAATAACATACCCAGTTAAATTTCACAAGTGGGGTCTGGGGAGGGTAGAAATGTATGCAGACCTTCCCACTACCTCGTAAGAAGTAGAGAGGCTGTTTCCTGGGGACCCTCGACTCGACAACCCATAAGCAGAATAAACTAGATATAGCAAAAGGAAGGAAAGGGAACAAAGGGTCAAATAGAACTAGAAATCGAAATAAAAGAGCGCCTCTTTACAAAAAGCACATGTCAATATGTAAATACGATGCTAGAGACATCAATCACGCCTACCCCTGCTACCAACCAATCAGCCTGCTAATAATACTAATATACCACAGTTAGTTTTTATGATATTGATGGAGTAGTAATAATAATAAACTTAACTGGAGAAGGAATAAAATGGAGTAGTAATAATAATAAACTTAACTGGAGAAGGAATAAATTGATCCTGGAGACAGATTTTCCAAGGAAAAAGTAGGTGAATAAACCTTGTCCCCATTGATATCATCGATGAGTTGATACGTAGGAACTTTGTTTATTAGTATTCCTCCATTGTAAAGTGGCACCTCTGGCTCCGATCGACACTGTCAACAATCATAAATGTCTGGGCATCAATTTTAATGTTATCTCATGGAACAATAATTATGGAACTGATGATTCAGATAATCGATTTCTAATGTACAAATTACAATTGTTTTTGGTACCTCTGTCCAAGCCGAAGGATCATACTTTGGTCCGACTGGAAAAAAATAAAAAAAATGAAATGAGAAGAGATAAATTCAAGATGCTTAAGCAGTAATATAAAGTATTATTGTGTCTATTTAATAGTGGGTTCAAACTTAATATAACTATTTCAAGTATATATAAAAATGAGAAAAAATCAAAGAGAAATAAAAGGGACCATGGCGTTTAGCGTGGGAAGAGGTAGCAAAGAAAAGCAAAAGAAAAAAGGTCCAAACTAGTGGACTCTTTTCCCATATTAACATCAACATACTGTTTCACTATTTGTTCAATAACTCTCAACATTCCTATATAATTAAATGATAAATACCTTTTTTATGTTCTTGTTAAATTTGCAACGTAAAACTAAAAGTAATTAATGCATTAATTGAACAAAGATAGCTTTTTTCTTTTTCCTGTTTCAATACATGCTTCATTAATTTAAGGAGAGAAACAAAATTTTATTGTGTGATCAGTTGTATTCTTGTCCCATTAATAACTTGATAGTAAATGATGTTAGGGAGGAAGAACCATATAAGCATTATGTTATGCCTTGTAAACATTTCTCTACGTAAAATCATTAAAATGACACTTTAATTATCTACTGGAGTAGTTAAGCTTCACCTCTAAATAAGAAAATTCAAACTAAATAATAATCTAATTCTCTTAAAGTATACCCCAAATTTATATTGATAAAATATTATAAGACTCTAACGATCCTCAACCTTTTTTGGGTGTTGGAACTTTGAAAAATTTTATTGCGTGAGAGGTATATTTTGTTGGAACTAAAGCTCCCATTTCTTTCTCTCTCTAATTCTCTAACTTTCCCATATTCAATTTTTATTCCCTTCATTTATACTTATTAGATTTTGTATTTTTTTTAACTAAATATTTCATTCACCAAAAGTCAGAACTCAATATTGTTAGCAGCATCATCGATTATTTGGTTCGAATTTTTTTTTATTAAAAGAAAGGTGAAAATATTAATTAAATTATTGTTTTAAATGTTGATATCAAATCAATTAAGCCAATTTTTCATCACTTTAATTTTTATCATACTCTTTGGATATTCATTTTTTATTTATTTGCTTATAAAATACTTCTTCTATTCATTTTTAGTTGTCAAATCATGACATGCTTATTAAGAAAATAATTATTGATATACTAAGTTTACTATTTTATCATATTAATTGATAGAGTCTCGTCTCATACGTATTTATTCATTATATTTTTCAAAAATATTAACTCAATGAAAATAAATTGAGAGTATAATAGGAAAAGAAAATTTGTCCTACCTTGATTTGTTAAAAATGATAAGTAATAATGAAAATCAAATTAAAAAAAAAATTACAAATAAAAATGAATGGCGAGAGTATATGATAATATAAAGTTTAAGCAAGTTAGATATAGTATCCTCCCAAATGATGTATGAATTGTCAAAAAGTTAAAAATTTAATTAGGATGTACCAGGATGTGTTGATGATATCTGATATAAATAAGAATAATTAATCAAAAAATATTTCGAGCAAGAAATACGCTTTTGGTATTTTTAAAATTAAAAAAAAACTAGAATGCAAAAAAATTAATTACTATAAAAATAAAAACCTGAAAACGAATTCAGAGTGAAAAAGATTAATATTTACCATAACTTTTTTTAGCTTTTCCTAAATTTGTTTTATATAAATTAAAGATAAATATGTATAATTATAACTTTAAATATTATATGGTCCATATTAACCAAAGTGGCGAATTCTTTACCAATAATTAATAATAAATAATAGAGTGAAAAGTTTACTTAAAAAAATCAAAATCTATTTTCCTATAGTTAAACAAAAAAGTGAATAACTGAACAACAAAAGAAAAACTAAATTTCTGTATATCTATATACCATTTTATACGTATAATAGAAAATAAAAAAGTTCAATTTATTAAATCAAAACATAAATTTTTAATTTTCTTTTATTTATTTTTATTTGATTTTCATCGAAGTTTGAGTATTTTGCATTCGTGCTACGTAAAGGTCCAATTTAAGGAAAAACGCTTGTACCAAGGATTTTTTTTATACCGAAGGCTCGAACCTGAGATTTCTAATTAAGGAAGGAACAATTCAAATTTTTTTCACAAACTTTAATTCTTTCAAACTCATAAAAATTAAAATTTTTGATATCCAATTTAATTTTTCTCCATTAAATAATATAAAGATAAAATAGATATATTAAATTGTTTGTGCAAATCCCCAAAATTCTTTATGATTTCAAATGTATTAAGAGTTAATAAGCATAAAGAAATGAAAGGAATGGTGTGAGGAGAAAACAATAGAGAAAATGATTAAAACTGCATGAGAAAAGGTCAGAAGATGAAAGGAAGAGAAATAACAAATTGCATTTGGCAACCAAAGAACCCCTCATACAACTGAGTACCTCATGCATGATAAAAATTTTCTGAAATTTTCCCTAGCTTAACCTTCGCGTAGTCTTATCAAGCTATTTTTGACTTGCGGGGATAGGTAATGTGGTGTATCAGACACGAGATAGATTTTTCAAAGAGCAAGGCCTTTTTTGAATAAGCCAATTCATTTGGGACTTGAATCGAATATTTGGAATACCAACTAAGTTTATAATACTAATAAATCACATAATATCCCTAATTATTTTTATCTTTTTTTTTAATTCAGAAATAATAGGCAATCAGATGCATATATATATATATATATCGACTCTATATTGATTAGGGCGAATGTGAGTACGAGCCGTGCCAGGTTGAAAGTTTTGAATCCGCTCTTACTGGTCTCATATCTGCTGCTCGAGTGAAAGTGGAAATTTGGTAGGATTAGAGAATGCCTGCTTCCGGTTCTTAGACGAGGAAAATAATCCAATCGATGCGGTCAGTCCACCCTTCTAACGTGCGGGGGTCTGGAGTACGGTAGAACGAGTTATGAGGGGGTAAGGTTGCATCCCAAGAGGATGAGGGCTCTCTTGATCCGGAGGGCGATTGGAAGCAACGTGGGGCTCACGCCCTAGATAATCCTAAGACCGCCACTGGGGAAGAGTTGTTGTGGAGGCTCTATACCCTTTTAGAGGATCTTAATCGGGGTGGAGTCCATTCCCAGTATGACTTGCCTAGCACTATAAAGCCCCTAGTTGCCAAAGATCAGGAAGCTCTTTGTTATGAAGAAGGATAGAGCAAGGCTTAACTTGCAGTTCATGACACAATGGAGCATCTTAGACAAGATGAAATTGAGGATTTGTCATTGTCCCCTCCAGTTGTTGGCTCCATGCAGATTGCTTCCAGCAATGGCTTTGGCCATAACATAGAGTTCATGTCTCAAGCTTACCTCAGAAACAGAAGCTCTGAAATTGATATAGAGGTAGAGGATGATACATCAATTGCTGATACTCTTTAGATACAGAATCTAATGTTTTGAAAAAAGAATATAAAAATTTCTCATATCGAATTCGAAGTGTCATGCTATTATTACTTAGTATTCATATCTCTCTTTTCTTCTTTCTATATTATATAGATATGTACAACTTTTATCATCAATTTTCTTTATCTCCTTTATCTCCTTTATCTCTTTATCTAAAGTAAAGGAAGGACCAGTATTTTCCTAAGCTGTATATGAGGTTGCCGCTTCCGGACCTGGGGAAGCTGAAAGATTATGTCCCGGAACAGAAATGCTTGCAATTGAGAACATTGAAGCCGGGAAGTTCAATGCGAAGATGGTCAGGCACTTTATTCGTCATCCGATGAGCTTCACGTGGCGGCCATATATATATATATATATATATAAATATTATTTTTTGAAAGTTTTGGGGACATAAAGATGGATCAAAATCAACATTTTGGGTTAACAAACATGGGATTCGATTTTCACAATTGTTTTAACATGTCAGATACATGATGCACTCTATTGGATAATTTGGCTCGGAGGTGGTTTTGGACCATGAATCGATTACTTATTGATTTTAAGAAATAAATTGACCACTATCAATATTTTGTTTAGAGGGTTTTAGATAGATAGTTTAAGCGTTCCGCAAAATTTAGCATGTGTTTTAGGAGTGACATGCATGTTTGATTCACATCTCAAGAGTTTGGTTGAGTTTCGAGATAGGGGTGGGCCTGTAACAAGGCTAAAAATGATTTTTTGGGATATTATAGATTATAGATTTAGTTTAAAAAATAGTTTAGTGTAGTATTCAGGTTAAACGTCTTCTAGAAATGTCTAGATATTTTAGGGTAGAAGATAAAGTTATTAGAATTTTCTTGTAGAAATTTTATAGAGGATATTTGTTCAAAATCATATAATAGTCAAGATCTTCTAGTATCTAGAACCATCCATAGATAGGCATAAGTAAGATATAATCTTGTACATTTATATTAATCCAAATTGAAACCAATTTAAAATTAATGTCTTATGTTATAACCAAGTTCTGCTTTTAAAATGTTCTTTTTCCTTCCTAACTTCTTCTTCTTTAGTTGAATATGTTGAATAAGTGATTCAAAAAAGAAGAGAACTGCTTTACTTTAGTATTTTGCTGCATTTTGACTTAGTCTAGGATAGTTATTATTTGGTCCTTAAATATCCCATTTAGTTGAAAGCACTCCTGAGTTAGTGCCCTTTTAGTTTTGCATTTTCAGTTGAGTTGTAAGCTTATTTCCCTCGTCGCTCCCTCCTCACCTATACACATTGCCTCTTCTCTGGAGGGGTCTCCCGCACCTGGTTCCCTATTTCTACTCTCGTTCCCCTAAAGTGAACAAGCATGTTGAGAAATTTCGGGTTATGGGGAAACTGAACTATTTTGGGTTCAAGGCGTTTCTGCGAGGTCGAGTGATTCATCCCGAGGTTCGAAAATTTCCCTTGATTAAGAAATTGTGTGCAAAGCTAGCTGCACAAGGATGGTTGCACCTGTTTATGAATACATATCTGATGGTGTATGAGCTGGAAGTCATGGAATTCTATGTCAACCTGTCAATTCTGGAGGACAATGTTGACATCAACCAACCTTTTTATTGATGTTCCGACATCAACCAACCTTTCATTGGGCACGTAGTGTATCAAAAAATTTATGAATTTTCAACAATCCAGAATCGCTCAAGCATGAAGACTTGAACAACCACGTCATCCATTTGTTGGGCACTTCAAGTTGTAGCTGCAAAAAGGGCATGTTAGTAACAATATTTTTAAGGTTTTTAACCAACTTTTATACCATAATCATCAAATTAGTTACCAAAGTAAAAAGCTAGTCAAATCTAACTATTACACCATAATCATGTCAACCAACAAAATTACTAACTATATAGCCAACCCTCGACCAAACAATAACCAAACAGTCAACAATATAACCAAATTCACAACCAACTCTAAACCAAACTTCTGGACAAACCCTAAATTATTCACTCACAAGGGACAACCTCATTTGACACTAACCAATACACAAGTCAAACTTATGACCAAAATTAAACCAAAGTAATTGACACAAAAAAAAACTAAAAAAACAAAAAAGTAAAAAATACCAACCAGTGTCAAAGGTACAAAGTTTTGAGTTAAACCAATACACACAAATAAAAAAAATTATAGGACATCAACAGGTCTGCTATAAAAAAGTTAGTAAAATCAAATCCAAAAATAATACATTGTAACACCCCAACTTTTTTCTCACTAAGATTGAGTCATCCTTCATATGATAGGATCAATTCCTAAGTATTTAAAGTATATTAGATGTGATTTAGAGTTATAATTGATCTTTTACATCAAGCCAAGTCCAAAGAACTTTTAGTGACTAAGTTTTCATATGAGTTGATGGAAGGGCAAATTTCAAATGACCATATCTCCTAAAGTATAATGAGTTCGGTGACCCATAATATATCAAATTAAAGATCTTTGAGTTAGCTTTCCAATGCATCTTATTTCGTGTTAAACGGAGTTCGGAGTAGAGAGTTATGACCATTTTACTAGAGACCTGCAGAGCTGTCTGAAGGTCCGCAATGGCTCCGTGACGCGGACCTATCGCGAACCCTTTCTCGATAAGCTAAGTGACATTTCTTTATTTTATTTTGAGGGTAACTTTACCCTAAAGCCTTTGGGGTTCTATCTAAGGTCCCAAAACGCATAATACGTCAGTTTCATGAATCAAAACCCTCTCTTTCACTCCTAAACATAAAACGCTCAAGAATCATCAAGATAGTCATCAAGTTAGGATTCACTTTCAAGATTCTTCATCAAGGTGAGTTATTCTTCATAAGCTTTAAGCTAATTTCTCTATCTATTCATGAAATCCCTAATAGAATCCTAAATTATAACCTAGGGTTTCAAGAAACAAATTCAAGAATCCCAAGAAAGGATTCCTTGATTCTTCTTTCCATGAATCAGGGTTCTTCATCAAGAAACTCTAAAGATTTTGAGTCAAGAAGTCAAGAATCAAAAAGAAGTTCTTCAAACAATGTCTTTCCCAGTTCTTCCATTCTAAAAGAACTATTGAGGTTGAGGATTTTCTCCAAGAAATGAGTATTCATCAAATTTTGATTGTAATATCAAATTTCCAGGTATGTAAGGCTAAACTAAAAATATGAGTTTGTTCTCTCATGTGCTCCATAGAGGTCAAAGATGAGTTGATGGTTGAAGAGTATATGTGCATGAATACTTGAGAGTTTTTCATTGAAAAATTGATTTAAAATTACGTATTTTCTATGTTGATGATCATCATACTATTTTTTTTCTTGAAGTTAACATTTTTCACGAGATTTTGCATAACCTTACATGATTATTTGAAAAGAATGCATAATGAACTTAGGGGATGAGTCTAGAGCCTTGACGACGATGATGTTGTGATGTTGTGATTGTGTTTCACATTTGATGAGAGTCTTGATGATGATGTTGATGAGAATGATGTTTTATGATGTCTTAAAATGGGAAGTTAAGTTCTAAAAGAGTATCTTGAGTCTATGATGTTGATGTTGATGTTATGAGGTGAGGTGATGTTGATGTTGAGGTATATTATGTCCCCATGAGACTGATGTTGATGTTGAGGTTTTATACTATGTCCCTCTGGGACCGATGTTGATGTTGAGGTATTATATCATATCCTTATGTGACTGATGATGATGTATTATGTCCCTATGGGACTGATGATGATGATGTTTTATAAGCATGTCGAGTTCTGAGAGGAGTATTGAGCACCGAAATGGGTAGAGAGTGAGTCCCACTTAAACCCATTAACTACGTGGCCCGCGCAGGAAGAAAGGATTGAACCGCAATGCGGATGACACCTATCTTGTCCCAAAAGAGGACTGATGTTTGATGTTTTCTTGTGGATCTACTGATGTGATGTCCTTTATCCCGAGAAGGGTATTGGATGGATGTGGCAACGACATCGCTTCGTTGTATCATCACTGGCTCATAAGTGATGGTTGTCGGTTAGAGAAACTCCCAGTTAGGTTCCTTTTGATAGGACTCTGATGTTGATGTTGATGTGATATTTTGATGTTGATGTTCCTTGAGTTGAGTTGAGTCGATTTCCCTGAGTTGAGTTGATGTCGATGTTCCTCGAGTTGAGTTGAGTCGAGTTTCCTGAGTTGAGTTGATGTTGATGTTCCCTGAGCTGAGTTGATGTTGATGTTCCTTGAGTTGAGTTGAGTCAAGTTCCCTGAGTTGAGTTGATGTCGATGTTCCTCGAGTTGAGTTGAGTCGAGCTTCCTGAGTTGAGTTGATGTTGATGTTCCCTGAGCTGAGTTGATGTTGATGTTCCTTGAGTTGAGTTGAGTTGAGTTGAGTCGAGTCGAGTCGAGTTGAGTTGAGTTGAGTTTCCTTGAGGTGAGTATGATGTATTGATGATGCATTCATGAGATATTGAAGGGTCATTTGTCTACTCTTTATTCTTTCTTTAGATAGACATTTGACATTTTGATGGAGTATGATGTTGAGTTGATGTTATTCCTATATTATTCTACTAGTTTCTGTTTCACTCAGCTATTTTACATACCAGTACATTCCAAGTACTCATGTCCCCTTCTGGGACTGCATCGTTTTATGATGCAGAGGTAGGTATTAGAGATCATTGACAGGCGCTTAGTTGAGGATCTATTCGCATTCAGCTGATCGGTGAGACCTCCTTGTTTTCGGAGGATTTCCATATTATTATCATCTAGCTTGAGTAGTACTTTATTTTCCTTGAGTTGGATACCATGGTCTGTCATGGTATCATCTAGATGTTTGAGTTAGAGGCTTCATAGACACTGAGTAGAGGATGTGATGTATTGTTTTTTTCAACTATTCTTTGTTGGAAATTAACATTTTGTATAAAGACTTGATTATTTTAATTATATTAAAGTCTTTTTCTTGAGGATGTTTCTTCCGCTGTTGAGTATGATGTGACGATGAGTCCAAGTGGTTCGCTTGGGGATTAGCAATAGTCTCTAAGTGCCGGCCACGCCAAGGGTACCCTCCCGGGGCGTGACATACATACCTTGTATGACTTGACCTTATAACGGTGAATTCGAATCCCCTCAACAACCATACTGTCTCATCACCTCTACAAGAATGTTCTTGCTTTTGTAGATTTGATTCACTACAACATCATCATTTTGAATGTTGTCAATAATTTCTACATCTTTATTCTCCTCATTGATCATTGTTTCAATCCTAAGTAAGAGCATTGTGTTTCTAATTGTATATGATTGTGTCACATCTTGCACACCCACTTCATACAAAATTGTTTCCATACATCTATCGACACACGTTATACACAACGATTACTTGGAGAAGAAGTCCATATTGAACTTTTTTTGGTCTAAATACACTTGCACGCCCATATTGTTATGGATACGCATGAGTAAGGATTCATTGTTAACCTTATATTGTAGCACCATTTCAGTAATAATTGTGTCCACACTTATTTGTGAAGCAATAGTATCAACCAATCTTTCAAATCTACTTGTTATATCAAATATAACCTCTTTAATTTTGTAATCCACATACCGACCTGTGTATATAGGTAGGTACATATAAAAATAAAAATTCGTACCCAATGAAGCAAAGATAAAAAATAAAATAAATGTACCAATAAATGACAACAAAAGAAAAAAAACACAACCTAAACAAATGGCATGCTGATATACCAACACAAACCATAGTCAATTCAAGAATTAAACAACACCAAACATAACACCACTGTTAAAGTTTTTTTGGTATTGTTTTTAAGTGTTAAATTATTCATGATACATTTTCTACTTTTCATGTACTTGGCTTAACCCTTTCTCAAACTTTTACTCCCCACATTGATATGATCTATACTTTCATCAATATTTTCAAAAAATGAGTACTAAAAAATGAAAATTATGTACTATATACCATTTTCCAAGAAAAACATTTACGATCATTCCAAGGGAATCATCTACTATAAAAATCATGCACATGCAACACATGCTGAATCAAAGTTTACACTAATTGAAGGATAAATAAAAGTTTTTTTTTTTAAAGAAGAAAAACAAACTATTGCATCCGATTTACCATCATGCAGAATCAAAATTGAGACACAGTCCATAATCACAATCGACCAAATCCAAACTTAACAAAGAGAGTATTGCATTTTATACTTTTTTTTGGTAGTATATATTGTGTATGACTTTGGTTGTTACACTTGATAAAAAAAATTCAAAGTAGATTTCAATGTATTTCCACAATGATGACAAGTATTAAATGAAATAGACACAAAAAAGAGGTGTAATTTAATTGCCTTTGGGTATGTATTCGGAGGTTTTTATAGGACATTGTTTATCACACTTGATACAAAATAGAATATTCCAATGTATTTTCATAATGATTACAAGCATTAAATGAAGAAAGAAAAAGAGATGCAATTTAATTGTCTTTGGATATGCAGCCGTCGGTTGCTTAGTGTATGTTCACATTCAATTTTTATCCTCCACATTATAAATTAATCATCGAGGTTTTAATTTTAATAATTTGAAATAATTAGCTTTCAAAAATGCTCAAAAATATTTTTCAAGTGATTTTAGGTCTAAATCTTTTAATTTTAATTATGTTTATATATTTCATATTATATATATTTATTTCAAGTATCAATAGTTAAGTATTATGTTTTCGTTAATTTTTCAAAAAACAAAATCCCAAATAAATTTTATCTTTAATCACTTTTTGGATTAATTACCCCGAAGGAAATCTAATTGTTTTTAAGTTGTTAATTTTAAAAGCTTTTTAATTAATTTATGTTAATTCATCTCGTGATCAAATTAATCAATTGATTCAAATTGATCACATTTTAATTGGTCATATTTGTAAGTGGCTAATTTTTAAATCTTCTTTCTTAATTCCCTTTTCAATCCTATCCCTGCCCAAAACCCAATTCATAATCCCACTAATTTAAAGGATAATTTACAGAAATACACGTCTAATTTTACCATAATCTCTACTTTTGCCAATTGTTTTATTTAATTACTAAAATTCCCTTTTTTAAAAATTTTCCATCCCCTTTTGATACCTAATTAAATAAGAAATATATTTCCTTTTTTTATGCATTTTTTTTGGTAACAGTCCTATTAAAATCAATTAATAATTCAGTTAATTATTTTTTTTCCTTTTTCCGGTTATATTAACATGCAGTTACCTTTTTTAATTGGGAACCCACATAATTATCAGTTAATTAATTAGTTACCTTTTAAATTTGAACTTTTATTGGGAACATACAAAACGGTTCCCCCTTTTATGCAACCTTTTTTCCT
This sequence comes from Solanum rostratum, assembly GCA_029948455.1. Lineage (NCBI taxonomy): Eukaryota > Viridiplantae > Streptophyta > Magnoliopsida > Solanales > Solanaceae > Solanum > Solanum rostratum. The sequence goes on from CM057055.1 coordinate 52,801,353, forward strand.
TTTCTCCATTTTTCTCCTTTTCTCCATTTTTTCGGTTCTTATTCTTCTTCAGTTCCAACCTTCCCTTCTGTCGATTTCCTCCATTTTTGTCAAATGGATGTTGCCTACGTATCTGCTGGACAGCGGGTTTTTTGAAAAAAATTCCCGAACAGATTGGTTAAACCTTGATGCCTATAAAGATGTTTCGACTGGTCAACTGGTTGGTCAAGAAGTATCCTTTAGAGTTGAGTTTGTTGAAGGAGTAGCACAGCAACGAAGTGATAGTGTGTAAGTTCTCTGTTTATTAATTATTAATATTAACTTTTCTTTTTATATTAGATATTTCTTTATGTAAATATTTCTTTTCATTTTCTCACAGCGACTGCGGTGTATATGTCGCTGCGTTTGCTGAGTATTTAAGCGATGGGATTCATGTTCCCTCCCAATCCCCCGACCCTGTTTATCTCCGGAGAAGATATGCTGCAATTCTATGGAAATACGGCATATACAAAGCAAATGAAGGGTTTGAAAGTGAAAATGACGATCCTCCGAGGCCGAGAGATTCATCTGGTCCAGCAGATAGCGACAACGTTGTGATTCTTTCGTAGCGGAGTTTGATTAGTTTTACTTTTAACATAAATCTTTTTTTTATTTTTTGTTTTGGACAAATTATCAGCACTGTTCATTTGTTTAGGTAAAAGTTATGTTACACTATTTTTCTAGATACATATTTTATGGTTGTTATTCAAGTTACATATATTTACATTATAATTCGGGTGATTGCTAATAGATAATTACACAAATGTTATTCTTTCGTTGTTAGTTTATTATTCAAGTATGTTTCAGTCAAAGGATTATCACTATATATGTGATAGACAGGAGTATCAGATTAATGTAAAGATATCACAAATGTGTATCAGATTTTTGTATAGAACACCAGACAATGCTCACACTATGTGTGTAGGTATCAGACAAAGTATCAGACATATAGGTACCAGATAATGTATCATACTAGTGTATCACAATACGATTATCTGTTAATAGTATATGCATATTACTAAGAATCTTGCACAAGGTGATATTTTACAATTTTTGGATTCCTTTCCTATGTGATACCTCCATTTTTTTACACGCACACATGTTCACTCAAACCATTTCTTAAAGTTAACTGTATCGGACAAGGTCACACACTAGTTGTACTGATACTTGCAAAAAAAATTTTTTCCCAAGTTTACTACCTCTACAGTGACTTAATTGTTATTTCTGCACATTATTGTACTTGCCATTTTATCACACACACATTACAAACAATAAAAAAAAGTTTAATTCTTACCTAAAGTTTGGTATCAGACATATAATAATGTCGATACCTATAAAGTATTAAATTTTTTTAATTATGCAAGTAATTCAATGTTTATTACAGCATAACAAATTTATCCAAAACGTTAAAATGAATTTATTTATTACTTATTTCAACAACACAACAATTTTTTTTTTCATTTTTTTTGGGAAAGAAACTACACGTTCGTCTATTGTGCCCTTCATGTCCGCACCGACTACAACAATTTGTGCTTGTGCTAAAATTTTCTCCTGCGCTTTTCCTTCTACCCTTCTTAGGCCTTCCTGGCATCCTTTTGTACTTGGGTGGCAAAACAACCTCTTTAAGAACTTTGGGCGGGGCATCCCAATCTGCTCGATCAGGCATAGGTACCATTGGGACTGCATACGTGTTTGCTAATGCTTTTGGCTTATAATAATCAGAACAATATGGGTGCATATCAACTACATTCTTACTCTTCAGTGCTGCAACTGCATGTGCGCAAGGTAATTAATCAATTTGAAATTTGCCGCAACTACAAGTCTTTCTTTCCAGACACACTATGTATCTCCGCGATGTATCATACACAGAAAAAATGAATTCAGAATGATGATCTCATACTCCATGCACAATCATCAGAAAAACATCGCAACAGGTAACTGGAATTTCAAAAAAAAAATTCATCAATAAATAATAACATTAAAAATTATAAACAAAAAAAACATCAAACTAAATAATAATTATATGGAGACCAGTGTTACATCGCAGGTATTGATACCTGCAAGTGATACTTATAGCTTTATATGGATCATAACGTATTCTTCTTTAAGATATTGATACCTTATATTTCATCTAAAAAAGAGGTATCATCTGCAGGTTTAGGAATATTGTCATGTCTTTGTGTTATTAACTTACAGGTATCACCGTTTGCAGGTATCATCACACTAGCAACATAAGATTGATACTTGATATTTGATTTTTTTACTGTATTCCAATGTTTCTTTCTTTAAACAGCAAAACATCTTTATATATATCTAAAACAGCAAAATCGCAGCTACAATTACGTTACCTTTTGGTATCCGACCTTTTCACGCGATAGTTAAATCCTTTCTCAACCAACGTAGCTTTGTCTTTGTAGATTTGTTTGGCTTTCACATCGGCAATACCTTCGACACATCAATATCAGACATATTTTCCGAATCAATCCAGTCATTATCGATTCTTCCAGTTGACGCATCGAACAAATCTTCGTGTGGCTGTTCAACATCGCTTGTATCCACGCATAATGGATACATCTCAAACCGAGGTTCTTTTTTCTTGATTTCGGCATAAAGCTTCACACCCATGTCATTGCGAATCATTATTGGTGATGAATTGCCATCAACAACATATTGAATCACAATTTCCTTCCTCTTCTCATCAATACCCAACAATGGCTGCTTTTAGTTTCTGTACGTTTTAAATTTTTCTTTTCTTAAAAAAAAAAAAACTTTTTTTTATGCATTGCGAATTGGTTTGAGTTTTTTCTGGGATTTCATATTATTCAAATCTTCACTCTTCCGTTGATTAAGGCACCAAATCCTATTGACTGTTACACTTCCATAAAAAATGTAACTGTTTCCATAATTGGCACTAATTAATAGGTATCAGCCGAAATATATTAGGTATCGTCGTTCTATGCTTGTGTATCAAAATTCACAAAAAAATGGTATTTTTTGTAATTTGGATAAAAGTCGGCATTTTTGGGAATTTCCTTCAATCAGTTTGGTATTTATCAAATTTATACTAATTTAAACCCAACTCTATCCAGCCCAATTTTTTCCCGAACCCAACCCAATTCTACCCAACTCCGCCCAACAATTCTTAAGCATACACTCCCTCTCCCTCACGTGCCCCCATTTCTTTTCCCCTTTTTTGATATCCCTCACTCGCACACCCTCCCCCATTCTTTCTTCTTCTTATTCCTGGACGAACAAGCCAAACGACCCCCAACCTCTGTGTCTTCTCTCTCGAAACCTCAAAAACTCAACAACAACGTTGTCAGTAAAAGCAACAGCGCGACAATTTTGAATAGCCCAATAAAATCTCAAATTCAAAACCCCCAAATTTCATCTCTTTCTTCCGAGAATCACGCCCTAGTTCTTCTCCTATAAATACCCAAAAATTTCCAGCCAAAAAAAAAAAGGGCAGAGAGGAATTGAAAAAAAAACATTCAAATCCTTAAAAAAAGAAATTCTTGTTTTCTTGGCATCATTTTTTAGAAAGTCCGTTGATTCGGAGAGCTTGAAACCTGAACGTTCTGGATTGGATTCAAGGGGTCAGTTTTCGGGTGATGAAAGGACATTTTAGAGTTTGATAAGTTTCAAAATTTCAAAGAATTTGTGGGCTGGTTTCACGACAAAGGCTCTGTGGTCTGGTCTCTTGAGTTAACGAGATAGGAAGTCACTTCTCGAGCTCGTCTTGTCCGGTTCGCTGCTCTAAAAAAGGTAATACTTTCGTCTCGCTGTGCTTCACTCCGTTTTGAGTCTAATACGTTTGTTTGAATGTGAACCTCAAAGCCATATTGAAGTTTTCATGTTTATGCTCCTTTTTGACTAATCGATACTGCAATAGTTGTTATTGACTGTCAAAGTAATTTTCAAAATAGTAGAGTTATGTTCAAGCGATAAAGGTCTCATGTCAAGATTATTTTGCTTCGATTCAAGTTTAAAATCTCAAATGTGTTTGTTCCGAGCTAATGACTATCCTGTTACAATTTCCTTGATTATTCGTAACGTCTTGCTCTTTGCTCCAATTATTGAATGATGTATGTTATCAGTTTTTTTTTATTATATTCCAGATTAACATTGAAGACGTTTAGTTTCTGAATAATCGTTCTAATATATTTATGCCCAATAAAGATTGAATTGGTTCTAACATAAAATTAGCCATTGATTGATGCCTTTACTAGTTATAGAACGCACTTGTTGATGTCTCAATCTGAAAAATTGTCTCTGGTTCACAGTCTTGTGTTCCATCACTATGGCTTTTGTTTTTTTTTTTTTGTTCTTTCTTTTGAATCATATGCCTTTGGTGCTTTGTTGCTTAAGCTTTAGCTCGTCTAAGCTTGATTCGCTCCGCTTCAGCCATAACTTGCCTTAATCTCTCGATCCTTCTTCAAGATTTATAACCTCGTTATGGTTACTTTGAAACTCTACTGCTCTTCTGGATGTTGTTTCCTGTTTATTGTGAATCTATAAAGAGATGTAGTTATTAAATAACAAAAAAAACATGTTATTTGCTCCTTTATGACTAAAATAAGATGCTTGAATAGAGAAACTACTACCTGTGCGTCTATTTTCTCTGCTTAGCTCTCTTCCTGAAACTTTCCTAACCTATTTGAGAGTATTGGACAACCTAGTTACATATTACTGCTACGTTGATTTTTTTTTATTTTATTATTCTTATTTTTATTTTTATTTTTACTAAAACATCAAATGGTTTGAGTTTTGTCATTACTTCTCTTCCTGGGATCTTGTTTCACGGTAGATAAATTTGAGAAGTCAAGCTTTTCCTAGTTGAATGTATGCTGTTATAGGCCAAAAATACAATTTTTGTCACCTCTTATACCTTCACCTTTGGAATCTATTGTTATTAAATGAAGGTTATTAAGTTGTGCTTCATTTTTCTTTAGTATGTTAGAATTTTTTCATCCCTTTTTAATATATTGATGGTTGCGTCCTTGATTAAAGTCTATATATAGCAAATGCTTTGTCTTCTTCGTTGTTTTGCTAAATCTCTATGGCTGCCCATCATTAACAGGGACATCTTCCTCACTTCCTTTAGAATTAGAAGGTATATGTCTATATTTGGCAGTGCATTTCTTTATATGAATCGAATGGCTCCTTTAGTGTTGCACATTCGTTGCTTTCTGTTTGCTTTTCTTATTTTATTGCTCATAATCCTCTTGTAGTTTCTTATACTTAAGCATATGGCTTCACATTCTTTTCCTTCTCAATCCTAGATATGTATATATTGATAGTGGTTCTTTGTAATAGAATATTTGAGTTTCTTTCGCTTCATTTAAAATAAATGTTTCGGTTGGGTCTTTCATTCGTATACTGATTTACTTTCTTTCTTTGTTGTATGAAATCCTCCTTCCCGAGCCCATTGGGACCCTTGCACTCTCCTTTGCATTTTCGATAGGCTATAGAGGCCCAAGTTTTCTTCTAAATCAGCCTCGTGGTATTTAGGATGCAGGAGGCAGTCTATAGGGCTTCGGAGTTGTTGTGTGGGTTTTTGGAAGCTGAAAATTGATGTGTATACATCAGTATACATGAAATATACACTCGTATACAGGCAGTGTATATGACAGAAAAGGGCCAAAAGCTTAAGTTTTGGACAGCAGCAGCAATTGGAGAATGGGTTAGGCAGGCCCAAAACTGTAACTAGGATAGGTGGAAATTGGGCCTGTCAAACCCAATTTTAATTTTTTTTTCTTGTCATTATATATTTGTTCTATTTATTTGTGATATTTACTTGTTGTTGCTCTAACTCTAACATGAATTTAGTGTTTGTTTTATCTATTAATCTAATTCAATTTCCCCAAAGGTCAAACCATTTATGTTAATCTTTTTTTTTTTTTAAATATTTGGTGTTAAAGTCTCCTTTTGAGAAAATTAGACTTTATTTAAATCCCTTCAAATATGTTCAAGTGTGTTTCCTTTTAAAATGTTTATGTTTCTTTCTTTTAATATCTAACCAATTTAGTAGATTTTAAAATTCTAGTAACTTAGTCTAATTTTATTAAATTAATTAAGAACAGTTAGATTTTAGAATGCGTTAGAATTTTTTTTTTTTGACTCTTTAATATATTACTTAGAGTTTTTCAAAGTCGTTTTAAATTAAATCTTTTCAAAGTTAGTCGAAACTTCCTAATCGCCAGATAATCGCGTGTTAGCGAGCATTTCAAGTGCGTGAAACCTTCTTGAAGTGGAAATATGAACCCTAACCGGATCTTTGGATTTTTAATTTTTTTTTTCTGTTGAGTCTTTTAAAATGTTTTGAATGGTTAAAAATCAAGTGGCGACTCTGAAATTTTTTTGAAAATTTGATTTACTTAAATCAATTAAGTAATAAATCGAATTTTTGAAATCTAAGTCATTTTCCGAAATAACAGTATAGATGCAATTTTTTTTGTCTTTCCCCATAAACAATGACACTGTGCAGACACTATGCGTTTAGTGCACTTATTTAATGGTCACACTTTTCCTCTTTTTTTTTCTTTTTTTGATTTTCTGCATATATGTACACTTTTGTTTAAAAAATATTGACATTTGGTGGTAAATTTTTTTTGGTGATACGTTCATATAATATAGCCTCTTAATATATATATATAGGGATGTTTTTTTTTTCTCCAAAAATAAACCATAAGTTATAAGTTAGAACTTCTAACTTATTAAGACTTTTAAATTATAAGTCAAAAATAAAAAGTTAATCCAAACAAGCTCTCCTTTTTTTTTTTAATTGAATCCGTTGATGGGCCTTTGCTAATAAAGTCTTAATATTATTAAAAAATATTTTTGCGTGTCACTACGTGGACAACCACCATACTAATCGCCTCTGATACTATCACAATCATCAATACCATCATTTTCACCGGCCATCATCACCACTTTCACAAACCACTTTTGCCATTACAACTATCACTAGCAAACACCATGGTTGTCAACCATTGTTGTCAGTTGTTACCACATCTATCATCTCCATCATTATAATTATGTTTATTGACAATCCACCACCATCACTTCCGTCATCACTATCAACCACTTCCAACCACCTCCACAATCACAATTAGTATGTTGCCTGGCACCAATATTAATAACGTAGTCAATCACTGTAGATTTTTCTGGCGCCACTATCAACAGTGTTAATTATTATTATCAATCAACTCCAATATCGCAATGGTAATCATCCCATCAATTATTTCAACAACAACCATCTCTACCATTACAATTATCATTACGCCCATTACTAGCCACTATTACTAACCATCACCATCACTTCAAACCATCTCCACTATCACTAGCGAACATAAATTAATATTTTATTTTTATCAAAAAAATAATTTTTTGTTAACTTTTAATTTTAATTATTTTTTAATATAAAATGTATATGTATAATGTTTTTAATAAATAAATTATGCATATTTAGATATTAAAAAATAAAAAATCTTAATTATTTATCATTCAAATTCAAATATAACATCTTGATAGTTTAAACTGCACTAAATTAATATCTTAATCTTAATAAAAATAAATAAGGTTAAAAATAATTGTTCAATAGACAATTTGTAAGTTCTTTCTGACTAGTCTCGGATTGAGACGGAAGTTTGATTAATTACACTAGGAAAAAATTGAATTTGTAATCTTCAAATTTGTAGTGCCAGGTAATTTTTATTGTGACTTATAATGCCCACCTGAATCTCACTAACATCTGTTGTCTTTTCTCCTTGCTATTTTGCTTGGTTTTAATTTTTATTTTTCTTTTTTTAATTTATATATGTCTTACTTTACTTTATAATTTATTATTGTGAAAAAGATTTATTTAATATTTAGTACTTCTTCAATTGTATTATTTTACGTGACATGTTTAATATCGTATGATTAAAAATTTTGTATCAAATTATTTTATTCTTTGTACCTATCATTCTATTGTGGAAGTAAATTATAAAAAAAAAATCTTGTTACTTAACCTAGCATCCTGTAATGATTTTCAAATGCAAAGAAATTAACACTAATTTGCAACTTATATTGAAACACGGAGAGTATTTTCTTATTGCATATGTGTTGACCTATCTAACCACGGATAATTTTTAAAGATGAAATCCTTTTGGAAAATACAAATGTACTCCCTTTAATTGGTAAGTTATTATTAATTTCAACTAGTAGGTAAGAATTTGAATAGTTTAATTCAGCCTTGATGAGAGATTAATAACATTACCAATATTATTTTTGACATATTCCAAAATAAGAAACTATAAAATTCAAACATGGAAGGCTGCTGATAAACAGATGACACTTTTAATACTGTTAGTTATTCAATTCAACCATCTCTAAGTTGAATTTTCAACATGCCTGTGTCTACATGATTTTCAATCAGCTAGCTACACACTAATTAAGTATTAAGTCAATGATTGACAATATTAATTGGCCACGTGCTGTGATTGATATCATTTTATTTTGTTATTTTGAAGGGTTCCAAATGAATTGACCAAGAAAGAAGAAAAGAATATGAAGACATAAATTTCAAAACAGAGGAAACATGTACCAACCATTCCATTACACTCAAAATGGCACAACATTAAAAACTGCCCTTGCTTCTTACTAGTATAGCAGTAATACTTTTCTCAGTTTGCCCACTCAATTCCTACCAAACTGCTTTAATTCCTTCACCTGCTGCACTTGTCACGACTACCAAATTACGCTATATTAATTGCTCGCACTTTCTACAAATTTAGCCTAAAATGAGTACTTGACAACTTCTTAAACTAGTCAACAGTCAATACTTCCTTCCTCCATCTTTGCTTAGTACTTTTTTTTTTTAATTAAAAATCTATTTTCTTCGAATTTTTAAAGATGTAAAGTTATTAATATATTTCATAAAAAAACTATTTGATCTGCAAAGTTATTTCTTCATATATGTACTAGATTAGTTCAGTGTACGTGTTTTGCACATATGTGTCACGTCAATTTAAAAAGTTATATATAAATAATATTTTATCATTAGATAAATATAATATTCATGTAAATAAAATTAAATAAATACTATTAGTTTGATACAATAGTTTAGTCTATTGTGAAACGGCGAGAATAATTGCTTATATAAACATACGTTAATTATTTTTGGATATATAAAGTAATAATTTATAGTTGAATAATTAGAAGTTAGATAATTAACTAATTAAAATTTAATGTAACTAAAGCTTCCTAAATATAAAAAGAGTAGTTTAATATTTCTAACATAATTTTACTAAAATAATTTTTTTTTAAATTTTTTATATTGCATACCTTTATTAACAAAATATTTGATAGTCAAAATTTTAGTTAATTATTTACATAGAATAGTCCTAAATCAAGAATGAATTCTAAAAATTAAAAAATTTTAATTCAAAAGTGAATCTTAAAATTAAATAAATAAACAGTAAAAGTTAATAAATTTATAAAAAATAGTGAAAAGACGATTTTGTTTAAAGGAAAGTAGAGCCAAAATTCAAACAACATTTCTAAGGATCTTCACGCTTTTAATATAGTATAAAAAGATAGATATAGATATATACACACATATGAAAATTTTACTTTTTCTATTAATAGTATTTCCTCCCTTTTAATTTGGGTGTTTGACTTTAAATTCACATGAAGTTTGAAGTTTAATAAAAATGTTTTTTTTTTAAAAAAGAAAAAGTTTTGACTAATAAACTAAAAATTGAAATGGATATTATAATTTTATTAAAATTACTATAATATAATTTTATCATTATTAAAGAAAATAGGGCGACTTATTTTGTATGGCATAGAGGTGCAATGCAGGATAGATCAGGTAGTCCTTGACAGTGAAGCAGAAGTGGTATCGTTGAGACACGAACCCCTCCCTAAAATTAGATATCCCATTTATGACTCTATACGTTTATTGCCAAACTTAAATACTGCCACCTAACACACATTAATTCCACTTTAAATAAGGATTTGATACACTGATTGACTGGGGGATGCGTTGCATGTGCATTATTAAACAGTCCAATTTGATGTTAAGCATGGTTTATGCATGCGCCTATTTGTGCATATGGTCCTAACTCACACCCCCAAAAACTAGCTCAAACGAAGGAGGATTGACCAAACCTTACAAAGAGTGCACTCATCTCATTAATTGGGACTTTCTTCATTCTTCAAAAGAAGTCATAGATGACAGATGGGACTAAGTTATGTAACGTATATAACGTTTGCATAGATCTTGAATTTCTCAATTAAGAAATTCATGAATATTCATAATATATTTGTAATTATGAACTCTGTCATTATTGTATATTAATTCAAATATTTATAAACTTAAAATATTTAACCTGCTGTACCGTCACACTTTAATTTGTCTCCTTACTAGTCCAACTACTCTAGAGCTTTTAAATTTTCAAACATTATTTGCATGAATAAGAAAGCACAACAAGCTCACTCGTGCTGACCAAATGGACCATAAGTCAATTAGTCAATCAAGGACTACTACCCTTGACATTTCTAAATCCTGGGCAAGAAGATTTTCCTTCTTCTTGTGTGGGGTAAGTAATTAGGTGATTAATCAAATAGAAATCATTTAGTCTTAATAAATTCATGGCTTATCTGTTTGCTCAAACGCCAAAATTTTTAGAAAATTTGTTACAACAGTAATTGCGGGTCCAAGATAGATGGTATCTTTTCAAAGGATAGTTTAAACAAGCCAAAAATAATCATAATTATACTTTAGAATAATTCAGTGGCTGATTCTCTGTGGAAAATTAATCAGTTTTCCCACCTTTTTGTAACACTGTGATAGGGCATAATTGACGTTGATTACGTCTCCTTAGGTAGCATTATTAGTTTTCCACCAAATTTTCTCACTTTCTTTTTTATCTTTGACCAACAATTTCCTCCATTAACATAAAAGTCCTAGCTTCCAAATGACATGCAAACCCACCTTACATTATAGTGCGTTATGGAGAAAAAAAAAAAAAAAGGCATCCACTAAAAATAAGATTATTTTTGGATTAATTACTTGCAACACGCACAGTATTTTCTAAATTAATTCTGGCTAATTTTGAACATTTTTCATGTATGTGTTGCTTAACATGTTTATTTTATCTTAACCTTAGGAATTCTTATAGCTACATGGCCCTTGAAGGTAATAGACTGAAGCTAATTCAGATCAATAATTATAAAGTTGGCGAGTATCGCATCGAGTATTATTATACGAGTATTTTAAATTTATTATTGATGAAAAGAGTAAATATCTTCCAGCTTATCTTGAATTTTCTGTTACACTCCTGCATTTTTTCCAACACTGAATATATTCTCTTTAGTAAGGTGTCACTCGAATATGTATTAAGTTTGGGCTTTTCCCTTAATTGAGTGTGGTTGTAAAATGATATCGATGGAGGCTAGCTACTGATCGAGTTTGTGGTTATTTGATGGAAGATTTATTTATTATTTATTGGTTGAAATACAACAATGAAATACATTGATTCAAATAGACACGTCCTGTGCGACTTGTGCCATTTCATCCATTCTAGCAAGCCCTTCCAAATAGCCTTGGTGTATGAAAAATTGAAATAGTTCATTCATATATACATATAAGATTAAAAATATATTTATAATGAACATACTCTCTTTTTCTTGATTTATGTGAGTGTTCAAATTTCGAAAACAAAATCAATCATTTTCTATCATACTAATTCTTTCTTAGTATGTCTTTTAAGTGTTTGAATTTTTTAATTCTCATAAATTATAATGCTCTTTTTGTCAGGCTCCGAATCTACATTCTAGACGTGGCTGGCATTCGAAAACCATTTCTGATGTCAAGTGAAGCACTTGGCCTGACTAACTTACTCAGCAGAAGATATTCACATCATAATGAATAGAATGGGCTCAATGTTCGTAAACTCAGACATACAATGATAAAATATATAACTTGACTCAAAGCTTTCAAATAACTCCAAGGAAATAACAAGAACAATATATTTCTAGTCTATGAAGCATCTAAAGTACTGACTCTGAACTAGGCACTGAAGTAGGCTCACGATTATCTCAACCAAAATAAATACAAGGAAATAAAGACTCGAGCTCCTCTGGAGGCAAAGAGGCCTCACTGACTGCTGATGGGACTGTCTTGCAAAACATCTGCTAACATGGATACCTGAATCTGCATCATAAAATGATGCACCGCCAAAGGCGTCAATATGTGGAATGTACGATATGTAAGATGGCAAAAAAGTGCTAAGAATAGGATACTCAACTATACTTTGAGATAGTCAATTGAGAAAAATATGTCATACAAGTAAAACATATGTTTAAAACACATTTAAAAGTGCAACTCAATGTAAAAGAAATACTTACCTTAATGCATTAACGAGTACAACTAAATATATAAAAATAGAATACTCAAATGCTTAGCTCTGCAATTAGCTCAACTCTAAATATGCAACATAATAAACGGAAGTATTTTAATAAGGAAATAATAATAAATCCCAGTGTATAAAATAATAAACTTTATTTCTTGGAGAGTTTCTCTAATCGACAACCGTCACTATGAGTTTCGTGATGATACAACATCTTACCCACGCTGCTAGAGTCATCCCATACTTTGCCAAGGTAAGGGACGAAAACTAGGGGAATGGATCCATTCTAAAACTGGGCCATCTCAGTGACAAGTGAGGAGTTGTACTCTTGGTACAAGTCCTATCCTACCCCGGCTACGTAGTTTATGAGTTCAACTTATTATTACTCTCACTCATATTGGTGCTCAATACTACTCCTCATATAACTTTTATAATGCTCATAACTTTAACAATAAGAGTTCTCAAAAATGCCTTTTTAATCTTTAGGGACTTAGCCCAACTTTAGTTTTTCTTAAACTTTTCTCAACTTGTGTCTTTTCTTTGACTGAAAGTTGTATCAATGCAAGTGTCTCAAAAACATAATTTTATTACTCAACTATCTTGTAAATATCGAAGCTTTAAGTACTTCTTAAACTCATCTCAAAACTGTGGACATAATAGTTTTCATGAAATATCTAAGGTTCTTACAATTGCAACCTTAACCATGAAACCTTAACTTAATAACTTAGTTTAGTAGTGAAATCTGTAAAGATCATAATTTTTATCAAGAAAAATACATGAACAAGTTTTTCAATAAAATTAACTAGTAATGGAGAAAACTTGATCTCAAATCATAAACTTGATCTTGGGTAGGCACTGGTAGTTAAAGATGTTAAAATAAATGTAGGATAACTTTTGGAGGGCCTTATATACCTGAGAGACTTAGATTCTTGAGGAATTTTGAAGAAGGTGCTTGAAAACCCTAGCTTTTCTTCTCTTGAAAGTATGTTATAGGTTTGGAGAATGTCTTGAGCGTTAATGAGTTGAAGAATCATGTTTCAGGGTTTTAAATAGGTGAAAAATTGACAAGTTTAGGCTTAAAGAGTGAGAAAGGACAAAAATACCCCTCTTTAAAATCGTTGATCGGGTCGATTATGAGTCCATATACGACCTATAGAAGTTTCTAAGGCCCGTAAGGACCCTTCCGTAAACTCTTAGGTGAATTTCGGGGTCTCTGGATCACTTTCACAAACCCATTCTACGGCTAGTAGAAATTTCTACGGCCCATAGATTGGTTTGTAAGGTCTGGGGCAAAAACTTAGAGTTTTAGGACTTTTTTCCATGAGTTAGCAGATGGATCGTACTTTAATCTATGGCCCATAAAGGGGTTTCGTAGAAGCAACTCTGCTCAGGCAGTATTTAGTAAAATGGCCATAACTTTTGCCTCCGATCTCCAAATGAGGTGAAATCAATTGCGTTGAAAAGCTAATTCAAAGAGCTTTTATTTAGTAGGTAATAGGAAATCTAGTTCTTTGTATGTTAAGAGTTATGGTCATTTAAAGTTCACCTTTGTATAATCCAAAGTGAAAAACTTAACAAATAGGGAGGTTTTGAACTTGACTAAGTATTAAAGGTCTTTTATGAACTTAATCCACTTCTAATACACTTCACACATATTGGAATGAGCCTTAAAATGTAGAGACAAGTAAGACATCATTAGTTTCAAGCTTATATACTTACGACTGAAAATTTCGGATCCTATGAATAGAGTTGTGGGGTGTTATAATATCTCCCCCTTGGGATCATTCGTCCTCGAATGAAGGTGAGAATAAGCTCGAAGAGAATGGATTTATTCTTACTATTTTCTCTCTTATGAACTTTTCTACCAACAAAATAGGATTGATTCATACTAAAAGTTTGAAAACTGTCCATGACATATAAGATAAGAATGATTCGGCGTTAAACATAACTCACACTTTATCCGAAGCTATTCAACATAAAACATGGGTGCCTTGGGAATAAAATAGGGTTAGGATTACTATACTTTGAATGATACGATTGATAGTTTTAACCTAACAACACTTCCCAACTACACTTTTCTTCATACATACAACAAACCTCGGTTTCTACCCAATAAACACCTAATGCATCATACATTCATCGTCGTTCCACAAAACCACATTCAATCCTAATACTAGCACCATTCCATGGCCTCTAAGTAACCACTCTTCTTAGAATCTCCTGCCTTCTTATGTTTTTAGCCGCCAATGTATCATGCCTAATACAAGGAGACAATATGAATGCTCTTATCTAACTCTAAGTAACAACACCTCATTTTGCTCTTTCCTCCCATTTATAGCTTCACCTTAGATGGAACGGTAGATCACTACTATCCTACTAAGAAACATTAACCTTCTTCTAGCTATCATTACTTAACTACTACTATTGGTGTCACCATCAAAACTAAAACAATCACCGGAGGGATTAAAACGAGAGATCTAAAGCATGATTCTTTGAGAAACCTTTTTGCTATAGGAATGCGCATGACATATTATTACTTTGTGAGCCACTGAGGGTAAGTCACAAGTTCATGAGATTGACCATGCTATGGAACCTGAGTGCTTATATGAATATCCATATTATGAAACTAATATCTGTGACTTGATGGAGTAAGATCGAGATCAATGGATTAGAATCTTCATCTCTTATTCTGGGACTGAGAATAGCTGTGAATCTGTCTGAAATGTATAAGCATAGATCATTGACATAATGCTGATATGCAATATGTCAATATAGTATTATAACGATTGAGTTTTGAGAAGATGCTAGAATAAGAGTGGATTGTTGTGCCACTATAACTTCTTATGAACACATCATTATCAGGATCCCATCACCTGACTTGAACTCTTAGCTTATCATTTCCCCCTTAGGTCTAAGGCTAATACTCTAAGACTATAAACCTATTCCACCTTCCTTAAACTAGTCCATATTTATCTCACTGTAATGCTTAGGGAATTTCTAATCTCGTGTCTATCGAACTTTCCCACTACATGTACTAGGACTCCTTGTAGGACTTCTTTCTAAGGTGTTTCTCTTAACCTCATCCTTATTCTATAAAAGTCTTTCTATAGTCTCTTAACCTCATCCTTATTCTATAAAAGTCTTTCTATAGTCTCTACTTGCATTGGCTTGTAAGGCCACTTTATTTAACTCTTAGTAATTTGACTCCTCCTTCTTAGTATACTAATACCACTTTCTTAAGTTTTTCTATCTACCTAACTTGAAGGTACTTGACCTATATGTACGAGATTCATCATTGTCTATATATGATACCTTTCTTCAAACTCTTACGAAAAACAAAGAATGCTTACATCAGCTTACCCCATATTGGCAGCTCAATATACTTTCTATGCTCACATAGCAAATCGTAATTTAAAACCTCATACTAACTATATATTCTCTTTGGTACCCCTCTTAAACCTCTTCTTACCTAATGACTTAGTCATAATTCATTTTCTCATCTAAGGACACAATACCACTTTGGTACAATCTCATTTATTGCAAGATAACATCTTAATTCCTCACGTACTCTATATCAAACCTATTAGATCAAATATCAATCTATCATCATCACCTTCATGCTTCCATCCCTCTTATCATAACACTTAACTCAAGTTCAAGCTTAGTGTCTTGTACTAAACACGTATTGGAAATATGATTTTCCACATAATATACTAACTTATGACTACTAAATGAAACTAAGAAATATCCTCCCACTAAGACCTTTTGACAAGCAATCAATCTGTATCTATTAGCCTACCCAGTTATAGTTACTTGTCGTATCCTCTTTCAAAACCTAGGTGCTACTTACTTTTTCACTATGCATCATTGCCTAGTTAATCCCATAAATCTATGAATATCATAGGGTTTTCCTTTCAAAATCATAAGCCTAGGTTAGACGTATCAACTAATGGCTACTTTATCCTTTTATTCAACACCTATACTTGGTCTTTACTAAATAATGACAAATCAACATAACTCTTTTCTAATTCGAGTGTGCTCTACCTTATACAAACTAACTACTCCTCCTTACCTTCTAACATGAAAGATAAGTGATACTTACTACTCTTGGATCAAAAATAAATGGACTTGACTTATTACCCCTTTACGTATCTTGTAGCTACATAATTCTTAGCTACATGCCATATTTAACTACAATTTCTTTTGAATTTGTACATCTTTCTAGCTGTGAAATCATTCTGCATCTTATGATTTAGAGAGGAGAGTCTAAGGGTAAGTCTTACTTCAATTCGAGTGCATAATTCATATGAAAGAGGATGCATTCCTTCAAGTCAATAGATTCAGACACTGTAATCAGCTTCTCTCAAGCCTGGTGTAGTATCTTTACTTTCTAAGAGTAACTCACTAACAAAAATCTGAACTTTACTGTTTCAACTACCTAGGTTATGAGGGGTAGCCGAATGGATCTGAGAAGCACATAAATCCGAATAAGTTTCTTATGGCACAACTCTATTGCACGATATAGAGTATGAAAGAATAAGAGACATCTCCTAAATGCCCTGTAGCCTCCTCATTATACGTGTGGTGCAAAACACACCCATAACCAAGACTTTACTAGACAAGGCTTCATAGATACCCTAGGACACTTGAACTCTGTGCTCTGATACCAAGTTTGTCATGCCCCAAGTCAATACCTTATATGTGACTGGCACTCTAAAATCATTTCTAGTCCAAGCGAACTATTTGGTCTGGCTAACTTACACAACGGAAGATATTAACATCATAATGAATTAGAATGGGCTCAATGTTCATAAACTCAGACATACAATAATAAAATATGCAACTTGACTCAAAGCTTTCAAACAACTCCAAGGAAATAACAAGAACAATATCTTTTCTCGTCTATGAAGCCTCTAAAGTACTGACTCTGAACTAGGCACCAGAGTAGACTCATGACTGCCTCAACTAAAATAAATACAAGGACTAAAATAAATACAAGTATATAAAGACTCTCGAGTTCCTCTGGATACAAAGAGGCCTCACTGACTGCTGATGGGGACGGTCTTACTGAATATTTGCTAACATGGGTACCTGAATCTTCATCATAAAACGATGCAGCGCCAAAGGCATCAGTACGTGGATTATACGGTATGTAAGATGGCCAAATAGTGCTAAGAACAGGATACTCAACTTTACTTTGAGATAGTCAATTGAGAAAAATATGTCATGCAAGTAAAACATATGTTTAAAACACATTTAACAGTGCAACTCAATGTAAAGAAATACTTACTTTAATGCATTAATGAGTACAACTAAATAAATGAAAATAGAATACTCAAATGCTTAGCTTTGCAATCAGCTCAACTCTAAATATGCAACGTAATAATAGGAAGTACTTTAACAAAGAAATAATAATAAATCTCAACGTATAAAATAATAAACTTTACTTCTTGGGAAGTTTCTCTAACCGACAACCATCACTTTGAGCTTCGTGATAGTACAACATATTGCCCACGCTGCCAGAGCCATCCCATACTTTGTCAGGGCAAGGGACGAAACTAGGGGAGTGGATCCATCCCAAAACTGGGCCATCTTAGTGGCAAGTGAGGAGTTGTACCCTTGGTACAAGTCCTATCTTACGCCGGATACGTAGTTTATGAGTTCAAGTTATTATTACTCGCACTCATATCTATAACTTTTATAATGCTCATAATTTTAAGAGTAAGAATTCTCAAAAATGTCTTTTTAATCTTTTGGGACTTAGACAACTTTAGCTTTTCTTAAATTTTTCTCAACTTGTGTCTTTTATTTGACTGAAAGTTGTATCAATGCAAGTCTCTCAAAAACACAATTTTATTACTCAACTATTTTGTAAATATAGAAGCTTTAAGTACTTCTTAAGCTCATCTCAAAACTGTGGACATAATAGTTTTCATGAAATATCTAGGATTCTTACAATTGCAACCTTAACCATGAAACCTTAACTTAATAATTTAGTTTAGTAGTGAAATCCATAAAGATCATGATTTTTATCAAGAAAAATACATGAACAAGTTTTTCAATAAAATTAACTAGTAATGTAGAAAACTTGATCTTAACTCATAAACTTGATCTTGGGTAGGGACTGGTAGTTAAAGATGTTAAAATAAATATAGGATAACTTTTGGAGGGCCTTACATACCTAAGAGACTTAGATTCTTGAGGAATTTTGCAGAACGTGCTTGAAAATCCTAACTTTTCTTCTCTTGAAAGTGCGTTATAGGTATGGAGAATGTCTTGAGCGTTAATGAGTTGAAGAATCATGTGTCATGGTTTTAAATAGGTGAAAATTGACAAGTTTAAGCTTAAAGGGTAAGGTAGGACGAAAATATCCCTCTTTGAAATCATTGATCTGGTCGACTACGAGTCCATATACGGCCCGTAGAAGTTTCTATGGCTCGTAGGGACCCTTCTGTAAACTCTTGGGGGAATTTCGGGGTCTCTGGATCACTTTCACGAGCCTATTCTATGGCCTATAGAATTTTCTACGACCCATAGATTGGTTCGTAAGGTCTGGGGAAAAAACTTAGAGTTTTAGGAATTTTTCCAACGAGTTAGCAGATGTGTCATACTTTAATCTACGGCCCATAAAAGGGTTTCGTAGAAGCAACTCTGCTTAGGCAGACTTTAGTAAAATGACTATAATGTTTGACTCCGAACTCCAAATGGGGTGAAATCAGTTGCGTTAGAAAGCTAATTCAAAGGGCTTTCATTTAGTAGGTCATAGGTCACCTAATTCTCTGTGTGCTAAGAGTTATGGTCATTTAAAGTTGTCCCTTGCATAATCCAAAGTGAAAACTTAACCGGTAAGGAGGTTTTGGACTTGACTAAATATTAGAGCTCTCTTATAAACCTAATCCACTTCTAATACACTTCATAAATACAGGAATGAATGTTAAAATATAGAGATAAGTAAGACATCATTAGGTTCAAGCTTATATACTTACGACGAAAAATTTCGGATCCTATGAATAGAGTTGTGGGTGTTACATTTTTTATCCATTTTATGTGACAGTTTTTCTTTTTAGTCCATCCTAAAGAATACCATGTTACTCTAATTAGAAATAATTTTAAAATTTCCTTTTTATCCTTAATGAAATGATTCTCAATCATACAAATATCCAAAAATTACTTTAGATTTTAAGTTTTAAAAGTTTTATTTTCTTCTTAAGCTCGTTCGCACACCAGACTTTGTAACCTTGGTGTCTCCTTTGTCCTTTCTTCCGCATCATCACTGGGTTTGGTCGTAACTATATTCTGCCCAAAGAAAAACCTCTCGGTATCTTGCATTCTCTCTAATCTTTACTGCCACGTCTTCATCTTCCAATATCCGGAAATTTTCTACCGATTATACCAAGATACAATATTACAGCAACAAACATTTGTTTATTATTTGTTAGGTTATTAGACAATCGATTGATAGCTAAATTAATTACCCATCATTTAACCAAAACTCCAATCAACAGTATTTAAGTGGCAGCGGTTACTTGTTCCAATCACCTACAATTTATTATGATATTATAATTCCTTAAATAACAATAATTGGTAAAGAGTCTAGAAAGATTTAACCCAAAAATAACCAAACCAAACAAATGGAAAGAAGCTAGTGGACCCTCCCATCTTGAGTAAGCAACCACACTTGGCAAGTGAAAAAGAATCATTTTGCCACCACCAAACTAAAAAAAAAAGGGATCTTTGTCAAATACTTATCCTTCTAGAAGGAAGAAGGTAGAGAAAGAAATGTTAGGTGGTGAAGTGATGATTGTACTATTTTGACATTATTTTCAACCGACTGAATTGATACACAAGAAAAAGATGTTAAATTATTAAGTATACATCTTAAATACGTGTCACTCACCTTCTAATTTTTGTAGTTTATTACTACTAATTATGTTTCTCAAAACTTCTAAACTTAAAGTTTGACTCAAAGAGAGAAATTAATTAACTAAGAAGTAAAAGGACTAGAATCCAACCAATAATGCAACAACTTTAATTTGTATTTCTCACATATAATAGAGATATAAAGTGGTAGTTCTTTTTCCTTCTCCTACCATCACTAACTTTTGTAGTTTAGCTCTTTATCTTTTTCTTCCATAAGTTTTAACTACTAACAATATATTACAATCACCACTTATAAGTGGGACATGTCTTCCATTTTAGATTGAGTCATCTACTAGTCAATAAGCGTAAACAAAAAAAAGTAATCTTTCTTTTTGGTTCAACGAAATCGTGTATATTGTATTAATACCAAAAGTATATCTAGTTCCTTTAGATAAATCAAAACAATTAAAACCATTTGGAGAATTCTTTTTGTTGTTAATAAATACACACATTACATCATCTTTGACAGAAATAGTAAAAAAAAAAAGTACAATACACGTATGGATGGATAACTGGAATTTCATCTTGAATAAAATGACAGAGTAGTAATTGTTCATCAAGAAAATGACACAGTGAAATTTATCACGACATTAAAAACACACCTTTGAAGTCGTTCAGTAAGCAAATGTTGGTGAAGTAAATACTTGGTAAATGTGAAAAATTTAGAGTATAAAAATGTAACAATGTATTGTTGTTTTATTGTTCAGAATTCAATCCCTAATAATTGTGTTAGGACCATTAGTTATCGATTAGAAAAATTCACTCGGACCTTAAAGTACTATTAGTCAATGATAACTTTCTACGTGAAAATATTGTTAGCTATGTCAGCTAATATTCTAATATTATGGATAAATCATCTACCATCACATCTAAACTATCTATTATTTTGTCTTCTTTTTTTTTCATATCATTGAGATACTAATCATACTCAATCGTGGAGCCACAAATTCCCGACCCTTTGGATGATGATTATTATGTGACCTTATAAACTAATCGAAATCTATCTTCACCAAACATGATATTTCGAACCCGACCATTCCTTACATCAATTTCCTCGAGCATCCTTTGTTGATGTCACGTGTCCATCCTTTATTCTGCCACGTACACAAACTGTTTTTTTCCCCAAAACATTAATATCAGAAAGTTAGTGATATTTTAGGTCTGCTAATAGACAAAAGCCACAAAACTAATAATTAAGCTACTCCATCCAGAACAATAATCCTTCTCCTATGGCTAGGTGAATTATTAACGTTAATCGTGGGTAGTAATACCTTAATGGGTCTAACGAATATTTCAATCACTTGCATGTAATGTCACGTTCAGAAATCGAGATTATAATAGCATACATCCCAAGATTACTTGGTATGTAAGTCAAAAAGTGAAATCATGAACAAAACTCCCAAAGGGAAATCAGGCCACCAATGAGAGGAAAGAAATATATAAGAATTATCTGAAAACCTCATACGTGTAAAGAGTATGTAATACAGCTCAGGAATAATACATATAACTCAGTCTCTGAATAAAAATAAAGATTATAGACAAAGATAGAACTGATAGTGGTTTAAATACCCAGAATCTCACCACCAAATCTGATATAGGATCTCTGCTAGAATCATCAGTTGTCGCGAGGATAATCCTGTCTAGAATATGCATCCAAAAGGGGGGACATAAGTAGGGGTGAGTACGATTCACATGTACCTAGTAGGTTTGGCCAACTCGGTATTAGGAATTGATTAAGCTATGTAATAAACTAGGAGTGCTTCCACCTATACACAGAAAAGACAGACCGCCATCGATGCCACCAATTTATATAGAGCATCGTGAATAAAGTAAACACACAAGTATAGGCACACATAACACGATCCAATAATCTTACAGACAATTCAAAATAATACGCAATGCTATGTAATGGGATGTATGTGATGATGGTGGTGGTACTGTTGGTATTGATAGTATCACTTTGTATCCACTACCCTGCCATCTCAAGAACTCAAGATACATATGTAAATCTCAATGTATCCACTATCCTGCCACCTTAGGGACTCAAGATACTGTCGTCTATCTCAAAGTATCTACTACCTTGCCACCTCAGGGAGTCAAGATACAAATTGTTTTTAAAAGGTGTCTAATTTTCTTATAAAATCGATGGTATCTGTCACGATATATCCACTACTATGCCTTTGAACTGCCTGAGTTAGGGACTCAAGATGCAAAGATTTTTAAATGTGCCTCATTTTTTTTAAAAAAACTGATGGTATCTGTAACAATATATCCACTACCCTGTCATCAAATTGCCTCGGTGAGGGGCTCAAGATACAAAGGTTTTATGGGAGTCTCATTTTCTAACAAATATTGGTGGTATCACAATTTTACTTTCCATGTTTCATGATATAAATCTATGAGGATAAATGAATGTCAAATACATATAGGGGAGAATAATCAACTCAATACAACCCTCAAAATGATATAATACTCAAACCCAATATTCAGGATAACACCCGGTTACAAGCAATGGAATAAGTTTCTTTTAAAATAACAACAATCCTTTGAATAAATTCTTAGTTGTCAAGTATATTACAAAATTACAAGCTTTCACGAATGTACCTTTCCT
Organism: Solanum rostratum; assembly: GCA_029948455.1. Taxonomy (NCBI): domain Eukaryota; kingdom Viridiplantae; phylum Streptophyta; class Magnoliopsida; order Solanales; family Solanaceae; genus Solanum; species Solanum rostratum. The sequence continues at coordinate 52,824,300 of CM057055.1, forward strand.
CAAACCATTCCATGCCTCAGTGCATCTTATTTCTCAATTCACTTCATGCCTCTGCACATCATCTCATTTCACAGCATAACACATTTCTCAAATTATTTCACATGTATCTCAATTCTTAAAAGATAGGTTACAATCATCAATACAGAACAATTTCATGAACAAGCACAACAAAAAGTGAAGTCCCCCTCACGAGCATCACAATACAACATCAATTTAATCATGATGCAATCATATTTTATAGTCTACAATATAAGAATAATCAATTACCCAACTCCATTCTCAAAGAAGGATAGCCAAACCTACCTCAATAGCTGAAATTGCACCCGAATACCTCTAACTGGAGAATTCCACTCAAAATTGGACTCCAATTTGATTTTCCACTATTAAAAATGAAAACAAAGTACACATTATAAGGAATCTGACAATAACCATATTGCAAGGGCTTGAAATGAGTGGCAAAATAGTTCAACAATCTCTTAAAATTCAAAAAGGATAAATCTGGAACTTAATTGTAAAATCAGTTCCTACAAGTAAAATGAAGTTCATGATTGAAAATTTCATAAAAAGTGGCTAGGAAATGGGTTCAAAATTACCATTTTAGTCAAGGTTCAAGTTCATGAAAAAATCATAGATTTTGGTATCTCAAAACTAGAAATGTAAAGTTGAAATCATAAAATAATTGATAGAAAATAAAAGTTTTAAGTTAATAATCACTCGTCTAGAAATTTCCTCGAGCAATCAATTTCCAAATTCCCTCCCCAAGCTCCAAGGTTTTAAAAATGGATCAAATCCTGAATACACATTGATCAATGCCCTAAAAATCACCCATATATGTCGCAAAAGAGGTTGATGGGTCGCTTAAGCGACATCCGACAAACAAGCGGGCTTCACTTAACCAAGGCCAATGTCACTTTTGTGGACCTTCACAAAAGCGAAGGGGATTCGCTTAAGAGATGGTCAGAAAAATGATCTCCCCCTCACAAAAGCGAGGTCTGCATTAGACACCAACTCTCAACAATTACACAACAAACACAAGTCATGAAATTAACCTTAAAATTTTTTCAGAACCCCATGAACATAAATTAGATTTGCAACCCTACTAATGTTGATGTTTTGGACTCAATAAAATTATCAAAAATGAAATTTGAGGTATCCATGATCCAAAATCTAATTATTTGCAACTAAACTAACTCTAAGACTCAAAAAGACCAAAATACCTTTGAAACTCCCAAAAAATAAGATGAAGCCTCTCCAAAGCCTAAAACCACCTCCTTAGTTCAACGGAATCATTAGAAATCTAATATGAGGATCTGAACACAATTTATTGATCAAAGTCAAATTTTTATCAAATCTCAACCAAACTTCCAACTTAGGGCCTTAAATCCTTGAAATACACTAAAAAATTTCTAACAACTCTTCTAAATCAATTTTCATATTCTAGAATCGACGAAACTCCATTTCGAGGCTCGAAATTCTAAATGGTACCAAAATTTACTTTTAGAACAACTTAAACCTTAAAACTCAAAACTCTTACAACCCACCACTACTAAAAATTGGACCAAAGACAATGGATTGTGTTGCTTTTTTCGTCAAAATCAATAAAAATGTGACATAGTCTATTTCGTCGCTTTTTTGCTCGATGCTTTTACAAAAGTGATGGATTATGTCGCTTTTAAAGCAATAAACATCGTCGCTTTCCATATCTCATTTTTTTTAATTAACTTTTTTTTTAAAAAGCGACGCACATAGAGCCACTATCCATCGCATTTTGAAACAAATATTAAAAAGATTTAAAAAAGCGACGGACATTGGCTCCCTGCCCGTCACTATTTTTGAAAAAATATATTAACTAAAATTTAAAAAAAGCAACGGACATAGGATCCCTATCCGTCGCTTTTTTTTAAAAAATTTATAGTCACTTTTTTTTTTAAAAAAAAGCGATGGACATAGGGTCCCTGTCTTTCGATTTTTTTAAAAAATTAATTAAAATAATTTTAGAAAAGCGATGGACATAGGGGCTATGTCCGTCACTTTTTTTGGAAAAAAATTGTAAAATAGTTGCAGAAAAATGACGAACTTAGGGACCCTGTCCATCGCTTTTTCTGCAAATTTTTTTTTACAGCAGAAACATGTTGTTTCTACTGCCCACATGCAATATAAAAACACAATTCAATTCAACTCCAAACAAGTTGTCCAACAGCAGCTATAACAAGTTCAACATACAAAATAATAACACCAACCAAAATTAAACATTCAAAATGAATCAAACAAGAAAATTATAATATTTTAAACCAACATAAAGTTCATCAAAATAGTCTTAAGTGTTCAAAACATAACTAAAGTATCCAAACATAACTAAATTGTCCAAAATATGACTAAAAGGAACCTAAGGGTTATTCTTAACAAACTCATCATCATTACTCTCGTCATATTAGGGAGTGGAAGGACGTGGTGCCAGGTTGACGGGCGAGGTTAAGCACTTGTTCTTTGATTTGTATAACTTCTTTTTGTTGCTCAACCCTCATAGCTTCTGAAGTTCTAATGCTCTTAAAAGTTGTTCTATATTCTGAGACATGACAACCAACTGAACCTGGTCAAGGGCCTCGGCCTGACTCGATGATCCAATGCCTTCTAAACCTGATTAGAGTCGTTGTATGTCATTCCTAGAGCCCATCCCATAGATACGGCCTTTGTGGCTCCGGCCAACTACTTTCTCGGTCCAAATTTGATTGAACAGTTCAGGCATAAGTTGGACATCATCTCCAAGCCCACGAACGTATCGCTCGTAGTCTTGCTACATATTAAAAAAAATTCAGAGTTAAAATCAACAGTTAATATATATATATGTGTGTGTGTGTGTATATATATATATATAAAAAAAAAGTTAGAAAAAAAATAATCTACATATACATATATATATACACACACACACAAATATATATATATGTATATATACATATATATATAGTGCTAAGAAGCTTATGTAGGCTTGTTCGCCCTTTTGTTTGACCCACACTTCTGGCTCTGACTCATCATCCTTCTTTCTGACATGAGTCATCTTAATAACCTCATATGCCAAATGGAAACCATCTCATTTCTTGCTCCTATAAATAATTAATAATATAATTAATGAAATAATATTTAATCAAAAAATGTATTTAAGATTATGAATTTAAACTTCAAATTTAAAAATCTTACCATCTCCCGAGAAATAGTTTCAATACTTTTTGCACCTCTGCTTTGCAACAAGCCACCCTTCAGACTTCCACTAGCCTCTTTTGCTTGGTCAGACAAAGCTTTGAATTCGTCGGTGTCCCAATACCGACGCAACTCTTCATATATGTGTAACTGCAACCAACCCCCGGGCTTTCCATCATCCCGTGACTTCTTGAGCCGCTAGATAGTCTGGCGCTTGCTCTCCTCTCAAATGTGGTTGCAATGACTATATTGTACTTTTCGTCCCAAGTACACATTGTCCGGACAAATAAGAATAAAAGTGTTAGAGAATCAATTAGATAAAGTATACTATAAATAATAAACTTAATTTAAAACGAATATGTAAATTTATATAGCTTAAACTCATTAAACATGGTCTGATAAATTCTATTTGGAATCTCTCCCCAAGAGTGATAGGGCTCATTAAACAGTCTCCTAACACTCTCCTGTAAGGCCCTAGCAGCATCCTTTGATGGATGCCATTTGCAAGACATATAATAAACATATTAGTTCATGAATATTTGGTAATGTTTCCAATAATAAATAAATAGAAAAATAAACTTACGGAGCTCCATCAGACACTATCAAAACTCTCTCAAGCCTGTCTCACTGGCTAGGAGCTAACCTTGTGACATCCGGTGCTGCCTCGGGTGTACTAGTAGAAGCATGTGAAGCTGATGCCGAAGGATACATATACTCCTGAGTCAATTAAGGAGTGACAACCTCATCACTAGAATCTCTAAGTCTAAAGGATGATAGGTGAGGAAACTGAGATGAGGGAGACGAAACACTGGGAGATGCAGTACCCGAATATGATAATTTGTGATGTCGTGGAACAATCACTGTGAGTAGCGGGGTAGTTTTGTCGTATAAAGTAAACCTGCATTGTGATGAGGAAGAAGTGTCGTGTGATCTCTGAAACTGACTATGGTAAGTCATAGGATCCATAGTTCAAACGGCACAACCTTAATAGTAGGGAAAGTAGTTGTGCCACTGTAGAGATCCGGGGCAAAGGAAATATATCCTAGAATATTTGCAGGATCAATAGGTGTCCTAGTCTTTTCTTCCTTCCCTACTAGAACTGCTTGCCCCAAGATGATCTCGAGGACTATCACCATCATCACCAGATGACATCTGTATGTAAAGTAAAAATTCGGTACATAAAAAATTAAATAAATTTAATGTTAGCACAATAAATAACGTACATACGAGTTATAATATATCGCTCTATTCCTCCTCGCTTCTGTCATTTTCATTATCCACCCATTCTTCCTCCTCGGTTGTTTCATATTCATTGTCCTCCAGTTACTCCTCCTCAAATGATTCATATTCCTTATTTACTTCGTCCTCAATGTTTGGTATTACAAGGTCATCATAAAAAACCTCTTCTAGTAGGTGCTGAAGATGTTCTAGTGTGGTTTCCAATTCAATATCAACTTATTGTTGAACAAGTGCAATATCATTTTGGTACGCCACATCTAACACATTCTCAATTTCTATTATTCCCACAGGCTTTGTTTTAATAACAACCCACCAATCAGGCTTATCTCTACGCAATAGATATGGAGCATAATAGATTTGCTTAGCATTTTGGGCAATGATAAAAGGGTCATAACTTGCATATTGTCTGGTGTGTTTAACATCAATAATTTATGTTGTTGGTCCACCCTTGTGCCTCATTATGATGGATCAAATCACTTACACCGAAACAATACGTTCTTTTTCTTAGGCCAGCCTGAATATCTTAGTTCAACAATCTCTTGAATGACACCAAAATATTCAATAATATGGTCATTACCGTCGACATCACCTTGAACATACACACCACTGTTATTGGTTTTCTTGTACATAGAAACTTCCTCAATTTGAAACTTAAAACTATTCACACAGTACTTATGGAGTGTATGAACTTGAGAATTAGGCCCGAGTGCGATTTTTCTCACAAATGGTGAATGTTAGACTTTAAGTATTCATCATAAACCTACAGATTGTATTCTAGATAATACAATTAGGTCTAAAATGAATACATTATACTTATCGATTCAATATGTTTAAACTTTCACCTTACATAACTCTTTAACCATGTTGAAAATCTTGTATATATAGCTTCATTGCCCCATGTGTTTACAAACTAGTTGTTATTGACAAATACATTTTTGTGAGTTAGTTCTCAATTTTAACTTTATAATTTGATAACATAATTTAATACTTACTCAAGATATGGCTGAATTTCAGGATAATTAAGCAAAATATGGGTCGTAGCTGATTGATATTCCATACTAGTGAGGCTTCGTCTTCTACACCTTTTAGATCCTTGTCCACTTTGATTAAAAATCAAAATAGGTGGAAACATAGGATCACTGTCACCCTCATCATTGCGACTTGGCCTATTACTCTTACATGAGACTTCATCCCCAAAGTAAAAGGAGTAAAAATCACCAGTTTCTCTAGAAATATGAGCTTGCACAATTGACCCTTCAATTTGTCCCCTCTGCTTAATTGATCGTTTGCAGTCTCCAATTTTTCTGTATGTATGTAAGCATGCAAATATGTTCACGAATGATTAGATTATACAAAAATTTAATTACTTATATAAGAATAATCATTACCTTTCAAATGGATACATCCACCGTGTATGAACAAAACCACCAAGATGGGCTTCTTTCACAAGATGGATCGAAAGATGCTCCATCACATCGAAAAAGCCACATGGAAAGACTTTCTCCAGTTTTGTAATAATAACAGGAATATTTTCCTCCATCTTATCTAAAATATTTTCTAATAACTGACAAGAATATAAATCTTTAAAAAACAGACTTATCTCTGTAATGGGCTTCCATATCCTTTCAGGTAAACTGCGAAAAGCAATAGGAATCAAAGTTTTCATGAATATATGGCAGTCATGACTTTTCATACATGTCAACTTCCCTTTATCCAGATCTGCCCGCTTGCCTACATTTGAAGCATATCCTTTTGGGATCCTCAAAATTTTCACCCACACACATATTTCATGTTTCTCATCCATTGTGAATGAAAAACTAGCTTTGGGCTTTACAATTTTGCCATTTGATAGTTCCTGCAACCACAATTCCCTCCTCCTACAATATTCCTTTAGGTTTATTCTAACTCTTGGGTTGTGTTTTGCCTTCTCCTTGATATCCATCACTGTGTTGAACAAATTATCAAAATATTTTTTCTCAATATGCATCATATCAAGATTGTGTCACAAAAAATTATCCTTCCAATATGGCAACTCCCAAAATATGCTTTGTTTGGTCCAGTTATGTTCAATGCCATATCCAGGAAGTCTAGAATGTATGGGACAATCTGTAACTTTAGGTAGATGAGAAAATCTCTCCCAAATTTGATGGTTTATCAATGATTGAGATGGGAAATCATTCTCAATCCTGTTTTTTCGAAATGCCTATTTCATATTTCTAAACTCGTGATCCATTGGCAAAAATTGACGATGACAATCAAACCATGAATTTTTCCTGCCATGCTTTAGGGTAAAAGCCTTACTATGCTCCATGCAATAAGGACAAGTAAGCTTTCCAGTAGTCATCCAACCAAAAAACATACCATATGCTAGAAAATCATTAATAGTCCACATTAAACAAGCATGCATAAAATATTTTTTGCTTAGTTGATATGTCATACGTCACTACACCTTCAAACCATAGTTGTTTAAGCTCATCTATCAATGGTTGTATATAGATATCAATTAAAAATTTTGGATTGCGAGGACCTGGAATAACACAACATAAAAATATGAATGGACTTGTCATGCACATTTCAAGAGGAATATTATATAAAGTAAGAAACACCGGCCAGCAAGCATAAGGAATGACAGAATTAGAGAATGTTGTGAAACTATCTGCACACAACCCTAATCTAACATTTCTGGGCTCTCTAGCAAAGTTGGGATATACATTATCAAAATGCTTCCATGCTTTCCCATTAGATGGATGAGATAAGACACCCGACGACCTTCTATATTCACGATATCATCTCATATGTGGGGCAGACCTCATCGATGCATACAACCTCTTCAGTCTAGGAATAAGAGGTAAATAATGCATCGCCTTAATTAGAACCATCTTTCTAGCCGGACTCCTCTTATAATAAGCATGACTCCAAAACTTACAATTTTCCAATTCACTATCATCCTCGTAGTATAACATGCAGTCATTAACACAACAATCAATTCTATGATATGACAATCCTAACTTGAAAACCAGTTTCTTTGCTTGATAAAAGTTCCTAGGTATGTTATACTCGGGATTAACAAACTCGCCCAAGAGATCAACCATAGAGTCGATAGTCGCATTAGGAACATTCTAATCCGATTTAATATTCATTAATCTAACTACTACAGACAAAGCAGAATGTGAATTCCCCTCACATGATGGACGACTAACCTCTTCTAATTTTTCATAGGAGCGTCTAGCTTCATCATTAGGAGGTTCATTAAAGAATTGGTTAGGTTCTATCCCCTCTTAACTCCAAAAGCATCATTGATCATTTCATGAACTCTATCATGTTGAAAGGTGTCATGTTGATTCCTATCAGATTCAAATATAATTTGAACATGTGGTACAAGCATATTATATTCATCCACTGGCATCGAATTATAACATATACCATTTTGTCCACCTATTTCTCTGAATCTGCCCACACGAAAAAATCTAGGCTTAAATCCTTTACAATACAAATGCATAATAACTTCATCTGGACTAAAGAAGTTTAGGAACCTACATGCACCGCAAGGACACCTAACCAATTGATTTATCTTAAAACTATCAAGTGTCATTACATGATCAATGAAACTTCTAGCACCACCAATAGATGTAGATTTCAGTTATCACACCCGGGGAGGGTACCCTTGACGTGGCTGGCACTTAGAGACTATTGATAGTCCGCAAGTAAATCACTTAGCCTCATTACATCATTCAATCAAACAAAACTCTACTGAACAACGGAAATAAAAGTAAGTAAGTGGGCACATCTCATCTAACGTCTCCAAGGAATATATATAATAATAAAGGCTAGTAGAAAGAACTATCTCACAATCGTAACATCAACGTTGAACCATCATCTATGAAGTCTCTATCACTAATCATGTGGTGCCAATGACTGACCCATGGCTACCCAAATCAAAATAAAAGAATAGTCCAATATAACTCTAAAGCAAGATGAAATAATAATAGTGGATCCTCCGGAGTAGGGGAGTCTCACCAATTAGCTATGAATCTCGGATCTTTAACGGAGTCCCTATTGACAATCTCTAGTACCTACCTCTGCATCATAAAACAATTCAGCCCAAAAGGAATAGCAGTACGTGGAATGTACTGGTATGTAAAATAGCTGAGTGAAACAGAAATAGGTAGAATAATATGGAAACAACATCAACTCAAAATAATCATCAAATCATCAAATGTCTATCTATGCAAGAATAAAGAGTAGACAAGTGATTCCTCAATAACTCAAACTCATCAATCATCTCAGATTCATCTCAAAGGAGCTCACCTCCTCTCACATCATCTCATCTTAGAGGAGCTCACCTCCTCTCGTCTCATCTCAACTCAGATGAGCTCACCTCCTCTCATCTCATCTCATTTTAACTCAGAGTACTCAAGGTGGAAATTTATGAGATTTTCTCTTATCCGACAGCAATCACTTTGAGCCAGTGAATGTATAATAATCTCGTCGATGTTGCCACAACTATTCCAAACTTGCTAGGTAGGGAACAAAACCATATCAGCTCGCCCAATATGGAGTCAGTACTCAAAAAGTTCGCTATTGCTTTCAAGGACTGTTACTCAAGAGGGAACTACAATATATGTGATGGTTCTAAGCCTCACCTACATTTGGCAACGTAGTTTGACGAGTTCAAGCCGGACTAACTCTGCCTCATTTGGTGCTCGATGCTCCTCCCATGACTCAATGCTCATAAGACCTCCATCTCAACTAATCTCATAGGGACTCTAACCCAGTCATCGATCGTATCTCATAGGGACTTTAACCCCCTCTCATCAATCAATCTCATTAATGACTCAAGATTTAGAACAATCATTTGGAAATAATCGAATAGACACATCAGTAGAGTTCATTTGTAGAGACTCACAAGACAATCAAATTCTATCAACTCATCGTTATCCTCTCATCACAATCAACAATCACAATCTCTACTCAAGGCTCTAGACTCAATTCTCAAGTTCATTATGCATGCTTTCAAATAGTCATGTACGGTTATGCAAATTCTCATGAAAATGTTCAATTCAAAAAAATAAGTTTATGATGATCATCAACATAGAAAAACATGTGAATTCAAATAGAATTTTAAGAAAAATCACCAAGGATTCATGCATTTAAACTCTTGAACCATCAACTCATCCATGACCATCTATGGGGTACATGAGAGAACAATTTCGTGCTTTTAGTTTACTCTTACATGCCTGAAAAGTTGATATTACAATCGAAATTTGATGAATACTAGCCTTCTTAGAAATCTTAGTAGTTCTTTTAGAGTGGAAGAACTTGGAAAGACATTGCTTGAAGGGCTTATCTTTGATTCTTGAATTCTTGACTTAGAATCTTTAGAGTTCATGATGAAGGACCCTAATTCTTGAAAAAGAAGAATCAAGGAATCCTTTCTTAGAATTCTTGAATTCGTTTTTCTTGAAACCCTAGGTTATGATTTAAGACTCTATTAGAGGTTCATGAATAGATGAGGAAATTTGGGTTGGGTAGATTGAAATTTATGAAGAATAACTTATCTTGATGATGAATCTTGAAAGTTAACCCTAACTTGATGATTTTCTTGATGATTCTTGAGCGTTTATGTTTAGGAGTGAAGGAGAGGGTTTTAATTATGAAAACTCACATTTTATGCATTTTCGGACCTTAAATAGACCTCCAAAGGTTTAGGATAACAGTACCCTCAAAATTATATAAAAGGACATCATTTAGCTTATCCAGAAAGAGTTCGCAATAAATCTGCGACAGCTAGGTCCAAGACGCGGAGCTATTGTGGATCTTCAGACAGCTCTACAGGTCTTCAGTAAAATGATCATAACTTTCTACTCTGAACTTTGATTAAGGTGAAATAAGATGTATTGGAAAGCTAATTCAAATATATTTAATTTGATATATTATGGGTCACCTAATTTATTATACTTTAGGAGATATGGACATTTGAAGTTGACTCTTCTATCAACTCATACGAAAGCTTAGTCGATAGAAATTCTTTGGACTTGACTTGTTCTAAAAGATCCCTTAGGACTCTAAATCAGATCTAATATACTTTAAATACTTAAGAATTGATCCTAGCATGTATATACAACCTAAAAGTCACTGGTCCATATAACTTTTATAAACTTCAAGTTATAAATTATATTCAACTTAAAGTTCAGAACTACTTAAAATTTAATTAATATTCTAAAAAATAATATTCAAGTTAAAAGTCCATAACTTGAATTTTTCTAAGTATATAAACTCCTAAACTTCAATTAACAAGTATATCAACTTCAACTTCTAAATTATATTCAACTTAAAGTTCACAACTACTTAAAATATACTTCAAATTTCAAATATAATTATAGATTGCTAAAAACTAAAAATGGGAACTCTAAGCATGATGCAGGGGGCGGTGGAGCGGCAGAAAAGGAGGAGCTAGGGCGGAGGCGGAGGCGCTGGTTTTGGCGTGCGTTTCTTTTATATTTGTAGGGCTGCAAATGTCAACTTAGTCGACTGAAATGAGAATATATTAAATAAGGGGCGGCGGACTGCGTCCCTTTATCTGTCGCTCCTCTTAAATATGTAATTATTTATTTTTTTATTAAAATATAAAATAAAAATAAATTATTTTTAAAAAAAGAAAAATGGCAGACGTACCCACACTGTCCGTTGCAACATCAAAACAATTTTAAAAAAAATTAATCTAATTTTGGCCAGGAAATTATTTGAATTTCTAATTTTTTAAAATAAGCAACGGACATTGCCACGCTGTCCGTCGCAAAATTAAAAAAATATATATTTATATTAAATCTAATTTTGGAGATTAAATTACTTAAAATTTTAATTTTTTTTTTGAAAAATAAGCGACGGACATTGCCACGTTGTCCGTCACAAATTGTAAAATAAAAAACTTTTAAAAAAAAACTTTGCCAGAAAATTCCGCGAAATATTGCGACGGACATATAGTTTCTATCCTTCACTTTTAGTAATTAAAAAATTAAAAATAATTATTTTTTAAAGAAAGCAAGAGACAACGTCGCTTTCAAAAGTGATGCAGTCACATCATTTTAAGCCTTGTTATTAGCAGTGCACAACCCATAACCCTCAACGTTTCAAAGATATGCCAAAATCAGTTACACAAATGATATTACCCTTAGTTTCCAATGGTACAGTAATTGCAGTCCTTCAGAAGCAGATGGATCAGGCCTTTCATGATCAGGTACGCACGCATCCTTCAAGTCACTCATATGCAGACGTGTTCACGTGTCTTTTGGAGGGAAGAGTTTCCCTTTTAACTAAACTTCCTACTCTGGATCCCAACCGAGGCTTCTTTGTGTCAGAGGTCATCAGTTCCCATCAAATCTATCTATCATGTCCCCTTATCCACTTGACAACCTCTATTTCTCCCACCCCTTTCACTACAATAACTATTTCTTCCAAAACATGACCTTAAGTTCCGCAACTTTCTTTCTTCTCACAACATTGACAATGACTTCATCTCTACAACCCCCAAGATCTTTGAGTAATCTGATTTCAATTTTGATGATGACACATTGACTCCTTCGCTTCCCTGTGTATTCACTCAGGGGGAACATCCATCCTATTAGTCTCCTTCCCCCTCTCGGTCGTCTCATCTCTATCATCTCCGCCTTCACTGATTTTTCAGTCCTCTCATCGTAGCACCTCTCCCGTCCTATCAACATCCTCTCCACCACTAGTCTATGCTTTCTAAGAACCCTTTACACTTTCTCCTTCTCTTAAACCAACTCTCTCACTGTCGCCATCTTCGACTGATCTGACCTTATAGGTGCTCTGTACTTCTCCCTACTTTTTGATGACAGCTCCTCGATGAATAGACCTATCTCCTTCCATAGAATGCCCAAGAACCTCTCCTTCACTTCCCTCTCCAAACTCTAATCCATCTCCAGTTTCCACATCACCCCTACCTGTTGCCCCCCACAACCCTTTTTTTCTCTCATTCCTCTGACTACACTTTCACCTCCCCCCCTTTTCCTGTTCCTACCTCCCCTTCCACTCATGCATGGGATAACATATTCCTAGCTCATCTATAATGAAGATTTTTCAAAATCCCAAGAAGGTTGTTCTTATCAAAAGGATTGGGTGTCGTGGTCTTCGTGGCCTTATGACTAGAAGCAAATGATAGGTCGTGATTAATGACGAGGCCGCTGAATCAAGTAGAAAATGAGCATGTAAGGGTAAGTCTCTGGTTCCTCACTTGTCTACCCCTGTGTAATTGAATTCTAGTCCTGAGGGTTCTCTTGTCCTTGCGATTGTTGGATCCTCTCCTATCCCTACCAAGACGAATAAAAATTTAGAAAAAATCCTAGCAATAGTATGGACTACTTCTAATTCTGAGGGCGATTTGAGCTCAAAGGCCACCTAGTCAATTCTCCTAAAATTATCATGTGACTCGACATATTTGAGATTGAGCTTTTCTTTCTTGCCAAACCATGTAATGCCTTTCATAAGTGAAATCTTCAAAAAAATTCAATCTGCAATATTGAACTTTAGATTGCAACGATGAACATTTGCATAGGACCTTTGCTAACTCTACAATATATGTCAGCAACGTCTAATCTGTAATAAGCTTTACCTTTTCATTGCTTGTTGAACCAGATCAGGTCCAAATGACTAGATCTGCTTCCTCGATCTCAAACCCATCAATCAATGACCTGCACTTTTGTTTGTACAATATTTCATAAGAGGCCATCTCAATACTAGCACGAAAGCTATTATCGTACGCAAACTTAATAACAGGTGAGTGGTCATCCCGACTTGCTTTGAAATTCGGTACATAGACACATGTCATATCTATTATGATATCACAAAAAAGTGAATGATCATTTCATCTAAGAATTAAAATAATTAAATAAAGCACATAAATATTTAATTAATTATATTACGTCGCTGTATATACACACACTTAAATTCAAAAATAAAAAAAGGGTGAAGAAGGAGATTTTTTATGGTGTTCCTCTTTAATTGTCCTATGTAGCAAACAATATGATTATTAGTTGCTTTAGTTTGTCTAGGGTATATGTTTTAAACCCCCCAAAAAAGACTTTTGAGGGAAACAATGTGTCAGAGAGAAGATATGATAAGATCAATGAAAATACCATCCACAATATGTTATTAGAAACACTAGCTATGAACATCTCGTGCAATGCACGGGCCCAACAGTTATTCATAAATTTATTTTTAATGATATAATTAAATACTATTAAATTTTCTCATTAAGTGTAAAATTAATATCCAATAAATATTATTAATATTGATTAAATTTTAAATTTTATGATATTGTAAAATCATAATTGAAGTAAGTAGTTGCCTTAAAAATATAAAATTTAAAAGTCCACAAAATATTTTTATAGAGTTGAAGCAGGTACGTCAATCGATAGTTGTCTGCCTGAGTAAGCAGTTAAAAAAGGCATGTCGTCCAACAACTGTCTGCTTCAGTTGCTTCCGTAGCCTCTTATATATGTTTGAGATTAATACCAATTTCATTTCGTTTTTGTGATTTACCAGTATAGATCAATACAAAAAAAGTAGTATGAGAAGGTAAAGTCTATGTATAAGCTTTACCTATACATATATATATATATAAGTCGCTTATTTGAGTAGCTTAAAGTTGTTGTGCCTGCTTTGGTTACTTGAATCAGGTAGGTAATTATTAATATGTATGTTTAATTTTATAGAGACTATTAACATATTTACTTAATTTTATTATGTTATTTCTATTAATTATTAATTTTTCAGTTGTTGTAGCTATGAATTTACAACATTGCCCCTAATTAATTATTTCCCCAAAAGTAGCTGCCTATTACCTATTTAATTATCTCTCCATCTACTTCAACTATGAAATTACAATATTACCTGTAATAATTTTTTTCCTTAAAGGCAACTGCCAATTTATATGCTTGCTTCAGCTGCCTGATTTTGTAATATTACCCCTAATAAATCATTTTTCTGATTGTTTCAGCTATGAATAATGTAAAACCCCAACTTTCTTTAACTAAAATTGAGCCATCCTTCATATTGTATAAGATCTTAATTGATAATTTTTAATTGAGCATAGATGTTAAAGTTAATTTCTTAGAGTGGGAGTAAAATTGGAGATGATAAAAGGATCTTTTACGTCAAGTCTAAAGAATTTCTAGCAACTAAGTTTTCGTATGAGTTCATGGAAGGGTCAACTTCAAATGGACATATATCCTAAAGTATAATGAGTTAGGTGACCCATAATATATCAAATTGAAGATCTTTGAATTAGCTTTCGAACACATCTTATTTCGCCTTAATCATAGTTTGGAATAGGAAGTTATGACCATTTTACTGGGGACCTGCAGAGCTGTCTAAAGAGCCATGACAACTCAGCATCGTGGACCTATCGCGAACTCTTTCTGGATAAGCACGTCCCTTTATTTTATTTTGAGGGTACTTTTATCCTAAAACCTTTGAAAGTCTATTTAAGGTCCTAGAATGTATAAAACGTCAGTCTTCATAAGTAAAACCCTCTCCTTCACTCCTAAACATAAACGTTCAAGAATCATCAAGAAAGTCATCAAGTTGGGATTAACTTTCAAGATTTATCATCAAGGTGAGTTATTCTTCATAAGTTGTAAGCTACTCAGCCTAAATTTCTTTATCTATTCATGAATCCCTAATAGAATCTTAAATCCTAACCTAGGGTTTCAAGAAAACGAATTCAAGAATCCCAAGAAAGGATTACTTGATTCTTCTTTTCATGAATTAGGGTTCTTCATCAAGAACTCTAAATATTCTAAACCAAGAATTTATGAATCAAAGAGAAGCACTTCAAACAATATCTTTCCAAGTTCTTCCACTCTAAAAGAACTACCGAGATCGAGGATTTTCTCCGAGAAATTGAGTATTCATCAAATTTCAATTGTGATATCAACTTTCCAGGAATGTAAGTCCAAACTAAAAATTTGGGATTGTTCTCTCATGTGCCCCATAGAGGTCATAGATGAGTTGATCATCGAAGAGTCTACATGCATGAATATTTGAGGGTTTTTCTTAAAAAATTGATTTGAAATTATATGTTTTCTATGTTGATGATCATCATACTATCTGTTTTCTTGAATTTAACATTTTTCATGAGAATTTGCATAACCCTACATGATTATTCGAAAAGCATGTATAATGAACTTAGGGGGATGAGTCTCGAGCCTTGACGATGATGATGTTTGTAATGTTGTGATTGTGGTTTATATTGATGAGAGTCTTGATAATGATGTTGATGAGAATGATGTTCATGAGTCTTTAAACTTGAAACCTAATTCTTAAAAAGAATGTTTCGAGTCCATGATGTTGATGTTAATGAGGTGATGTTGATGAGACGAGTTGATGTTGATGTTGAGGTACTATGTCCCTATAGGACTAATGATGATGTATTATGTCCCTATGAGACTGATGATGATGATGTTTTATGAGCATGTCGAGTTCTTGGAGGAGTATTGAGCACCGAAATGGGTGAGAGTGAGTCCCACTTGAACCCATTAACTACATGGCCCGCGTAGGAAGAGAGGATTGAACCGCAATGTGGATGGCTCCTTTCTTGTCCTAATAGAGGACTGGGTTTTTTTTTTGTGGATCCACTGAGGTTGATGTCCTTTACCCCGGGAAGGGTACTGGATGGATGTAGCAATGATATCACTTCATTGTATCATCACTGGCTCATAGGTGATGGTTGTTGGTTAGAGAAACTCCCAGTGAGGTCTTACTTAATAGTACTCTGATGTTGATGTTGATGTGATGGTATGAGTCGAGTTTCCTTGAGTTGAGTTGAGTTGAGTTGAGTCGAGTTTCCTTGAGTTGAGTTAAGTCAAGTTTTCTTGAGTTGAGTTGAGTCGAGTCGAGTTTCCTTAAGGTGAGTCTGATGTATTGATGAGGTATTTGATAAGATGTTGATGGGTCATTTGTCTACTCTTTATTCTTTCTTTAGATAGACATTTGACATTTTGGTGGAGTATGATGTTGAGTTGATGTTATTCCTATATTATTCTACTTGTTTCTGTTTCACTCAGCTATTTTACATACCAGTACATTCCAAGTACTCATGTCCCCTTCTGGGACTGCATCGTTTTATGATGCAGAGGCAGGTATTAGAGATCATCGACAAGCGCTTCGTTGAGGATCTATTCGCATTCAGCTGATTGGTGAGACCTCCTTGTTTTCGGAGGATTTCCATATTATTATCATCCAGCTTGAGTAGTACTTTATTTTCCTTGAGTTGGGTAACCATGGCCTATCATGGTACCATCTAAATGTTTGAGTTAGAGGCTTCATAGACATTGAGTAGAGGATGTTATGTATTATTTTTCCAACTCTTCTTTATTGGAAATTAACTTTTTATATAAACACTTGATTACTTTAATTTTCCTTGAGGATGTTTCTTCTGCTGTTGAGTATGAGGTGACGATGAGGCCAAGTGGTTTGCTCGGGGACTAGCAATGATCTCTGAGTGCCGACCACGCCAAGGGTACCCTCCCGGGGCGTGATAAATAATTTAAAATATTTTAAAAATAAATATAAATTTTTATTGACTCAAAATTTTATATGTGCAACAAAAATTAGAACAAAATAAGTTATTTAAAAATAACATAAAATGTGTTGTAAGTCACAATAGTTAACAACTTAAAAATTAAAAAATATATAAAATATCTACCATTGTCACATAAATCGAAATTAAGAAAGCACTTGTTGGGCCCATGCTGACACAGACTCTTGTGACTATAATAATTAATAATTTTAAATATTTAAAAGACATATAAAAGGTTCGATTAATTCTCAAAATTCTATTACGGCCACATACATTCCTGCGAAGGGAATTATATGTATTATTTGAAAACTACTTAAAATATTATAAATTCAAATTAAAAAATTTTAAAAATATATATTAAAATTATTCACTTTTCAATTTTTATCTAGATCGACTAAATTTATTTATATATATATATATATATATATATATATATATATATATTTATAAGAAGAAGAGAGAGTTGTAGCGCCAAAACATGCCTCCTTTGACGCTTCAAGGGTAGTTCCACATTTTATTTTAACAGTTCTTCTGTTTTAATTAATTTATTTTATTTTTTATTTTTTATGTATTTAAAAATTATATAAAATATTATAAATCATGATAATTAATAATTTAAATATTTAAAGACATAAAAAGATTTGGTTGACTCCATTGATACCACAAGAATAAGAATGAGACAAAAGAAATAACATGTATTATTTGAAATGATATAAAAATTAATATAAATAATAATAATTAATTACTTTAAAATGCAAAAACATAAGAAAAAATGTGATTGACGCTCAAAGTTTTATTAGTGCCACATCAATTAAGATAAGGGGAATAACATATATTACTTAAAAATTACAATCACAATAATTAATAACTTAAAATATCTAAAAATTATATTAAACTTTAATTGACTCTCAAAATTTGATCTTTGCCACGTAAAAAAATACCACGGAGCAATACATATTAGGCCAATGCTAGCACTAAATCCTATATCTAGTAATTTCTAGTTTTGCACTTAACATGTTGCTTCTGCTCCAATAATTTCTTAATAAAATTTAAATAGACTCAAAATTTTATTTAATGATGATAGAGACCAGAGAGTATTTATACTTCAAAATAGAAGTGTTAGTTAGGGAGGAGGAGGATGATTCAAGACAGATTATAATGAAATTGAAAACATAATTACAAGACGAGGATTAATTGGAGCAAGAGAGGCATCACAGGGGTCCACATATTTATACAAGTGAAAAGGGGATGATGCATGACATTGGTGAGATGAACTGTTTAAGGCAATAGGATATATCAAATATAATAGAGAAAGATGCAATAATTATATATATATTTTTTAATTTACTTCCTCCTTATCGTTTTATGTGGCATTTTTTCACTTGACTTAACATATTATTTAAGTTTTTTTTTTAAAAAAAATTGTAATTTAAAATCATTCCTAGATATTTATATGATTGAGATTTATTTTATTAAGGATAAAAGAGAAATTTAAAAGTTAAATTATTTTTTATTAGAGCAAGGTAACATTTTCTTTTGAGATAGACTAAAAAGAAAAAAAAAAGTCACATAAAATAGGACAAATGAAAATTTTATTTTACTCTGGTTCAACATAAAATTTTTAAAATAAAATATTCTATAATTTTAAATTTAAAACATATAATTTATTAAATAAATTATATAATCTCAAATATGTCATATAAGATGAGAGTGGCATAAAAAGTTCTCAAACACAAAAAATAGTAACATTTTAAAAATAGAATAAAAATAAAATTGAAAATAAGAGAGTATTTAGCAGATGAGTAATTATGGAAAAAATGAATAAATATCTTATGGAAGCTTCTAATGTCTCTACCTAACACGTTATATTTTTATTTTTATTTTTATTTAAAAAAAAAAACAAAAAAAGCAAAAGCAGATAGGAATAAGGGTTGAAAAGTAAGCCCTTTTGGTTGTGCGAAGGGTCATTCATTTTTTTCCTTTGGAGGAATATGAATATGATTGGACATGCTTTTAGAGAAGGGTTTTACTTTCTTTGGAACATTTCAATTTTCAACCTCTAATTAATTAATTAGTGGACATACCTAATATGCTTTCAACAAACTTAAACTAATTTATGTTATAAATGCCAAATCTAAATTCTAAAATGCATGCAAGGCTGTACTAGTAGAACAATAATTAACAAGATATCTGATATATCAGGTTACGTTGATGTCATACAAATACAAAAAATTTCAGTAAAGAGTGTTTTGCTTTTTCTCTGAATTTGTCCATTGCAAATTCAAATTTTTTGAGTTAAGACATATTTTTAATACTCGATGGTTATACTGGAAAAGGAATAATTTGGGTCATAACAAATAAATCAATAGATAGTCAAACAACCAAAGGCACTAAAGTTTATTTATTTATTTTATTTGGCCTACAAAAGCACTAAAGTTCATTCAGCACAAATTTTAATTCAGTTCAACATTGACCTTATTAAAATTAGTAATTAAAAGGACCAACGTGAAAAATGCACAAAATGTTCTACAAATTTTAACAGGTATGTATACATGTATGTTATTGTTAGGTTTTGCACCCCTATGAATTTGCCTAATCGTTGGAACAGGTTAACCGACGTGTTTCAATGATGCAGAAATAAATTGGAACGCAACAGTTTTACGTGGAAAACCCCCTGCTCAAGAAGGGTGAAAAACCACGACCTGTACTCTACAGGATTTAACTTCAACTTCACTACTTCAAAAGAGCCTTCAACAACAATTACAACCTCAGTTAGATCTTTAGCTAGTTAGCCCTAAGATCCAACAATTCAAACTTCAACTCAACTTCCCTAGCCTATTTGCTACACATAAACCTCCCAAGGATTATGAAGTACTAAGAGATTACAGTGTTCAACTATCAAGAACGAAAGAAAAAAATTATGCTGCAGAAAGAACCTTGTTAGCTCTAACGATTCTTCTTGTTGTAATTTCTACAGCGCCTCTGTTTTTTTTCTTTTTTTTCTTCATCTGCGAATCTCTCTTTTTTTCTCTCTGAATCTCTCTTTTTTCTGCGCCCTTCTTTCTTTTTTTCTGCGCCTTTCTTTCTTCTGTGAATTCTCTCTAGTTTTATAGCTGCAGATAAGTCGTTCTCCAACTTCTTTTCGAATTCCTTTTCCTAATCAGTCTTCCCTTTTTTCATGCTTCTTGAAATAATATTTCCTTCTTTGGAACCTTCTTCTTCTAGGAGTTCAACTTGGAATAATATTCCTTGTTATCCTCCTTATTTCATGCTTCTCCCCTTTTTTCATGCTTCTTGAAAAATATTTCCTTCTTTGGAACCTTCTTCTTCTAGGAGTTCAACTTGGAATAATATTCCTTGTTATCCTCCTTATTTCCAGCACCAATTATTCCATTTTTATTGTGTGATGCGTGTGCAGTTTTGCCACGAAAACAGTACGCTGAAGGAACCGGGTAGTCCAACCTGTTTCATTATCTTTTGTCAGCCATCAAAACTTTATTGCTCCAATAGTTATGTTTAATTTGTACTACAAAGCTGAGACGACGTTAGAACAATTGAATGATAATAGTTTAAGGAATTCAAAATAAAATATGTTTGGCATAGAGGCATATTAATAAATTTTTTTAGATAATTAGAGTTTCCCCACGAACAAATATAAGAAAAAATAATAATTTTATCTTTGGGATGCAACTAAACCATAAAATTAGTAGCATTTAAGAATGTTGTTTTTCTATTCTTGAATCGATAATTTCACCTTTTAATCAATATCTCTTAAAATGTTTTCAAGAGAAAGTATTTTTTGAGTGCTTTTCTTTTCAAACAAATTCTATTTAATGAATAAAAGCTTTGAAAGGGAAGACGTTTAATTAAAATTATATGTCATATAGGTTAACTGTTTATGAATTCAATAAAGAAAATATATATCGAACCAATAACGTAAAATTAAAACGAAAATGAATATTATAATTTACATTCATGTACTTTGTATATTTTCAAAAAGCTTTTACCAAATGAATTTATTTTAAAATTAATCAAAACACTAACCCTTACAGTTGATATGATTTCTCCATTATTTTAACTTAGAATTTTTCGTGATAATAATTTTTAAATTCTAATTCCAATATAATAGGAGTCTATTAGTAAAAGTCAACTTAACACTACTTTTGATGCGTGTTAGGTTCAAAAATTAAACTTGGCTGTTATTACAATAATTGATCACAAAACCTCATTACCTTATAACGTGACACAGTTAACATGCAGTATCATAATCAACAGAATATCAAATGAGATTTGAACCAGAAAATATAAAAGCTAATGATCACCTTCAGATTAATTATTTCAAAATTGTTATTCTATTTTAAATATGGAATAAAAATAACATAAATTTTAAAATAAGTAATCTAAAAATAAGTTATTTTATAATTTTATTTTAATCAAATATGAAATAAACTCATTCCAAAATAATCTCTATTGAAATTTATTTATTCTTTATCCTAGAACCAAATGAGCCTCAGTGATAAAATGTGCAAAAGACACTGTTGATGCAATATACCACAAGTTACAAGAAATTATATATAGTTGAAAGATAGGATGACAAAAATGAATAAACAATATATTTAATATGAGGCTTCAAGTAATTCAGAATTGTTTGAGTTGTATAATATTATTTGACTATGATATCTTAGAGGGGACAAGTCAAGTATATTGTTATTGGATCAATGTAGATTATGCAACAGTACATTTGAATTTTCTTTTTAAGAAAGTGAAAAATTCGCACCTCAACCTGAATATATTATTTATTTATTTTTATCATTTTATTTTTAACTATAATAATTTATTATAATTTGCAATATATACTCGACCTGAAGCACAGTGAAGAAAATCCCACAAAATATTGGTAATGAAATTAAAAGAAATGTAAGTATGGGGATTAGAGCCTAGAGGAGAATGGCAGGTTAGTTAGATCACGACTAAAATAATAATTGTTAGGTTGGTGGAGTTATGGACAGTTGTAAGCTTATTCACGCATTTTATATGACACTATAAGATATTTATATTAGTATGATAAATTATAAAAAATTAAATAAATTACTTTTAAGAACTCTTCCTGATTATAAAGTATGGCTAATAGTAATTTTAAAAGCAAAATAAATTAACTTTTTACAACAAATTAAATTGTATGAATATATCACACGCACACAGTCAAAAAAAAAAATTAGTTTTGGTTTTTTGCCTTTTAAGAGTCACCTTTAAAGCTAAATTGGATTAGATCAATTCAATCAGTTATAATTTAAATTTAAATATCATATTCAAAAAGTTATACGATAAGCATAATTAGTTATGACTTTCTCATATATATAGATCAATTTGATTTAAAAATAATATTAATTAAAATTCATATAATTTGACGGATTGAAAAACGAAATATAGCAACTGATTTGAGATTGATATTTAATCTTTTTTTTGTACTAGTTGTTATAATAAGTAATAATAGATCAGAGGAGATAGGTTACCAACCTTTTGGCCATCTTCTTTTCTTCTCAAATCCAGTTGCCCCAACATGACCAACCCCACATAGAGACATACAACTAACAATATAAATTTCCTCCTTCTGAAAAGGAAAAAAGAATAAAAGAATCTACATATAGAAAAAGGAAAAATAAAGTAATGAACAGAAAATATTATTGGTCTATTAGGTCTTCAAGACCGGCCTACATTATACATATATCAATAATATCCAAGATTCATCCCAATGGGCCATACATAAGATAAGAACGACCCTATGTTATTGTTGGAATAATCAAGATGTCAAAAATATAATAATCATAAGAAAAAATTATAAACATATATTAGTTAATTAGTTAATATAAGTATAGTTTGAATTAATTTACAACTCGTCACAAATATCTAGCTATAATTACAATTTGAGTTTTATAGAATTTGCGCGATTTATACAAATATTGTGCACGATTATACAAAAGTTGTGCGCGAATCAAATTGTATATTAAAATATACAAACATTATGAATTGTATAGCTAATTATACAAATATTGTGCATGAATCGTATAGCAAAATATACAAACGCTATACAAAAAACTGCGAATTGTATAGCGAATTATATAAATATATACAAATGCTACGAATTATGTAAACACTGCTATAACTTTAGTTAGAAAATGTAATTACTCAAACTATAACTATGGAGCATAATTAAAATTTATATATTTGTCATTTATGAAATTTGCTCTAATAATAATAATAATAATAATAATAATAATAATAATAGAGTTAGAAAGAAAGAAGATCTTTGGAAGCTGAAAAAGGACACAACTTTCCTACGAATCTTCTATTTTACTGTTACTTAACTTAATACTAAAACAAAAAACAAATTATTACCATACAAATTGGATATAATTGTACCTGGTTTTATATATGCGCAATAATTTTTCTTTTTTAGTTTGTTAAAAAAAAAGAAATATTTCTTTTTCAAAAAATTATATAAAGGAAAAGGTCTAAATTTGCCTTTGAACTTAGACAAAGAATTCAAATATGCACTCTCTTAATAGTTGAGGTCAGATCTACCTTTGTCACCAGGTTGGATTTTATCCTTATAACCTTATTGACTAACAACATAAGAGCCTTTAAAAAAAAAAAGGTCAAATTTATTCTTAAACTACAGTTCAATATGTGAGCTTTTTTAATGAAAAAAATAGGTCAAAATTATTCTTAAACTACGCAAATTGATCCAATGTTACCATTGAACTTTGTGAAGTATTTCAGATTTGAACACAATTCATCTCATTTAGACGAATTCTCTAAAATCTTCATCTTGCCACTTTTTCCTATCATCATTTTACTTTAACTAAAACATCACTGATTATTTGTAATTCCATCTTGACCTTTATATATTAAATCTAGCTCGTTTTGGTGCGGAAAGATGAATTTGACCTCGATTATTAAAGTTTTAAAAAAAAGTTTATAGGTCGAGGGAAATTTTAACCTTATTGTCCTTATAAACGATAGAAGTTCATTGGAACACAATTGATACAAGAGTTCTTTTTTTTATACATAAAAAAAAAAAAAAAAACGATTTGAAAAATTTTCACCAACACTCATTAAAAAGGACATTTTAATATATAGTTTAAA
Organism: Solanum rostratum; assembly: GCA_029948455.1. Classification (NCBI taxonomy): domain Eukaryota; kingdom Viridiplantae; phylum Streptophyta; class Magnoliopsida; order Solanales; family Solanaceae; genus Solanum; species Solanum rostratum. The sequence goes on from CM057055.1 coordinate 52,848,484, forward strand.
TATGATTGGTTTTACATGCTTAAAATAGTTACTTTAATTCCATGCCCAAAATAAATCAGAACCACTAGAGTGAAATTCCACAGAATCATAGGTGCTCTATTTTCACTGCTTTAATTGAACTAAATGTAATTATATTGTAAAGTTTGCAACCAAGAGAAAATTAGCTAGAAGAATAATATTCTCAACTCTCTTTTTCAATTCTCCCTTGACATTCTTATATTCTTTTTTCCTACATATACATCAAATTAAAATCATCATATATAATCCTTATCCAATCACTTAGTTTCCAAAGTTCTGTAGTCCAAAAGACCATTTGTCTTCAAGCCCAAAAAGTCATAACCTGCTATAATGTTCATACTTACTATATTATTGCTGCATCCATTTCCATTTTTAGTATTACTGCAACTGCAATCTTTACTGTTTTGAATACCCAAACTACATGTAAAACATAAAGAGCTTGATCGTTGATGGCGAAGATGATGATCCATTTGTTGATGGTGTGGAGGACTAATTCTGAGCTCAAGATTCAAGTCTGGAAGACAGGACTTTTCTTGAATTTCATTATTATCTTCTTTGCTTGTTTCAACAAATTCGGCTTTGATATTTATCATCTTATCTTGATGATCAATATCTTTAGTACTGTCAGCAGCAAAAGTAATGGTTGTCACTTTTGGTGTAGTAGGCTCGTTGATTGACCGATGTGTCATTGGATCAATACCCCGACTCAAAAGCTTCCTTCTTATATGAGTGTTCCAATAATTTTTTATCTCGTTATCTGTTCTTCCTGGTAATCTTCCTGCTATAAGCGACCACCTACCATAAGGAGAGGAAAAAAAGAATTAGTACTAGTGGCCTCTTGATTACTTTGATACCATATAAACAGTATAGCTATCTCATTCCAAAGTTTAAATCGTCAAGAAAAACACAATTTTAAATTTTGAATGATCAACCAAGTGTATTACATGTAAAAAGGATCACTAAAATTTTAAAAAAGAAATATTAAATTTTGAACTCAAAGTACTAACATAAATACTGAAACTCAACAAATTAAAATTCTGAATCTGTCTTAGATATTTAGCAAGCTAAGTAGGAAAATATGAATGAAATATTTTAACTTACTTGTTTCCGAGGAGGCTATGGAGTTTGATAATGAGTTCATCTTCTTCTTCAGTGAAGTTACCACGTTTAAGGTCAGGTCTTAAGTAATTAATCCATCGGAGACGACAACTTTTGCCACATCTTAGAAGTCCGGCAGCTTTAGGAAGAGACCTCCAACAACCTTCACCATGAGCTCTAATGTAAGCAATAAGTCTTTCATCTTCTTCTTTAGTCCACGCTCCTTTGTTTGTATGTGCCTTCTCACAACAAGGTGACCTTCCCATTTAGCCAAAATACCTTTTCTTGTTTTTTCTTTCAAGTGTAGTATACAAACACTAATAGAGAGAGAAGGATAATGGAAGTAATATTAACTTTGTTATGGTGCTTGAGAATCAAAGCCTGCCTTTTTAAGTCTTGAAGTGGGGTTATATAAGTTTTTAATTCAATACATAAAAGAGACTCCCTCATAGGGGTGGGGGGGTAGTGACACTAATTGCTTCTAGATGCGAGTTGGTGAGACAGGTTTGTGGGAGTGGCTCATCTGATGGGTATTCTTTCTTTTAAATAATATTTGCATCAACATTATCATGATCATATATTTATGTGTGTAACTTTATGTATCTACAGTAAATAGTCTCTTTATTTCATCAAAAATGAAATAAAGTCTATATAAATCTTATTTTTGTTTAAGAAATAATGTATTATTATATTATTTTTAATGAGATAAAATCTGTATACATCTTATTTTGTTGGACCCCATTTAATTTAGGGAATTGCTCATCCAAATATATTATTATCGTTATATAATATGAAGGATTATGTAAAAAGTATTTACATATATGCTATTATTATTTATAATAAGCTGGATAAATTGTAATATGAAAAATAAACTTAATGATCTTCCAACAGAAGATTGAATTGCATTGATAGTGTAAAATTTCATTTTAATGTCACTAAATATAGGATGAATCATATTATTACTAAAAAAATTAAATTTTATGCATTATCAATAATATAAGTGATATATACACACATCACAAATAAATTTCTTGATAAGCATACTAAATTGGTAATATGGTAAAACTAATAGGAGTGACTAACTAAAATTTACTAATAATATAAAATTAAATTTACTATATATATGAGATAATATTTATTAATATATAGTTATAGGAGTAAAAGTGACAATGTCATTAACCATCAGGTAGGTATAAAGTGATGATTTATTAAATTTGTGGTTAATGAGGACAGAGGGGCCAGGAGTGTGATCTGATTTAATTTGTCTCTCTTTTTCGTTTCTGTCCAAACTCTGAACAACCTGTTATTAATAATTAGCTAACCATGTACCAAACCCAACAATATGGGTAACATGTACCAGATAGAATAATTAACTTTCCTCTACACTACCAATATTAATTACTAATGAAATTATTATTATTGAAATAGCAACCTTAATTGGTTTATGGTGATCGATCGATCTAACATAAATTCTACTTTTTTTATTGCAGACAGATCACGAAAGAAAGTGTATCATCAATGATCAATTAAATTGTGCTAATTTTAAATCTTTTTGGTACTATCAACACACTGTCTTAAAAAAACATTTGGTGAGAATATTTATTGTCATAAAAATGATAATTGAGTTAGCGTTACTATATCTAGAGTCGTTAAAGTTTTTAACAACATTTATAAATAGTCATATTTAATATTGTACCTAAATATAGTATGGTGACCATTATATTATTTGCCACTAAATTCTTTATTTATTGTAATGATGCATGACATGTGGAAGAAGGAAATTCCAAAAGCAAATTAACTGCACTTGGAAAATTTTTGATTTCAATTTTACATTAATGGCTATGTAATTTGCCGTATTATAGTTGTTGAGTTTAAATTTGACGTTTAAGTGATTTTTTTTTTATATATGTAAATTAATTGAAACTCACTCAAAGTGATTTTTTATTGATGTATATTAATTGAAACTCACCGGCTATAATATGTCAAATTACATGGTCATTAATGTGTTATATTCTGATAATTTAAATTTACGATAAGTTCTTTAATGCAACCATCATGTATGTTTTACTTCATTTTCCAGTTTATTAATTTCAACTTCTATGGATGGTTACATATTAAATGAAGTTGTTTTATACCGTTGATAAACTCTTTTTGTTTTTTCATTTACTATTATTATTTGTCCTATTTATAATTTTAATAAAAATATATGTGGTAAGTTAGTTGTAGCGAGCGTTTGGTTTACAAATTTTTACTAATTAATACAAGTAATATGGTTGGAGGTGGGGGAATTTTTGTTCATTATATTGGTATTCTAGCATAGAAGCAAAATGGAGAGAGAGATTGAGTTTGTGTGTATGTTGCTAGACTTTCTAGAAGACATAGTACTAGCTAGAAGAAAAAGAAGAAGCATAGGAAATTTGTTTGAAGGGAAAAAAGATTGAGTGTGGGGTGTGGTGGTAGTTGCTCATGGGGTTTGGTTCACCTTCCACTTCTCTCTTTTATTTCTTTAAACATTGTTGGTGTAAACAAAAAATATTATTTAAAGGTAAGTTTTCTAATAATGTATTATCTGTTATAACAATTAAAAGTAATTTGATTGTGCTAAGATTATTTTGAAGTGACATTCCTATCCCAAACCTTGTTTAGGCAACAATGTAGGGCTACTAGCATAGTGGGGGAGAGTTATTGTTTATTCAACTTTTTTTTTTGCCTATTTTGATTAAGTATATATTATTTACCTCCTACTAATTGGATTTTTCTTGTTTTGTTTTGTAACCACCCACCACCACAAAACTCCTCTATCATTGAAAACAACTTTGATAACAACTTGTGCCTGTGAATGAAAGTTCCTAAAACCTTTTTCATTATCTTGGCTTTGATGGCTTGAAAGAGAAAGAAATAAAGAGAGATGTCCACTTGTCTAGTTCCATATGTGTAATTTTACCTACCCGTTTCATCTCCTTTTGAGTCATATTCTAATTAAAGAAGGGGTTCCCCTACCTCTTTATTCTCCTTCATTCACTATTTTAAAATAAATTTTCACTTTATTTTCTGAGACCAATCACTACGTTAACGAGTATGATAAAATACTCATATTAATCATTTTTTTAACGAAACATTCTAAATTCAAAATACAGAAGTAAAAAAATTAACGGAAAGAGTATTTAATTTGTAATAGTAATGAATTTTTGTTACCACACTTCACCCTAGTTATAGCTTGTGTATATATAAATTGTGATTGACTTAATTAAATTATTACTTCCTACTAAAAAGTGGCTACATTTCAAACACCATATTTACTCTCTCTCTCTTTTTCTTTTTTTTGGTTAATACCATCTTTACTCTCAATCCAAGGGTTTCCATAACATATATAGGATAATAACTTTTTTGTATCAATTTAAGTTCTCTGAATTGGTAGTTTTAAAAATATTTACAAAGTCAGATTATATATAAAGGAATTACAGATAGTTTTTTTGGTAGATATTATTCCATTCTGTTCATTTTAACTGTCGTGCTTACTAAAAATAGTTGATCCGAAATAGTTGCTATTTTAGAAAATCAAAATATGTTTAAATAGTATTTGTTTTTACTTCTAAGCGTATTCAATAAGTTAATGAGAAGTGAGATTAACCTGGTGAAAAAGAGAACAATATTAAATTGAAATCATAGAGTAAATATGAATAATTTAGTCAAATCATAATTTTTAATTAATATGCATACAAAGAAAAACATGATAAGTAAAATGAACTAGGAGAGTAATTAGTAACCTGATGGAAATAAATGTAAATATTATATTTATTCTACTGGTGTATACAAGTTTCAAATATATTTAGTACCTATCCAACTAGTAACATCCAAGCATTAATTTCTTGTGTCCTTTCTCTTAACTCCCCCACCCCACCCTTCCACCTAAGTAAGTTGTGTTAGGTACATTTATAGAGAGTAAAGTAAGTTGGTCCTCCCTCAAATCGATCTTTCCCTTTCCTCACTGATGGGAATACAAAACAAGAGTGAATAACATTTATGCCTTCAAAAATATCGAGGTAAGAGAGTGGATGAAATTACATGCACGCATGATTGCGATGCAGAGTGATGATATCGTGTTTATCTCAAATCAATATTTTTGATGCGGAGTATAAAAATGACTTTTGTGAGTTCATACTCATCTCAAGTTAAAAAATAAAATAAAGACCTACATGGAGATTAAGAAATTCAACCCCTTGACCAAGAGGGTATATAGCGAAGCTCACAAGGTTTTTTTCTGCTGCCAGGGTTACCAAGTCATATTTCTTATATATATACATATTTACTGATTTTTTCAACACAGAGAAAAAATTCGTACAAAAATTACTAGATTCTTGGGAACTTCCATTCAATGACCTAAATCCGCCCATGGAGGAATATGAATTTGGCTATAAATAATTTAAATATGAATTCATAGCGGTTAAATATAATAAATTCAACGTCATGAATTTTTTTTTTTCTAAAAGAGGGTAAATATTACTCGATTATTATTATTATTGGAGAGGAGAGGAGACATGAATCGTGAAAGAGAAGTGAGAGAAGGCAAATAATAGCGAAACAACAAGTTAAGAGCCAACTCATATGACTATGGATATCATGTGCTTAATTAGGTATGCACAACAAGACTCGTGTGCCTGTCCTAAAACATCTTTACCTACCTACCTACCTCTTCAATTTCTCTATCTCTTCCCATGTGATACTCCTAATTTTTATTTTATTTTTTTGCTCAGTGGAGACCAATTTTTTTTTTTTTTAAAAATATTTATAATAAGAGAACTTTTGATGAAATTAGAATTCTACACCACGTAAAGTTAATATTCCCAGATTCAATAATGGGATCCCGCAGGATCAGGCACAATGAAATTGAACCTTACGCCTTTACGCATATGTGCAAATATACAAGTATGTATAGAGTTATTAGCCATACTCTATTAAATTTCTTGTTTTTAGAGTTTACGTTTGGACATGTGTTATAAAATCGTACTTTCAAATCAATATATCGACATGCAAATTCAATTTCTCTAAAAGCTTGATTTGAGATTTCAAATCCTGATGTTAACTTTTTAAAATGTAAAACTTGACATGAAGTGATTGTTCATACCATGTGAAATGATTATATTAAAGAATAGTTAGTTACTAACATTATTGACCGGTAAATCTTTATAAAATTATGTGAATTTAGAAGTCTGTATTCGAAAAAATGTATTTATAAAAAGAACATGAAGATGTTGAGATTATAACATTATTGAGTGTTGTAATTAGATGAGTTAGTTAGTTGGTTAATGACAAGTAGTGGTATGATTGTAAATAATTGAGGAATTTTCATAAACAACAATGTAGTGAAATATAATAGGCTAAAATAACTAATGTTTCCAAAATTACGTTTTCTAACTTTGGTCATGCTAAATCATATGTATAAATCCGTATTTTTTGTAATGTATAAAAAAACTTAAAATCCCTGATAATTAAATTAGAGACTTTTCAGCTGTTAATTATGGAAATGGTTCCACAAATGAAGGAAGTCAATAGCAAATAGAATTTCTTTCCTAATTAAACTAATTCGTCCAAAAAAGGGGGGGGGGGGGTTCCATTGTCAATAACAAATAGAATTTCTTTCTTAATGTGACTCGTTTGTCCAAAAAAAAAAAGGTTCCATTGTAGTTTCAGAGTAATTTCCACGGGAAAACAAAATTTGTTTTTGGATTCTTAGGAAAAATTTGTGGTGAGTTTGTTTTGCTTTTTTTTTTGTGTGTGACATGCGTTTCCGATGAAGAAAATGTATATTGTGCGAATTAATATTGATATTGTATACAATCGAGCCTGGCACGCTGAAATTGTATATATTGTCGATTTGTAGATATGTGTGATGTTCGTCGTCGTCATACATTCTGCTGTATATGTATTTTCGTTGAAAAAGTTAATTAATGCAGTGGTGTATGATCACGTTCACATGTATATGATTGTTAACTTACATATTTTTTGAGATAGATATGAAGCATAAGAAGATGAATAGGTGAAATTTATTGGACAATTGTATAAAAAAAGTTATGTTTAGTTTGTATAAATAATATATCTATTTAGAGCCAAATTTTTTTAGCTTGTTTTATTTGTTCACATACACGTGTAGATGTATAAAATTGTTATTTTGATAATTATGATTATATACGTGTGTCTTTTGTATTTAACAAAATGTTTTATAACATTATTGTTAAATTTCACTGAAATAATTTGTATACATATACAAGAGTATACGGATTGATGGTAAAGATTATAATTATTTGTGTAGATGTATAATTTTGTAAGTTGTATCTGTATAAATTAAGAATTTTTTAATTGTTCGAATATATATTTCTATTATACATAGTCTAATTGTATATAATCACCAGTTAAAAATAATTGTATACTAGTTACAATTAAAATCAATAGTTGTATATAAATGCAAGTACATATGGAGAAATTGTATATAATTCACAATTAAAATTAACGTATTTAGACAAAAACAATAGATGAAAAAAATTGTATATAATCACAATTAAAATATATATAATCACAAGTTAAAAATGCCAAAATATAATTATATGCTAATCAGATTTAAAATCAACAGTTGTATACACATACAAGATCGTGAATACAACAACTATTTTTTATTCACCACATCACGCACTTATACATCAAAACACATTTGGTATAAAAGTTCAGTTATACAAAAAAATATATGAGATATCGCCAGCCCATACTTCCCTGGATTATACTATACTTCACTGTTAAGGAATTAAATTAATATAAACATATAAATAAAGTTGCAACAATCAAAACTTTTTCATGACGAAATCATAGATGTATGATATGAAAAAAAACAAAGAGCCAATCATCAGTTGGAGTATGTGAGTCTTACTACGTCAGGACTGTTAATAGTACCTCTAGACTCTTGAGAATACTTGTTACTTCATGAAGATCTGGTTCTGCATCATGAATTGGAGCTTGTGAGTCTATTTCAATTCTAACATGGAGATCCGACAAAAGCAACTATGATTGGTAAAAAGAAAGATTGTATAAGAGAGGCAACAATTGAAATTTTTAAGAAAACAATAAAAAACTGCCAAAAAATAAATCTAAAATCAAGGATACACTATTTTGGAGGGAGTTTAAAAGAGAATTTGAAATTAGTAACCTGTTGGAGATAAATTAGGGGATGTTTATGGAAAGAGAATTTGATTTTTTGTATCAATGGAGAGAGAAAGTAATATTAGAAGATGATGAGTTTATACAAAAAGGTTAGTGGGTCCCACAAAATCTTCTAGCAATATTTATTAAACGTTAGTTATGAAATGTAATAATATAAAACTATAGCTCAATTTTGTTATTTAGTATTAAATGTTTCCTCAGTTGCTTAATTTTTTCTAAATAATTAGGCCATTTTGTTACTTTATTTTGTTTATTAGTTAGAAGATATTTTTGGACTTCTACCTTACACATATATAAATAATGAGAAGCTAGTGGAATGAAAGTTAAGTTTTTCATTTTCCCCAATTCAATTCATCTTCAACACATTTTCATTATTATGCATCAAGCTCAATTGGAGCTTCAAGCTCCTTTCATGGAGTCTTTCAACATCATCATCTCGATTGGATAATAAACTCAACATGGTATCAGAGCAAGGGATTCACACAAATTTTTGTTTCACAATTTGCAATTTTTCTTTCCTTTGTTCTCTCTTATTTTTAATTTCTTTCCCTGTATCATCCTCAAGCTATCCTTTTTCCCCAAATTCTATATCAATTTCTTTTTTGATTCACACGGCAATTACCATTTGTGATAATGACAACTAATTCTACATTGTCCACTTCTCAACTACTAGATCCCAATAATGTTGTGTACATGCATCCGTTAGAGAATGTAGGATCTAAAATAACTCCGGTCATCTTCGATGGAACAGGATACCGATATTGGAGATGAGATATTCTTCGAGCATTTTCTATAAAAAACAAAACAGGATTTATCAATGGTAAGATCCAAAAACTAGCTATCAATTCACCTGATCTTACACAACGGGAGAGGTACGATGATATGGTAACCTTTAGAATATTAAATTCTCTGTCAAAAGAATTAAGTGATAGTCTATAGTATGTGAATAATGCTAAGGAACTCTAGGATGAACTAGGGGATACATATGACCAAGCTAACAGTGCGAAGTTGTACCAACTCTAACAGGAAATTAGTGATCTGACAAGAAAACTTAGATGTCACTAGACTGTACAATAACATCAGACAGTTATGGGAAGAGTTGAATATTTTGGATTCCAACACACAGTGCACTTGCTCATATATATGTGGTGGGAAGAACAAACTGCACAAGAAAGACCAGGACCAATGACTCATCCAAATTCTGATGGGTTTGAATAAGATCTACTCCATTGTTAGAGGGAGTATATTGATGATGAATTCTCTCCCTACCATGGCGAAAGCTTATTCAATCTTAATCCAAGAATTAAAACAATGAGAGGTTAAGCCTCATAGTCATTTTAACTTGGATTCCACTTTCTTTGAGTGAAAATGCAAGCAATAACACCAACCTCAGAAATAACAACAACAACTTCAAAACCAATTATGCTCCATATGAAGGGGGAGGGGGGGCGAGGAAAGGTGTGTACAAGTCTAATTTCCCAAACAACTCATCTTCTGGATACTTCACAGGATCATCTAATCCCTCAAACAATATATTCCAGACTTATCCTCGAAATCAAAACAAAGCATACTTCTTTTGTGGCTACTGTAAGAAGACATGTCAAACTGCGGACAAATGTTATAGGCTACATGGCTTTCCTCAAGGCTTTAAATTCACCAAGGGAAGAAACTCAGGGCCAGTGAAAAATGTGCTTGGAAACATAAGTGGTTTACTGACTGAATACTATAAAGAAAACATTTTGCAGGGGCATGATCACAATTTGAGGCACAACTGGACAAAGGAACAATACAACCAGCTGTTAAATCTGCTAGGAAGTATTCATGTTCAGGGAGAGAACACAAGTAATAGCCACAGAGAACCTATGGTTAACCTTATCAATGGACATAGAGCTGTGAACCTTGCAGATATCCTAGCTTGTCATTCCTTTATTACTGAGATTGGTGACTTATCATATAATTGTGTTAAACTGACTACTGATTTATGGATAATAGATTTTGGGGCCATAGATCACATGATATTTAATAGAACCTTACTCACCAAAATCAGAACTCTACCTTACCTTTTTTTAGTTACCTTACCAAATGGATACAAAGTCAAGGTGATAGAAATTGATGATGCTTATTTGCATCCAACATTGACCTTATAAAAAGTATTGGTTGTGCCTTGTTTCAAGTTCAACTTAATTTCTCTCCATTGTTTAGCTCTATATCTTAAAGAGATTGTTAGTTTCAATAGCACCTCATTAAGATAGGTATGGCAAGGATGGTTTGTATTGCATCTGCCCAAGGTGCCATAACTGCTCACCATCTTGCCATACATCATTTGCTGTCAATATTTTTGCTTCACCTAGTCCTACTTCATTTGTTCATTTCATTTTACCTATTTCAACTTTACATGTCTTGAATAAACAAACTCCTGATTCATTTTCTACTCCATTTGTAAGATCCATTCCTGCAAATAATAAAAGAGTTTGTTGCAACTTCTAAAAACATGTTAATACTTTATACTTTGTTAAGTGTGATGTGTTATGGTATATAAGGCTAGTCCATGTACCTCTTGGAAAGATGAAAGGAATACCCACTATTCCCTTCTCCTTTGCCCCAAAGCAATCGTTCACTTTCACTGTCTGACCTATGGCAAGATAGGCAAGAGTTTCTTTTCCTTCCAAAACAACATCACAATCAACCAAACCATTTAACTTGCTCCATATTGATCTATGGGGGCTATATCAGACACCAACCCATGAAAATAAAAAATACTTCCTTACAATAGTTGATGATTTTAGTAGATCAACATGGACGTAGTTACTTAGTTGCAAGATCTATGCATTACACACCATTAAAGCCTTGATATTTCTTATTGAACATCAATTCAAAGCTACAGTCAAGTCCATCAAAACTGATAATGACTTAGAGTTTTCCAATAAAGAAACCTTTGATTTTCTTCAAAATAAAGGAATTATTCACCAAAGGACTTGCCCCTACACACCATAACAAAACTGTGTAATAGAAAAGAAGCACAAATACCTACTTGAGATTATCAGGGCCTTACTATATCATTCAAGAATTTTCATGAGATACAAGATGAATGTATCCTAACTGCAATATATTTGATCAATAGGCTCCAATCTGTAGCATTGAAAAACAAAACATCTTTTGAATTATTGTACTACAAGCAACCACATATTCCCACCTCAAGTCTTTTGGATGCTTATGCTTTCCAGTCACATTAAAAGACCCACAAAGATAAATTTAAACCAAGATCCATACCTCAGATTTTTGGGGATATCCTTACAATACCAAGGGTTACAATGTCCTCGACTTGGAAACCAAAAGGGTACACATTTTTAGGAATATGACATTTTATGAGAATATTTTTTCTTTTTCTATGATTTTTTTTGATTCCAGTTTTACTTTTGCTTTAAAAAGGGTAAGACCTGATTCTGAACTGTTGGACTCTTTAAACTTTTGATTACAATGATACACACACCAACCCTACACAATACCAAAAAGGGTAAGACCTAGTTGTGAATTATAATGATACACACACCAACCTTACACAATACCATAATGAACCAATACCTATGAGAATAACTAGGACTCACACCATTCCAGGATATTTGAATGAATACATATCACCCTGTCATCTTTGCAACCTACTTCAACTCCAAATTAAATGTCACTCGTTATTCCAATACTGACACGTATCATATCTCTCTAACCTCTTTTAGTCGAGAAAGTCAACATCTAGTGAACACACATTTCTCTTGACATTGAGACATCCTCATAGAGGAGGAAAACTTAGATCTAACATGGCAAGAAACCATGACATGAGAATTTGAAGCCCCACATGTAAATAATACTTGGAATCTTGTACCTTTTACTGCAAGAAAGAGAGCAATAGGTTGTAAGTGGATGCATAAGATCAAACATAAAACTAATAGAACAGTAGAAAGACTTAAAGCTAGACTTGTTGTCAAGGGCCATACACAACAAGCTGGGATTGACTATAATGAAAACCTTTTGATCTGTGGTAAAGAAGACCACTATGAGAACATTGATTGGCTTGGCTGTCCAAAAAGGCTGGAACTTATACCAGCTGGATGTTACTAACGCTTTCCTCCATGGTGATCTCCATGAAGAAGTCTACATGACTCTTCCACAAGATCTACTAGTTAGTGACAAGAGAACGGTATGTAAGTTAAGAAAGTCCCTGTATGGACTAAAACAAGCAAGCAGATACTAGTACGAGGAACTAGATACAACACTTTGCTCAAGAGGGTACTCACACCACTAGTGACTATTCTCTCTTTTATCGAAAAGTTGATATGTCTATAGTCTTTATAGAAATATATATGGATCACATCACTTTGACAGGGATAGATTTGGGAAAAATTGAATCTCTAAAAACCTACTTGGATGCACAGTTCAAGATTAAGGATCTAGGAAGACTCAAATCTATCTTTGGTCTGAAAATCCTATACAAGGATGATTGAGTGTTGATATCTCAAAAGAAGTTCACTGCAGATTTCGTCAGAAAGTTTGATTGTTCATGTTATAGCATAACAACATCACCACTTGATCTCTTTGTGAAGTTTAGCTTAACTAAAGGATCACCACTTCTAATCAAACTTATTACAGAAAATTGGTGGGAAACATGAATTTTCTTATAAATAAAAGAGTGGATTTCACATATAGTGTCCAACACATTAGTCAGTTTTTACAAGCACCAAGAGAATCACATCTCAATGCAACATTCCATATGTTAAGGTACTTGAAAGGTGATCTATCTCAAGGCATCTTTATATCCAAAAACACAGATTGCGTAGTCACAGCCTACTGTGATTCAGACTGAGCAACATGTTCTGATTACAAAAAGTCAGTAAGTGGATATGTAGTGTTTTTAGGAGATAGTCCCATTGGTTGGAAATCAAAGAAACAAACAACAATGTCATTATCCTCAGTAGAGGCAGAGTGTAGAGCAATGAGAAAAGTTGTTAGGGAATTAGTTTGGCTGGAAAAATAACTGGATGAATTGATCGAACCTTACAACTTACCTATATCCATCTTCTGTGATAGTCAAGCTGCAATTCACATTGCAAGAAACCCAGTATTCCAAGAGGGCACCAAACACAAAGAAGTTGATTGCCATTTTGTTCGAGACAAACTGCAAGGAGCCTCATTATTCTACATCATGTTCCCACCATACACAAGTTGGCTGATGTCCTAACTAAGGCTTAAGTGGATCTAGTCACTCTAACATCTTAGGTAAGTTATCGGTGACTACCTCCCCACCAACTTGGTAGAGGGGGAGTGTTGAGATTATGACATTGTTGGTTGATGTACTTAGATGAGTTAGTTAGTTGGTTAATGAAAAGTAGTGGTACAAATGTAAATAATTAGGCCATTTTGTTACTTTGTTTTATTGATTAGTTAGAAGATAATTTTGGACTTCTACGTTGCACATGTATAAATAATCAGAAGCTAGTGGAATGACCGTTTAATTTTTCATTTTCCCAAATTTAGCTCATCTTTAACTCATTTTCATTGATCTGCATCAAGCTCAGTTGGAGCTTTAAGCTCCTTTCATGGAGTCTTTCAGCTTCATCATCTCGATCGGGTCATAAACTCAACAAAAGATATGTGATTTATCAATATGACGTGTTAGGACATTCTAATTTTTTTTGTGAACTATAATTTATAAAATTTAATAATATTATATTAAAATTGAGAAAAATTAATAATTTTCACAATTTTTGAAATTTGTATATCTATGAAAATAAAAAGATACAATTTAAGAAATTAAAATTATAATAAAACTTGAATTTCACATCAATTTAATTTCATATTTATAACACCCCAATTTTTTTAAGCTAAGACCGAGTCATCCTTCATATTATATACGACTTTAATTGATGATTCTTAATTGAGCATAGATTTTAAAGTTAATTTCCTTGAGTGGGAATAAATTGGAGTTGATAAATGATCTTTTACATTGAGTCGAGTCCAAAGAATTTCTACCGACTAAGTTTTTGTGTGAATTGATAGAAGGGTCAACTTCAAATGACCATATCTCCTAAAGTATAATGAGTAAGGTGACCATAATATATCAAATTAAAGATCTTTGAATTAGCTTTCTAACACATCTTATTTCGCCTTAATTCGAATTCGGAGTAGAGAGTTATGACCATTTTACTTAAGACTTGTAGAGCTGTCTGAGATCCATGACAGCTCCGCGTTGCGAACATATCGCGGACCCTCTCTGGATAAGCTAAACGATGTCCTTTTATTTTATTTTGAGGGTAATTTTATCCTAAACCCTTTGGGGGTCTATTTAAGGACCCAAAATGCATAAAACGTCAGTTTTCATAATTAAAACCCTCTCCTTTACTCCTAAACATAAATGCTCAAGAATCATCAAGAAAATCATCAAGTTAAGGATAGCTTCCAAGATTCGTCATCTAGGTAAGCTACTATTCATAAATTTCAATCTATCCAATCCAAATTTCTTCATCTATTCATGAATCTCTAATAGAGTCTTGAATCATAGCCTAGGGTTTCAAGAAAACGAATTCAAGAATTCTAAAAGAGGATTCCTTGATTCTTCTTTTTCAAGAATTAGAGTTCTTCATCAAGAACTCTAAAGATTCTAAGTCAAAAATTCAAGAATCAAAGGCAAAACCTTCAAGCAATGTCTTTCCAAGTTCTTCCATTCTAAAAGAACTACGAGATCGAGGATTTTCTCCAAGAAGGCTAGTAATTCATCAAATTTTGATTGTAGTATCAAGTTTCCAGGTATGTAAGACTAAACTAAAGCATGAGATTGTTCTCTCATGTGCCCCATAGAGGTCATAGATGAGTTGATGGTTGAAGAGTCTACATGCATGAATATTTGATGGTTTTTCTTGAAAATTGATTTGAAATTACATGTTTTCTATGTTGATGATCATCATACTATTTGTTTTCTTAAATTGAATATTTTCATGAGAATTTGCATAATCCTTCATGAGTAATTTGAGAAGCATGCTTAATGCACTTGAAAATCGAGTCTAGAGCCTTGAGTTGAGATTGTTGATTATAATGATAAGTCAATAGAATCTTGATGACTACTTTGAAAAGCATGCATAATGCACTTGAGACTTGAGTCTAGAGCCTTGAGTTGAGATTGTTGATTGTGATGATGAGTTGATGAAATTTTGATTGTTTCATGAGTCTCTATAAATGAACTCTACAGATGTGTTTATTCACTTGTTTCCTAATGATTGTTATACAATCTTGAGTCATTGATGAGATGTTGATGATAGGGTTAAAGTCCCTATGAGATGTTGATAATAGGGTGAAAGTCCCTATGAGATGATTGATGAGAGGGCCAAAGTCCCTATGAGATGATTGATGATAAGGTGAAAGTCCCTATGAAATATCAGTCGTGGACGGAGAGTGAATCCCTATGAGACTGGCAGTCATTGACGGGGAGTGAGTCCCTATGAGACTGGTTGAGGTTGAGGTTTATGAGCATTGAGTCGGGAGGAGTATCTAGCATCGAAATAAGTAAGAGTGAGTCCCACTCAAACTCATTAACTACGTCGCTAAACGTAGGAGAGGCTTAAACAATCACATATATATGGTTTCCCTCGAGGTGTAACAGTCCCTGAAAGCAATAGCGGATCTATTGAGTTTGATTTCATATCGAGCGCGCTGATATGGTTTCTAGCGTTCCTTACTTGGCAAGTTTGGAATCACTGTGGCAACATCAGGGTGATTGTTGTACATTCGCTGGCTCATAAGTGAGTGTTGTAAGAGAAAGTCCTATAAATTTCTTACCTTACTCCGAGTCTAGATGAGATGAGAAGGGGTGAGCTCCTCTGAGTTGAGTTTGAGATGAGTTGAGACTATTGATGAGTCTGAGTTAATGATGTGTCACTTGTCTACTCTTTATTCTTTCATAGATAAACAATTGACTGTTTTGATATGATTATGATGTTTATTTTGAGTTGATGTCGTTTTCCATATTTTTCTACCGATTCCTATTTCATTTAGCTATTTTACATACTAGTACATTCCAAGTACTGACGTCCACTCTGGACTGCATCATTTTATGATATA
Source organism: Solanum rostratum (assembly GCA_029948455.1). NCBI lineage: Eukaryota > Viridiplantae > Streptophyta > Magnoliopsida > Solanales > Solanaceae > Solanum > Solanum rostratum. The sequence continues at coordinate 52,864,912 of CM057055.1, forward strand.
GAGGCAGGTACTAGAGATCATCAACAGGTGCTCCGTTGAAGATCTGATATTTGAAGCTGATTTGGTGAGCCTCCCCTACTCCGGAGGATCCACTACTTTTATTTCATCATGCTTTAGAGTTAGATTGGACTATTTCTTTTATTTTGATTTGGTTAATCATGGATTTGTCATTGACACCTCATGATTAGTGATAGAGGCTTCATAGACGATGGTAGAGTGTTGATATTGAGATTGTGAGCTAGTTCTTTCTACTAGCCTTCATTATTTTATATATTCTTTTGAGACTTTAGATGAGATGTGTCCATTACTTACTTATATTTTCCGCTATTCAGTAGAGTTATTCGATTGAATGATGTGATGAAGCTAAGTGGTTCGCTTGGGGACTAGCAATAGTCTTTGAGTGCCAGCCACGCCAAGGGTACCCTCCCGGGGCGTGACAATATTTCTTTTAAGTGAAGATGGTGACAGTTGTAGCTGATGTATACGAGAAAAGAGATAGCGCCTTTTGATTGAACTTACACCATAAGTGATGTAAACGAGAGTTTGAATATTTCAATAATAGTTACTCCCGTCTCTTTTTGGTAATGTTTTTTTTCTTTAAAACAAAAATAATATTTTTAGTACATCAATGAATTTGAACACTTTATCACAAGTGTAAGGTAAAACATTCATCAAATATATTGTCCTTCGATAAAGGAATCGAGATAAAGTTTCAATAATTTTTTCTAGAATTTTATTTGATTATTTTTGCCATTTTTTAATTTAGGACATGACACTTACACTTTATTTAATATAGATATGGCCTCCAATCTTTTTTCGTTTTTGATTATTCTGTTTTTGGTGTTTTACCTAAAGCAAGAAAATGCCTTTCCTCATTTGTCTCATAGTAGAGGAAGAAAACACATACATAAATAATTTGGTATGCCAAAATTAACTTATTGTAATGCTCGGTAAATTATCAAAATACCCCTAGAGGAGAGGTGTGCGCAAAACGTGTCTTTCGATACTCGGATTAAAAATTCGAGAGCGAATTCTTGATCAACACGAAAGATTGAGTGAAAGAAGGGTCTCGATCGATTTTTAGAGCGACCGAGTCAAAAGATAATTTTTTGTTCTAAAACGAAAAACAGTGTGAGTCCGCGACAGAGCCGCGTCGCAGACCTATCACAGAGATACACTTATGTTTTTCTGTGATTTTTTGACGTAGTTGGGTTTTTCCGAAATGCGCTGTCCGCGACAGGTCCGCGTCACGGACTGTGTTATTTCAAGTCGGGAAATTTTCTTTAAAATTTCAAGGGGCATTCTAGTCCATTCCTAATACCTTTTAAATTTCCCATACAACGAATATAGGTCGTTTTCTCTGAGAAAGGGTTCCAAAAACCCATCCAAAAACATTCTTCCTAGCAAAATCACTAGGTTAGGGCTTGAGGAGAGTTGAAGTTGAAGAATTCAAGAGGATATTGCTAAAGGAATTATTGTTAGCAATCATCCCTGGTATGGAAGGCTAACTTAAAGCATGGGATTGTTCTCCCATATGCCCCTTTTTAATAAATTGAGTCGTTTATATTGAATATAAAGAGTTTGATGTGAAGATTGTGGAGCATTATACTGAGTTCTACTTAATACATATATTTTGCACGAATTGATGATCATCATAAACTTGATTTATTGCATAATTCATTTTCATGAGTGTTTTTCACAAAACCCTATGATTATTTTATTAAAAAGTGTAAGAATGAATTAGGGGATGAATCTAGAGTCTTAATGAAGGTGATGTTTGTGATGTTGTGATTGTGTTTCACATTTGATGAGAATCTTGATGATGATGTTGATGAGAATGATGTTTCATGATGTCTTACTACCTGAAACTAAATTCTAAAAGAGTATTTCGAGTCCATGATGTTGATGTTGATGAGACCAGTTGATGTTGATGTTGAGGTATTATGTTCCTATGGAACAGATGATGATGTATTATTTCCCTATGGGACTGATGATGATGTATTATGTCCCTATGGGACTGGTGAGGTTGATGTTCTATGAGCATGTCGAGTTCTGGGAGGAGTATTGAGCACCGGAATGGGTGAGAGTGAGTCCCACTTGAACCCATTAACTACGTGGGCCCGCGTAGGAAGAGAGGATTGAACCGCAATGCAGATGGCTCCTTTCTTGTCCCAATAGAGGACTGAGGTTTTTCTTGTGGATCTATTGATGTTGATGTCCTTTACCCCGGGCAGGGTACTGGATGGATGTGGCAACGACATCGCTTCGTTGTATCATCAATGGCTCATAGGTGATGGTTGTTGGTTAGAGAAACTCCCAGTAAGGTCTTACTTCGATAGTACTCTGATGTTGATGTTGATGTGATATTTTGAGTCGAGTTCCTTGCGTTGAGTTGAGTCGAGGTTCCTTGAGGTGAGTCCGATATATTGATGATGTAGTGATAAGATGTTGATGAGCCATTTGTCTATTCTAACTTCTTACCTTAGATAGACATTTGATATTCTGATGGTGTATGATGTTGAGTTGATGTTACCCCTACACTGTTGTACTTGTACTATGATATTTAGCTATTTTACATACGTAGTACATTCCACGTACTGACGCCACCCGGCGCTGCATCATTTCATAATGCAGATACAGGAGGTAGAGGACTTTAGCAGGCGCATCGTTGAGGTCAGAGATTCCGAGTTTAGTCATTGGTGAGCCTCCTTGCTATCCAGAGGAGACCCTTTATTTATTTGCTTTCGTTAATTATAGAGTTGGGTAGCCATAGCCTGTCGTGGTACCATCTTAGACAGTTGAGTCAAGTTATAGGCTTCATAGACATGAGTCGAGGTTTGATGCTGAGGTCTTCTCTTATGGATTGAGTAGCACGTACACTTGCTTATTCTGATGTTGAGACTGATGTTGGCCATTGGCGCTTTTTATTGAGGTAGCTCACTACACTACTTCCACTATTCCGCTATACTGATGTTGAGTGATTGTCCTGAGAACGAGTGGTTCGCTTGGGCACTAGCAATAGTCTCTGGGTGCTGGCCATGCCTATGGTACCCTCCCGGGGCGTGACACTTATACTAATATAATCCACCTAATCCCCCATATTTTTTACGAAAGGTTACATATTTGATCAAGTGGCTAAAAGAATTATATTTGCGAATGTTTTTCAATAAATTGATTATATGTGTTTATATAATGTGTTGATATGTATAAATGATATATTGATACTGTTTAAATTGTGTATGCTTCTGTATAGATGATGTACAACTATGTGTGAAAGATGTGTGTAAATTCATATACGCTGTTATACAATATTTATATATTGTATTAGTTCATTTTTGTATGTGAGTTTATATTATTTTTCAATTCTGATAAGTTCATATCTTCTCCAAACAGTCTCAAATTTCAAATATGAGCTCCTCTCGATACTTAGAGTCTTTTGATATATTATTAACTTGAAACAATCCACGTTTAAGATAGGTCGAATTATAAATTTGAGCTTCAAATCTCTTCAATTGCTGATTTCAATAGACATCCAATTGAAATCTCCTTTCAATAGAACAATTTAAAATTTTAGATATGAGATCCTCTTGATCTTTCAACTTTTAAATATATTATCAATCAAAATAATTCACGTTGTGATAAGTCAAATTTCAAAATTTGAGCTTTGAAGCTTTTCAATGACGAAAAATATTACAAAAGATCTGAGAAAATACAAATGCTTGGCTAGTCAAATAATATTAGAGAAATTGAGAAGCTAAGTGCAAGGATCTACAAGGACAATTAGAGGGTCGAAGGGATAATTATGGTAAGAATCTAATAGTTGAGTTATTTTGAGCTACAATTATCGTTGGATGGTTATTTTTATTCTTTTCCCCTATATATATATATATATATATATATATCTTATTTTGAGAGTCCAATTCGAACCATCTACATATTTGAACACATATGTAGCTCAAACATAAAAACTGTCATAATATTTTGTATCCAATGTGTTTTCATGATAAAAAACTCGGGTGTGATGTCATTTACCTTAACCGATTAAGACAAGCCAACCTATTTGACGATATAAAATAGATCAAGTGAAAATTGAAACGAATATAAAAATCTATCAATAGATAAAACAACGAGTAAAAGAATCATAACTCGATATTGTAACGACCTGCAACTGTTGTTATGGTAGGCCATGGAGGAAGAAACTTGGGCAAGAAAACTTTTGAATAGTAATTTAATATTTTGAGCCTAGACCAGAATTAGATAAAATCTGAGTTAAGTGAGCTTGGGAATAATTGGGTAATGCGTTGGGAGTTGGTTTGCAGAGTTGACCATTCGAGTTGATAGCCAAGATGATAAGGAGCTTTTCCTACTTTACAAAACTAAATTTTGGCAAGTATATCTCTCAAAATTGGTTTTAGTGCTAAAGGCATACTTTGGGATATCATGTTTTGCAAATGTATTGTAAAATCTAGGGTGGGACGCGAGTTATGAAGATTCTATCGCGTGCATCCCTCTGTAGTGGGATTATTGCCGCTATAGCGGAATATGTGACTACTATAGTGGGATAGTCGCGAATTAAACCCTAGAAAATTCCCAAACTCAGTATTATTTCTCCAACTCCATTTTGAAAGAGCATGAACAAGGGTTGTTGTCACGACCCGGACCTAGGGCCTAGATGTGACACGACGAATGAGAACCCGAGAGTCCCCGAACCAGCCTCAAAGTATCCAAAACCACATCGTTGGTTCAAAAGTGCATTCAAAGAGTAAAAACATAGTTCTAAGAGATGGGAAAGTAGGACTCCTCGCTATGGGGATATCGAAGCTAAAAGGGATTTACATGGATTCACATAACACATAAGAACTAAGGGGCAGTTAAGTATGACTTACTCTATGGGGGTAATACGGGGCTTAGGATCTTCCATATTTCCACATCAAACACATATGCATAACATAATTCCCATAACCAATCCATGATAGCCATATTCAATGGGTAACCGAAGTTATAAGCTTAAATTTCAACACATAACGTATAAAGTCTACGAGTGTCCACAAGATATCCAACAGTGCCTCTAGTCATAAGATGGGATGGGGGCCAAGACATGTCCGGGGCTCACCCTCAATGAATGAGATAAATAGAACACAACATAGGTAGAAGGAAAGTGGTTTGTCCTTGGAAAAGAGGACTCACCCCAATATCAACTCTCCAAATTCGAGCTACCCTTCGAGCGGTGGATAATCATAACACATAGTCCCTACATGGTAAAATCATGTAGGCATAGAGTATGCGTTGGTACATTTGAATGTACTTAGTATGCGAGCATGCAATACATATGACTCAACAACCCGCATTTCAGTGTTAGATGACAAGGGCACATAATATAGGAGGAATCATATATCCAAGGAAGAGTAATATACAATATGCCATGAAATTCATGATGCATGAAATGCAATAATGATCATATATAGCTGGGATGGACTATAACCAACATATCAAGCTAAATTGATGACTCATTTTGATGTACATTGATATCCAATTGCATAAAATGATGATTTACAAGGTATTTTTATATCAAGCTATTTAGGGTTTTGGATATTCATAGTGGGTTGCTTTCATTATGATTCTAAATGATGAATTTCATTGTGTTTATGATGAACTTATCAAATTGCATGTTTTAAAAGTGATTTGACATCGAACCTACCTAGTCTACCCTAGTTTTTACTGAATTATGACTTGAATGATAAGGGCTTTAACAAAAGATTAAGAAAAGCTATTGGCATGATTATGGAAGTTCTTTAATGAATAATTAAATTTTGGTGGATGGTTTTCTCACACCAAATTATTGGATTCTACTTATCATAAGGACCATTCTCACATTTGTAATTGCCAAGGTTAATGAGCTATTCTATGTAGACAATTGATGTTTTATTGATACTTAAAGGCTATGATTGAATCCTCTTATGTAAAAAAAAATTTCCATCATAGGTTGCCTTGTAAGCTAGGCTAGTGGATCCATATTTAGCTCCCAATGTTAATAAATGAATGAATGTACCATGATAGAGTCTACTTGACAAGTAGTCTCCCATTTTCTCAATGTAAAGGTTACATTGGATTCCATGTTATAGCTTGTATAATCTTATTCATTTAAGGTTACTACCCACGTATGTACGATCTTCTATAATGCATTACATGTTACTGACTGTGGCTTTTAGTGCATGTATCATCCATGCTTACTTATGTCTTTACTCATCCACTAAAGTATGTATTTTAGTTGAATCACTTACACCTATGTTTATTATTGTATTGCATACCTACATACATAGTACATTCTAGGAGCTATTTTCACTCTACCATGAATTGTTACTATTTCCGCACCCCTGTCCGGTGGTTTGAGAAAGAAAGCTGAGATATTCAGAAAGAAAATGTACTAACACATGCATTTTGCCTACATTATATCACAATATAATGATGGGTGACCATCTTCTTACTCATTATCGTGGTTGATTACGACTTGCTTTGGAGACCGTATTTGGTGAATCCTCATGCTTTCGGGACAAGTCTCTTTCCATCTAGCTTATATGATATTTTGAGACTTTGAGACTATTAGCTTGTCATATATTTTGAGATTGAGCTAAAGACATAATGTGTGGAATGATGTGGTATGGTATTCTCACATTATCTCATGCTATGATCTTTTAGTCCCTTTCCCCATGTGTTTGCTTACATTAGTTCTTCATTACCTATGATTGCTTACTATAATACCTCATACATTAAAAGGATAAATTATCGAAAGAAGGTGCAAGTCTGGGTTGCTGGTGTAGTGACGTACGAGCCCCATCTTGGCATGTAGTCGAGTTTATGGGTCATAAATAGGCCTCGTGCATGGGGTAAGGACTTGGTGAAAAATTGGAAGTTGGGTTTGGATGTACAAAGGGTCCTTGCGGACCATACATATGTCTACGAGCCATGAATTGAGGTCATGGTTGAGATTCAAGGAAGGGTGAAATAACGTTAAATAGGACGAGACCATTTATGGAACGTAGTCTAGATTATAGGTCGTAAGCAGGGTACCTAGATTGAGTCACATCAATTAGACTCCTACACAAAAAAGTAGGAGAAATTATAACTTTTTATAAAAATACTGATTCTTTAAGTATCAAAGTTAAAAGGATAATGATAAAAAATTGAGATTTTTGTAATTTTTATAAAAGGTAGGGAATATTGAAGATTTCGATGAATAAAGTTGTGTAGTTTGGTAATTTATCCTATTTTTTATGAATTGTGACCTTTTGAAAATGTTATTACTCTTTTAAAGGGTTTTGACTTTTCTGATAAGGCACATGCAATAAGCACTTTTTTGATGCAACCATTTGTTGGCTATTAAATAGAGGCGTCTCTCACATTTTTAAACTGCAATTTTTTTAAATTTTTTTAACTCTTTTTCTTCTTAAAACGTCCAATTTAATATATATTTTATATTATAATTATTTAAATTATATTATATATAATATTAAAAGCATATACCATTTCATATTGAAGAGTTTACTTTTTTTGAAGAGTTGTGACTTTAACAATTAGTTGTGACCTTTTTGAAGGATCGTAACTCTTATGGTTGGACATAATAAGCAGTTCATACTATATTTTGTTGTCTATAAATAGAAAGATTTTCCCACATATTTAAACTATATATTTTCTAAAATTTATTATTCTTCTCTTCTTGAAAACTCAAGTCTAATTTAGGTGTTGAGTGAGTTCAAAATTCAGTGGTATTTGTATGTTCCTTAACTTGAATGTTAACTTTCTATAAGACCCTAATTAATAACATAACACTATATTTTCTATATTTTACATTTATATTATATTAAAAATAACAATCCAACAATATAACAATAAACGAAGTAATGAATTATAGGAGAAGGAGAAGGTATATTTAATTGGTGTAATTAAGAGATTTATAAGAGTAACTTTTTTAGTTTACACGTCACAGTTAATTTTACAATGACAAAAAGTCAAAAAAGGAAAGAAAAAAAAGGGAGAAAACAAATACACCTAATTGGAGGTCATTAAAAGGTGCCATATTATATTATCTATATCTAGATTTATATTAGAAATAGATAGACATAAATATTTTTAGATATTGATTAAACAATTTTCCTAATGCACACAGTTAATAATCATAATAAAGTTTATGACCGTTATTCATAGGAACTATACTTTATTATTTTATTTATAATCATGTACTTATTTAATAATATTAATTTATTTAAAACAATGTACTACATAATTTGACATTCACATACAACACATGTGTGTCAAACCTACTATTATATTAAAATTGTGAATATCTTTAAAAATGATGTTTAAATTTTTGTTTACTATTTTCTTCAAATTAAAATTTAAAATTAAATAATATCTTTATTACTAAATTTGTTCATGAAAGTCCTGATACTAATAGTGGTCAATGTCCTAATAAACCTACCTAACCTACTTCAAAAAATTATAAATTAAGAAACTAAAAGCAATACTCCAAATCAAAAAAGCTACCTTAGTAAGTAGCAACAGCCTTCGCCCTCCAATACCATAACTTGGGATTCAACCCATGACTATTCATATGCCTTTTGTATGTCTTTATGATAAAATTGGGAAAAGGGCTGAGTACTCCCAATCTATTGGAAATGGTTTCATCTTTTCTTTCCATTCATCTTTCGTTTTAGTTCATAGATATCTCTTCTTTCACTTTTTAATCTAAAAATACTCTTAATTTTAATATATTCAATCAAATTCTTTTATTAAATAGTTAATTCTTTTACTGATTAAAACAGATTATTTATTATTTATTTCAATTCTCATTATTAGCTCATCCTAAAATATTTAAAATATCCAGTCTATATTTATAAGTCTAAAAATAAAAGAAAAAAATTTATTGTGTAAAATTCTAATTCTTTTTATTAAAAACATAATATAATTCTTATTCTTTTTCTTGAAATATACGACGACGACAACAACAACATACCCAATAAGATCTCACAAATGGGGTCTGGGGAAAGTAAAATGTACGTAGACCTTACTATTACCTCATAGAGATAGAGTGGTTGTTTTCGGAAGAACCTCAACTCAAATATCTCAACCCCAAAAGCAGAAAATACTAGATACAAAAACAACTATAGTGGAAAGCAATCAGAAACCTATAAATACAATACAAGTAGCAAAATAAATAACAGCCAACAACAACACAATATATAATGACACGACTAATCCTACAATCCTACAATATCACAAGGCAAGATATCATCCTCCTCTTACTAGCATATTAGCCTTCTACCCTAATACACGACCCTATTCCTTTCTATCTAAGGTCATGTCCTCAGTGATATGAAGTTGTGCCATATCTTTTCTAATCACCTTCCCCCAATACTTTTCAGTCTACCTATACATCTCCGTGTAACCCCTAACTCCAACCTCTCTCACCTTCTAACAGGAGCGTTAACACTTCTTCTCTGCACATGCCTAAACCATCGCAGTCTCGCTTCTCTCATCTTGTCTGCCACAGAGGCCACCCCTAACTTCTCCTGAATGATCTCATTCCTAATCTTCTCACCCCTAGTATGTTCACACATCCATCTCAACATCCTCATCTCCGCTACATGCATCTTCTGACATGTGAGTTTTTATTGATCGGTACTCCACCCCGATATAATCACCATTCTGTACAATTTTCCTTTAAGTTTAGGTGGTATCTTCTTATCACACAATACTCCAAAGGCAAGCCTCCATTTCATCCTTGTTTCCCTAATACAATGTGTGATGTCATCATCGATATCACCACTACTCTGGATGATGGACCTAAAATATATAAAGCTTTCTCTCTTGGGAATAAATTGAGTGGAAATCCTCACTTCAATGGCCACTTCATCCCTTGTAACACTAAATTTTCACTCCACGTATTCTCTCTTGGTCCTGCTCAATTTCAATCCTTTTGATTCTAAAGTATGTCTTCAAAACTCCAACCTATCATTAAGTTTATCCCTATTCTCATTAATCAGTACTTTGTCATCCGTAAATAGCGTACACTATGGAACCTCCTCTTGGATAAACCATGTTAGCTCATCTATCACAAAGGCAAAAAAGAAAAGGACTCAACACACAAATCCCCAATAAAGTTCCATCTCAATAGGAAAATACTCCATATTCTTCTCCTACCATCCTTACTATAGTTTTGGCTCCGTCATATATGTCCTTTATCATTCTAATGTACACCATTGGAACACCTTTCACCTCTAAACACCTCCATAGGATATCCCTTAGAACTTTCTCATAGGCCTTCTCAAGATCAATGAATACTATATGAAGGTCTCTCTTTTTTTCCCTATATTTCTCCACTAGTCCCCGGACAAGATGAATTACTTCAGTAGTTGGTTGCTCCAGCATGAAACCGAACTAATTCTCTGAAATAGATACTCTTCTTTTCACCCTCATCTCCTCCACTCTCTCCCATACCTTCATAGTGTAGCTTAGAAACTTGATACCCCTATAATTGTTACAATTTTAAATGTTACCCTTGTTCTTGTACAATAAAACCATTGTACTTCTCCTCCAATAGCATTAAATAATCTAGTCAACCACTCCATACCATCCTTATCTGTGCTCTTCTAGAAATCCACCAGAATCGCATCGGGTTCAATCACTCTTCCTATGTTTATCCTACTAATAGTGCGTCTAACATCTTTAGCCCTAAAATACATGCAGTAACCAAAATCTCAATGACTATCAGAGTGCACCAAATCACCCAGCTCAATATCTCTATCCCTTTTTTTTCATTTAAGAGTTTGTGAAAGTAAGATTATCACTTTTGCTTCATGGAAGTCTCATCCACCATCACCTTACCATCCTCATCCTTGTTGCATTTCACTTGATCCAAGTCGCGAGCTTTTCTCTCTATCTATTTCGCAAGCCTATACAATCTCTTTCCCTCGCCTTTTCCCCTAGTTCAATATACAAATGTTCAAACACTATTGTCTTTGCACTAGCGACCGCTGGCTTCGCTTCTGTCTTTGCTGTCTTATAGGTATCCTTAAGCCTTTATTTTTAATCCTCATTCATACACTCTAACTGCTTCATATAAGAAACCTTCTTAGCTTTCACTTTTCCTTGAACTTCTCCATTCCACCACCAATCACCTTGAAATCCACCAAAGGACCATCTCGATACCCCTAATACCTCGGTATCTACTTTTCTAATACAACCAGTAGTAGTGTCACACATGTTGTTTACATCCCCATTACTACTCCAAGCCCCCAAACTACTTAACTTTTTCCCTATCACCTAAGAAAGGACAAGAGTTAGGCCTCCCCATCTAATTTTTGGTTGGACATAAATAACCTTCTTCCTCTTATCCCCCTCTATCTCTAAATTCATCACGAAAATCCTATGTTGATTGAAGATATTTTCACTCGAAATAACCTTGCAATTCTTACACAAACTTCTATCACCCTTCTGGAAGAGTAAGTAATCAATCTGGGTCTTAACTACTGTACTACGAAAGGTAATCAAGTGATTTTCCCTCTATGAAAAACATGAGTTAGCAATAACCAACCAAAAGCTTTAGCAAAATACAAGAGAGATGTCCCACCTCTATTCCTCTCCCAAAAAACCAAAGCCTCCATGAACATTGTCAAACCCATTAGAAATTGTACCAATACGCCTATTAAAATCTCCCTCAATGAAAATCTTTTCTGTGTCTGGTATAGCTCTCACAACCTAATCTAAATCCTTCCAAAAGAGCTTTTTGAATTCTTCATCCAAGCCCACTTGAGGCGCATAGGCTCTAACTACATTCACTATATGTCTACCGATAACAATTTTACTAGACATCATCATATCATTTATCCTTTTGACCTCTGTCACGACCCTGACCTAGCCGTGACACGACGAATGTGACACCTGAAGGTACCCCATCCAAGACTCGTGTTCATATCATAAGTATTTATAAGGTAAAATAAGCATATATCAGAGAATATACAAGTGGAAATATATATATAAGCAAGAGTGCAAGTACGTCATATCCATTAGTCCAATTCATGCCTCTACATAAAGATCTTGGCGGGGACTAGCACATAGCTTACTAGATCACCCTCAAAATATACAACAAAAGTAAAGATAAAGTCTCAATATAAATGAAATGGAAAGCATCATAAGGGATTGTTCCCAAAGCATGGATACTGACCAACAAGTCTTCAAGCTCAAGAATCCGAATACTCGCCTCAATATGAAAGAATCTCTTCGTTGTTTGCCCTTATATGATTAGGTTATGTAAGCAAAGAAGTGTGGGTTAATACATAGAATGTACTAAGTATGTAGGTATGCTATGAACCAAAGGATTTCACAATAATATCAATATGCATAATTGTAAACAATACGATAAGGATGCAATATGCATGGGCATGCTATTTAAAATCATGAGAAGAAGTAGCATAAAACCATTCATAACCTTAATATACATATGTGGGAATTAGACCATAACCGACATTCATAAGACCATGTGGACTATTACATGGAATCCTGATGTTCACTCTACATCGAGCTAAGAGAAGTCTACTTTGCCAAGGTAAATTCGATCATCACCCTATAGGTTCTATCCTAGCACAGTGAGAACCATCATTTTAGGCTCTGTCATAGCACGCTGAGTGCCCATCATTAAGCTAATTGGATTCATTAGCATATATTTAAGGCATAAAACATAAGCATCATTCCTATGGTGGCATATAGTTATGGGACCATGTCATCTACGAAGGCCCTCTCCGTGCTAATTCATCTCCCACGAAATACGTAAAACATACATATACATACTATTCAATATAGTTCATACTTCAATTTAACCATGCTTTCATAGCTTTCAAAATAATCATCATAATCTTTCATAGTTAATCATGCCATAAGAATAGTCCATCTACTTTGCTTTCATCATAATGTGGGTAGACATTCCCACCTTTAATCATCATAACATTAGGGTTTTCATCACCCTCTTTATCAAAGCATCATCATAGCTGTCATAACATCATCATTGTCATAGTGTCGTCATCATCATTATTTCAAAATATGTTTTTCATACTTAAAATCATGGACATAGAAACACATAACTTTATCATGAGAAACGAGGGGTAAGTGTGGATCCATGGACAATGGAGTCAAAATCACGCAATTGAATATGATTCATAGAAGAAAACATGCCTTTAAATCAATTTAGGACATTAGAAATGGAACATACAACAAATCATTAAGCCCTAATCATATATACTTTGAATTCGCTTGAATATTATATACATCATAAAATTCATTACAATTCATGCTTAATTACTCATAATCATCATGTAAAATTATAATTCATGCAGTAGGATTCATAACTTAAAAGCCCATAAAAATTCATCTTAAAAATTTGAAAAAAAGAAAGGTTTTGGTTTGGGCTTCATCGAGGAAACTAATCCATGAGTGAACCCCTACATACCTCAATTAAGTAGGATCCTTAAAATTGGGAAAGAAATTCTGGAAATCCTTAGCCCAACCTTCAAGCTTTAGCTTCAAGGAACTCTTGACTTAGAAAGAAAATTATTGTGAACCCTTGAGTAAATATTTGGGTATTAGAAGCTTTGAATGACTTAGAAATAGGACTTTTATAGAACTTTAATCGGTTAGATAGTTTATGTCGCCTAAGCTACACATCCCTTTTGAAGGTTAAAGCGGTCGTTGTCAAAATATACACCTAACAAAGGTTAGGGTCGATTCCATTGGGAATATGGTAGACTCAGAGTAATTCTAAGCAATTCGAGTAAATTAACCTACTTATCTTCCCAGGGGGAGGGGTGTAAATTGCAGAAAGTTATCCTAAACTAAAACAAGTGTTGTGAAGCCAGTAAGAAGAGTAACTAGGGTATTGTGTTCCCTATAATTCCTTAACTTGGTATTATCATATAATCACATTCTTTTCAAGTGTGTTGTATGTAGAACGGTAAGTTAAGTTTATCGAACCCTCTGATCCAGGCGAGAGGTAAATTTCATTATATGATTTGATCCATCCCCACAATGTGAGATTACTAACCCTTACCTATTATCCCAGTACAACCTCCCCTTGATCCAGTTTGGTTGATTAGATAAGAAAACATCAATTGATTCCTGTTACTTAATCTCTTTTTTATTCATTACTAACTTGATCCAGTCAGCAAAATTAGGCGAGTTCTAACGTTGGTCACTGTTAAAAAGCAATAAAAATAAAGATAATTAATTAACACATGCATGCGCACTTTCCAAGAATTTTGAATTATTTGGTTTTACCTTATTAGTTCTTTATAGTTCCCATCATCCTAATTATGGATTTAGCTACACATATTAATTGTAGATGCATGAATCATGATATAGAATAACATAATTGAGCACTCACAAGAATGAAATTAAGAATAAGAAATCCAAGTTCTTCAATGGAAATCACAAAGTAATTTTCAAGTGTTTTGCAATGTTTCTGGCCGTTCTCTCTTCCCTCACGTTCCCTACTGAAAATAACTTAAAAAATCTATTTATAGTAGTTAAAATAGAAATCTAAAACAAAATAGAAAACTGAATTCAACAGGCGATATGAGCAAGTCTACGGGCTGTACTAAGTTCTACGACCCGTATCGAGGCTTCATGGACTTCATTCTTCAATTCTGGATTCAGCTTCTACGAGACCTTTTACAGTCCATATTTAGACTTACGACCCGTATAGAGTTTCGTTGGATGACTTTTTAGAAACTCCCAATTTCTGATCCTTAGGGTATGGAACTCATCTACGACTCGTACAAATTTCTACGACTCGTCCGATAGTTCATAGATGCAACTTCAGAAAATCACCCCTTCACTAGATTTCTCTATGAACCTAACTCTACGGCTCGTGGAAACTTTCATGGCCCCTAAGTAGTTTCGTAGAATAGCAAAAACTGCAACAATTGTACACTTAGCCCAAAATCGTGCCAAATCTTGTAATCCTAAAAAACAAACATAAAAACACATTAAACCCACTAACATCGCTTTGAGAACACACAAAATTCCAAGTTTTAAGCATCAAAAGTGTTCTATTTTGGCAGCACATCAACACCCTCAACTTAAAATTGTTACTTGTCCTCAAGCGACCGACTCAATCTAGATAAGCAGTACAGTAACACACAGACCTCAATCTAATGACATACATTATCTCAAACTCAAGCACAAATACCCGCACCACTCATAAATGCATATCAGATTGCTATCAGGCAAACCAATGCAGATCAACACATGTGACAGTGCAATTATGATAAGCAAGGTAACCACAAATAAGCAACAATCTCTGAATTTATCTAATATCAACAATGCAATGCAAGTGTCCTCACAACAAGAAGTCTCATATCCCACTCATAATAATATTCAAATTCAATGCTTAGGACTAAACAAAATCACTCACTCTCACAAAAGATATTTAAATACCGTACTCAATACCATATGCTTGCCCTTATACTCACGACTATAACCTTCGACTACTTGGACTAGGATCACTATAGGTCTTTTTTAGCTTATAACGTAGGCTCAGGGGGCTTTGCTATGATATTTTGGGAAAATAGTGACTGAGGGCTCTCATTGACACTACGTTATTATACACTTTTGCCCTACCAACACCATCATTTTTCAACTCATTCTCCCTTTTTCCTATTTCAACCTTGTCTGGTTGTGTTACTCTAATTTTTTTATAGCTTATTGCCTTTTATTTTCACATAATTTTTTCTTTTTAGCTCATTGTTTAGGCATCGATTTATTTTTCTTGCACCCATAACACATTTTTATTCCCTTTTCCATGTATCACTACTTCCACCCCATTTTATATGATTACCTTTACACCAACCATCCTTAACTTAGGCTTTTGGCCGGAATTGAGGTGCACAATATCCAACCTATGAACCAGGCCAGTTTTAGTAGCCACCCCCAACTTAAGCTTTTTGCCTCAGTCAAGGTGCACAATATTTAAGGAAGGACTAGGGCCAATTTCAAGATTTTACATTCAACAGGGCTAGGTTACTTAGGTTTTTATAAAGAAAAAGGTACATACAAGGCTCAAACATTAGGATTAAGGGATACATTACACATTTTGTTGGTCATCTAGGCTAAGTGGGCTAGTATGAATAATGACCTAAGATTCTTTCCTAACCAACTAACCTACAGTCTAATTCAAAGTAACAGGGGAAGTTCTGAATTGAAACACAGTATAAGAATATAGCGAAGAAATCTCACACACACGTGATACTGATTATACTATTAACATAGACTCTCAGATCATGCTTTTCATCATAAATAGACCTCACTTATCAGAACAAGCACTTTCAAACAATCAAATATGCATGGTTGCTATCAAGACTAACTAACAAAATTTTCTGGTGGGTATCATTTTTCACAAAAAGCTAACATATGCCATAGATTTCAGTACTACATGCTACCAATTCCACCTACACATCCTAATCATGCTAGTTCAAAAGAAAGTAAATGTCCATAGGGAAAAATAACAAAGGTAAGAAAACCCCTTAGATTCAAAAATTGGGATAGTTATAGGCCATAACTACTCAGACTTCAATAAGGCCTATAACTATCCACACCCCATCGAAAAAACTTTGCATTGTCCTCAATGCACAAAATATATAATAATAAAGCACACAGGTCAAAAACATACCTGGGTGCCTGAATGCTGGTCTCTGGCTAAGTATGACCACCCTCAACTTGCTTGGTGGTCTCCTCAGTAGCATGAGCATGTCTGGAGGGTCCAGCACCCCTCATTCTCTCTACCTCATGTTCTCACCGCCCTCTTCATCCTGTACACTGCTCCTCTGTCATCCTCGCCTCTGGTCTTGCTGCATCAGGATCATCAATGCAGGGTCAATTCCTGAAGGAAAAGAGTAGTGGATCCTCAGAGAAAATAAATCCACTACCACCTCAGTGGGATTAGCCTGTGGGAGCACAATCGGTGCTGCTAGTGCTACTCTCATCTCGAACTAAAGTTGATGGATCCTTGTTCGAATGGTTGCCAAATCTGCATGCTACCTGAGTTGAGGCTCTACTCTACTTACCTCTTGAACGCATCAATGCTACTATCCATGAGTGTGAGTCTCTCTTGAATAACATCCACAACATACGTCTGCATATGCGTCTCAGCCTCTGAGATGGCTTGGCGAACCCAAGGCCGAATCTGATGTAGTAACTGAGTCATATAGGACTCAGTGTGAGCCTGTCTTTGTGCCATGGCGTGCATAGATGCCGTTGATACATAAACCATGCTAGTCAGTGTTGCATGTGCGGGCCTGACCTCTGGTGCAGTAATGGTAGTAGTGGGCCCCCTTTCCATATTAGTCTCTGTCTGTGGGGGCCCCTTAGTAGTGGGAGCAACAGTGGTGGTAAAATATGGAGTCTTAGGTGGTGACACTACGGCGAACATCTCTGGCATCTGAACAGGAGGGCGTGGTGCTCGCTGGAGGGCCACCAGGTTCTCATCAACCTTTATCTAGCTGATATCTAAAGTTCTCTGGATCTTGATCAGGGAGTCATAATGATGAAGTATCTCTACCCCCAACTCTATACAGAGTCAATATATCAAGCACGGGAAGGGGATGAAGGTGGACCTCTTCAAGGCTGCCTTATGAATCTACTCTGCGATCAGGCGGACCTAGTCTATTTCATAGCCAGCCAAGATGCTGGCAACCAATACCGCATGGTCCAGTGTCAATGTACAGCAAGTGTGGGACAGATCTGCAATCTTATCACAACCCACCAAAATTTGTCGATGAAGCTGAGGGATGCCTTCACGATAGGCTCTGAGGAAGTAGATATCTACTCAGGGTCCAGGCCCTGCTTAGAAATGTGGTTGGCAATCCATCTCATCAAAGTGGCCTTGCAGGCCAGATCTCTCATCAGGGCCTTTTCCTGAGTCTTACCCAATCTGTGATCGAAGTCTGCAGTAGTCTTGGGGTAGGTACTTGGGACCAAATAGCATGCAAAAGATGGTGGCCTCTGAAATATCAACCTGTACACCCCTAACTCGCATATGTGTCAACCGGGGCTTAGTAAGGGGTATCTTCCCCTTGGGGAGAGAACCAAGGACTGTGGTGGCGTAAGATGGGAAAATCTCATAAACCATAGACGGGGAGTACTTCCCAGATGGTGTTGCCAGCCACTGGAGCCTGTATCGAGCAATGTGTCCTGGAGGTCGGGGACACTATCTAGCCCTAAGGTGATGATCTAGGGCTTCTCGAATATGAAGCAAGCTAGTCAGCCCTACTCGTCCTTCTGTATGTTATCCCTGTAGATAGCCTGCATACCCTGTACATGCCACTAGCTCGATAGAGCATCTGGAGGTGAGCATGGTGCTGGGGGTGCTGCTAAAGACTCAAACTCCGACTCTTCTTAGGATCCAGAGCCGGATCCCTCTCTGGAGGGAGTCATCTGTATCGAGCTGCTATCCTTGTCGTCTCCCTCGTCACTCTGGGAGAGCGGACTATAATGGCTTGAATTTGGGTCTATCCTTCTTGTCTAGTAGCAACCCGTGTTAGTGGTGGCTCGGTGTCCGCATCAGGTCGAACACTGAGCTCCTCGAGAGATTCGCTGGCCTCAGGACTACCCTAGGTGTTCAAGGGCTCATCCCTCAGCCTCCTCTGCATATCCTGTATATCGTTCTTCCTTGGTTTTGGGGCCATGGTACCTGAAATGCACATATTTAGCAACACAATTAGCCCCGTGAGTAAAGGAATGAGAAACAAGAACATATCAGATTGGGTACAGATGAGTCTACGAAGGCTTATTTACGGGCTGAAGTGAAAGCTATGATCCGTAAAAGGCCCTCATAGATGGAAGAGTGCAGTTAACTTAGCTACTGGAACAACATCTACAAGACTAGGTACAACTCATAGAACATTCTATGGGTCGTAGATGTGATTTCACATTGATTATGTGCAGTCAAGGTCGTACGAGACCTATATTTGGGTCATAAATTAAACTGACTCGTAGAAGGTCTCGTCTAATAGAATCCTAGAAATTCCAAGTTACTGGATCTTCACACAATGGGAAACTACCGCTCATGGAATATTTCACGAGTTGTACAAGACCTCCATGGTGTGAAATTTTCCAGTAATTTGGTTTTCTAAGCCTATCAAGCGGGTCCCAAAATGACATGTTCCGACCATAATTATTTAAATCAGCACTGAAGCAAGAATAATATGCACACATATGATCCTAACAACTTCCCCAACACCTCACATGCAATGATTACACACTACCCCATTAATTTCCATTTTGAATATTTACACCACAATCTAACACCCGTTTGAAAAATTAGAACTTTAAGCACACACATGCAATCACACGTAATTTCTCCAGCAATGATTTTCAACTAATTCGAACGACATGTGACAACATGGATTTTCTTGTAATAATATTCAAACGAAACATGGCCACACTTATTCTGGCATTTCACATTATTCACAACAACAACACTTCACTCAAGGTTAAACACATCGTACATACAAAGGCAAACGGTAATTCGAATACACCAATTTCAGACCACCATACCCATTAATAACTTCAATTTAGTGAAATTAATTTTTGCAATACAAGGGTTTTAAGGACGAGAACTTACCGAAATTCAATCAAAAGGAAGGAAAATTGAAGGAGGGGTCTGAAGGAGGCAAACCCTAGGTCGCCGGAGTATTGCCGAAAAATTTGTCAGAATATTTTGACGATGGCCGGACGGTGATCGGAGTGCTAGGGTAGGAGAAGGGGTCGGGTGCTTTTGGGAATTTTTGTGAAAATGTGGGGTAAAAATTATTTGGTCCCCTTTTATATTTTGATTGGGTCGGTGAAAAATTTGGCCTAGGCTCTATGAAAGCCTGATTACGGGTCATAGAATTTTCTATGGTCCATAGACACTGGTTTCATAGAATGCCAAAAGCCTTAGTTTGAAAAATTGGCTTTATGGACCCGTCCACAAGCCGTATGCAAAAGTACGGCTCGTAGAGTGTGTCGTAGAAGCCCCCAACACTTCGACAAATTTAGAAAACTTACTTGGAGTCCATGAACCACATTCATTTCCTCACTAGAAGTATTCTACGAGGTAGTGTATGAGTCGTGGTTTGAAGCACGACCTGTAGAACTAGTTGTAGAAGCACTTCTTGTTGCTTATTCAGCCCAAGGTGGCTAACTTGGTCTTGTACCTGCATATTCTTCAAATACACACTGTTACCCTATGTCACTGGTCCAGAGTCCAAAAATTACAACCAAAATGCAGAAATTAAACTACCTACAAGTCCAAAAGCTAAACAAACAAAACAAAACTACTACTTTTGCATCAAATATCTTGGGTTGCCTCCCAAGTAGCGCCTGATTTATTGTTGCAACACAACTTGGACAACTTGGTTACTCAGATTTCAACAAGTGCCCAAAGTTCTATCTTCAAGTCATCTGGCCTCTTCATTGACTAACATATGTTAAAGATGACTTCTTCATCATTAAATCAAAACTTGAGTTGGCCGGATTCAATATCCACTAGTGCACGCCCAGTGGCTAGAGAAGGCCTTCCCGGGATGATTGGGACTTCGAAGTCGACTTTGCAATCCAGGATCATAAATTCTATGGGGAATATGAATTTCTCTACTTTGACAAGGACATCATACAGTATCCCCATAAGCTTCTTCACTGTTCAGTCAACCATCAACAATCGTATACTCGTAGGAGTAGAGGCTCTAGTCTTAGCTTCTAGAAGACCGCAAGGGGCATCAAATTTATGCTGGCACCTAGATCACATAATGCTCATGCGAACTCAACATCTCCGATGGTGCAGGGTATGGTGAATGCTCTGAGATCTTCTCGCTTCTGCACCAATAACATAACAATCCCACTGCAATGTTGAAGCTCTTGGGAGAGCTCCTGCCTCATAGTCCGCTTCTTTGTGACCAAGTCCTTCATGACCTTTGCTGAAAAGACTGCTACGACGAACTTACTAGTGAGCTGGTTCAATAGTAGTACCAGCTGAATAAGTAAGAATGTGGTATCAGGGCAGGCACACTACTTATAGTGGAAAAACTCCTTGCTTAAGGGAGAAACAAACACTACCTACACTAGAAGGATTTCAACAACTTTATTACTTCAAAACTTGAGCAATGTCAACTTACAAAGTCTCAACTCACCAAACTACTCTCTCCAAACTCACAACGATTGAGGGTCAAACCCACTCTCAACAATTACCCTTTCAAAGAAACACCTGGTTAAATAGTAGTACCAGCTGAATAGGTATGAATGTGGTATCAGGGCAGACACATGACTTATAGGGGAAAAACTCCTTGCTTAAGGGAGAAACAACCAATACCTACACTAGAAGGATTTCAAAAGCTTTATTACTTCAAAACTTGAGCAATGTCAACTTACAAACTCTCAACTCACCAAACTACTCTCTCCAAACTCACAATAATTGAGAGACAAACCCACTCTCAACAATTACTCTCTCAAAGAAAATAATTTCTTACAAATATTGTCCCTAAACAATTATTCTAAGAAGATTGCAAATAACTTGAACAAACAAGAAAAACCTAATTCTAGATCTTTCTTGAATGCTCTTGTGCCCCTGGTTTTGCACGAAGAGTTCTCAATTTTCTGATTTACAAAAGCTATAATTTCTAGCTTTAAAAGATTATTTATATAGTTAACCCTAGATCCGTTCTATCTAGGACTCCTTCTTCGAGTGGGGCACAAATTATTTTCCTTGTAGAAGTCCTATTTCAAACAACTTTCTTTCTGAGTCTTTTCCTAATTCTGTTTCTTTATTTGGCATTCCATCTCCTAGTGGGATTCTGCTTCGCAACTCCTGGTACATCCATTTGAACCTGGTTTATTTGTCATCATCAAAATAATAAAGTTGTACCTGCTCAGGTCCTAGCAAATTCGCCATTTTTGATGATGATAAACCTATGTGTGTGGTATTCTTAAAAATTTCCCCCTTTTGATATTTTAAAAAGAAGAAAAGTAAGCACAAAAACGAATGACAAGCATCAGAAGCACAAGCACAAAAACACAGTTAATTCACAAGGAACAACATGTTAGAACTACTAAGATTAGCCATCCATAAACATAAGCAATGCAAGAATTAAGGAGATAGCCAGAAAGTCAGTATTCAAAAACTAGGCATACATCAAGCCCACACATGTAAACAGAGCAACAATATACACAATCAAAGTAAAAAGATGTCTATAAGAGTGAAACAAAGTGAGGATTATACAGAGCCAATCAAAAAAATAAGACAGGGGAGCACTAAGGGTTAGGGAATGAGGAGGAAGGGCCAGATCCTAGTAGCTTGAGAAACACATCCACCAGCGTATTATGGTCCACTTGCTGTGGAAGGAGCTGGTCCTTAAGCCGAAGCACTTATGCCTAGGAGTCCCCTAGCTGATCCTTAAGTTTATCCACTTGAGCTTGGAGATGCGGTTGTTTTGTCCTGGCTGCCTAAAGATCCAACAACATTTGGGACATAGGCACGATAACCTTCAGAGGAGCAAGTATAGTAGAAGCAACAATAGGTGAAGGAAGACAGTTACATTCCAGGGCAGTGTTACTATCGATCATGTCCTTCTTTGTTACAACCTTGCCTGCTCCAAGGAGAACCTGGTAGGCTTTGCAGATGTAGGTCAATAGGTTCCCAAAAGCCAACTGGTGGGGATCATATTCATACCTAACGATTTTCCACAAAGTGGTGACGAAACGTATAACTTGTACAAATCCAGGTGCAGGATCAATAACTTGCGCCATATGGCGGATGATCAGGGAAGGCCAATTAATTGGCTCCTACAGATCTATGGCATGTGCAAGCCCCATGTCTCAAAAGGTTGCCTCATATCGACGCTCACCCCTTGGAAGAACACCTTTTGTGGATGACCTTAAACAACAATATTAAAAAAAGAGGAATTTCCCACTTCATCACTTTCCTTGGTATATTAGTAACCTTGCCGTTAGTGAATTATAGGTTAACCCATAACCAGTATCATCCTTCCAAACATATTCAGCCAGACTTACAGACGGAACTCGCAAAATCTCTCCCAAACTAACCTTGTCGTACACAATTTCAACCCTATAGACTCGGAAAGTGGCAACACTACCCTCTAACATGGATAAATTTTCATAGAACTCGACCACTTTAGGGTAAAAAACCATGGTCTTACTATCCAGGAATAGGTGTACCTAACCTTGAGAGGCTAGTTTAGCGCACAGTTTCTTGACTATGGGGTATGTTCACACCTTTGGGTGAATGATCCTCTCATGCTGAATAGCTTTGGACTCAAAATAGTGATTCTTCCCCATTACTTGAAAATTTTGTACATGTTTATTAACCTTAGGGGGAGCGGGGGTGCAAGTTGGAGAACCAGGTGCAGGCGTCCCTCGGGAGAGGAAGGGATTCTAACAAGAGAAGAAGGGGTTGTAGGAGACTTACCAAGGCATACCTATTTCAGGCTAGAAGATGCACCCGCAAATTCGAAGGTCCTCTATTTTCTTAGAGTCAATAGCCCTCGAGGTTGAAGAGCAGTGGTCTTAGTGGATGGAAGCGCCTAGGCAAACCACTGCACAATACCTCAATGGACCTGTGCCAAAGGCATGTCATCCATAGAGTATGAGTTCCTAGGAGCGGGAATAGGTGTAGTAGGAGAGGATGGAGAGGCTAGAGGGACTGGAAAAGGCTGCGGGGTAGTAGTGGAAGGCGGAGGGTTAGAGTTTAGAGAAAACGTGTAAAGGGAGGAGTATCAGTGGAGGAGGTGGAAGAAGAAGAGGGATCGTCGATGAGCCGACAATGGGTAGGGAAGGGCAATTGAACATTGGTCCGGTAGGTTTTTGAGACGGTGAAGGGAGACCAAGGCAGAGAGCGAGGTAGGTCTGACAAAGATGAAAGAGAGAAGTAGGGTTATGGGTGGCTGGAGGTGGGTAAAAGAGAGGAGACAGTGGTTGGTAGGGATGGTGGTGGCGAATGGTAGTGAGTGGAGGAGGGAGATGATGGAAGTTCCCCCCGGGACAAGTCTTGCGGTGGTGAAGAGGCGGTGGCATTTGAGTCAGATTCAGAGAATGAGGCGAGCGTAGCCATTGTTCTTTCTTGGTTTATTGAGAAAAATGTTTGTTTTGGTTTTTGGAAAGGATGACTTTAATTTGGGGCACTGACGGGTTTTAAAAGGTGGTCTTGGGAGTATGAAGGGTTTCCAGGAATTGATTAAAGGGACATTTCTGACACCCTGAACCGACACTTAAGATCCCAAGAGAAGGTGATCATTAGTATTTTTGAGTAAGCAAACTTCCTGCCAAAACAATGGGTTAGACTGAGAATGAGGGACCAGGTTTAGTTGTTGGAGGTACAGACATATTTACTTAAAAACATGTGTACATACATTAATGGAGATTGAGCATTGTAGGGCAAGGGCGTACCTAATGATCGATTATTGAGAACCAGTTGCTTCCTATCTCAATGTTATGCTCCTACTTGGGAAACTAAGTGTGATATCAACAGTTCCCAGTGAGGGAGTTCCAGTGTAATCTATGGTTCAAGAACCTGTACAACGAAAACAAAGTAACTTAATCTGTAAAAACTTAGAATTCAAGTTGAAAATAGTAGAGATATGACTTATGTTCCCCTTATCAAACCCAAATGAAGTCGATTGAGCTCAAAATTTTCTAGACTCAAAGCTTTGGTGAAGATATTTGCCACCTGGTCCTCAGTCTTGCAGAAAACCATTTTGATAAACCCCTTTTCTATATTATCTCGCAAGAAGTGATGTCTAATATCAATGTGCTTGGTACGTTTGTGGTGAACTAGGTTCTTTGCTATATTCACAGAACTAGTGTTATCACACTTGATGGGAGTGTAGTTAACTTTCACACCAAAGTCCAGAAGTTGTTGTTTGATCTAGAAAAGTTAAGTATAACATGAGGTTGCCGCGACATATTCTGCCTCAGCAGTAGACAAGGCAACTGAGTTTTGTTTTTTTGTGTCCCAGGAGACTAAACGTGGTCCCAAAAAGTATGCCCTTCCTAAAGTTCTCTTCCGATCAACCAAGTACCTAGTGTAGTCAGCATCCGCAAATCCAACCAAGTCAAAGGAGGGGCTTGTGGGGTACCAGAGAACCAGATTCATGGTATATCGCAGGATTCATTCACAGCCTTGAGATGAGATTCCTTGGGTTTTGACTAAAACTAAGCACACATACCTACACTAAACACTATATCTGGTTTTCTAGCGGTGAGATACAGAAGCGACTCGATCATCCCTTTATACTTGGTTTTGTCCACACCAACTCCTGCTTTGTCATTATCCAGCTTGGTGGTGGTCACCATGGGGATGTCACTTGTCTTGGCATCAAGTATCCCAAACTTAGTGAGAAACTTTTTGATATAATTCTGTTGTTGAATAGAAGTACCCTCCTTTTTTTGATAAATTTGTAGACCCATAGAGAAGTTTAATTCACCCATCATGCTTATCTCAAACTCACTACCCATGAGTTTCGCAAACTCTACTCCAAGGGCCTCATCAGTTCCTCCAAAAATGATATCGTCGACATAGAACTAAACTATGAGGACATGAATACCTTTCTTCTTAAGAAACAAAGTATTGTCAATCTTTCCCCTGGTATATCCATGACTTAGTAGAAAGCTAGATAATCTATCATACCAGGCTCTAGGTGCCTGCTTCAGTCCATAAAACGCTTTATCTAGCTTGTATACATAGTTAGGATATGCATGATCTTCAAAACCTGGGGGTTGCTTGATGTATACTTCATCTTGTAGATACCCCGTTGAGAAAGGCGCTCTTAACGTCCATTTGGTATAGCTTGAACTCTATGTGGGATGCGAAAGCTATGAGCATTTTAATGGCCTCAATACATGCCACCGAAGCAAGGGTCTCATCATAGTCAATTCCTTCCTCTTGATTGTACCTTTGAATCACAAGCCTGGGTTTGTTCCTAGTGACTATACGTTGCTTGTCTAGCTTATTTCTGAAAACCCATTTAGTGCCAATGATGAAGCGGTGTTCAGGAGGGGAAACCAGGTGCCACACTTTGCTGCGGTCAAATTGAAGAAGTTCTTCCTATATTGTAGAGATGCATTCGTCATCCAACAGGGCTTTTTGACATTTTTGTGTTCCATCAAAGAAACATATACAGAGAGGGCACATATGCTTTTGAGTTTTGACCTAGTACATATGCCTGAGTCTAGAGGAGTCAACATATTCTCTAATGAATGAGAGATCTTATGCTTCCAGTTATGACCTTGGTCCTCTGGCATTAGAACAATATGTGCAGTGGAAGAGGGACCAATTTCATCATTTGCTAATGTCCCTGAGGTTCCTGCTCCATCAGATGAGCTTAGCCCGGGTGCCTCCTTTCTTTCCTCACTGTTTAGGGTTGAAGTGGGAGGTGGAGCCAGTTGAGTTGGAGCAGCAGCTGCACTGGGATTGCCCCCATCATCATCATCGAAGTCTCTTCTGTGATTTGACATCCCTAGCTTATGTACCTGTTCCTATAAAACTTTCTCGGCCATAGATCTGGCCTCATCAAATATAACATATGCACTTTCTTCTACATATTTTGTTCTTTTATTGAAAACTTTGTATGGTTTACTTTGTGTAGAATACCCTAGGAAAATTCCTTCATCACTATTGGAATGAAAGTTCCCCAGTGCATCCTTCCCATTGTGGTACACATAGCATACGTAGCCAAAGGATCAGAGGTAAGCTAGATTTGGTTTTCTGCCTTTACGTAGTTCATAGGGTGTTTTATTTAAAATGGGTCTAATCATGAATTGTTGATGAGACAGCAAGGTAGTGTTCACAACTTCAGCCTAATAGCTCTGTGGACGTTGTTGACTATCATCATAGTTCTAGCCATGTCTTCCAGAGATCTATTCTTTCTTTCGACCACCCCATCGTGTTGAGGTGTTCTAGGGGAAGAGAAATTATGGATCATGCCATTGACAGTGTAGGATCTTAAGAACATGGAGTTCTCAAATTCTCTAGTTCTCAAAGTGCTGGCTTCGGTCGCTTCTAATAGGGCCAAGGATCTGGTGCTCGGGTCGCTAATGCTTGGGTACCTCCTACTAGGGCACTGATTGGTGGTGGACAGGAATATCCTCAGTGTAACAAATGTGGGAAGCCCCACATGGGAGTTTATTGGAGGGTTTTGGGTGTTTTCTATGGGTGTGGTGATAAAAATCACAAGGTTGTTGATTGTCCTAAGAATGCCCGTAGAGGACAAGGTCAGGTGGCCCAAGGTGGGTAAGGCCAACAAAGAGCTCCCCAAGGTGTTTCCCCAAGGAACAATCAGTTTCCAATATGTGTTCGCTCAAAGAGATCTCAATTTGAGGCAAAGGAGATGGTTGGAACTCCTAAAGGATTATGACATGAGTGTTCTATATCATCCCGGCAAGGCCAATGTTGTGGCCGATGCTCTCAATAGGCTATCTATGGGAAATGTGGTGCATATTGGGGAAGAAAGAAGGAATTAGCAAGGGATGTCCACCGATTGGCTAGGTTGGGTGTCAGGTTGGCTGATTCAAGCGAAGGTGGTATCCGTGTTCAAAGCTGGGCAGAATCTTCCGTGGTGATTGATGTAAAAGCTAAGCAGGATTTAGACCCATCATTATATGAATTGAAGAAGTTGGTTGCCGAAAAGGAGATCGAGGTTTTCTCCCAATGGGGAGATGGTGTGCTCCAGTACCAAGACCGGCGTTATTTTCCAAATGTGGATGATCTTAGAAGGGTGATCATTAGTAAGGCTCAAAACTCTCATTATTCTATTCACATAGGGTCTCTAAAATGTATCGGGATTTGAATGAAGTGTACTAGTGGCGTGGTATGAAGAAGGATGCGCTAAGTTCGTATTTGAATGTCCGAGTTGTCAACGAGTGAAAGTAGAGTACCAAAGGCTCAGTGGCTTGGCCCAAGACATTGAGATTCCCACATGGAAGTGGGACGATGTGAACATGGATTTTGTGGTTGGTTTGCCTTGGACTCGAAGGCAATTCGATTCTATTTGGGTTATCATTGATCGGATAACTAAGTCAGCTCACTTTTTGCAGGTCAAAGCTACTTATAGCATTGAGATTACGCAAGGCTATACATCTATGAATTGGTGAGGTTTCATGGTGCGCCTAGGTCCATCATATTGTATCGTGGCACCCAATTCACTTCCCACTTTGGGAGATCATTTCAGAAGGGACTTGGAACAAGGATTAAGTTGAGCACCGCTTTCCATCCTCAAACCAATGGGCAAGCTGAGAGGACTATTCAAACCTTGGAGGATATGTTGAGGGCTTGTGTGTTGGAGTTTAAGGGCAACTGGGATAATCACCTTCCACTCATTGAGTTTGCTTATAATAATAGCTTCTATACTAGTATTGGAATGGCGCCGTTTGAGGGCTTGTATGGGAGAAGGTGTAGGTTACCGGTGGTGTGGTTTGAGTTTGGAGAGATAGCTTTGGTTGGCCCATATTTAGTAATGGAGGCTATGGAAAAGGTGAAAGTGATTAGAGAAAGGTTGAAAACGGCACAAAGTCGCTAAAAGTCCTATTAGGATGTTAGGAGGAGCGATCTTGAGTTTTATGTTGGTGATTGGATATATGTGAAGGTTTCACCTATGAAGGGAGTGATGTGTTCCGGTAAGAAGGTCAAACTAAAACCTTGGTATATTGGCCCTTATGAGATCATTGAGCGGACTGGGGGCATGGCTTATAGATTGGAGTTGCCTCCGGACTTCAGTTCCATTCACCTGGTCTTTGATGTGTCTATGTTGAGAAAGCTAGTTGGTGCTCCTTGCAACATTGTGCCTTTGGAAGGCATTGAGGTTGAAGAAAACTTGTCTTATGAGGAAATCCCAATAGAGATCTTGGATAGGCAAGTGAAGCGGCTTCGCAACAAGGATATGGCATCAGTGAAGGTGCTTTAAAGGAATCAACATGTGGAGAGTGTTACGTGGGAGGCGGAGCTGGACATGATGAAGCGATACCCTCATCTTTTCCGATTTACTCAAGCCTAAGGTACTAGGTTCTCCTTTTCCTAAATGGTCCCAATTCTTTCCTTCTTGAGTCTCATGACATGATATGCATACATGTGCACGAAAATGGTTTTTGTGAAGTTAGAATGGTTTGAATACATTTTTAAAATAAGTTTTAAGGATTTTATGATTTTCGAATGATGAACTATGCCTTGTACTTTGTGTTTGGATGTTTCGTTTCCCAAGTCAAGCTTTCAAGCCTTGTTGTTGCACATTCGGGATGAATGTTCCCAAGGGGGAGATGATGTAAGGACCCGGACTTTCGATCGACTGTATTGGATCTCATAACATTGACCAAGGAGAAATATTTGACCAAGTGTTGTTCCATGGGAGACACACATGACCTGTGTGAAGCCATACAGACCGTGTAGCCTTCCCTGGAGAGGTAGTTGGCCATTAATTTTGATTACGGGAATGCGACAGAGGATTTCGGACCAAGTGAGGGTACATGGTCCGTATGGTGTGTCACGGGCCGTGTGGCCCACCGAATGGCTTGCAACGCTAAAAGTTTTCTAAGTATAAAATTATCGTCTCGTAACTTTTTCGTGCGGAAATTTTCTAAGTGTCATCACACGGCACTTAACACAACGCATGTAGCGTCATACTGGTTGTGTAGTAGTCCATATGGTACCCTTAGCCTCGGATAAATTCTAAGAGTTGGCGCTGCAAAATTTGCCTAAGTGATGATTCACGGTCACTGTTCACGATTTGTGTAACAACTCACGGACCGTATAGGGGGCTGTATGGACCTGACCGTTCAAATTTTACCCGTTTCATTTAAGGCATTTATATAATTATGGTTTATTTTAATTTTGTTTTGTGACCTTTTACCTTTCCAAAACACCCTAAGTCAGCTGATATCCCTCCCCTCTTAATTCATTCTCTTTAAACCCTCTACCCCTCATAAGATCACTCCCAAATACTCTCTACTCTTCCCTTTCAAGATTCAAAGCCAGGGTTTAATTAGAGTTCAAATTCAAGCTAGGCCCTTCCCCAAATTCAGCTCTTCAATCAAGTATGTAGGATTAATTCTTGGTCCCTTCAACCAGGAAGACCCAAAAAAATGTTCAATTGATTTCACGAATCTTAGCTTACTCTAAATGTGGGATTTCATTATTTGGTTTTATTAAATCCAATTGATGTATGGGATGTACTTTACCATGATTTTAATTTACTTTGATCACTATTATGATGATTTACATTGAGATATGAAGTTATTAATATGCATGTCCCCTTTAAAGTTGATTTATGCATGGGTGATTTATATTATGATTTAGATGTTGATTTAATTACGAATTTACTCAATTTCATATTTTGATGTTGATTTTAACTTGAATCGATGTTACCTATGCAATTCTCAAATCATACATTGCACTTGCATTCATGAACATTGATCTTTATGGAAATTATGAAGTGGGTCGAGCCCAATTATGTTTATGAAATAATTTTTATAAGATATTGGTTATGAAGAATGTGATCACATATATGTCAATGATTATGGCTCTTTGAGCATTTTGGGTGCTAGCACCATTCCGTATTTGTAATCGAGCTAGTCTTATGCATGAATATTATAAGTACAAGTTATGATTTGGCATTTGAGCCTAAATGTGCATTGATCGGATTTGAAATGACTATTGCCTTTTTGACAGTATGTATATATATACTATATGTATTCTCGTGGTATGTTGACTTAGCACTGATGGATTGGGGGCGTTAGGGCTATCCTGAAGGGTCCTCTCCCTTTCTTCGAACTATGTGCCTAGCATATGTTAAAATGGGATATGTTCCTGTAAGGAAGGTTGCTTCATACGAAATGGGATATGGTCTCGTAAGGTGAAGTATTATGATATGATATGAAAATCATTTCCAAAATGGCATATGTTCCTGTAAGGGGGTTGCTTCATATGATATGGGATATGTTCCCGTAAGGTGAAGTATGGTTTACCTTTGGCAAGTAGACCACCTCTATACCGATGAGTGGTATTCATCGAGATTCTAAGTTATAGCTCGCTTGGTATTACTCATGTCGGTTGAGGTCACATCCCCGTTATATAGGAGCATCATCTTATTCATGCATCATAAATTTCATGGAATCCTGTATATTTCTTCCTTGGATATATGATTCTTTCTATATTATGTGCCCTCGTCATCTAACATTCAAGTGCAGGATTAACGATTCATATGCATTGCATGCACGCATACTTAGTACATTCAAACATACTAATGCATACTCTATGCCTACATGATTTTACCATGTAGAGGCCAAGCATTTCGATTACCAACCATGTGACAAGTAGTCCGATCTAGAAGAGTACTTATGGTGAATCCCATCCTCCAAGGACAAGCCATCTTCTCTCTACATATGCTATCTCATATTTCCTTTCTTATTTAAGGGTAAGCCCGGAACATGTCCTGGTCCCCGTTCCATCTTGACTAGAGGCATTTGTTGGACAACATGTAGGCTCTTAAAAAATATCTTTATGCTATGCGTGATATTTGTGTATGTATTCGTTTGGATTGATTTATGGAAAGTTTGTATTTGGCTATATGCATATTTGGTGTGGAAATATGGAAAGTCCCAAGCCCCGTATTGCCCCATAGTGTGAATCCTATTCTCCCATTCCTTAGAACTATATGTTACTATTTGTATGTTCTTTCCGAACCGATGATGTGGATTTGGATACTTGAGGCTTGTTTGGGACTCTTGGGTTCAAATTCGTCGTGTCACTCCTAGACCCTAGTCCCGGGTCGTGACAGTCATCAAACATTGAAATACAGGTTGATACGTCATATGCATTGCATGCCCGCATACTTAGTACATTCAAATGTACTAACGCATACTTTTACCTACATGATCTCACCATGTAGGGACCGAGAACTTTGATCATCCACCGCACGATGTTTAGTTCGGATCTCAAGTTTTCGCTTGTTGTGGTGAGTCCTATCTTTTAAGGACAAGCCACCAATCCTCTACCTATAGTGATTTGCTTGATTTCATTTTCTTTTAGGGTGAACCTGGGGTATGTCTTGGCCCCTGACCTATCTTATGTTTAGAGGCATTGTTGGAAATCTTGTAAACTCCTTTATATAATATGCTAAGTGTCATGTTGGAGATTATGTTATGGCTTGATTACCTATTGAATATTGTTATGTGCTTTGGTTATGAGTCTTATGACTTGATGGTATGATATGATGCGAAAGATCCTAAGACCCAAATTGCCCCCATAGCGTGAGTCATACTTACCTGCCCCTTAGTCTTTATGTGCTACGTGCTATGTGGATCCATGTTAATCCCCTTTTCTCTATGATATCCCCATAATATGAGTCCTACTTTCCCGTCTCTTAGAATTATGTGTTTATCATTTGATTACGCTTTCGAACCGACAATGTGAATTGGGATACTTTGAGTCTTGTTTGGGGGACTCTCGGGTTCCCATTCGCCATGTCATTCCTAGACCCTAGGTCCAGGTCGTAACATTAATTCACTTTATAATTTCCATAAAATCCAATGTTCATGAATGCATATGCCATGAATGATGTTAGGATAGCATGGGTAATGGAGATTCAATCTAAAATCAATAATATAATATGAAATTGAAGTAAATCCATAAATAATCTACATTTAAAACATGATATAAATCACCATGTGTAAGTCAAGCTTTAAAGGGGACATGCATGTTCATAACTTCATAACTTCAATGTAAATCATCATAATAGGGCTTAAAGTAACTTAATATCATAAACAAAGTACAGCCTAAACATCAATTGAACTTATTAAACAATAATTCTCAAAACCCATATTTAAAAGTAAGAAAAATTAAATGAAAATCAATTGAAAAGAGTTTGGTCATCTTGGTTGAAAGGGACCAAGAATCAATCCCATATACCTTAGATAATGAAAAGATTCAACAAGAAATTTAGTGAAGAAAGAGACCTTCCTTGATTCCTAAGCTTGAAACCCACAAGCGTTCTTTGAAGGAGACTTAAGAGTGACTTGAGAGAATTGAAAATGTGAGGATTGAATTGTGAGTATTAGGAATAGGGTTTAAGTCATTAGGGAGCCCTTAGATAGCATAGGAAGTCCTAAAAGACCATTAGGATAAACCAAATTTACGAAAATGCCATTAATGAAATGGATAGAAAAAATTGGACGTTACCACTACAAGGAGGGGTACATGACCCATGTGGCACTACACAGTCCGTGTACTTCCCCGTGAGCCAAAACATAGAAATATTTCACTTGACGAAGGTTCAGAATGGAAATCCCATGCTTAGAAACAATTGTCATGGCGGAAGCTATACAAACAACCTCACGGGCCGTGTGAGGGGCCGTGAGACTACACCTGGTCCCAAAATTGTGGGATCTCAAGCCAAGGCCATCATATGGCCCAATATATAGTCCGTGAAGTGTCACACGGACCGTGAGGGGTCCGAATGTAATGTGCCTTAGTTTTAATCACCGCATGGAGGGCCAAAACCAAACTTTGAGGCCAAGGGTCACCTTACTGGAGGTCACACGGGCCGTGTTATCTCACACAGACCGTGTAGTCTGCCTTAAGGTGACACTTGGTCCAAATCATACTGAAAATGATAGTTTCAAAAATATCCGGGTCATTAAACCACGCCCCCCACTATTGAGCATCTCCATCGTGAGGTCCATGGGAATAGAGACATGTGGGATAAATATAAGGACAGCTATAGAGAGAACCTGTATGGGTCCATGGAACGTTATGATAGGTCATGGTAGGGGTTCCATTTGAGCCAGTCTAGTCAATTTATTCAGGCCTCACCTCAGACTCTAGAGGTTGACTGATGGTCTAGGGGAACTTTTAGTTAGAATGGACCCTCCACGTCACCGAGTAGAGAGCAAGAGATTGGATTGCGACAGCTTCAAGGCAAGATGGGTTATTTATTCAACTAAACAGGGTTCCAAGATGTTAGAGGTGAACACCAATGGTCATAATGGTTGTTATTCTTCTAGCCGGTCAGACCATGGATGCTATCACTATGGGGAGCGTGATTATTGGTCTAGAGATTGCTCAATAGAAGGATAACATTTCATACTCTATAGGTAGCTCGCTCTAGCCCAGCACCAACATCTTTGGCTGGAGATAAAGCCTAGTATCAGATCCAAAGAGGCGATCGATAAAGTTTTAGAGATAACAGGTCGGGTAATAGATGTTACCATAGAAGATGAGTCCATCAGGGCTACTTCCATACAACT
The DNA here is from genome assembly GCA_029948455.1 of Solanum rostratum. NCBI lineage: Eukaryota > Viridiplantae > Streptophyta > Magnoliopsida > Solanales > Solanaceae > Solanum > Solanum rostratum. The sequence continues at coordinate 52,899,235 of CM057055.1, forward strand.
CCAAGCGGTTAGAGGCCGAGGCATCAAATGTCTCTTACATAGGTATGATTACTTTATGTTAGCACCCCCATTATGTATTTTGACTGCAGTAAGAGACATCCTTTCTTTTGTAGTTGTGGATCTTTGTCGTACTAGGTTATATTTGTTATTGTGGCAAAGTAGCATTGTAAATGGTGCTTGATTCGCTTTCCTTGTTGACCTTCCATTTTTGCTTGTTATTGTGCTTGATTTGGATATTTATGCCTTGCCCTTATTATTGTTAGCTAGAGTGAGGTTGTTGTCGAGAGTAAGGGGTGATTATAAGAGTTGTTCCATAGGTATGACTAGTGAAAATTGTGGTTGATTTTCCCTATTAGTAGGGGTAAGCATTGGGTTTGTTCGTGGCTTTGCATTGCTTATCGGGTAGTTTCAGTGTGGATTTGATTCCCTTGGGAGATTCTGATAGTTTCGGCTATTCTTGGCTTGATTAATTATAAATTGATGCCAAAGAAGGAATTGAGGAATTCCTGGCAATTCTAAAATAAGTTGAGTTCTATTGCTAGGCAAGAGTATTATTTCAGTGATGCTTATTCTGTGGCGGTGCCAGTAGGTCTAGCAGAGTATATGGGCCCCACAACTCCGCCTTGTTGTGCTTGAGACTACAGTCAGCCACGATTTTTATGGACGAAAGTTTTTGTAGTAGTGGATGTTGTAATGACACTCTAGGTCATTTCTATGTTTTGGGTATTTTATCTCAACTACAACCTATCTATCATGACCCCGAGTCATTTTTGACTCACTGGCATTGACAGGTTGGTTGCATAGTTGCTCGTTTGAAAGATACACAATTTTTCATAATATTAGACTATTTAAAGATAAAATGTGTTTAGCAGCATAGCCAAAGTAAACGATCTAGAAATAAAATTCTGACAGTTCTATCAGCTCTGGAATGACCAAATTAGGCTAAAAGCGTGTTGGTGTTAGTTATACAGAGTGTTTTAAATTAAGCCTCCAAAATAGGTTAAATAGTTGACTAGTTAACATCCTTAGTAAACGTGCCCAAATAGGAATTCTAACAGTACTACTAGCTCTGAAACGTCAATTTTGGTCTAGGACGACCTTTTGTTTAGTTCTCGAGGCTTTTGGGTGCATTTTGACACCTCGATAGATTTTAATATTAGAAAGTAGGACCCACAACTGATCATAACGGCCTTTGATGGGAATTTAATCTACATCATTGAGTCCGGTATGTAGTTTTCAATTAGATTTCTAATATAGATTGTATTTTTCTGACTCTAGATGAGGCCAAACCATTGAAATTAAGATTGAGAAGTTGCTTAAAGTCAAAGGCGACATGATAATGTGGTCGAATCAGAAGGTGCGATGTGTCAAGAGGCCAAAAAATGTTTTTAAAAGGGGATAAATTCGGCCAATTTCAAGTTCGCAAGAAATAATTCAGATTGGGATATCTCTTTCGATTTTGATCCGATTTCGATGATTCAAATGACTAACTTGTGTATTTATTATAAAAGGGACATCATGAAAGTGTTGGAAATTGATTTTGACATAATGTTTTGAGGTAAAATTTGCTATCTTTTGGCCGTGTATCGAATACATTTTAGAAATTTTGGCATGCGATTTCTTATCAGTTTTGAGTCAAACTTTGATGAAATTCGAATCTATTCAGTGTTTTTTAAAGACGCACACTGTGGTAATGTCGAAATCGATTGATAGAGCTCCATTTTATGCGAAAAAGTAATTTTTGCTATTGTTATGTTTGTGTTTTTTCAGAAAATTTGGAATGCAATAACTCGATCGTTTTGAATCAGTTTTTAGTGAAAATTTTGTCTAAATGGAGGAGTTTTTAAGACACTTATAGTGATATTGATGAGTATTTTGTAATTACTCAGTTTGAGAGAAAATTGAGGACAAATTAGTTATCATATATAGTTTTTTATTGAAAAGAAATATTTTTCATTCTGGGCAACTTTATATCGTGATAGACCTCGAATTGAACCCTCATTATATATACAGGCTTAGGAAAGTATGGAGAATATTATATGGCCTTTGTTTTGGAATTCCACTCTGGGCCCACTTTTTTTTGCTCGAAAACTTACCAAAGCCTATTTTCTATGATTTTAATGTAAAAATGACTATATTGACGTTAGGATTCCATTTTTGACAGTATTTTGAGATCACTAAGAGGAGTACAGCCCCCCCCCCCTCCGTGAATTAGACAAGAGCGTGCATGATCAGCATCCAAGTAGGCTGGGTCTTCCCTTCTTATTAGACTGAGTTAGAATATGTAAATATTATCCGAGATGATCTAGATGTCTATGGCATGTTGAGGGCACGTGCGGCTAGCCCATTGATTCCCTGATGTACTTTTTGTTGTCTGGGCCGATAAGCTGATTATTTGACCTACTGAGGATTCCTTTAGGATTGATATACTGATTTTATGCAGTATATTGATTGGTTATTGTACTTTTGATTAGGTGGGGAATGACAGATGTACTGTTGACATGTTGCAAACCTGTGACTGTTGTATTCCTTGTCTACTATAATTATGCTTATAGGTTGTATTTATTGTGGTTGATCTGCTAAGGGCCATAATTCCTAGAATCTGATTTGTTGAGTGCTATATTGTTGTCGTTGATCTCTTAGATGTTATTGTAGATGTTGGCCAACTGAGGCTGTATTTGTCAGGTTTAACCTGTTGAGACTGGTTATGAGTTGTGTATCACTATTTTGTCGTAATTCGAGTAATCTGATTTTGGGGTCGGTGGTTAGTTTATTGATATTGTATTACCTTATTTGTTAATGGTACTTCACTTGTCACTAAGTAATGTTGTGAAATTATTCTATGAATTTAATTATTATGATTTAGATGATATGGTGATTGGTTTGTAATCCCAAGACCATGAAATCCATAATCTTGAACTTGACTTATCAAATTATGCCTTGAATCCAGAAGGCTTGATAAAATATTACTAATAAGTAGAAACTAATAATAAAGAATGATTAATTAACTATACCCGGATCGGGTGTCATATTCTGATGTGATATACTTAGGACCGGGTGTCACGTTCCGACATGATATACTTAGATTAGGTGTCATGTTTCGACACAATATACTTCAATAGGGTGTCACATTTTGACATGATATACTTGGATCGGGTGTTATGTTCTAACACGATATATTTGGATAGGGTGTCACTTTCCGACATGATAGATTTAGATCGGGAGTCATATTTTGACATGATAAAATGTGATCGGATGCAACGTTCCAGCATTATATAATATGGGATTGAATCCCATGTTCTGTCATGGTATAATATGGTGGAATTTGATGGTTACCACCTTGAGAGTAAGCCTTATGTAGCCTGCAGCTCTCCTGGGGCTCCCTTAGTAGGCTAGGCTTCCATGTCTCTTAAACTGAGCTAAAATGGGTAATGGTTGCCTGAATATTGTTGGAAAACTATTGACTTAAAGCCTGTTTGTACTGGATTAAGTTTGTAATTCCTATTTGAGCACATTAATGACCGTTCTATTATAATAATTTATTTAGTGTTGTTTGACGGTAAATAAATCTATTAAAGACAATAAATCTTGAAATGACTATGTTAAAGGCTATAATGTTGGCAATGAATCTGGCAAAGATTGGGAAATTTAGAACGAGCATGGCAAATGCTAATTGGGTATTTGCACTATTAGACTGATGGATATTACTTTTTGAATATCTATTAAACCTTTTGGGCTGCCAAATACTTAGAAATATACGATATCTTGGAAACTTGGTTTTCTATTATACTTCTGAATGCCTATTGAGATTCTATGTGGTATCCTGCCTATGTGTTGTATTCCTGGTCCTATAGGTTGACTTGTTAGGCCTTAGCCTACGGTTAGGTCAGTGATGCCCTAAACTTGCATTGTGTAGAGCTGGTGGTTGTTATATATACACATAGTGTGACTTGAGAGGAATAGACCCTTGTAGACCGGCTTAGCAGACTTGAGTCTGGTAGAGTAAACTCTCAGTTGATTGCTTCTGAGTTAGAGGCTCAGTTGATTGTTATTGAGTTATACGCTCAGTTGATTGTTCTTGAGTTGGAGGGTCAGTTGATTGTTCCTAAGTTAGAGGCTCAGTTTATTATCCCTGAGCTAAAGGACCGATTGATTATTCCTGAGTTAGAGGCTCAGTTGATTGTTCCTCAGTTAGAGGCTTAATTGATTATTCCTGAGTTAGAGGCTCAGTCTATTCTTCCTTAGTTAAAGGCCTAGTTGATTTTCAGACCACTTGATCCTGGCTAACATCCCCGGTTAAAGGACAGGTTGGAACATGTCTAGTTAAGTCTAGGCATAGTTTGGGAAGTAGAAGCTCAATATGACTTTGGGGTTACGTTTCATTTGAGATCTCATATAGTTCATTATCAACACCTATACCAATATACATATATACCCTATTCTTGTGTATAGGTGTACCTTCTAGGCTTATAGGGGCCCAGTCGGCATACGGTCATACACATTGGGGCCTTACACTTTGGTACATCTCTACATCTTGACCTTGTCTAGGTTGTGTTCGTGGTATAGACATACATCACCTAGTTTGGTAGTTTGGTTACTTGAATCTACGGACAATTATCACTTGCTTTTGGTTAGTGTTGCTCCATTCTGCTAGGTAGAAATATTGTGGCATTTTAGCTTAGATGGTTCAATCATAGTTGTGTTATTGGGACATGATTGTGTTCTTGTCTTAGTTTAGACTTGACATTTTTAGCCTTACATCTTTTCATTTTTCATTGTGTGTGGTGTACTGCCCTGGATTATGGGGGTCCGGTGGTGTATTGCCTAGCTGGTAGGTCCTTATACCTACGTGCATCACTCCGTTGTCTAAATACTTTTTACACCCACTAATATAAAAATGCATTACCTGGTTTCAGTAGATTTAGGTTACATTGCACCTAGAGTTATACATTACTTAGTTTTTGCAGCCAACCACTATAGAGTTATATTTTGGTTTATCCTTGCCTTATTTATTATTTTTACTCAGTCGACCTATGATGCCTACTAGGTACCTTAATCACTGGTATGCACTTCAACATTTTTGCATCTATTTCATGGTGTAGGTCCTAGCCCAAGCTAGCAGCGGTGATTCTTTCTGTGACAACTGTAGTCGGAGACTAATGGTGAGCAAATCACTGGTATGCACTTCAATATTTTTGCATCTATTTCATGGTGTAGGTCCTAGCCCAAGCTAGCAGCGGTGATTCTTTCTGTGACAACTGTAGTCGGAGACTAATGGTGAGCATTGGACATCCGTAGATCCTTTCAGTCTCCTTCTACATTTGTGGTTATGTTTTTTGCCTCAAGACTTGCCATATGTATTATTTTGGCCATGTATATGTACACAGAGTTGTATTATGGTTAGTGTGTTGTATCTTGTCTACATTAGTCTTATATAGGTGACATCCAGGTCCTGGGAGGGGATATTTTTTTGTTGTTGTTGTGTTGATAGATGCCTAGTATTATCTTGTGCTTATGTTAGTTTGGTTAAACATGTTTAATTATGTCTATTATTAGCTGTTCCAGGATAGGGTTAGCCATGCCTATAGAGGGTAAGGTAGGCGCCATCATGACATATAAGATCGGGTCGTGATATTGTCCTTGTTGAATCTTGGAGCCATAGTGTGGGATGAAACTTGTTTAAATTGCCTTTGTCAATCATGGGACTTTCCATTTTCACCATTCCTAGACCTTTGGTGGGAGAATCCATCGCTATCAATCCGAGCCCTTTTGAACTCCCTACCTTGTTTCATCCATTTTCATCTTTAATTTTCTCCGTGTAGGTCATAAGTTAGGGGATGACCATTTCTTTTCACATATATAGTGTTCTTGCATCCTTAGAAACCAATTTTGAGACACCAAAATTAACTTGCTCATCCTCGCCCTTGGATCAGCGACCACGAAAGGTGCATACATGGACAATTTAGAAAATATTAGGGCATACTCACTCACACTAATGCTCTTTTGGAGAAGGTTGATTAACTCTTGGATCTTGGATGTCACGCCCCGGGAGGGTACCCTTGGCATGGCCGGCACTCAGAGACTATTGCTAGTCCCCAAGCGAACCACTTAGCCTCATCACATCATTCAATCAAATAAACTCTATTGAACAGCGGAAAATATAAGTAAGTAATGGACACATCTCATCTAAAGTCTCAAAAGAATATATAAAATAATGAAGGCTAGTAGAAAGAACTAGCTCACAATCTCAACATCAACTCTCGACCATCGTCTATGAAGCCTCTATCACTAATCATGTGGTGCCAATGACAAATCTATGGCTACCCAAATCAAAATAAAAGAAATAGTCCAATCTAACTCTAAAGCATGATGAAATAAAAGTAGTGGATCCTCCGGAGTAGGGGAGGCTCACCAAATTAGCTTTGAATCTCAGATCTTCAACGGAGCGCCAGTCGATGATCTCTAGTACCTGCCTCTACATCATAAAATGATGCAGTCCAGAGTGAACGTCAGTACTTGGGATGTACTAGTATGTAAAATAGCTGAATGAAACAGAACCCGGTAGAATAATATGGAAACACTATCAACTCAAAATAAATATCAAATCACATCATTAGTCAAATGTCTCTCTATGCAAGAATAAAGAGTAGACAAGTGACCTATCAACAACTCAAAACTCATCAATCATCTCAGACTCATCTCAAAGGAATTCACCTCCTCTCATCTCATCACATCTCATCTCATCTCAAAGGAGCTCACCCCCTCTTATCTTATCACATCTCATCTCATCTTATCTCAGAGGAGCTCACCCCCTCTCATCTCATCCAGACTCGGAGTGATCAAGGTAGGAAATTTATGGGAGTTTCTCTTATCCGACAACAATTACTTATGAACCAGTGAATGTACAACAGTCACGCTGATGTTGCCACAGCCGTTCCAAACTTGCCAGGTAGGGAACGAATCGAAACCATATCAGCTCACCCAATATGGAGTCAGTCGCCAATAAGTCCTCTATTGTTTCAGGGACTTCTAATCAAGAGGGAACCACAATATATGTGATGGTTCCAAGCCTCATCTACGCATGGCGACATAGTTAATGAGTTCAAATGAGACTTACTCTTACTCATTTCGGTGCTCGATACTCCTCCCGTGACTCAATGCTCATAAAACCATCAATCCAAGCAAACCAATCTCGTAGGGACTTTAACCCCGTCGACGAGCGGTATTTCACAGGGACTTTAACCCTATCATCAATCAATCTTAGAGGGACTTTAACCCTCTTATCAATCAATCTCATCAATGACTCAAGATTGTATAACAATCATTAGGAAACAAGTGAATAGACATGTCGGTAGAGTTCATTTGTACGGACTCATAAGACAATCAAACTCTATCAACTCATCATCATTCTCTTATCACAATCACAATCACAATCCTAACTCAAGGCTCTAGACTCATCATTCTCTCATCACAATCACAATCACAATCTTAATTCAAGGCTCAGGACTCTATCCTCAAGTTCATTATGCATGCTTTTCAAATTAATCATGTAGGGTTATGCAAATTCTCAAGGAAAATATTCAATTTAAGAAAACAAATAGTATGATGATCATCAACATTAAAAACATGTAATTTCAAATCAATTTTCAAGAAAAAACATCAAATATTCATGCACGTAGACTCTTCAATCATCAACTCATCTATGACCTCTATGGGGCACATAAGAGGACAATCACATGCTTTAGTTTAGCCTTACATACCTAGAAAGTTGATATTACAATCAAACTTTGATGAATTACTAGCCTTCTTGGAGAATGATCCTCGATCTCGGTAGTTCTTTTAGAGTGGAAGAACTTGGAAAGACATTGCTTGAAGGGCTTATCTTTAATTCTTGGATTCTGGACTTAAAATCTTTAGAGTTCTTGATTAAGAACCATAATTCTTGAAAAAGAAGAATCAAGGAATCCTCTCTTAGAACTCTTGAATTCGTTTTCTTGAAACCCTAGGTTATGATTTAAGATTCTATTAGGGATTCATGAATAGATAAGAAATTCCGGTTAGGTAGATTGAAATTCATGAGGAATAGCTTATCTTGATGATGACTCTTTGAAGCTATCCTTAACTTGATGATTTTCTTGATGATTCTTGAGCATTTATGTTTAGGAGTGAAGGAGAGAGTTTTAATTATGAAAACTGACATTTTATGTGCTTAGGGCCTTAAATAGACCTCCAAAGGGTTTAGGATAAAAGTACCCTTAAATAAAATAAAAGGACATCGTTTAGCTTATCCAGAGAGGGTCCGCGATGTGTCCGCGATGCGGAGCCGTCGCGGATCTTTAGACAGCTCTGTATGTCTTCAGTAAAATGGTCATAACTCTCTACTCCGAATTCGAATTAAGGAGAAATAAGAAGCGTTGGAAAGCTAATTCAAAGATTTTTAATTTGATATATTATGAATCACCTAAATCATTATACGTTAGGAGATATGGGCATTTGAAGTTGACCCTTCTATCAACTCACACAAAAATTTAGTCGGTAGAAATTCTTTGGACTCGACTTGATGTAAAAAATCATTTATCAACTCCAATTTTATTCCCACTCTAGGAAATTAACTTTAACATCTATGCTCAATTAAGGATCATCAATTAAATCCTATATCATATGAAGAATGACTCGGTTTTAGCTTAGAAAAAAATTGGGGTGTTACATTATCCCCCCCTTGGGATCTTTCGTCCTCGAATGATGCACAAAGGTAGATATCAAGGCACGAATAAAATCAGAACTCTTCTCAAAACTCTCTCAAACAATCAAACTCTTGACTCCTCATCAATCTTTTTTTTTATCTCTATTCAGACTCAAGAATTGACACATCAACTCAAATAGATAAATCGGTTCAGATCAAAAGTACAGATATTATCTTAGACATTATCACGATCAAGCCGAATGGAACGTCAGAACTCAATCAATTCGAATCATTTGAACACCTCAACAATCAATCTTTCGAACTAAGGAAAGAAGACATCAACTCTAATCGAGAATAGGACCACCCTATAAACAAGACTCAAAGGACACTCTCATGCTCAAGTCTCCACCTCAATTGTGCTCCTTTTCATGGCACTCTACTCTATCAATTCAAGCTCATAGCTCTTATTCAATCTCAATAGTCTCTATTCAGACTCAAGAATAGCTACATCAACTCAGAAATAGACAACTCAATTTAAATCAAGAGTAAGGAAATTACCTCCAACATTCTCATCATCATCAGAATCAAGAACTCTCATTCTCTCTTGAATTCTTCCATCTCAAACTATTCTCGTCTTCTCTTAAGCCCTAGTCTTGTTCAATTGTTAGAAAAGGACTTAGGATGGGGATTTAGACCCTTTAACGTCAGAACGACCAAATTATATCGTGTATAAAGTTTAGGAGGGGTTGGGAATTGATCGAAATACTCCTCAAAAATATTAGAAATTTCCAATCTCAAAGTGACTCGGTCCGCGACGCGGGCTGGTCGCAAACATTACATTTTCTACAAAAATTTCTGAACAGTTTTTTTCAATCCCGTCAAAATCTTTTTGGAAAAAAACATAAGTGTCTCTCCGCGACAGGTGTGTGATGCGCCTCTGTCGCGCACCCCCACTGTTTTTCGTGTTGGATCAAAAAATTATCTCTTAATCTGGTCGCCCTAAAAATTGACCAAGACCTTTTCCCATTCAATTTTCTGTGCTGATCACAAATTCGGCCTCGGATTTTTCATACAAGCATTGGAAGACGTGTTACGCACATACCCTCCCTCTAGGGGTATTTTTGTAATTCTATCAGGCGTTACATCATCTCCTCCTTAGCTCTCAAGGTACTCTCTTTAAATTTGTAAATCAATTTCCTCTACTAGGCTATGAGCATATACCTTCACACGGTCAAGAGATCACTATCCACAAGAATATCTTAAACTCTTCTGTTATGCTATAGTTGCATACATATAACTAGCCACTCAAACTCTTTTCAACACTGCTACTCTTACCTCCTTCCAGTCTCTATGGAAATCTCTCTATATTTTCTATTCTCATAGCATACATGACCACTTCCCATAACTCTTACAATCAAACCTCTTCTCTTGCTTGCTAGAAGTGCTCCCATAAATTTAGTTGCACAAGAATTAGTCTATCATGGAAAACTCATCATTATCTATCCATAAGCCCCAATTAACTTAGTTACTAGGGATGATAAAGAATACTTACATCAGCCTATTCCACATCGACAATTCAAATATACTATCTAGATTCTTATAGTAGTCATAACTTAGGGCTTCACACATCTTTACGCAATCTTGGATACATATCTCAAGCATCTTCTTATCTATTCAGCTATCCTCATCTTCCCTGAGGGTCAATTGTACCCTGCCCATAGCATCACTTCTTGACAAATCAACGTCTTCATCTTCGAACATACACTATGGAAAGCCTCTTAGAGAAACTCTATAACTAAGACTATCATTCTCACGATGTTGTCTCCTCTTAAACACTACTCCTCAAAATTCAAGCTTAGGGTCTAGTACTAATGTGCGAATCTTTTACCCACCTCTCTAATATCAACTTACAACTATTAGGTAAAAATTTAGGGAACATAAGCCCACTAAGATCTTATAGCAAGTATTCAATCACACATCCTTTCCTCACAAATCAGTACCATTCACCTATCTAATCATATCTTCTTATCTGACTAAGCTCATAACTTGATAAGTCTCATGAACTCACAATTACAAATCATAAACCTAATTTAAATCTACCACAATGAAAGCACTCTTTTCCCCCATTCAACATCTACACTTCACCCTCAATAGTATGAATACTACAACAAAACAACATAACTTCCCTCTAATTTGAACACGCTCTACCACATTCTAAAAATAACTCTTCCTCTATACCTCATCATGAAAATCATAGGGTACTCACGGCTCTTTCATCAAACTTATGCCAATCGACTCATCACCTCATTACTTACTTAATAGGTACGTAACTCTAACTATAAGCCTCAATTAGCCATCACTCTTGCTATCTCGCCCCTTTCTTTCCATCATCATCCTTCTAACTTTGGGATGATTCAATTCTACTCAGGGTTTAAAAGACCTCCAATCTCACTCTTGGGTGGTAACAACTAACTCTATAAAGGTATAAGTTTCCTCTCTCATGGATCACGTCGGAAGCAAGTTTCGGAAAAAAATGGTCTGGGTACATCCAGAGTTAACTCAAATGCACGATCCATATAGTTAATTGTGCACTCTTTCTCGTCAATCAATCTTCGCACACTAGTCGGCTTCTCTCAAGCCTGGTGCAGTCTCTCTACCATTATGATTACTTTATCGCAGAGGATCTCGTTCTGTACGAGTTTGAACATTACCGTCTGGTTGCCTCGTAGATGAGCCATATTCGAAAGGTTTAGAACAGCGCACAAATCATCGCAGATTTCTTAGGAAATAGTTTTATCGCACAATTTAGAATATGAAAGAAGGGAAACTTTTCCTAAATATCCTATAGCCTCCAAGTTATAGATGTGGAGCTCTTCACACCAATAACAAGGACTCTACTAGACACGGCTTCATAGACTCCTGAAGACACTTGAACTCTGTGCTCTAATACATAGTTTGTCACGCCTCGGGAGGGTACCTTTAGCATGGCTGGCACTCAGAGACTATTGCTATTCCCTAAGCGAACAACTTAGCCTCATCACATCATTCAATCAAATAAACTCTACTGAACAGCGGAAAATATAAGTAAGTAATGGACACATCTCATCTAAAGTCTCAAAAGAATATATAAAATAATGAAGGCTAGTAGAAAGAACTAGCTCACAATCTCAACATCAACTCTCGACCATCGTCTATGAAGCCTCTATCACTAATCATGTGGTGCCAATAACAAATCTATGGCTACCCAAATCAAAATAAAAGAAATAGTCCAATCTAACTCTAAAGCATGATGAAATAAAAGTAGTGGATCCTCCGGAGTAGAGGAGGCTCACCAAATCAGCTTCGAATCTCAAATCTTCAACAGAGCACTTGTCGATGATCATTAGTACCTGCCTCTACATCATAAAATGATGCAGTCCAGAGTGGACGTCAGTACTTGGAATGTATTGGTATGTAAAATAGTTGAATGAAACAGAACCCAGTAGAATAATATGAAAACACTATCAACTAAAAATAAACATCAAATCACATCATTAGTCAAATGTCTATCTATGCAAGAATAAAGAGTAGATAAGTGACCTATCAACAACTCAGAACTCATCAATCATCTCAGACTCATCTCAAAGGAGCTTACGTCCTCTCATCTCATCACATCTCATCTCATCTTAGAGGAGCTCACCCCCTCTCATCTCATCACATCTCATCTCATCTCAGAGGAGCTCACCCCCTCTCATCTCATCTAGACTCGGAGTGCTCAAGGTAGGAAATTTATGGGAGTTTCTCTTATCCAACAACAATCACTTATGATCCAGTGAATGTACAATATTCACACTGATGTTGCCACAGCCGTTCCATACTTGCCAGGTAGGGGACGAATTGAAACCATATCAGCTCACCCAATATGGAGTCAGTCGTCAATAAGTCCTCTATTGTTTCAGGGACTTCTAATCAAGAGGGAACCACAATATATGTGATGGTTCCAAGCCTCATCTACATATGGCAACATGGTTAATGAGTTCAAGTGGGGCTCACTCTTACTCATTTCGGTGCTCGATACTCCTCTCGTGACTCAATGCTCATAAACCCATCAATCCAATCAAACCAATCTCGTAGGGACTTTAACCCCGTCAACGATCGGTATTTCACAGGGACTTCAACCCTATCATCAATCAATCTTGGAGGGACTTTAACCCTCTCATCAATCAATCTCATAAATGACTCAAGATTGTATAACAATCATTAGGAAACAAGTGAATAGACACGTCGGTAGATTTCATTTGTAGGGACTCATAAGACAATCAAACTCTATCAACTCATCCTCATTCTCTCATCACAATCATAAGCACAATCAACAATCACAATCCTAACTCAAGGCTCTAGACTCATCATTCTCTCATCACAATCACAATCACAATCTTAATTCAAGTCTCAAGAATCGATCCTCAAGTTCATTATGCATGCTTTTCAAATTAATCATGTAGAGTTATGCAAATTCTCAAGGAAAATATTCAATTTAAGAAAAAAATAGTATGATGATCATTAACATTAGAAACATGTACTTTCAAATCAATTTTCAAGAAAAACCATCATATATTCATGCATGTAAACTCTTCCATCATCAACTCATCTATGACCTCTATGGGGCACATGAGTGGATAATCTCATGTTTTAGTTTAGCCTTACATACCTAGAAAGTTGATATTACAATCAAAATTTGATGAATTACTAGACTTCTTGGAGAATGATCCTCGATCTCGGTAGTTCTTTTAGAGTGGAAGAACTTGGAAAGACATTGCTTGAAGGGCTCATCTTTAATTCTTGGATTCTGGACTTAAAATCTTTAGAGTTCTTGATTAAGAACCATAATTCTTGAACTCTTAGAACTCTTGAATTCGTTTTCTTGAAACCCTAGGTTATGATTTAAGATTCTATTAGGGATTCATGAATAGATCAGAAATTCTAGTTAGGTAGATTGAAATTCATGAGGAATAGCTTACTTGATGATGACTCTTTGAAGTTATCCTTAACTTGATGATTCTTTTGATGATTCTTGAGCATTTATGTTTAGGTGTGAAGGAGAGGGTTTTAATTATGAAAACTGATGTTTTATGTGTTTTGGGGCCTCAAATAGACCTCCAAAGGGTTTAGGATAAAAGTACCCTCAAAATAAAATAAAAGGACATCATGTAGCTTATCCAGAGAGTGTCCGCGATGCGGAGCCATCGCGGATCTTTAGACAACTCTGCATGTCTTCAGTAAAATGGTCATAACTCTCTACTCCGAATTCGGATTAAGGCGAAATAAGAAGCGTTGGAAAGCTAATTTAAAGATCTTTAATTTGATATATTATGGATCACCTTAACTCATTATACGTTAGGAGATATGGGAATTTGAAGTTGACCCTTCTATCAACTCACACAAAAACTTAGTCGGTAGAAATTCTTTGGACTCGACTTAATGTAAAAGATTATTTATCAACTCTAATTTTATTCCCACTCTAGGAAATTAACTTTAACATCTATGCTCAATTAAGGATCATCAATTAAATCCTATATCATATGAAGAATGACTCGGTCTTAGCTTAGAAAAAAAATTGGGATGTTACATTGGACTCCCTTAACTCTAATTGAAAGAAGCAATCTAGGAAGGCAACCTTGAATTCTTCCCATGCAATAGGACCAAAACATTCAACTCTTTCACCCACCCATTACTCATGCCTTACTCTCATAATTCCTTTGAGTTTATAGGCCACTAACTTGATCTTATCATCCAGAGGAAGCCCCATGAAGTCCACAATTCTATGAGCTTCATCAATGAACTCTTGTGGATCTTCATCCACCTAGAACCATGGAACTCGGGTGGGTTTATTCTCATGAAGTCCCAGACTCCATTCCTCGAGGTAGGCATATGAGAAGGAGAAGCAAAAACATGGTTAGCTTGAGCTATTACCACTTGTGTCAATATTTGGATGGCTTCTCGAAAATCTACAATTGTATTTGACCCATCTTGTGGATCTTAAGGGCTCGTGGAGCTTGTTCCTCATTGGCACAAACCCCTCATCACGAGGGTGATCTAATAGAACACATCATTAAAAAGTGCAAAGAAAACATCATTAGAATTTGAAAGTCTTAGGAAACACTCTGTGGCACGACATGAATTATAAAAGAAGTGAAGATTCCTTAAAATGCCTCATAGCTTCCTACTCATAAATGTGTCACTTCATAGCAATGAATACGACTCTATTTGACGTGGTACGTAGGACTCTCTAGGTCACTTCAAAATCTCAAGCTATGATATCAAATTATCATAGCCCAAGCTAGGCTCTAGGTGTGACACAACGAATGAGATTTCCAAAGGAACCCCAAACAAGATTTCTTAGCATATCAAAAATATCATGACTAAGGCTAGGCCATAGGCATAACAAGGGAAATGATGTAACGACCCAATTGGTCATTTTTGGCCTTATTTATAAAAATTACTATTTTACCCTTTCGTAAGTTGCTTTGCCCCTACTTTGAACTATTTGAATGGTTAGAACTGAAATCCCTAAGCTTTAAAAGTTGAAAATTTGAGCTTTGCTCTTTTTGAAAGCTTAAGTTGTGGAAAAAGTGAGTTTTCATGTCATTCTGAGTTTCAGAGATCGGATCGGGGATTTGTCGATACCATTAGCTTTGGAATGCCAAACCTAAACTACAGGAAGTTGCAGAACTGAGCTCTATTTTTCGAGTAGAACATGAATCCGAAATAAATTTCTAGATTTGAGACTTTCGAATTTTAGTACTAATTTCGACCCTTTTTTCCCTAAGCCTTAAATATGCCAATATGGGTATCAAAACGCACCTTTTGATATGTAGTATCCATTTTTGTAGTGGTTGAGCGAGTTCCGTGGATTATTTAGAGGCTTGAGTTGATTAAAAGCTTGTCCAAGTGCAGTTTCGGCATCAAGGTAGGTTGGGCTAACCTTTTTCGAACTGAATTTGTGCTATTGAGCATGCTTATGTGATAATTATGAGATGTAGATTGAATTGGGATTTGATATCATGATATGATTGAATTTGATAGGAATATAAGATTGATTATGTCGAATATTGAGTAAATGGCGTTCCTATTAATAAATTGAGATGAAATCTTGCGTTTTGAGATAATTGGAATATCATCATGATAATATGAGACTTGAAATAGTTCTTGGTTAATGTTGTGACTAATTGATGATGAGTATGATCAGTGTAAGAGTTATGAGCCCATTTGGGGTACTTATGGAGCTCGTTTTAATGAAATATGGTTATTTATGATTGTTGATGAGATAGACATGGTATATCCATATGATGTTAATACTCTATTCTTGCATTGGTATGCACCTATTTTATATTGACTAGTTGTGTTGGTATGCACAGACTCTTATGCTCTAATGTTGCATTGGTCTGCACCTATCTTAGGTTGACTAGTTGCATTGGCATGCACAGATCTTATGCTCTATTGTTGCATTGTTATGCACATATTTTATACTGAACTGGGTGCATTGGATGCATGGATCTTATTTCTTATTGGGTTGTATTGATATGCACACATGTTATATATGATTGATTGCATTGGTATGCACACATTTGATACATGATTAGATGCACTGTTATGCATATTTATCACTACATTTACATTATTTGAGATATTATGATGCATATTAAGGCAGTGGTTATGGCCTATGACGCCTCGAGATACTTCTAATCATGGCGTGCAATGCCTTATTATATATCATAGTACATGGCCTACGATGCCCAAGGGTTCAATCTTGTAGCTTCGGCTCGATAGATGTGTAAATCGGCCTTGCGACGGTCATGATTTTACCCCATAAATAGCCTGTGAGACCATTGCATTCATGCATTCATGCATTACATGGCATTACATCATTTGATCAGTTTACCATCTATAATTTCCATTATTCATGACTTTATTTTATTGTGTACTAACCATTTTGATGCAGGTGATAGGATTATTCGTGACTGCATACTTATTTGATTTCGCTTAACCAGTTGGTTTAACCTACTGGGTACATTTCGGTGTACTCACCCCTACTTTGTTTTTTCCCTGCAGATCCAGCACAGGGACCCGTACAGGGAAGCTGATTCACTCTTCATTGGACTTTTCTATATCCTTCTTGATCCTATATGTAAGACTCAAACTTCGAATCATTGTGGATCTTTGGAACTATTTTTATTGTTTTCCTTCAGACTTTGTACTAGACATTATGAGACAATCCTGTGTCATATTTTGAGATAATTGTATTTACCTTCCACACTATTTAGATGCTCTTGTACTTATGACTCCAAGTTTTGGGATATTTCTTATATCTTATGAGTTGGTTTCCGCTTTATTTATCATTCTTTAGTTGTGACCTATTTTTGGTCATGAGATGTTTGGCATAAGAGCACTAGGTTCATTGGGCTTGTGAGTCCAGAGTAGGGTGTCTAGTAGAGTCTCGTGGATCAATGTGCAAATGTCCACACTCATCTGCGGGAGGCTATGGGATACTCGTTAGAAAATATTTTCACATCTTGCTTCCATTCGTGCGTTCCTTTGTATTACCCATTTTAGAAGTGTCTAATCTACTTCTTCTATGCAAATACCGACTACCCTTCGATCAGCGGGAGAGTCGCAGGCAGCTGATGTGGCTCCCACCCGTGGTCAAGGTAGTGTTCAAAGTAGGACCAAGGGTAGAGGACATGTTAGAGGGGAAGCTCCACCTCAAGGGCAGACTAGATTAGCTTCTCCAGAGCCTGAGCTAGAGGGGCCTATGGATCCTATTCCACCACCCTCAGCCCTAGAGACTACACGCTCAGTTCAGGGGTTACTAATGAGTTTATTGGCTAGATTGGAGGGAGTTCCACTAGCCCCTGCTACTGTTGCGATACCAGTTTTGACTACACCGGTTGGTCCGTCTAGTTCTCCACCAGAGCCGGCTATGATTCATGTGGATCCTTCTTCGGCTCCAGCAAACCCTCTTATGACTATTATTACTCCACTTCAATTCGGGTACTAAGATTGAAAGTTTGGTTGTTGCTCCATCTACACCTCACTTGTTTCTGGTGCCACCATTTTTTGCCAGTCCAGCCATGTCTACACGAGCAAAAGAGTTTTGAGAGGTTTGTGCGCTTGGCTCCACCATGATTTGATGTCACTCTTGGCGATAGAGCTTATGATTTCTAGTCAGACTTCCAGGACCAATTATGAAATGTGCCTTTCCTTGAGTCGCGTGGGTTGCCTATACTTCATATCAGTCTACTGGCCTAGCCAAGGAGTAGTGGAGGTCAGTAGTAGCTTGTTGGATCTCCAGCTATGACCTAGGGACAGTTCATTGAGATATATTTGGAGATATTCGTGCCTTATAGCCACCGAGATGAGTTTATAGGCTACAGCAGGGATCTATGTATGTTTCTGACTACCACGCTAGATTTTAGGCTTTATCCAAATATGCCTTGTCTAGCATTCCTACTGAGTTCGAGATGATCCAACGATTCGCCAAGGGCTTGGTAGGGTATTTTCAGGAGGCAACAACTTCCTTGGTATTGGCTAGAGGTACTTTCCAGAGTGTTGTGGATCATGCTCATACGATAGAGTGTATCAGGCAGGATTGGGCACCCGCTATGGGATCGAGAAATTCAGAGACAGGGGTATCAGGGTCGGGCAATTCAGACAGCTCTTCCAGCATCTGATAGTGTTGATAGTTCCAGATCTGCTCGGGTGGGTAGTGCACCCAGGCATGGTGGCTTTTCAGGGCATCCATCTCAGAGACAAGAGACCAAGGCTTATTATCATTGTAATGAGATTGGCACTTGGCTCATCGTTATCCTTACTGTATACCTCATGCTCAGACTTCAAGCTCTCAACTAGCTCGTCCAGCTCCAGCACTGATACCCAGAGACACACCTCATGCTATGAGAGGTGGTGCTAGAGGAGTTCATGGTATAGAGAGAGGTGGTGCTCGAGGTGGTCCACATGATAGTGGTGAGCATGGAGTATACTATGTTGTTCTAGATAGAGTTGATGGAGAAGCCTTTGATGCAGTTATCATAGGTATGGTACCAGTTTTTCACCATTCGGCTTTAGTTTTATTTGATCCAGGCTTTACTTATTTGTATGTGTCGGCATAATTTGCTTCTGATATTGATATTATGTGAGAGATGCTTGCCGAGTGTATTTGTGTTTCCACCTCGGTTGGTGAATTAGGTTTATCGGGGTTGTGTTGTGACTTTTATGGGGAGAGATACTGTTGTTGATCTGATATTGTTGGATATGGTTGATTTCAATGTAATTTTGGGTATGGATTGGTTATCACCTTATCACGCTATTCTTGACTGTCATGCGAAGATTGTGACCTTATCTTGTCCCGATTTGCCTCAGTTAATGTGGATTGGAGCACTTGGCTCCTATCCTAAGGGCATTATATCTTATAATGCATATTTTTCAATTGATGGGGAAAGGGTGTTTGGCATATTTAGCTCATGTTCGGGTGGTTTCTCATAAGTCCTCGTCATTGGAGACTACTAGGGTTGCTCAAGAGTTTATGGATGTATTTTTGACTTATTTGCCTAGTGTTCCTCCGGTTCGTGATATTGACTTTTCTATAGATGTGGAGTCGGGTACTAAGCCTATATTTATTTCTCCTTATTGGATGGCTCTAACTTGACTGAAGGAGTTAAAGGAATAATTAAAAAATTTGTTAAGGAAAGGCTTTATCCGTCCGAGTGTATCTCCCTAAGGTGCTCCTATACTATTTGTAAAGAAGAAAGATAGCATTATGTGTATGTGTATTGACTATCATCAGTTTAACAAAGTGACAATTAAGAACAAATATCTTTTGCCTCGCATTGATGATCTTTTTTACTAGCTGCAGGGTGCCTCGGTGTTCTCCAAGATTGACTTGAGGTCCAGTTACCATCAATTGAGAGTTCGGGAGTTTGATATCCTGAAGACAACTTTTAGGACCCGTTATTGGCATTATGAATTCGTGGTCATGTCATTTGGGTTGACTCATGCCCTAAATACTTTTATCAAGTTGATGAACCGAGTGTTCAGGCCCTATTCAGACATCTTTGTGATTCTGTTCATAGATGATATCTTGGTTTATTCCAAGAGTGAGGAAGATCATGTTCAGCATTTGAGGACTGTACTTTAGAGAATAAGGGAAGAGAAGTTGTATGCTAAGTTCTCAAAGCGTGAGTTTTGGCTCAAGTCCCTTGCATTTCTTTGTCATATTGTGTCAAAAGAGGGTATTAAGGTAAATTCATCTAAGGTAGCAGTTGTTCCTGAGTGGGCTAGGCCTACTTCGGTGACGGAGATTCAGAGTTTCCTTGGTTTAGCAGGGCATTATTAGTGTTTTGTTTAGGGTTTTTCATCTATAGCAGCCTCGTTGACCAGATTGACTCAAAAGGTTGTAACATTCCAATGATCGGATGATTATGAGTTGAGCTTCCAAAAGCTCAAAAATTTATTAACTTCAACACTTTTTCTTGCTTTACCCAAAGAGGGAGTTCCATTTGTGGTATATTGTGGTGCTCCAGGTGTGGGTTTTGGTGGTGTATTGATGCAAAAGTAGAGAGAGATAGCCTATGCTTCTAGACAGCTGAAGCTGCATGAGAAGAACTACCCTACCCATGACTTGGAGTTGGCTACAATTATGTTTGTGTTGAAATTGTAGCAACACTATCTTTATGGGGTGCATATTGAGATCTTTACCGATCACCAGAGTCTGAAACACATCTTTACTCACCCTAATCTGAACATGAGACAGCGTAGGTGGTTAGAGTTTCTTACGAACTATGATATCTCTAATCTCTATAACCCCTAATATGGTGGAAAATGCTTTGCGTCAGAAGACTACTAGTATGGGGAGTTTGGCATTCTTGAAGGCTGGGGAGAGGCCCTTAGCTCTAAAGGTTAAATCACTTGCTAGGCAGATGGTCCGTTTGGACATTTCTCCTCTTTAGAGTGTTTTGGCATTTGTTGAGGCTAGATCTTTTTTGCTTGATCAGATATGTGCTCACTAGTTTGAGGACCCCAGATTATGCATGATTCGTGATAAAATGTTGAGAGGTGAAGCCAAGGTGGCTATTATTGATGTTGATGGTGTATTGAGGGTTAATGGTAGAGTTTGTGTGCCTAAAGCTGGGGATCGGGTGAGATTGATATTAGAGGAGGCCCATTGTGCTAGATATTCCATCTATCCAGATGTGGCTAAGGTGTATTATGATCTTAAACAACATTATTAGTGGTTTGGCATGAGGAAAGACATAGCTGAGTTTACAGCCAAGTGTTTGAATTGCCAACAGGTGAAGTATGAGCATCAAAATCTCGGTGGATCGATGCAAAGGATGCTCATTCCTGAATGGAAGTTGGAGAGAGTGACTATGCACTTTGTCACAGGTTTTCCCACGGCCTTGGGAAAGTTTGATTCAGTTTGAGTGGTCGTTGATCGATTGACCAAGTTAGCCCACTTCATACCGGTGAAGACTAACTACAAAGCGGAGCAGTTGGCTAGATTGTATATCCGGGACATTGTTAGATTGCATGGTGTGCCAGTGTCTATAGTATCAAAAAAGGGTTTGTGTTTACTTCTCACTTTTGCGGGATCTACAGCGTGGTTTGTGTACTAGAGTGGATTTGAGTTCAGTTTTTCACCCTCAGACTGATGGTCAGTTAAATTGCACCACTCAAGTATTGGAGGACATGCTTAGGGTCTGTCTTATTGATTTTGGGGCCCGATGGGACCAACTCTTACTATGTAACAATAGTTACCATTCTAGCATCCAAGTGGCACCATTTGAGGCCTTATATGGCCGGAGGTGTAGATCACCCATTAGATGGTTTGATTCAGGTTCGACTGAAGTGTTGGGTGTTGATTGGCTTCAGGATGCCATGGATCCGGTCCGACTGATTTAGAGTAGACTTTTGACAGCCCAGAGTCGTCAGAAGAGTTGTGTTGATAAGAGGGTTAGGCCTCTTGATTTCTCGGTTGGTGATAGTGTTTGCCTAAAGATTTCACCCATGAAGGGTGTGATGAAATTCGGGAAGAGGTGTAAGCTTAGTCCCAGAATTATTGGCCCTTTTGAGATTTTGAGGACAGTCGGTTAGGTAGCATATGAGTTGGCTTTGCCACCCAGACTATCTTCAGTTCATCTTGTTTTTCATGTTTCTGTGGTCCGACGGTATATTCCAGATGAGTCCCATATGATTTCTAATGACTCTATTGAGTTGGGTCCAGATTTATCCTTTGAAGAGGAACCTATAGCTATATTGGAAAGGCAGGTCCGGAGATTGAGATTCAAAGATATACCTTTGGTGAAAGTTCAGCGGCGACACTGTTCTGTTGATGAGGCTACTTGGGAGTTGGAGTCTAACATGCGAGCTATATATCCCCGCCTTTTTTAGGCTTGAGGTACTCCTCTTTTCCTTATCTTTGAGGACGTATATTCTTTTTAGTGGTGAATGATATAATGACCTGGTTGGTTATTTTTTGCCTTATCTGTCAAAATTATTGTTTTACCCTTTCATAAGTTGCTTTGGGCCTACTTTGAACTTTGAACGGTTAGAACTGAAATCTTGAGCTTTAAAAGTTGAAAATATGAGTTTTCGTCTTTTTGAAAGCTTAAGTTGTGAAAAAAGGTGAGTTTTCTTGTCATTCAGAGTTTTAGAGGTCGGATCGAGGATCTATCAATTGCATCAACTCCGGAATATCAAAATCGAACTACAGAAAGTTGCAAACTGAATTTGGAGTTAAAATGAGGTTGTAGGCCCAAAGTTGTGATTTTAGTCATTTTTGGAATCAAAGTTTGACTTTGGTTAACATTCAAAGTTCGGAAGCTTAGATCGAAATTATGACAGTTCCAATAGTTCTGGATAGTGAAACTAACACTAAACATGGTCTCATCATAATTTTTGGAGTTCCGAGGGTATTTTTTGTATTTTGATGCCTTAAATTAGTTTTACTGGCTTGCATTGGTAAATGTGCCATAAAGGCCTCGGAATCAAATTCTGATGATTCCATTGAGTCCAAATCGTTGTTTGTAGTTTGGCCACACATAAAGTTTGTGAAATTCTGATTTCGGATGAGTTTCGAATACCTATTCTGAGTTTAATTGAAATTGTGTGTTGCTGGTGCAGTTTTCTGGTGCCGGATTACTCTCTTCTCCACGTTCTTGGAAGCGCTTCTGATTCATGGAGGTCTTGGGACTTTTATACTCCACATTCGCGGGATAGGCTCTGCATTCGCGGAGCACTTTACATACCTGAACAGTTTTTAATTAGGGAAACATCACTTTTAATCTATTTTTGAACTTCTAAGCTTTTTGGGGTGATTTTGGAGAAGGGTTTTCAAAGATTTGTGTTAGGTAAGTATTTCTAACACTAAGCTAAGCATTTTTACCTTGATTTTAGCTTTGATTTCATGAATTTAATCACCAAAAATTAGGGGTTTTGGACTAAGTTTTCCAAACTTTAACCATTTATTTCTCATTCAATTGAAGCTTGATTTTAATGGGATTTTCTCCCTTGAGCTCTATTTTTCAAGTAGAACATGATTACAAAATCAATTTCTAGATTTGAGACTTTCTAATTTTAGCCCTAATTTTGACCATTTTATCCCTAAGCCTAAAATATGCTAATATGGGTATCCAAATGCACCTCTTGATGTGTAGTATCCATTTTTTATAGTGGTTGAGTGATATGTGGATCATTTGGAGGCTTGAGTTGATTGAAAGCTTGTCCTAGTGCAATTTCGGTATCGAGGTAGGTTCGGCTAACCTTTTTTAGACTAGATTTGAGCTATTGAGCATGCTTATGTGATAATTGTGAGATGTAAATTGAATTGTGATCTGATATCATGATATAATTGAATTTAATTGGAATATGAGGTTGGCTATGACGAATATTAAGTAAATGGTGATCCTATTGATTAATCGAGATGAAATCTTGTGTTTTGAGATAATTGAGATATCATCATGATAATATGAGACTTGAAATAGTTCTTGGTTAATGTTGTGACTAATTGATGATAAGTATGATCAATGTAAGAGTTATGAGCCCATTTGGGGTACTTGTAGATCTCGCTTCAACGGCATATGGTTATTTGTGATTGGTGATGAGATGAGACATGGTATATCCATATGATGTTAATACTCTATTATTACATTGGTATGTACCTATATTATATTGACTAGTTACATTGGTATGCACAGACTCTTTTGCTCTAATGTTGCATTGGTATGCACCTATATTATGTTGACTAGTTGCGTTGTATGCACAGATCTTATACTCTATTGTTGCATTGTTATGCACATATTTTATACTGGACTGGGTGCATTGGTATGCACGGATTTTATTTCTAATTGGGTTGCATTATGCACAAATGTTATATATAACTGATTGCATTGGTATGCATACATTTGATACATAATTAGATGCATTGTTATGCATATTTATCACTACATTTACATCATTTGAGATATTATGATGTATATTGAGACATCGGTTATGGCCTGCCGCACCTCGAGATACTTCTGAGTATGGCCTGTGACGCTCTCGGGTTCTCTCTTATAGCTTCGGCTCGATAGATGTCTACATCATCCCCACGGCAGTCGTGATTTCACCCTCATACATGGCTTGCGGCGCTATTGTATCATGCATTGCATGGCATTGTATTATTTGATTGGTTTATCACTTATAATTGTCATTATTCATGACTTTATTGTATTGTGTACTAACCATTTTGACGCAGGTGATAGGATTCTTTGTTGTTGCATACTTGTTCCACTTCGCTTACCCAGTTAGTTGAACCTACTGAGTACATTTTGGTGTACTCACACCTATTCTGTTTCCTTCCAGTAGATCAAGCATAGGGAACCGTACAAGGTTGCTGATTCACTCTTCGTTGGACTTTTCTACATCCATCCTGATCCTACCGATGAGGCTTAGACTTCGAGTCATCGTGGATCTTTGGGACTCTCTTTGTTGTTTTCTTTCAGACTTTGTACTAGATATTATGAGATAGTCTTGTATCATATTTTAAGACAGTTGTATTTACCTCCTGACAATTTAGGTGATCTTGTACTTATGACTCCAGATTTTGGAAGATTTTTTATATCTTATGAGTTGGTTTGTGCTTTATTTATCTTTCTTTAGTTGTGATCTGTTTGGGTTGTGAAAAATGAGGACCACGAGAGACCCTCAAACAAGCCTCTTTGCATTCGTTCGAGCATTCATAGGTAATGAACTAATAAACATAAGCGGAAACATAGGGATGGGGACTAAGGGATCACAGCATAAAATAGAGAAAATATGTTAAACTATAGGTCAATTACATTTTTGTCCAATACTACCTCTACATACTAAGCTTGATAGGGGCTAAGACATGTACAAATCCCAACCTCAAAGAATGTACAAAATAATAGTGTCAAAACATAAACAATCTAAAAAGAAGATAGGTTCGTCTTGAAGCATCAGGACTCACCAATGGGTCTTCGGTAGCAATTAAAAAATCAACCTTGAGTGTAAGGAAGAAGGTTACCTATCCCTACACTGTGAGATAATATAGGCATAGAATACGCATTAGTACTTGTATTGTGCTAGATATGTGGGTCTACGATGCAATGATAACAAAGCTCATAAGTATAAGTAATTAGGCTAAGTACATATCATAATAAGAAATAAATCCATAAGTAGAGATGAATGAGAAATGGATTAAACCATGAGCAAAAAAATATAAATATCATAGAGGAGATATACATATATGGGAAAGAACTATAACTGACAATAAGACCATGCGAGCTATAACATGAAATCTAACGTAACCCCCTACATTGGAAGGGGAGACTACTTTCCAGGTAGAACTCCATCAAAATTCATATCTTTAACATTAACATTAGGATCATATGTGGACCACTATCCTAGCCTAAAAAGGAAACTTATGGTGGCAACATAGTTACGAGACTAGGAGCTTATACTAGGGACCCCTTAGGTTGAGTCCCCCCAAAACCTCATTCGCTGCTATGTCAAGTAACACAGAATATCAATACATTAAAATAGTCATTCCTAGACTTTAAGTTTAATAGCAATAATGAAATCCATAGAATAGCTCATGAACATTAAGGATTCAAAATGTGAGAATCATCCTTATCACATAGGGAATCCATCATCTAGGTGAGAAAACCTTTCATCAATCATTCATTTAGTCATTAAAAAGTCTTCCATAATCACATTAATAACTTTCATAAACTTAGTTGAAACCTTTATCATTGAAAACATATTTCATTGAAACATATAATAAAACTAGGTGGATTAAAGCATTTGACTCAAACATGAAATGAAAGGAGACCATGCATAAACATTATGAAATTCATCAGTTAGAATGGTTCATAAGGCAACCCATCATGAAGTCTCAAAAACCTAGGTAGCTTATCATAAAGAACGCCTTGTAAATCCATAACTTTTTATAATAAAGTTGCAATTAATAGCTAAAATATCATATGGTGGTAGATAAAACATAATACATGTATTTAAAACTAACTCATAAGAATACATGAATTTAAATAAGGATAATTTGAGGATTTGAATTGTCAAGGCCCGATTTCTCGAACCCTGATAGCGTCTACTAACCCCACGTAGATAAGCCAAAACTCTACGGCCCATAGCATACGCGGTGGGCCATACAACACTCACAATAAATAATAATAAATAAAGGAGGAATAAATAAGAAATGCAGAAGCAAATCATGACATAAGTAGATACAAAAGCTAAATCTCAACCCAAGAATAGTGATGTGGCATAAACAGGAGCTAAATAAATACAGTATCCAAAAGAGACCCAGACATATACAGATGATCAGACTGAATATAAATGGGTCTAAAGTCTGTCAAGAGATAAATGACCAAATAAACAACTCCTGAATAAAAGACTCGATCAGCGGGGAGGCAGGCTCACCGAATCCTCCAAAATGTGACTCCTCAGTCCGCACGATCGCGATGCCTACGCTGACCCACACCTGGCTCTGCACCACGAGAAGGCACAACAAGTGTAGCATGAGTACCACAATAAAGTGATACCCAGTAGGCAAGGCCGACTAGGATCAATAAATATAACATAATAATAACGAGGTAAGTAAAACAGGCAATATCATTGAGAAAACAAATACCAACATGACATAATGTACATACCCAATGGACAACAATAGTAACAACCTTGGGCACCCCTAGCCCGAATAATAAGAAAATCTCGAAGCCACCGCTAGGCAAATAATACCATACCTCTATCACAGCCCGAACCAATATAGTATTGAATACCAAAACGCAGGAATAATAAGCAAGTAAGTAAGTAAATGCGGAAAGTAAAAACGAATATAACAAGCAAAATTTACCTGGCGTCCCATACCACCGGCAAGTACAAACAGTCAAAGCAAAACCCACCGTGACTTCCCCCGTAAGCCCGGTGGACTCAACAAGAATATAAGCAAGGAAATGGGGGCGGAAATTAAGTAAGTGGAACCAAATCCGTCAACTAAAACAACACCCGCTCGAGCGAAACACCCACCCCTAGGATGACGCGAGCCACAATCCATATAAACCAACCTCTATGGCAATATGCGCGAACATGCTCAGTGTAGGTCGACCTCTACGACGACACAAGCAAAGGCTCAGCATAGCTCAACCTCTATGAAAAATGCTAGCTAAGTAGGGCGTGCGCGTCAACCGCTATGACCGCTATACAAAACAACATCAACAACAAATCTCAAAAATATTGGAATCCTACTACTAAGGATCTCACGATGCAACTCTCACAATAGATTATATCCACACATCCCATACTCTACGTACCCCCCTACGGCACCACAAGCCTACCGGACACAACTCAAATCGTCCCGTCTACATCCCGCGACGGGACCCCAAGTTCACTAGTGAGGGGTAACAATATAAACGAGGTCAAATCAACCTAAAGATCATCCTATTCACTAGCCACTATCATATTACATTTATTCAAACCAGTCTCACATTGCTACGAGGTAAACCGAGCCTACCTAGGCGCCGACGATAGCCAAAACGAGCAAGAATAGCCCCAACGTTACAAACTGGCTCACAAATCAATGAATACCTATCAAATATATATTCTAGACATCAATAGGAGCGTTTTGATACCCATATTGCAATACAAAAATTGCCGGATCAAGCGAGCCTAAAAACGAGCCCTCGAGCCCGAAGCTCCGAAAAATATTTCGAACACACTGGGTCGTCCCTCATGATTTATGGGACTCATGGTTTGAATTTGAGCTCCAACGGACCACCAAAAGGTCCTCAAACGCTCAAATTACACAAACTAATTAGTGCAAATTGACAATACGGCGTTCAAAAATTTCAAGACTTACCCGCGGTGATCACACTAGCTCCAAGACCAAGAATCAATCCTCAAACACCCAAGAAGCTAGCAAAAATCATTGGGTTTAATTATAGTTAGTAAACACCCCCAAAATCACTAAAAACGAGTTAAGGGTGAAGAAATTACCTTAATACCGCGATAACAATCGATCCCACACGTTCCAATATCGACATCCACGAATTTCCACTCAAAATTCACCAAGAATCGCCACCCTAACCCTTATTTTCTTTCAAAAATCGAAATAATGAGACATGGGGGGCTAAGGGGCTGTTTTGGAGGATTAAATAAGTTGGGCCCAATTGTTTACCCTTATTAACTAAAACAAACCACATATGGCATAAGTGAATCAGCAGTCCAAGTGGCCTTGGGCCAAACTATCCTCCAACATGGGCCGAGATTGAACCCCATTAGCAGCGCCCTTTTATACAATTTTTTTTTCATTTTTAACAGCAGCTGAAAACTTCTTATCAATTTCGTCGGTTATTTCGAAACTCAAACGGAGTCCGATTTTAACAAACTTTATATGCACTTATATATTTTTCGACCTTTCAGATCCAACGGAACCATCTGTTTTTTATATACGATGCTCCGATATGGCTGAAATAGCAGAAAGACAGCAGTGGAAAATAGCTTTTTATCAATTTTCTTGGAATTCCGTCGGTTATTTTGAAACTCAAACGGAGTCTGATTTTAACAAACTTTATATGCACTCATATGTTTTCCGACGTTCCAGACCCAACGGAATCGAAAAAATCGCGATCGGAGGTTGTTTGCTCAAAAAGAGTCATTGAGTTCCTTTAACGAATAAGGAACTCGGGGGGC
Source organism: Solanum rostratum (assembly GCA_029948455.1). Classification (NCBI taxonomy): domain Eukaryota; kingdom Viridiplantae; phylum Streptophyta; class Magnoliopsida; order Solanales; family Solanaceae; genus Solanum; species Solanum rostratum. Next base: position 52,928,153 of record CM057055.1, read on the forward strand.
CAAAATCACAACGAAAACCCCGGGAATCAAAACGACACCTCCCCTAGCCTAAAATCATCATTTAAAACTGTTAGGATTCGACGGAAATGCAATAGGACGCACCGTTTGACAGGAAATGCAATATGGCTCCACTTTTACCGATAAACTTCAAAACTTATAAAATCGAGCCTAAAATCAAGCCGAACTCATCCGGAAGCAAACCAATAGTCTATCTTGACTATTTTCGACGTTACAGAGCTAATGGAAGTGACGAAAATGGGTTTTGATGCTCCGATCAATAAGTGCTCCCTTTTTGAGCCATTTCCTTAAGCCTTAAGAACTAAATTTTCATATTTTAGCTCAAAATCTTCCGTGAGGTTCCGAGAACCAAACCGAGACTTCACTTAAGTCATATTCGATATTTCGGAGCTAATGGAACTGTCAGAGCTCGATTCTGACATCGTTTGCTAAGATTTCACTTTTTGGTGCACTTAACTTAAGCTTAAGTTCCAAAAATGAGGAAAATGGGATATTTATGAATTTAGTCACCGGGGCACCGGACTACCAGTCCCAGCAGGTCGTATACGACCTGGGGTAACTGTATATACGCTCTAAATATGAAAAAATACATGAAAAATATAATTTTGGCCATACGGGTCATCACAATATCCCCCACTAAATGGGACTTTTGCCCTCAAAAGTCCAAGTGAGAAAGGTACCTGGAGTCTCGAACAAGTGTGGATATTGTGTCCACATGTCCCGCTCTATCTCCCAGGTAGCCTCCTCGATTGGTCCGCGTGCCCAACGAACCTTCACAACCGGAATCTCCTTAGTCCTGAGCTTCCTCACATCTCTAGCAATAATAGCCTCAGGTTGCTCAATGACTGAAAGCTGGTCATCAACCTCCACCTCAGTTGTATCCTGCTGAAGCACATGTGACGGGTCTGATACATACTGTCGGAGTATGGAGACATGAAATACAGGATGTACTGCTGACAACTCAGGTGGTAAGGCTAGTCTGTAGGCAACCTCCCCAATCCTCTCAAGTATCTCATATGGCCCAATGTACCTCGGACTAAGTTTGCCTCTCCGGCTGAACCTCCGTACACCCTTCATGGGCGAGACACGCAGAAACACCCTATCACCCATGCTAAACTCCAACGATCACTGCCTACGATCTGCATAAGACTTCTGCCTACTCTGGGCCTCACGAAGTCTATCCTGAATCACACGGACCCTATCAACGGTATCCTGAAGTAGCTCAGAACTCTGGTGCATCATCTCGTGACCGCTAAACCAACCAATCGGCGACCTGCAGCGTCTACCATATAATGCCTCAAAAGGAGCCATGCCAATGCTGGAGTGTAACTATTATTATAAGAAAACTCCGCTAATGCCAAGTACCTGCTCCAACTACCGCCAAAATCAAATACACAAGCCCGCAACATATCCTGTAGTACCTGAATAGTCCGTTCGGACTGGCCATCTGTCTGGGGGTGAAATGTTGTGCTCAACAAGACATCAATGCCCAACTCACGCTAAAATGCCCTCCAAAATCGAGAAGTGAACTGAGTACCACGATCTGAAATGATAGAAACAGGCACCCCATGCAATCTCACCACCTCAGAAACATACAACTCCGCCAACCTCTCCGCTGTCCAAGTCGTCTGAGTAGCTAGGAAGTGTGCGGACTTGGTCAATCGATCCACGATGACCCAAATCTGATCATGACCCCTAGGCGAACGAGGAAGACCTATGATGAAGTCCATAGTAATGTTCTCCCATTTCCATAAAGGAATAGGGAGGCGCTGCAACTCACCGGTCGGTCTACGATGCTCAACCTTAACCTGCTGACAGGTCAAGCACCTAGACACAAAAGTAGCTATCGAGCTCTTCATACCCCGCCACCAATATAATTGTCGAAGATCCCTATACATACGAGTCGTGCCGGGATGAACTGAGTACCTAGTACTATGGGCCTCTCTCAACAAGGCCTGGATCAAATCACCAACCTTAGGAACCGCAAGTCTACCATGAACCCAAAGTACCCCGTCAGAATCAATCCTAGCCCACTTGAACTCACCGCTAGCAACCCGCTCTCTCAGCTCAACCAAACTAGGATCCTCGAACTGGCGACGACGAATCTGATAATATAAGGCAGAGCTAGACGCAACATGAGTTGTAACTCTATCTGGAGACGAAAGATCCAACCTAACCAAGTTGTTAGCCAAGGACTGGACGTCCCGAGCTAAAGGTCTCTCCGAAGCTGGTAAGGCTGCCAAACTACCCAAGCTGACCGCTCTCCTACTCAAGACATCCGCTACCACATTAGCCCTGCCCGGATGATAAAGAATACTCAAATCATAGTCCTTCAGAAGCTCAACCCATCTCCGCTGTCTAAGGTTAAGCTCCCTCTGACTAAGAATGTATTGTAGGCTGTGGTGGTCAATGTAGATATCACAATGCATTCCATATAGGTAGTGTCTCCAGATTTTGAGCGCAAATACTACCGCCGCCAACTCTAAGTCATGAGTGGGGTAGTTACGCTCGTGAGTCTTCAGCTGGCGAGAGGCATAAGCAATCACGTGGCCCTCCTGCATCAAGACACAACCCAACCCAATACCTGAGGCATCACAATATACGGTATACGGCTGACCCTCGACCGGTAATGCTAACACTGGGGTTGTAGTCAATAAATCCTTTAGTTCTAGAAAGCTGGACTCACACTCCACGGACCACTGAAAAGACACCTCCTTCTTCGCCAATCTAGTGAGGGGTGCAGCAATAGACGAGAAACCCTGAACAAACCGACAGTAATACCCGGCTAGACCCAAGAAGCTATGAATCTCGGTAGGAGTAGTAGGTCTAGGCCACTCACGAACGGCAGCCACCTTGGCTGGATCAACACTAAGCCCAGCACCCGATACGACATGGCCAAGGAAAGCAACGAACTCCAACCAAAACTCACACTTTGAGAACTTAGCATAAAGTCGCTCAGTCCTCAAAGTCTCCAACACAATTTGTAGGTGCCGCTCGTGCTCTGCTCGACTCCGCGAATACACCAGAATGTCATCAATGAACACAATCACGACGGAGTCAAGGTAACGTCTGAACACCCGAGTCATCAAGTCCATAAATGCGGCAGGAGCATTAGTCAACCCAAAGGACATGACTAGAAACTCGTAGTGACCATAGCGGGTCTTAAAGGCTGTCTTCGGGACATCCTCAGCCCGAATCCTCAACTGGTGGTAACCGGACTGCAAGTCAATCTTAGAGAACACGGTGGCTCCCTGCAACTGATCAAACAAATCATCCACTCGAGGCAAGGGATATTTGTTCTTTATGGTCAGTTTGTTCAGCTGCCTGTAATCAACACACATACGCAAAGATCCGTCCTTCTTTTTCACAAACAAAACTGGAGCACCCCAAGGAGATATACTAGGACGAATAAAACCTCTATCAAGTAGATCCTGAAGCCGGGTACTCAACTCACGAAGCTCAGCAGGAGCCATACGATACGGAGAAATAGAAATAGGTCGAGTACCCGGCTCAAGGTCAATACCAAAATCTATATCACGCGGGGGAGGAAAACCAGGAAGGTCAGCAGGAAACACATCAACATACTCACAAACAATAGGAACAGAAGCAGGAGACAATACATCAGCACTAGTATCACGGGCATGCGCTAAGTAAGCAAGACAACCACTAGCAACAAGTCTACGAGCCCGACAACATGATATCACCCTCATCGATGTACGACTAGTGGGTCCACACCACATCACCGGGGGCACACCAGGCATAGAAAAAGTCACCGTCTTGGCATAACAATCCAAGACCACACGATAATAAGATAACCAATCCATGCCCAGAATCACATCAAAATCAAGCATGTCTAACTCTATCAAGTCTGCCCGAGTGTCACAACCCCGAATAGTCACAATACACGATCTATATACACGGTCCACCACGAGGGCCGCCCCAACAGGAGTAGATACACTCAAGGGAATAGATAACGTCTCAGTAGTCAAACCCAAACGAGAAGCCAAGTACACAGACACATAAGATAGAGTGGAACCCGGGTCAAATAGTGTAATGCGGAATGCCCACAAACAGATAACATACCAATGACGACATCATCAGCACCCTCGGCCTCAGCCCTGTCAGGAATGGCATAAAGCTGCTGCGGTGCTCCCTCCTGTCTCTGACCACCCCGGCCCCTCTGACGTCCCCTCTGACCTCCACCCCTAGCTCCCTGAGCTACCGATGGTGCATCTCTGGCTGGCGGTACTGCCTGAATAGGTTGTGCAGGTAGTGCGGTAGTACGCTGTGGCCTACGACGAGGACAGTCTCTCACGTGATGACCAGCATCACCACACTCAAAGCAACCACGACTACGACGACCCCCAATCTTACTAGGACAATCCCTAGAGTAGTGACCAACCTCACCACAACTATAGCAAGCCCCTCTCTCTCTGGCTGTACCTCGAGAACCCTTAGCTGAAGTACCAGAACCAAAACTTTGGCCCCTGGTGGGCTGGCTGGACTGACCCTGCTCGGAAGTATGTAGTGTAGCATGATAACTCTGGCCCTGACGGCCCTGTGACTGACGAGACCTCGAACCACCACTTCTGTGACCACCACTCGCTGACCGGGTACCTGAAAAGCTACCCTGATGTCGTGCCCTCTTATCACCGGCTTCCCGGGCCCGATGATCAAAGAGCTCCTGCTGGCGAACCTCCTCAATGATCTCAACGAGGGTACCACCTCGCGCAACAGTACGGTCAACCTGTCTCTACCTCTCCAAAGTCAACCGGTCAACAAAGAATCTAACTCTGGCCTGCTCAGTAGGTAGAAGATCAGGAGCATAGCGGCCCAATCTCGTGAACTGGGCCTCGTACTCGGAAACCAACATCGACCCCTGCTGCAACTGTAGGAACTGAGAACGAAAGGACTCTCTGACACTGCGAGGTGCATACTGGTCTAAGAATGTATCTCTAAACTGCCCCCAAGTAGGAGAGGGCGATCCCATAAGCCTACAATCAATGTACGAACGATACCTGTAACCCGCCTCCTTATCCAGGAGGTAAGAGACAAAGTCCGATCCATGCGACTCAAATACCTGCAGAGTCCTCAGTCTACTCTCAACAACGGTGATGAACTCGGTGGCATCCTGAGATGGAGCTCCAGAAAACCGTACAGTGGCAATCCTCAAAAACCTGTCCAAGGCCTTCCCGACCTCAGTAGCCGGGAGAACAGTAGAAGTAGTGGTTGCGGCAGCACTGTCATCTGGAATAGGCGCCTGAACCCTCTCTGGTGGCGGCTCAGTAGCTGGAGCCTCAGCGGTATGTAACACAGCTCGTGCTGCACCCTGGGAAGAAGACTCCAGAGTAGATGTAGTGGGGGCGGCTGCCCCGCCAATCATCTGCATCATCTGCAGGAATAGTGTCTAGAATGCAGGAGATTGGAATAAAGACGGCGCGACCGGTGAGGCGGCTGATGCCGACTGGGGCACTATAGGCGGGTCTGCCACTCCCGCAGGTGCTATAGTAGTAGTAGTGGTAGGCGGAGGATCCTGAACTAGTATAACAATCCTCTCAACTCCCTCCATAGCCGGTGGAGGAGTATCCTCTCCCTGGGTAGCTCGCGTGCGTGCCATCTGCGACAAGAGTGAAGCCGATAAGCTATATTCAAGAAACTAACTTAACCCATTCGCACGAAGAGATTAGAAAGGTCAACTACTTTCCTAAAGCGCCATGTAGCTTCTCGTGAATGAAATTCCAGGCATCCCCGAAACCATTCACAAGACTCTACCAACACCGCTCCTATTTGACACAAAACTACAAGAACCTAGGCTCTGATACCACTCTATCAAGGCCCGATTTCTCGAACCCTAATGGCGTCTACTAACCCCACGTAGACAAGCCAAAACCCTACGGCCCGTAGCATACGCGGTGGGCCATACAACACTCACAATAAATAATAATAAATAAAGGAGGAATAAATAAGAAATGCAGAAGCAAATCATGACATAAGTAGATACAAAATCTAAATCCCGAGCCAAGAATAGTGATGTGGCAAAAATAGGAGCTAAATAAATACAGTATACAAAAGAGACCCAGACATATACAGATGATCAGACTGAATATAAATGGGTCTAAAGTCTGTCAAGAGATAAATGACAGAATAAACAACTCCTGAATAAAAGACTCGATCAGCGAGGAGGCAGGCTCACCGAATCCTCCAAAATGTGACTCCTCAGTCCGCATGATCGCGATGCCTACGCTGACCCACACCTGGCTCTGCACCACGAGAAGGCACAACAAGTGTAGCATGAGTACCACAATAAAGTGATACCCAGTAGGCTAGGCCGACTAGGATCAATAAATATAACATAATAATAACGAGGTAAGTAAAACAGGCAATATCAGTGAGAAAACAAATACCAACATGACATAATGTAAATACCCAATGGACAACAATAATAACAACCTTGGGCACCCCTAGCCCGAATAATAAGAAAATCTCGAAGCCACCGCTAGGCAAATAATACCATACCTCTATCACAGCCCGAACCAATATAGTATCGAATACCAAAACGCAGGAATAATAAGCAAGTAAGTAAGTAAATGCGGAAAGTAAAAATGAATATAACAAGCAAAACTTACCTGGCGTCCCATACCACCGGCAAGTACAAACAGTCAAAGCAAAACCCACCGTGACTTCCCCCGTAAGCCCGGTGGACACAACAAGAATATAAGCAAGGAAATGGGGGCGGAAATTAAGTAAGTGGAACCAAATCCGTCAACTAAAACAACACCCGCTCGAGCGAAATACCCACCCCTAGGATGACGCGGGACACAATCCATATAAACCAACCTCTATGGCAATATGCGCGAACATGCTCAGTGTAGGTAGACCTCTAGGACGACACGAGAAAAGGCTCAGCATAGCTCAACCTCTATGAAAAATGCGAGCTAAGTAGGGCATGCACGTCAACCGCTATGACCGCTATACAAAACAACATCAACAACAAATCTCAAAAATATTGGAATCCTACTACTAAGGATCTCACGATGCAACTCTCACAATAGATTATATCCACACATCCCATACTCTACGTACCCCCCTACGGCACCACAAGCCTACCGGACACAACTCAAATCGTCCCGTCTACGTCCCGCGACGGGACCCCAAGTTCACTAGTGAGGGGTAACAATATAAACGAGGTCAAATCAACCTAAAGATCATCCTATTCACTAGCCACTATCATATTACATTTATTCAAACCAGTCTCACATTGCTACGAGGTAAACTGAGCCTACCTGGGCGCCGACGATAGCCAAAACGAGCAAGAATAGCCCCAACGTTGCAAACCAGCTCACAAATTAACGAATGCCTATCAAATATATATTCTATACATCAATAGGAGTGTTTTGATACCCATATTGCAATACAAAAATTGTTAATTGTCGGATAAAGCGGGCCTAAAAACGAGCCCTCGAGCCCGAAGCTCCAAAAAATATTTCGAACACACCGGGTCGTCCCTCAGGATTTATGGGACTCATGGTTCGAATTTGAGCTCCAACAGACCACCAAAAGGTCCTCAAACGCTCAAAGTACACAAACTGATTAGCGTGAATTGACAATACGGCGTTCAAAAATTTCGAGACTTACCCGCGGTGATCACACTAGCTCCAAGACCAAGAATCAATCCTCAAACACCCAAGAAGCTATCAAAAATTATTGGGTTTAATTATAGTTAGTAAACACCCCCAAAATCACTAAAAACGAGTTAAGGGCGAAGAAATTACCTTAATACCGCGATAACAATCGACCCCACACGTTCCAATATCGACACCCACGAATTTCCACTAAAAATCCACCAAGAATCATCACCCTAACACTTATTTTCTTTCAAAAATCAAAATAATGAGACATGGGGGGCTAAGGGGCTGTTTTGGAGGATTAAATAAGCTGGGCCCAATTGTTTACTCTTATTAACTATAAAAACCACATATGGTATAAGTGAATCAGCAGCCCAGGTGGCCTTGGGCCAAACTATCCTCCAACATGGGCCGGGTTTGAACCCTACTAGCAGCGTTCCTTTATACAATTTTTTTTCATTTTTAACAGCAGCTGAAAACTTCTTATCAATTTCGTCGGTTATTTCGAAACTCAAACGGAGTCCGATTATAACAAACTTTATATGCACTTATATGTTTTTCGACGTTCCGGATCCAACGGAACCATCTGTTTTTTTCATACAACGCTCTGTTATGGCTAAAATAGCAAAAAGACAGCAGTTGGAAACAGCTTTTTATCAATTTTCTTGGAATTCCGTCGGCTATTTCGAAACTCAAATGGAGTTTGATTTTAACAAACTTTATATGCACTTATATGTTTTTTGACGTTCGAGACCCAATGGAATCGACGAAATCGCAATCGGAGGTCGTTTGCTCAAAAAGAGTCATTGAGTTCCTTTAACGAATAAGGAACTCGGGGGGCCAAAATCACAAAAAAAACCCCGGGAATCAAAATGACACCTCCCCTAGCCTAAAATCATCATTTAAAACTGTTAGGAATCGACGGAAATGCAATAGGATGCACCGTTTGACGGGAAATGCAATATGGCTCCACTCTTACCTGTAAACTTCAAAACTTACAAAATCGAGCCTAAAATCAAGCCAAACTCATCCGGAAGCAGACCAATAGTCTATCTTGACTATTTTCGACGTTACAGAGCTAATGGAAGTGACGAAAATGATTTTTGATGCTCCGATCAATAAGTGCTCCCTTTTTGGGCCATTTCCTTAAGCCTTAAGAACTAAATTTCCATATTTTAGCTCAAAATCTTCCGTGAGGTTTCGGGAACCAAACTGAGACTTCACTTAAGTCATATTCGATATTTCGGAGCTAATGGAACTGTCAGAGCTCGATTCTGACATCATTTGCTAAGATTTCACTTTTTGGTGCACTTAACTTAAGCTTAAGTTCCAAAAATGAGGAAAATGAGATATTTATGAATTTAGTCACCGGGGCACCGGACTACCGGTCCCAGCAGGTCGTATACGACCTGGGTAACTGTATATACGCTCTAAATATGAAAAAATACATGAAAATATAATTTTGGCCATACGGGTCATCACATGAATGGGGAAACACTTGGGCTTCATGGGTGGAAGGTACCTATGAATTAACCCCCACATACCTTAGATGGAATCTGTGGAAGAAATCTAAATATTGGAGGACAAAACTAAAAACCTAGTTTGAGCCTTCAAAGGAGCCTTAAGAGCAACTTGAGTGTTTGAGACTCAGAATAATTTGAGAATGATTTGGAATGAAGGTGATTGAGGTAATATTAGACTGATATAGGTAGTTTTAAGAGTCAAAACGACGTAGTTTAGGACTTAGGATGTGAGAAAAAGTTAGAAATATCTTTATTAAAAACTATCAAGAGAAACCACGAGCCTGATCTGTGGGTCATAGATGCATCTACAACTCATAGATAGATGGTTTCATCTAGGTTACATCTCAAAAGTTCACAAAACCTAAAACCTGGACTCTCAATCTACATATTTAATCTATAGCTCGTAGTTTCTTTTACGGGTCGTAGATGAACCCACCATTTAGAAAACTTTTACATTATGTCAATCACAATTTAATTTCTCATATTTTCAATTTTAAACACGCTTTTCAATTTTTTTTAATTTTGCATTTCTCTTTCTCATGTAGGTTAATATTTTCCATTTAAATATATATTTCAAATTCAAACTTTTACTCTCTCTTAGCCGCCTTCTTCATGTTCTGACTTCCATCGTTCCACCTCTCTGAACAATTACCCGCTTTCGTCAATAAAATTATCCTCTAATTTTTGCAATTTCGTTAATCAACAATGGAATCGTTGCCATCTTTTAGTCTGGGGCTTACACAAAACAAAATTGAAAGTGGAGAAGACGCCGACACAGCCAAAGTCTACGAGTACCACGGTTGCAGCGAGTCGATCGCTGAAATCGCACATGGAAAAGAAGAAATATTGAAGGATGTAGCGTCAACTTCAAAATCCCCAAGTCGGAAACGACATACAAGTCGAAAAAGTAAAGCACATATTTCACGTATTATCCAGGGGGCATGCATTCAAATGTTGATACCTACCTATTATATTAGTGGTATGCATCTAACTGTTGATACCTGAATTTTAGGAGATATATTGTTTTGATATAGTACAGTTGTGTAAGCTTCAATACAGAAGCATTAGCATTCCGGAAGAGACGGAAGAAGGACACAGAGAAGAGAAGAAGAAGGAAGCAATTCTATATATTCTCAATTGCAAACAAATGAGTACAAATGGCCTTTATATACAAGTAGTTACATTGACAACTGTCAATGTAACTAACTTGTTAACACACACTTAACTACTCCTAACAACCATGTAATACACTTAACTACTCCTAACAACCACATTAACTAACTGATCTTATTTAACTAACTTGGACAATGACCTCTCCTTAATACTCCCCCTCAAGCTGATGGCTTGAAGAGGTTCCTAAGTCCAAGTTTGCTGAGTAGATACTCATGTGTTGTTCTTCCCAGACCCTTTGTTAATATGTCAGCCAATTGGTCCTTGGTTGAAACATGGTTGGTTTTGATCATTTTTTGATTGATCTTTTCTCTTACAAAGTGGCAGTTGATATCAATGTGTTTTGTCCTTTCATGGAAGATGGGATTTGTTGCAATCTGAATAGCAGCTTTGCTATCACACATTAGTTCAACTAGTTGCTGAATCTGCACGCCATTTCTTTGAATAACCCTGTGAGCCAAATGACTTCTGCAGTACAAGATGCCATACTCCTAAATTCTGCTTCAGCTGAGCTCCTTGATATAGTGTCTTGTTTTTTTGATTTCCAAGACACTAGTGCTCCACCAAGCTTCACAATATATCCAGTCACTGATCTTCTTGTTTCCAAGCATGCTCCCCAATCAGAGTCACAATAGGCTTGTAGTGAACTACTACTATCAGCAGGCATGAATATTCCCAGTCCTGGTGTTCCCTTTAGATATCTTACAACTCTTAATGCTGCATCCATGTGAGACTTCTTGGGTTTGTGCATATATTGACTCAACATTTGAACCACAAAGGATATGTCTGGTTTTGTCATGGTTAAGTACAATAGTCTTCCTACCAACCTCTGATAGCTTGAGGGATCTTTGATCAGTTCATCTTCAATACCATCTTTGTTTGGAAAGTATTCATCATATTCACTTGATGTTAATTTCTGACTTACATCAATAGGAGTTATAGCAGGTTTTGCTCCACTTAGTCTAGCTTCAGAAATCAGCTCTAAGGCATATTTTCTTGGACATAGCAGGATCCCAGCTTGTGATCTGGCTACTTCAATTCCCAAAAAGAACTTTAGTTCACCAAGGTCTTTCATTTTAAATTGTTGTTGCAGGTCCTTTCTGGTCTGTTTTATAAGAGTTAAATTGCTACCAGTCACCAGTAAATCATCCACATATACTAGAACAATCACCATCTCTTGATTAACTGACTTTGTGAAGAGTGAATAATCATAGTGGCTTTGAATAAAGCCCATCTGTAATAGAGCATCTGTCAATTTCCTGTTCCATTGCCTAGGAGCCTGTTTTAAGCCATAGAGTGACTTATTAAGTTGCAGACCTTGTGATTCTCCCCCTGTCTAGCAAACCCCTCTGGAATAGTCATGTAAACTTCTTCAAGCAAGTCACCATTCAGAAAAGCATTGTGTACATCCATCTGAAAAATAAACCAGTGACAAGAGGCAGCAATAGCTATTAAGGCTCTAACAGTAACCATTTTGGCTACTGGAGAGAATGTTTCAGAGTAGTCTAGGCCAGCCTTTTGGCTATAACCCTTGGCCACCAACCTGGCCTTATACCTTTCAACCTCACCTGAGGATTTATACTTGATTTTGTACACCCACCTACATCCAATTGGTGATTTACCAGCTGGAAGATCAACTAAGGACCATGTATTGTTGTCTTCTAGAGCAGTAATCTCAGACTGCATTGCTTGAACCCAAAGTGGATCCTGAGAGGCCTGGTGAAATGAGGATGGTTCTGATATGGAAGAGTAAGCAACTAGAGCATGCTGATAAGAAGGATTAAGATTGGAGTAGGTAATGTAGGAAGATAATGGATAAGAACAAGTGTTAGTGGTAGGAGTAATAAAATCAGTCATCCATATAGGAGGATGTTTAATCCTAGATGATCTTCTAGGGACTATAGGAACAATAGGAACAGATGGTGAAGTAGTCACTGAGGGAGATTGGCTTGTAGATGAATTGATAGGTGTAGAAGATGTACCAGGGACATTAGATGAAGTAGGAAAAGAAAGAGTAGGGAATTCTGATATAGAAAGATCAAGTACTGGAAAATAGGAGTTCCAAAGGACTTGACATGTAGAAAAGGGAATATAGATTCCATGAAAACAACATGTTTGTTAACAAAGAAGGACTGTGAGTGAATATCATAAAGAATATAACCCTTTTGAGATAGGGAATAGCCCATAAAAACACTAGGACTGCTCTTGGAGAAAATTTATCTGAGGCCTTTGTATTTGAAGCATAAGCTAGGCTCCCAAATACTCTAAGATGATGAAGTGAGGGGGGGTGATGAAACAGAAGTTCATATGGAGACAAAAAATTAAGGATTTTGGAAGGGGTTCTGTTGATGAGATACACAGCAGCATTGACACACTCTCCCTAGAATTTCAAAGGGACACCAGCTTGAAATCTAAGTGCTCTAGCCACTTGTAAGATAGTTCTATGTTTTCTTTCTACAACCCCATTTTGTTGGGGAGTATATACACAAGAAGTTTGATGAGTAATACCAAGGGAAGACACAAGAGACTGAAAGTTAGAACTTAGAAATTCACTACCATTATCTGTTCTCGGGACTTTGACAGTGGTAGAGAAAAAATTCTTTATTCTTGTAAGGAAGGTTTTTAGAGCTACAAGTATATCAGATTTAGAAGTAAGAAGAAACAACCAAGTAAATCTAGTATAGTCATCTACAATTGTGACAAAGTATCTCTTATTATTGTAAGTGGGGACTCTATAAGGACCCCATATATCACAATGTAGTAAATCAAAGGCAGAATTAGTACTAGAAACACTTATAGGAAAAGGTAGTTTGGTATGCTTTGCAAGAGGACACACAGTACACTTATGGTCTTCAGAATTGAGTTGTTGAAGTGGAATATGTCTTTTAATAACAGCTAGAGGGGCATGTCCCAATCTCCTATGCCACAGAGTAGTTGAATTAGGATGCTCAGAGTTGCTCACTGTATAACAGGAAGAATGAGTAGAAGAAGAAGTGTTCCCTTTGAGAATGTATAATCCTTGCTCTTCCCTACCAATCCCCTTCACCAAGCTAGTGCAAAGATCCTGGAATATGTAGAAATCAGGAAAAAAAATTAACTAAACACTGCAACTCCTTGGTTAGTTTAGATACAGACAGTAGATTACACTTAAACTCAGGAAGATACAATACATTAGACACTAGTTGATCTTTTAATATATGTGATTTGCCAGTATGAGTAACTTGAGCTTCATCACCTGTGGGCAAGTGAACACAATTGTTTCCCAATTTCTGAACCTTTTCATAGTCATGTAACAACTCAACTTTAGATGTCATGTGATTTGTAGCTCCTGAGTATACTATCCATTTAGGATGATTTGAATTAGCATTTAGGTAAGTCATAGTACCTGCATTGGCTGAAGGAGTGTGATTATTATCTTCATTCCCTTTATTCAGCAGGTGAATTATTTGTTGATACTGCTCTTGAGTGAAATATGGGGGTAACTGTCCTTGCTGAGATGTATTTGAATTGTCTTTACTGTTTTCTGCCAGATTTGCATATTGAATCCCTCCTTTTCTCTTACTTCTAGGCCAATCTTGTGGATAGCCAATAATTTTGTAGCAGCTATCCTTAGTATGGCCATTGTATCCACAATGCTCACATATAACAGGCATCTTTTTCTGTGACTTATAGTTGTTGCTGGTGACTTTCTGATTGTAGCTTCCTTGAGTGCTTGAACTATTCCCAAAGATGTTATTGCCTTGTGATCCAGTAGTAGTAGTAGTACCCTTACCTTTATAACCTGAGTTCATCCCTCCTTTTTGACTGAAAAAGGCCACACTTTCTACAGAATCACTTACCAAAGACACACCATTAGCTATAGACCTTTGACTTTCATGGTCTATCACCATTGAGTATGCTTTGTTTAAGGCAGGAATAGGTGACATCATCAAGATCTGACTTCTACATTGAACATAGGTCTCATTTAAACCCATCAGAAACTGTAACAATCGTTGGTAACCATGGTGTTGAGCATAACTTTGAGACTCGGGGCAATTACAACCAGAACAAGGCATTAGTGCATCAAATTCATCCCACAAATTTCTCATTCTGGAAAAGTATTCAGCTACTGACTTAGTGCATTGTGTTAAGGTAGCAATTTCTCTATGTAGGCAGAAAATCCTTGATCCATTAACAGTGTCGAATCTTTCTTTCAAATCTAACCACACCTTGTGAGCATTTGAAGCATAGATGATGCTACTCAGTAACTCCTTTCCCACAGAATTCATGATCCAAGACAAAACCACAGCATTCACTTTCTCCCATTGCTCATGCAAAGACACATCAAACTTATCTTTCGTATATCTACCATCTACAAATCCTAATTTGCTCTTGCCTAAAAGACCTATAGTCATAGATCGACTCCAGATTGCATAATTTTCAGATCCAGCTAATTGAATTGAGATGAGTGAACTACCTGGTGTATCAGTAGGGTAGAGATAGAGGGGATGGTTGTGATCAATCTCAATTCAACTTGAATTCCTTGATGTTGATGAAATTGAATTTGCATGCATCTCCTCAGCACTCGACATTTCTTTTGGTTTTGATCTGTGATTGCACCTGAAATTTAGGTTCCTCATTCTCGAATTTCAGCTTCTCAAAGCTAGATTTCTTCGAATTTCAGCTTCTTAAGGCTTGATCTTCTTCAATTTGAGCTTCTCAAAGCTCGATTTTCTTCGATCTTCAGCTTCGCGAAGCTTAATTTTCTACACTTTTCAGATTTACTCCCTTTCGAATCGCACTAGAACCAGTGCTCTGATACCATGTAAGCTTCAATACAGAAGCATTAGCATTCTGGAAGAGAAGGAAGAAGGACACAGAGAAGAGAAGAAGAAGGAAGCAATTCTATATATTCTCAATTGCAAACAAATGAGTACAAATGGCCTTTATATACAAGTAGTTACATTGACAGCTGTCAATGTAACTAACTTGTTAACACACACTTAGCTACTCCTTACAACCATGTAATACACTTAACTACTCCTAACAACCACATTAACTAACTAATCTTATTTAACTAACTTGGACAATGACCTCTCCTCAATAAGTTGGTATAGTACTTAGGTATGCATCTGACTATTGATACCTATATTTTTAAGAGATATACTGTTTTGATATAATACAGTTGGTACAGTACATGGAGCATGCAACTGGAATGTTGAGCGGTAATTGAGGGATCACAAAATCAGAAGGGGAAGTTGTTTTCCTAATTTAGCGCAACAACCTTAAAAAAACAGTTATGCAGTTTTAAGCATCAACGTTTAGATACCAAGTATCATTAAAATATATAAAAGTCGGTACTTTTAGTAATTTCGAAAAGAGTCGAGATTTTAGGAAATTATGATAAACAGTATAGGATCCCTTTAATTTATACTAAAAAATAGTCACACAACCCTTTAAAAAAATCAGAACCCTTCAATGTCAAAATGTGTTTACTTTTAATATAATACTTAAAACATAATAAAATAAATATAATATAAAATATAAAGGATATAACTAAATTAAATGTTTCAAGAAGAATAGAAAACCTAGAAGATCCATAGTCTAAAAAAGTGGCAAAAACTCCTCTATTTGTAACCAACAAAAGGTAGTACGAAAAGGCACTTATTATGCTTTATTGAAAAAGTCACAACTTCTCAGAAAAATTACAATTCATCAAAAGAATCACAACTATTTAAAAAAAGGAAATTTTAAGCAAATATACAAGTTTGAGCATTGAAATTACACTTCTCAAATTATTTACTTCAATACCGATTTTTTTACATTTTTACCAAGTCTTATAAATTGACTTTTTCATTAATAAAGCAATTTTTTTTTTAAAAAAAAAATCTGACGCTTCTGCTGTAGCATTAAATGCAAGGGCGGCTATTTAAGGTACTATCATTTAATGCAAGTGATTTTTTTATATCTTTTTTTATTAATAAAGCAACCGGCATTTTTTTTTAATTAATGAGAATGAAATATTCTCTCACACGCATTTATTATTACACAGTGTAATTAATGCGTGCAATTAATTATACACTGACAGACGCGACCCTTATGGAACGACGCGCCGGTCTGTCAGCGGCGCGTCTAATCAATTGATTAAAAGTGATCTTTGGTCTCCTTCTTGGTAATGTTGTTTCATTTTGACAAAAATTCATCTTCTTTCTTCTTCATATTGTGCTTTTCGTTCTTCTTCTTGGTAACAATTTTGTTTTCGTGAAAGATTTCATCATCGTCTTCTTCATTACCATTCAACTCGCGGATATCCAGGTATGTGATTGTGGTTTATTTTTTATTTTCCTTTTGAAGCCGGTTATTCAAGTAATGGTTTATTGTGTAAAGTTTATCTCAACATTTTTTATTTGAGTTTTCTTGCCTCCCATGTCGTTTTATTTCTTCCGAAGTCCCCTTTTTATGTATTTTCGTTTTTATTGAATATATTTCTTTGTTTTCTGTTTTGGTGTTATGTATGTCATCCTTCACTGTTTCTTCCTCCGAATTTCCCTTTGCTTTTTATTTTTTTATTTGCAAGTGCTAATTAGGGGGTCTTTTGACTTTAGCATGTGATGTATATCCTCTTGTTTGAATGTAATTTTTTGTTTTTGGCATGAAATGTTTCTTTGTATTGCAAAAGTTGGTGTATTTTTTATGGTGTCAAACTTAGGATGCCGGTTTGGGGATAATGGTATTACTGATGGCAAGATTGTATGCTAATGTGGTAATTGGGGGTTTATTGTTATGTATGCTGTTTTGGTATGCATTATGGTAGTTTTGTATGTGTTTGTTCATGTTTAGTGAGTTTTGGTATTAAAGATGTAAATTTCTGGGGTAGTTTATGGTATTAGTCATTATTTTCAGGAATGGTATTTCTATATGGTATTGCTGATGGTAAGGGTTGTATGCTAATTTGGTAGTGGGATGGTTTTTTGTTTGTTTGGTATTTTTGGTATGCATGATGGTAGTTTGTTTGGTTTGGTTCATGTGTACTGTTTTTTGGTATGAATGTTGTAATTATTTGGTGCATTTTATGGTATTCCTCATTATTGTCACACTTGGTATGTTATATGGTTTTTTGTTGATGGTAAGTTTGTATGATAATTTGGTAATTGGATGGGTTTGTTATGTTTCCTGTTTTGGTATGCATGATGGTAGTTTAGATGGTTTTGTTAATATTTACTGTTTTTGGGGATGGGAGATGTATTTTTTGGTTTCATTTTATGGTATTCTTCATTATTGTCAGATTTGGTATGTTATATGGTATTGCAGATGGTAACTTTCCTTGGTAAGTTTGTTGATGGTAAGTTTGTATGATAATTTGGTAATTGGATGGGTTTGTTATGTTTCCTGATTTGGTATGCATGATGGTAGTTTGTATGGTTTTGTTAATATTTACTGTTTTTGGGGATGGGAGATGTATTTTTTGGTTTCATTTTATGGTATTCTTCATTATTGTCAGATTTGGTATGTTATATGGTATTGCAGATGGTAACTTTCCTTGGTAAGTTTGTTGATGGTAAGTTTGTATGATAATTTGGTAATTGGATGAGTTTGTTATGTTTCCTGATTTGGTATGCATGATGGTAGTTTGTATGGTTTTGTTAATATTTACTGTTTTTTGGGGATGGGAGATGTATTCTTTGGTTTCATTTTATGGTATTCTTCATTATTGTCAGATTTGGTATGTTATATGGTATTGCAGATGGTAAGTTTGTATGCTAAATTTGGTATTTTGGATGGGTTTTGGTTATGTTTTATGTTTTGGTTTGCATGATGGAACTTTGTATGGGTTTGTTCATGTTTACTGTTTTTGGTATGAAAGATGAATTTTTTTGGTAATTTTTTTGTGGTATGCATTGGTGGCCTCTTTAAAAGTCCAAAACAGTGTGATTTTTGGGTTGTATGTTGTATACTCTTTTGTATATAATAGTAGTTATATTGTGTTAATGTGCAGTGCTGGAAATTACTATGGAAGTGACACCAACCAGGAAGAGCCCTCGTTTTGCTAGCACCACTCTTTCGCCATCTATGCCAAGTTTTGATTTGGATGCTTACACACCCTCACCTCCCAAAAGGGCATCCGGTTCAGCTTCAAAAAAGTCTAAGGAAGAAGACATAAATGTTTCTTCCAGCAGAAGACATGGTAAAATAACTTCAGAGAGTAAGGGAAAGGGTAAAATGGCTGATGTGGAATTGCCCCATGACAGCGATTTTGAGGACGAAATTCCTCTTTCAAAGAGGGCTAAGCCGAATAAAGCGCAGAAAATACCCCCTGATGTGAAGTCAAAGGTATGCATTTTATTTTTTTATTTTTTATATATACATGTATTTAGATGGCTTACATTTAATATATTTTAAATGGTTTTTTTATTATATATAGAAATCTGCAAGGAACAAAGGAAAGTCACCTTCCGGCAGCAAAAAAACTAAACAAGCCAAGGAGGGGAAGAAAGATCAAAAGGAAGTGCAGGTATAATTATTAAAGTTATTGTATTCGGCATGATTTATATTTGACTGATTATTATTTTTTTTGGGTAGCCCATCTATGTTTGGAAATACATTTTTTTTATTGCCATTTTTCAGGACACTAAAAAAGCTTGTCGATGGTGCTCCTATGTGAATGTCAAAGTTTTCGAGGAAATATCGGAGTTTTTGTCCAAGTTTGGTATGTTTGATCATTTTAAATCTGGTCCCTTTGGCTACTTTCTTGACTTGCCTCAGTTGACAGTACAGCCACAGGTTATCCGAGCCATGGTTCATTACATGACCAATAAGGACAACATTGGTGATTTTTTTATTTTTAATTTGAATGGTAACGAGTTAACATTTGGTTTAAGAGAGTTTCGGGCTGTCACTGGCCTGAAGTGTGGAACCGCTGATGAATATACCATTGACTTGTCCGGGAGTTCGAGGCTTATTGAGCGATACTTCCCCATGGTATGTGATAAGGGTTTGGAGAAGCACTATTTAATTAGTGCTTTTAAGGAAGGGTTGTTTGAGAAAGACGATGTTGTAGATATTGCTATTATTTATTTTATTAGTACATATATATTGTCATCTCCCCCGAAGAGACATTTTATACCTGTAGAGCATTTTCTGTTGGTTGAATCTGGTCACTACAAATCTTACCCTTGGGGTCGTCGGGCTTTTTATGACTTAAGGGATTGCATTGCCCGTCAAGTAGCCGGATACCCTGATTATTTCAAGTTCTGTGGATTCCCCTTGGCCTTGCAAATATGGCTTTACGAGTTCTCCAACAAGGTGGATCCCACGGTTGCTGTCAGGATGCAGAATCGTAGTCCGCGGATTTTCAACTGGACTACGCCAGATCACAGGCTTTATTATGACAAGTTGTTGAGAGGATTGTTTCGTCGCTATGGTAGTCAGGTAAGTACTTTTGGTATTGTTTTTATTTTTGTTGGTTTTCATATCTATTCTAAAATAATATTTAAATTTTTTTCGTTACAATTGAAGTACAAGTTTCAAAGAATTGAATTTCATGCGGAAGAGGCTGCTGCTTTTGAGATTGAGCAGTTGGAGGAATCAAATGTTGATGAGTATGATGTCCCCCAAGCCTCTGCACATTCGGATGAAGATGTTGTCTCACGCAACATCAAAAAGTTGTCTGCGGAAATTGTGTTGGTAAGCATTTTATTTTATTTTTGAGTTCTGAAAGTTTCATGTACTATAATCTTCCCCAAACTACCTTTTTTTCTAGGTGCGCAAGGACTTCAAAGCACTAGAATTGAAGGTTGAAGCGCACTTTCAGCAAGTCAAGGCGTACATGGAAGACTGGTTCCAGAAGTTACTCCATGAGTTCAAGTTGGTACGCAGTGAAGGTTTTAATAACCAAGGTGTCGGAGTTGAAGTAATATAGAAGTGATCATTCAACAATTTTTTTGTGGTTATTGAATTGGTATCCCTTATGTGAGTCCATAGGTCCCCTTGGTGCAATCTTTGGTATCCTAATTAGCTTTCATCTTTATGTTTTGTTTTAATTTTTTGGTCACTGTCACTTCTGGGTTGGTATGCACATTGGTAGTCGTTATGGTTGCTTGTTTTTTTTTAACTCACTGTTATACCTTGGTGGTATGCACATTGGTAGTAACTATGCTTTGTGGTATTTTTTTGGTCACTGTCACATCTGGGTTGGTATGCACATTGGTATTCTTTATGGTTTCTTGAATTATTTTAACTCACTGTTATACCTTGGTGGTATGCACATTGGTAGTCACAATGATTTGTGGTATTTTTTTGGTCACTGTCACATCTGGGTTGGTATGCACATTGGTAGTCTTTATGGTTGCTTGTTTTTTATTACTCACTGTTATACCTTTCTGGTATGCACATTGGTAGGCCATATGGTTTGTGGTATTTTGTTGGTCACTGTCACATCTGGGTTGGTTTGCACATTGGTATTCTGTATGGTTGCTTGTTTTATTTTAACTCACTGTTA
Source organism: Solanum rostratum (assembly GCA_029948455.1). Lineage (NCBI taxonomy): Eukaryota > Viridiplantae > Streptophyta > Magnoliopsida > Solanales > Solanaceae > Solanum > Solanum rostratum. The sequence continues at coordinate 52,948,966 of CM057055.1, forward strand.
TACCTTGGTGGTATGCACATTGGTAGTTACTATGGTTTGTGGTATTTTTTGGGTCAGTGTCACATCTGGGTTGGTATGCACATTGGTAGTCTTTTATGGTTGCTTGTTTTATTTTAACTCACTGTTATACATTGGTGGTACGGACATTGGTAGTCTTTATGGTTGTAGATTTTTTAAATTGGTATGCAGATTAATTATTTTCATTTTTTTAGGTGAATGATGTGGATAATACAATTGATGCTGATGCACCTGTGGGAGATTTTCAAAATCCCACACCAGAGGTTGCCACACATGGTCAAGGCACATCTCACTCGCTCAAATATCCTGTGTTTCCGGAGGGTAAGTGTCTATGTAAGCAATTGATTGATGTGAATAATAATTACAATTGTACAGGTCGTAACTTGCTTTCTATCATTTTTCAGTCGGAGAAATGTCTGCACACAAAACTCCTACGCTGGATGACTTTGAGTTACCTAAGTATAGAGAGTCGCAGATCGTTGCGCTGGAAAATAAAATTCCATATGTAACGCCAACGCAACGTGAACGAAAAAAGGCCCCCGGGAGGTTTGGGCAGTCACCATACACTGATTTAAGCAGCTCAGCGTGTAAGTCCATGGATTCTCCAGTATATTTTCCAAAGAAACACCCTTTCGCTGGCTATGGTGAATTGGAGGTTAATCCCGAGTTGGTTGATTTGTTTAACAAGTGGATTAGAGAAAGATTATCGAAAAAACGTGGCAGGTACGTTAAATTTCTTCCGATATATTTACTATCTTTTTGTTTATATCACTTATTTATCATCCTTTTGTTGTTGTTTAAATAGGAGAGCTAGTGCATTCACGATTACTTCAAACAAGATAAATCCCCCATTCGACTTTGGGGTTGAATCAGTTGGATTGATGGATTGGTTTTATGTCATGGTTACAACGGGGAAAGCTTGGACTGATTCGGTAAAACTTTTAATTATTTTTTCTGTTTTTTAAATTTTCGGATTTTTATGTTTTCTCCTATCAGTTTCTTTTGCTGATGCCAGTTTAGTTATGTACTCACTGACATAGTTTGGGTTGTATGCACTTTGGTACTCACTATGGTTTGTGGTATTTTTTTTGTTACTGTCACATCTGGGGTGGTATGCACATTGGTAGGCTTTATGGTTTCTTATATTTTTTAACTCACTGCTATACCTTGGTGGTATGCTCATTGGTAGTCATTATGTTTTGTGTTATTTTTTGGTCACTGTCACATCTGGGTTGGTATGCACATTGGTAGTCTTTATGGTTGCTTGTTTTTATTACTCACTGTTATACCTTGCTGGTATGCACATTGGTAGTCACTATGGTTTGTGTTATTTTTTTGTCACTGCCACATCTGGGTTGGTATGCACATTGGTTGTCTTTATGGTTGCATGTTTTTTAATTGCTCACTGTTATACTTTGTTGGTATGCACATTGGTATTCTTTTATGGTAATAGATGTCTTTTCATTGGTATGCAGATTGTAGATTTTGTTTTCTGGTTATTATTATTAATTATTGTTTATGGTTGTTACTTTTTTTTATTACAGCATGTTAACGTACTTATGTACTACCTACGTAAGAAATGCAAGTACGGCGACGCATCCCAAAGTAGAGTTACCACGACGGACACCTTTTTTATGAACTGGGTGGATCAAATTCATGACATTTGGATGGCAAACAACAGGGACAGCACACTCATCACAGAAGATCATGATGTTGCGCAGTACATTAGGGGATACAAGATATTGGCGAACACGCCATGGGACAAAGTTGACTATGTATGCATACCCCTTCATGTGCCCGAGAAGTGTCACTGGGTGTTGGTTGTTTTTTATATCCAAAGTAGGTGTCTCTTTATATTTGATTCGCTCAGTGAAGTTGGTTCGTCGCACAATTTGGCTGTGGTTCGGAGGGTCAAGAAGATTGCCGATATAATTCCTCTTTTCTTGGTGAGCACTGGTTTTTACGGCAAGAGGGATGACATTGATTGGCAAAACTCTGTGGAATATGCCGAGTATGCATTTTCGGACAGCCTCACCCTTATAACATGTGAGAATATCCCCCAGCAAGTGGAAGATTCAAAGTAAGAATTTTTTATTACTCTTCTCAAATATTTTAATTCTAAATTTTGTATATATGGCATTTTTTTAACACTCCTTTTTTCCAACAGTGATTGCGGTCTATTTACATGCGTGTTCGCTGAACTCGTATGTAATGGGTATGATTATGTTCAGATCGGAACAAAGTCTTTTGACCCAGCCTTCTGTCGATTACGTTATGGCACTTTATTATGGGATTATGGCACCCAAAAAAATGAGAATGGTGCCATAAGTGAAAGTGAGGTGACGGGGAAGGTGGTCAGCCGCTTTGGTGGTCCGAGGAGGCAGGTTGAGCATGTTGGACAAAGTGAAAGAGTTCCGGCTTCCAAGTATGTTCCGAGGAGGAAATCGTAGTTTTTAATTTTATTGTTCGACATAATATTCCCCCCCCCCCCCCTCCCGACTTTGTGAACAATGTTGTATATATTTTGTTAACAGTGGATTGATATTTAATATTAAATTTCCATTTTTACCTTCTATTTATTTTTTTTCCTCTTGTTATTTTGTTGTAAATTTGCATGTCTCTCACAACATCCCCATTACACCAAAATGGAAACCATTTGAAATACCACAAGTATACCATAGAAATACTATTACTATCTTGACTGCCACAAAAAAAAAATTATAAATGCTAGTGATATTTCGTGACGTTTATGCAGGCACTATGCATAATTACCTCACATGTATATGTTAAATGTGATGAATAATTAACCTTCTCACCAATTATTACTAATCCTCCAGAAAACCAATATGGAAACCATGTTGTATACCACAAACAACACCAAACAACTGGAAATGGTCTCTTCACCAATGGAAAGTATTTATCATTGTTACATTATTAATACCTGCAAAGGATTGTATCAAACTGTGTTCCTCAATTATCTTAATACTAAAAAATTGTCATTTTCCTTATTTTACCATTTTCGTAGTATTTGTCAACTGTCACCAATAGTGACACCTTACATTTTACCAAACAATATACCAAACAACTGCTACTTGCAAAACACATTATGAACAAAATGTTCAATCATATTATCAACCTTACTGCTCCACCCAAAATCTTCATAATACATACCAAACAAAACACCAATTCACTGCTTCATATTAGTACACCAAAAAACACCCCTTCTACAAGTCCAGCCAAAAAAAAAGGGCTTAATGCTCAATATTACAGTAGTCCTACCAAATTTTCTATTTTTTGGTGTTGCAATCCTTCTTTTCGCGACCTTCCAGCCCACTTATACTGCTGTTACCTTTACTCCTCTTTGCCTTCCTTCCGGAGAATCCCCTCTTCCTGTCTTTGTTTGATGGCCGCCCCGGTCTCCTTTTTGTGCTGGGGGGTAGTACTATCTCATCCATAACATGCGACGGAACTGCCCAAGTGCTTTCACACGGTAGTGGCTCTATTGGTATTGCATAAGCATCTAGGAAGTTCTTGTTACTGTAGTAGACGGAGCAGAAGTCATTGGCGCGTAACTTTCTAAACTCAATTGCAGATATTGCATGACAACATGGCATTTCATCAAGTTGGAACCGTCCACAACTACATTTGTGCGTGTTAAGACAAACAATGAATCTCCTTGCGCCGTCGAGGAGCGTATGAATATGTTCTGTTGAAGCACGCACCTTCATTCAAAAATTAATCATCATTACACAAAGGTTAAATCAATTTGAATATTTATAAAATTTACAGTATATTACTCTACTAACCGTCAAACCATTCGATAAATTCATATTTTCCACCAACAACTTGTTATATTTTTTGGTCAAAACGGTTGTCGTTGTCCGGCCTTCTTCATTGTTTTTTTTCATTCCAACGCTGTATTGTTTGCCTAACATATTCCAACTTTGGTATAACGGGAAGCCTTCTCCCAGGCAAAATTGCATTGTTGAAGGATTCAGCTATGTTGCTTGTCAAAGTCCATGTTCTCTTTACACTGGTATGACAACGGGACCACTTCTCAAAATCAGCCTTCTCTAGATAGGGACGAATCTTCGGATTGATGTTGTCCATTCGATCCATAAGGGTGTTAAATTCTTCTATTGTATATGCCTTTGCCAAACTAAAGAATAACTTTCTCACCTCATCAATATGTTTGTTGGTGAACTTTAACAAATTAGTCCACAAATGATAGATACAAGCATAGTGCTGGATGCCTGCATAAACTGATGCCGTAGCATTCCATATGCTCTGATTTCGGTCAGAAACAAAACACATTCCATCCCGTTCACCAAAAGCTATCTTGAAATTTTCGAAGAACCATCTCCAGGAGTTGTCATTCTCAGAGTCAGCGATACCATAAGCCAATGGCAAAATATGTCCTAATTGGTTATCAAAATAATATGTTGAATAAAACATAGATGTCTTATTGGTTGATTTTAAATTATTTTCTATTTACCATCAAAAAACAATTATGATTAATTATGAAAAACTTACACTAAAGATTTATTCATAGAATACCAACCTCCTGGATCCATTGTGGTAGCTATCAACATTGTGCCTTCAAACGTTGAACGGATGTGTGTACCATCCACTACAACAATTGGACGGCAATATTCCCATCCTCGTATGCTTGCATCAAGAGCTATGAATGAATATAGAAACTTGTTGTCATTGATTTTTTTTAGATTAACAACGCTGCCCGGATATGATTTGGCCAATATATGCAAATAAATTGGCATTTTGGAGTACGATTGTATTGGGTTCCCCCGCAAAATCTTTATTGCTTTTTGTCTACACCTCCATGCCTACATGTATGTCATTGAAATACCGTGTTTCGTCCTCATGTCTGTCTTTATATCCCTGGGGGTGTAAATTGTTCGGGGATCGCTGAACTTAGGCAGTAACATGTTACCTAGTACAGAACTGTAGCATTGATTTCGTGCGTACAACCTCCCCACACCCCCGCATGTGTGTACATCGTTGAATACGCGGACTTTGAATATTTCAGACACCCCAACGGATGAAGACTTAAAAAACCATGAGCATTTCTCATCTGCACATCTCAATGAAAAGCTAGAAACAAGCAAAAAACCAAATTAACTATAATAATGCCATATTGCACAGTATGAAATTTATGTGTGTCTTTATTTTATAATACCTTGCTTTACATGAACGCACAACTTTAAATTGGAACTGCCTGACCAAGGCATATCTTTGCATAACATCATTCAGTACATGCTTGTTTAAGTAGATTTGTCCTTCCATGACTATATCTATTGAAGCGCTCTTTATTACCACTTGATCTTCATGGTATTCTTGGAATTCCCCATTTTCATCATCACTTTCTTCCCAACTGTCAACAGGCAAGTTTATTTCTCTGTGGAGCACTATTTCATCACTTGTTAACTGTGTGGTGGGATCAATATCTCTTGTATTATATGTCACACACAATGGATACTTGGAGAAGAAATTCGGATCCAACCTTCTTTGATCCAAATAGACTTTTACGCCCATGTCATTGTGTATTGTCAACGGTGGTAATTTCACGTCTACGACATATTGGATTACCAACTCAACGCTTCTTATGTCTAACCCTATTTGAGAAGCTATTACACGCAGTAAACCATCGTAATTTGATGAAGAATCATACAATATCCCTTCCATTTTGTAATCACTGTAATCACCTGTAAGTACAATATGAACAGAAGCAGTAAATTCTTAATCTTTTCAGTAATACCATTACGAGCACCAAACTGGCCACAGAGATTAATTTTCTGTGAGGATACCATATGTCATACCAACGAGAATACCACGAATGAAACAGTCTTTTTTTGCATATATTGGAAAAAAGTTGGATAACTTTTTTTTTTAATATGAGTTCTGGAAAAACACATAATATACCATATATGCTTCCAACGAAAATACCCACAGCCTTCCACACTGTTATGTTCAGTTACAATACAAATTATACTAAAAAATCGATCACCCAACAACACCTTTAAGCTCCAAGTTTTCAACTTTTAAATTTTTCACCAATATATGAATACGAATGAGCAACGATATATATAATATATACATAACAATATACCTGTTACATCCCATCTTCCATTATATTTCAACAAAATAGATACCAATTTTTCGCTATCCATGTCCCTTGTTCAAAGGAAATTCTTACTTCTTGAAGCCTTTTTTGTCCAAAATACAATTCTTGGTCAAACACTTATTAAATACACCAAACAAATTCCCTCCAATATCCTTTTTGTTAACTTTTTCAGCATGGGAAAAAATGAAAGACACATGGGGCGGCTGACATCATGATGTGGCTGACCCTTTTGGGGCGGGTAGGGGCTAGGAATAGGCTGTCCAAACCCCATCCAATCAATTAATTGGATATGACTTGTCCTCTTCAATTCTTATTTTATTATTTATTAAAAAAAACAACATTTATACATTACATTATTTTGAGTATAGAACAAGCAAAATTTATATGAAAATGTTAATAAATAATTAATTCCACGAATTTGGTTACGATTATCATTTTATAATCTTAACAAAAAAAAAATCGAATGTTCAACAAATATTTGGAAAATTTTGTCATTTATATGTAACATTAATTTTTCTCTATACTACAATCATTTTGCATACCATTTTTTGTAAGGTTTTTTGCAAGAAATTTACTACTTTTACGTTTTACATTACGTTTACAAATTAACATTTTATTTTCTCAATCTTTGAAGAACATACTTTTAAATATCTACAAATTATTTCTCCTTTACAACACCTATCACATCATAATTTAATCAATTTTATTATTAAAAAAAATTCTCTCTCTTACTTTGTAATAAAAGTTGGTATCCTTTTGGTAATTTCAATCATTTTGGTAGGGACTTGTAATTTCCTATCCAAATAATGGTATTTATGAATCATTAAAGTCACAATCCTTCAATGTAAAATGTGTCTACTTCTAATAATATAACAGAAATAAATAAGTCATACTTCATTGAGCATTTGAAGTTGAGGATATTATAATAATTTAACAATCAAGTTAAAGAGTCCATCCTTTTAAGATAAATATAAATATATAATATAATAATAAAAATATAGATATAAATAGATATAGATACTGAGAGATTAACTCGTCCAAGTATTCCCAACCACACTGAAAAGTGGAATCAATTTTGAATAAAAAAGATGATATCGGAAATGAAGCTTTCCGGCGGCTTACCATATCCTCCGTCCTCGGAGGATTAACTTTGAGGATTTTAAGTCGTCGAGTAAAATAATGAACTGGACTGTAGGGTACGACTTCATCTCCAACTCGAAGAATTTGAGTCACATGGAAATAATTGAAATGCTATTGATTTCTAACCAGGAGATGAGTAAAAAGAGTGTGATGTATTCACACAACTCTATCAAAAAGAACCAAAACCTAACCTCTTTTTATTATAATGAGAAATGCCATAGGTGTATAAATTTGAATCTAAGAGAACCAAAGGGAAGAAAGGCAATAATGTGACCTTACACTTATGTACTTCACCAACTCATCAATAAGTTAAAAATGAAAGAAGAATCTCGCTACGTATTCACTAACATTTACAACAGAAGGAACTCCTGCGGAGAACTTGAACACGCTTCACAGCAGCAGAAAGAACCCCGGAGAAATCTTGAACAAGGCTTCCATGTCAGCTGTGAAATTAAACAGCCAAAAAGCAGGCAGCAACACTCAAATTTTTTATGAAGCAATAATACGTTCAAGGCACGTAAATCAACCAGCTAAATTACATGTTTTAGACGACAGACAAATACTCAGTATGCAGTCTGAAATAACTTACCAGAAACCTGACACCTGATGAAACAATCATATGATTAAATTACAAAGGTAGCAGAAATGACTAGAAGAGAAACCTATAAATGTCTCTAGATACTTACAGACCTTGCTATTGTTAGTTTGAAGAGGATAGTCGAAGGCATAATTATCAAGGACCAGAAGCACCAATTCTCCGAGTTGTATAAACAAGTCTATTAGTCACTTTAACTTATGACAAATCAAATGATCCTTGACCTTCATTAACAGCATAGAGTAACTTCTTGTACATGATCTCCTGCAGAGTAAAATAACCATAACTAGGGGAAAATAAAGAATTGATTGATAAAAGGGAAGTATCAACCACTAAAATGCCGACGCAGACAGGGAAATCATAAGACAACATATGGCTATAGTAATTAGAGAAACTCTACCTTACTAGAATAGGGAGGGAGTTTCAAGTAATTAGCACATGTCATCACACTGGGTAGGTCTTCATCGGCAGATTCTGATGGTGCATTACTGTTGTGTGCTGCATTGCCAACACTGGATGAATGCTGTTCCAAAGATATGAATGGTCAGTCCCTGAAATAAAGAACTGTAGCAAATAGGCACACTTAAATTTTAGCTGCAACCATATACCTTCCTCACAATTGTCAACTTAGGATTCAGAGCAGCAAGACCACCTGCGGGGAGCCGGGGAGCGCCAGTGACAAACTGACAGAATGCCCGTTGCTGCTTAGGTGTGAACTCTCCCATAATCTCTAATAACTGAGGAGAATAATTTATTACAAGTTATTTATCAACTTGAAACAAAAAGAAGTGGATGATGAAGAATAGCATCCTAATCATCATTGTTTCAGCCAGTTTACTTTCACCAACAGCTGAAGGACAAAACTTACATGAATAATGGGAGGACTCTTGGATGTGTACCCATGATCAAATTTAATGTGCTCTACTAGCGTCTCAGGCTGCATAACAAAAAGAATGTAATACATTCACCCAAATACAGGAGAAGTAGGTCTAGAATAACAAGCAAATTCATGAGAACAGATTACCTTCCACAACTCTCTACGGCCACATAACAGATAATCCAACTCTGAAGGAGAGAATATTTGTAGAGTTGAATAGTCAAAAACCTGAAAATTTTGGAGCCTAAACGTTATTTATTATAAGATATAAAATTATCTGCAGGTGTATCCAAAATTTGCTAACGCATTAATAAAGAAACAATCTGCAATAAGGGAACTATCAGATTGTCCCACCATATGCTTTTTTAACCCACAAGATCATCTTGATCTTTTAAGTTCTCAAGAAAAAAAACGCAAGCAGCAAACCTGATTGAAGCCAGATCTAAAAGCCTCCATTTGCTGTCTGATTCCAGTTTTGACAGTAGCATCAACTACCAAAGAAATGTATTCCTCCAAGTTACTGAGATCCACCTGCAAATTCCATTTAAGGTATTAAAAGAAATATTAATGGAAATAAGGCATGCAATTGAGGGACTTCATCAGTCAAGTACCAAAAACAAAAAGCGAAGAAACAAAAAGAAATTAAAAGAGAAGGGCTGACATCCAAGATGTCGTGGCTCACATTCTCATCGCCTGCTTTAAGAACATATTCAGGATAGCCAGGAAGTGTGAAATCTAAACAAAGATCCTCAACTGGAGTCCCACGGAAACGCATGTCATAGGATTTGTCTAGGTTCTGATCTTCTATTGATTCTATGTATTGTTTTCGACAGACAAGAGCTTGCAACTCTTGCAAGGTCTTCCCCAATTCGGCGTCAAAAGAGAAAATGTCATACAAATCAAGCTCCTGAAGTATTTCAAGTTAGAAATATTAGTGCAAAAGATAAAATACAGTGGTGGGTGCAACAACCAATCACAGAGGACAAGTGTGCAATGAAGAGCAGGGGGAGCGCTTACTTGGCCAAGAACAAGCTTATAGAAGGCCATGGACAGTGGAAGGTCCAAAAGCCGTCCATCTTGAAGAGCTTTGGCCATAACACGTCCAAGCAAGCGGAAATATTCAACTGCCTTATGGAATTGACCTCCATCAACAGTACCAGTCTGTGGTGACCAGGGACGTGGAAATAATCCAAGAGGTGCTTGGACAAGATCTCTATCACTCCCACTTAATTTATCATCTATATGAACTCCCATAGAATGTCCATTTGACATTAATGATAAACCAGATCTCCACATTCCAAGTTCAAGTTTTTGTAGATCATGGCTTAAGAGGGTATAAAACTCCAGTGTAGGACCCAGGCCAGTACCAACTTCACCAAAATATTCAACTTCAAGAACAGCCTTTTGGCTAGAGTACATCTCCATTACTTTTGCAGCAGAATCCAGAATGCGGTTCCTTGAGACACGAACTTTCTGGCGCTGTAATCTACCAACCCTAACTGCCCTCTCATGACTAGATCCATTACCATCAGCACCTTGCTGTTGCTGCAGCCTATATAAAGCCCTTGACAACCCAAAAGCAGTTGCATAGAAGTAATGACGCCGAGTCTCAAATGGAAAAAGAAACGGGCAGGCCTTTGTCAACTGGTAACACCAAGATGGAAGAGACCCACTACAAAGTGCAAGAGCATCCTGGATCTGTCGTGCCAATTTCGGAGTGAGCTTACTATTGACAAATTCCTCAGAAGGAATTTTGATACCCGTAGCACTGAGCTCATCCAGATTAGAAATTTTTCCTTCAGAGAAATCTTCGATCATGGACAGGACTCGTAAACGGGGGGCAAGCTGATTCAGTGCCTCCAAAACACGTAAGAGATACAAAATACTGTAAGTAGGGTTGCTTTTCTCCAGATCACAAGGAAGTTCTCCCTGCAATATACTATCTAACAATGATGCTTGAAGCAATGAAGGATCAGCACAGGAACTAGTTGAAGAACTGGTTTTCAGAGACTTGGAAATTGAGCTCCCAGACTCATTCATTGACCTCTCAGCTTGGTTTTCTGCCCTTTGGTATGTGATAGTGTAAATATCACCCCAAACCCTGCTTCCGTCACTGGATACAAAATCATTGCCACCATATCTCTCATCATCATCCTCATCTAGAACAAGCTGCCGCTGGATAGCCTGGTAGATAGTCAAGTGCCTATTAAGTGGCTTCCCACCAACAGAAAATATTAGTTTAGGAGGATCACCAGAACTGAATAGAAGATGCCCATGCCGATCTCTAGCACCCCTCACACCTCTACCACTAGCAGATGAAAGACCAGCCATGGCAGCAGCAGCAAATGACATTGCACCCCTTGAACCATAGGAATTCCTACTTCTGAACTCAACGGAATCAGATCCCCGAACAGAAGCAATTCTGCTCCTAGAACCAGCAGCAGCATTTGTATTGCTACCAGTTAATGCCTGTGTAAGAAGGCTATCCTCCAAAGAGTCTCCCAATTTAACATCATGCACTTCATCTGCCATGCAGACAGGAAGAGGGTCATCCCTCAGCACCTAGAAAAATGGGAGAGAAAAAATAAGAACATCGCTAATACAGTATATGCACCATCTAGATTTAACATTTAAAGAGCTTTTCAGAGGGATTTGTCAAGGTATACCCTTCCTCCCGCACCCCACCCCCTGCCCCAGGAAAAAAGAAGGCAATTCATAAAGAGATGCCTATTCAAAAAATTCCATTCATGTCTCCCTCATACCTCTCGTCAAAGGTAATCTCACGGTCAACTAGAAAAGTTGATATGAAAGTTTTAGTTACAAAATACAGGGAAAGGGTTTGATTGGGCCAAATATATTATTTCATTGTCAAATTCATGACTCATTCAAGAACCGAACGTAGGACAAAGGTTTGCCCGCACCCATCCATAGCCCCTGCTTAACAATCCCTCATGATTTTGTCATTATAAGAGCTTCAATAATTCCATTTCTCAAAAACTCCTTGCTATAATAGAACAGATGTATCCTATATCAAGAGAACCCCAACCCAAAAATCCCTTGGAAAAACCACATAATACTCGAGACCAAGTCCAACTTATTACTTGAACCCTAATCTACATGACCACAAGTACACTAAGCTCATGTTTGTTTTCTAGTAGAATTTTTACCAGGCTTTCCTTTTTCCCAATAACTGTGGTCAAGGCCATAGCTTACACACACCTCAACTAACTACCTCTCACCAGTATATGCACCGAATAACTTGGTCTACCATAACGGGTGATTTTGTCCACCAAGACTTGGACAAACAGGAAACTATCACAAAGTGATTTTGACTCGGCTGGGAAGACTTGACTTTATTCCAACACTATCAACCCAATTAAAACAGCCCAGGGGCTAGTTTCCCGTGGCTACCATTTTAAAACTTCTAATACTTCTAGTTACACCCCTTGAACTAAAGGGAAGAGTCAATTTCATTAGTTGACATTAATGCATCTTTCAGAAGCATAGAACACTGATGCAGCTTTTACTCTAAAGTAATTCCTATGCCTAAGTGTTCAAGAAGACGTTAAGCTCTTAAATATGAAGATCACGTTAATCCATTTAAACAAGTTAAACCAAAAACAAGAAAAATAGAAAGGAGAAAAGAAATAGAGAAATCTAACAACATACATCATCATGGCCGTCTTCATCTTCGTCAGACATATCGTCCTCAATCACCAAAGCATCATCAAGTTCAATAAGAGAATGATGCAGCTCATCATCCTTAACATGAGTTAAGCAGCGAAATGTCAGCATTCAGGTGGACATAAAATCCATTAACCCCACCTTAGTAGTTAAAATATGTAGACAAGGACACCAAAAGAATCAAGGTTTCCCATACCAATTTTTCAATAATGCAATAGAAATGATCAACAAAATAATTTAATCCCCTTCAAGAAGCTAATTATGTCAAGAATTTTAGACCCAAAAAAAAAGATATTACATTAACTTGGAGGAAGTTTCAGATATTAAACAAAATATTTGATTATACCACCAAAACTTGAAGGTAAATTCTATAGAGTGGTGGCCAGAGCAACTTTGTTGTATGGGGAGGAGTATTGGCTAGTCAAGAACTCTCATATTCAGAAGATGCAAGTTGCAAACATGAGGATGCTAAGATGGATCATGGATGTGTGGGCATATCTAGAGAGAAATTAGGAACGAAATATCCAAGACAAGGTAAGAGTGACCTTCGTCACCCTATGGTGGATGAGGAAGGCGAGGTTGAGATGGTTTGGGTGTGTGAAGAGGAGATGCACTAGTGAGCAGATGTAAGAAGTTGGATATGGTGGGAACGAGGAGAGATAGGCCAAAGAAATATTGGAGAGGCGATCAGACAAAACCTAGCACAACTGCAACTCACTAAGAACATGATCTTAGATAGGAAAGTTAGTGCATTGTTGAGCATTGTCTTGCTATTCGGTGAGATTAGGCCTGATGGTAGTCTGGAGCACCATGTATGTCGTAATATTAGCCTTATTCATGTAGATATGTCATCATATGACATTGTTACTGTTTCCCTTTTGTATGCTTCGTATTGCTTTCATTATTAGTTGACATGTTTTCTTCCTTGCTGTATGTCATCGTTCACAACTATTTTGATTTGTTGCAGTTGAGCCAAGGCATACACTCTATCCTCCCCAAGCCCCACTCGTTGATTACACTAGATATGTTGTTATTGTTGACTTAAGAGGGAGAAAGCCAACTCTTGATTAAGGTTTGCAAAACTTGGCTCAAATATTACAATTCAAACCGTTAAAATTGTCATTCAGTTTGTTTGGCTCCAATAATTTTTTAAACCAAATCAAATTGTAAATCACAGTTTGATTAAAGCTTTAAACATTTATCTAAAAAAGATATTTTTAACATATGAAATACTGGTAACGCAATCTATAAACCCTAAAATTAACTTTTATCCCCTGTCCTCAGTCAATTTTATAAGAACATCAGTTTGATCAACTAATAGATTTAATAAAGTTGAGGCTGCTGTAGCCTCTATGAATTTAAGATATATTTTTATTCTACTGTCAAGCCCTGTACTCCTCATTCAAATTTTGATTACTTCACAAACCAAACCAAAGTTCAGTTTGGTTTCAAGGTTTAAATGGCTTCAGAAAATCATGAAGCACCAAGAAATAATATCCTTTATACCTTCACAAGTTCCGTGTTATCTTTATTATTTTAAACAATCACACTATTTCACCAACAAATAGTTGAAACGAAGAGGAAAAAAAGTACAAAATAGGAAATCTAAAATTAATGCCTCTAAACACTTACGGGGTTTAACTTGAGAACCGTAAAAGATTATTCCTTCATTTTAAGTGAACTCAAGCAACTACCAAGCCAATCATCTTCAATATTCATACATACAGAGCATAACAAAACATAATGAAGAGGACAAAATTACCTCGGAACTAGAGTCTGCGTTTTCCGGTTTCTCCTCTGATAAGGCCTTCTCCAAGGCAGCTCTTATTCTAGCAGGATTTCTTGATTGAATTCCTCTGCGATCTTTTTGAGCAGGCTTCAAAACCGCTTTTCCTTTGCCCTTCGAAGAGCTTCCCTCACTGTCATTAATACTAACTGCCGTCCTAGAGCGTGCAAAATGACGACGAGAAGCAGAGGCAGGAGTGGACATAGATGGAGATGACGCACTGCCTCCTGCAGGTATAGTCCCAGATTCAGAGTTTCCTGTAGAAGCAGAGGCCTTCTGTCCAGCCTCAGGTCGCTCAACTCGGGCCCAGAGGAATTCTTCAATAGCTACTAAACTTGCCAAAGGATCAATCAACAAAACATTTGAAGAGTAGTCACGGAGGATTTTCTCTCCTTGAGCTCTGCAAAGGCGCAGCTTAAGTGGCTGAGACAAAGCACTTAAACCTGAAGAAAGACGTGCATTTCCAGTCGATGATCTGGAACTATGACTCAGCACAACAGGGAAACGCTCCAATGAACATAGAGCATTTTGAAGCTTTTGGACCAGAACAGTCATGGGAACCATACTTCCACCATCAACACCAGCAGGAAGGGCAACTGCAATAAAAGACTTGTATCTTCTGATTGCTTCTTGTCGAAGCCTAGACATACTAGTATCAGAGATCCTTTCCTTAGCAAGGTATGCAAATGTGAAATATTTTAGCAAAGAAGCAACAACTCCACTTCCAATGAACTCAAAAGTTGAAACACCGTCCCCTTTGCTGAGTTCCCCTATCATCGCAGCTATCACTTCAGCCAAGTTTTCTTCCTTTCCAACAGAACTATCGCCAAGCTGAGGACCAAATGATTTGGATTTTTCTTTAGGTTTAGCTATCTGTTCATCAATACCAGCATTCAATTTCATGCAGAGATTCTTCAATTGTATAAGATCATCTGTGACAGCAGCTTCAGCAGCCTTAGAATCTGAAGGGAAATACTTATCCTTGAAAGCTTTTGCACATGTACTCACTGCCATCCGAAGGTTAGAATTGACAGTTGGAATTTCCATCGAATTTGATGGAGATGCAGTACTTGGAACTGAACTTGTAGGATCTTCAACAGAAGTTGAATCTGTATTGGAATTAGTGCTACGACGTCGATTATGTTTCTCCTTCTCAGCATTTGTTGGCTGGGGAGGAGCAGAAACATGAGACCCAGAAAAAATCAAGGCATCTACAGCATGAACAACACCTTCCCGGACAAACAACTTGCCAAAAACTCCAGGGAGTTTCTCCATTAGAATCTCTGCTATTTGAAGAGCGGGCACCAATACTTGGGGATCCTTCCAAGCCAAAATCCCAGCCAAGAAACTATTAAGACATTACATTCAAGCATCACATTCATGGAACTCGCACTGAGAAAAATATCATTAAAAGAAATATTGTCCTATGATAAACATTGCTTCCACCGGCCAAATGTTGAAGAATAATATCAAGCTTTAATTTGGTCCCATCATACCTTGACAAGTTAGTGACATTAATTAAAGACTGAATCATATCTGCATTACTGAAATACATAAGTTTTCCAATAACTGAGAGGCATTTGTGGCGTGCTGCTGTATTCACACTGGATCCATATGTCTGATCAGCAAAACGAGCAACAGGAAATCACATCTCTAGAGTCTGTCCACTATGATAAGGTAGTAGTAATACACCATAGAGTTATGATACAAACCTGGATTAGAACAGGAAGGAGATCCATTCCAAATTGTTGCAGAAGTTCAGGTTGCTCATTCAATAGTTTCTCACGAGCTGACACCTCCTGAGAAGATGCACTCGGATTCTCCTGCTTGCTAGAACCACCAGCAGAGGATTTCCTCATAAAAAGACCCCTAGTGAAAAAATTTGTGCTAACTGGAAGAGAGATGGTTCCTTGAGGCAGTGGAGGAAGTAGTTCATTTGACAGATTCACAATCTCAAAAACCTACAATAAGAAAAAAGTACACTTGGGATCTATCACAAAAGCAACAACCACAATGCCCAGAAAGTGGATAGAGAAAGAGGTCGAATTCAACTAGCAGTTTGATTATGCGTCATGCAAATATCATGATTAATATTCCCACCAAACAAAAATCGCCAAGCCTAATACTAGGAAGTTCTCAGGGCTGCCATGGGAGTGTAATGACTGACACGAAAAAAAAATAGACACCTTTCAATCTTAACAAGCTATCTAGATCCTCATTATTATTAATTGTGAAAAAAACATTCTGAACTCAGGTCTTTATTCCTGAGAGAGACACACCGTGGCCTTACTACCTTGTTTTGAAACAAAAGGTTGACCCTGCTAATCCATATCACATGAAATACTTTCTTCATGCAGTGTTTGACTGTACTTCTAGTTCTCTCGAGAAAAACTCCAGCAATTTTTCTGTATTTTCAAAGAACATCTATTCCTTGGGGAATAACAAAGTAAAGATAGAGAAACGGAACTCAAACAGATTCCTACTTTTTTTCTCAATTTATTCCACAAACTGTAATGCTGAACCCCCAGTTACTGTCCACTTCAACAAATCCGCATGAAAATACATAGGATATCTAATCCTGTCTCCTCATGCCACAAACATCCAATATTCAATATGCACTACTTGTTCCTAAATCTCTATAATATAGTAAAGTTCATATTTCTTCTATCTGATACTCCTAAATGAACCATTGTAGCAATAGTGACAAACATAGCAAGCAGTGTCTTGCAAATATTAAAGGTATCACACATACTTGCTCTGCAGGTCTGCTCAAGGCAGGTGAAATAGAGACAGAGGCTGATAAAATGTCTTTGAGGATCCCACTGATGCCAAGCATCATCAAGGTTTTAGCCCCTAATGGAGAGGCACTGGCACATGTAGAAAGAAGCCGGATCAAGCCCTGCAAACCAAATCAAGTCATAATACAGCCTCGTGTAAACGATCAACACATTCAAGAACCGAACTTACTGTGTAAGTTTCCGTGCTAAGTGAAGCCTGACCACCTCCAGAATTACTGGTTGAGATGAGGGAGGCAGCCTGTGTGACAAGTCCGTGATTGCAGAGTTCATCTAGCTTCTCTGGAGATGATGCAAATGCTTCAGAAATCCGGGTCAAGCAGATAGAGGCATGCTCTAACACCTACACACACATCCAAGCACCAATAAATAAAATGGTAAAGAGAGAAGGCTTAACCAAATTTAGGAGGCGAAAAGGATGAAAACAAGTTCATTAAGCCAAAAATTTTGACAATCTCCCTGTGATTTTGTTATGACGTGATGATGATCTCACCTTTGCATCGTGATACTGAAGGAGATTCGTCAACAATGGAACAGCTTCCATCACAAAGTCAGCAGCATCCGAAGGCAGCTTCTTGCACATATTAGCAGCGGTTGCTAGTGCTACTCTCTGTGGGAGAATGAAAAAAAGATCAGAAATTCAGAATGATATTCAACGTATTAATGGAACTATCAATGGCTTATGTCAATAAAATCATTTACAATTTATTATCTTCACTACCTGAACACCAGTGGAAAAGAAATCGAGATACGAAAGCACGGCCATGAGTGCACCTGCTCGCAAACAAGCAGTTGGATCTTCCTGAGATATCTTCTTTAAAGCTTGTAGAGACTGTTAAAGCTAAACATTAGCATCATAACCTAAAAGTTTCATCATGCCAATATTAAGCAAACAGCAGCACTTGCAAGGCGTATTTTCTTAGCAGAGATGTTATATCGAGAATTTCTACTTCTAGAGAACTCTTAATGTTATCATAAACATACAAATTATTGAGCATTGGAATGATTCACAGAACCAACCCGAATTAGTTTTGGATTGAGATGCAATTATTGCTGTTGTCGTTGTGTACAAGGCCCAATTCTAGAGAGTGGCACTCAATTAGAATATACACTGAAATCAATTTCATTTGGCACAAAGGAATAACTTTTTCACCTGTTCAGCTAAGTCCATGTATTCAATGGTGAGCAGCCGAGCTACAAAACATGAAACCGCTCCATAATGCACAACAGCAGCGCAAGAAGATGGCAGAACATCAACCAAATGGGTTAAAGCCCTAGCTGCGAGAAGCATAATGTCAGGATTACTCCCATGATTAAGCAACCCCACCAGCACAGGTACAAAACAGTCCACTGAAAAAGTGCTCAACGAGTCTTCTGTCCCAATGGAAAGCATCACACAAAGCTGAGTCAATGCCTCTATTTGTTTCCCTTCTTCCCCGTCAGCTCTCAAGCCCGATAAAATCTTCTTCAGCCGCCCATTCTGTTGCGAAGAGGAAGTAGAGGCCATTGCTGAACTGGGCAGTAAATCATCCAAACCAGCACCCAATTTTCTCAACAATCCTTGAAGTGCACTACTTGCTGAAGTCAAGTTATGGTGCAAAATCCCAGCACCACCTTCACTTGCGTTATCATCTTCATCATCCCCACCAGTATCCATGTTCAAACCCATATCTCTTTCCCTATCCCTAATTTCGTGCTCTTTTTCCTTGTTTTTATCTGACCCGTGATTCTTTCCACGGCGGGTTCGGGTGCCCGACCCGGATGATTCATTTGTGGAGTCCATCGGGAGTGGGTCTCGGGAACAAGTTGAGATCGAATTTGAGGCGCTGCGTGTGGTGAGACGAGCTCTCTTAACAGAAGAAGCAGAGGGCGCTGATGACGTGGCCTCCGTCCGTTTCCGGCTCCGAGTTTCCATACAAAACCGAACAGCGAACAAGGTCGCCGATTAATCGGCGATCAGACACAGTCCGGTAACCGGATTTTCACCCCCATCTAGAAGCCCTAATTCACAAAATTGGGCAAGGTAAAAAGGGAACTTTGATTGTTCCAGCTAAATTTTCCGTAACAATTTCTGCAAAAATTAAATGATTTTATTGAATCGCAGTGAACAACTCTTCACGAAATCGTAGGTTAAAAAGAGAGAGGATTATGCAAAGAAAGTGAACATAAGCAAGAAATGGAGGAACAAAGGAGTAGCAATTAATAAGATAAATAAAAGAAATAAAATCTAACCAAAAAATTTGGTCTGGATGATTTTTATTTGTTTATTTGTTAAGTGGATGATTAATACACACACATCAGATTACGTGCTAGTAGGAGTTGTGCTCCTAATTTGTTGTTAAATTTAGGAAAAATTATACAAATACACCACTTCTTATCTTACCATAATCTCCAAAAAAATTTACCATTTTAAAAACTTATAAAATTTTCATTTTTTTATATTCTCTTTCCTCCCATTTGATATTTACCATTAATTTTCCCATTTAATTTTTTCTAACCTATTATTATGCTATTTTCTGTTTCGATTCCAATTAGTTGTCAATCACTATGCATTAGTCAATTATCCATAATTAATTTCAAATTAACTTTATTTAGGGAGAAAGAGAAATCAGGAAACCTTATTTTTGTCAATAGTTTGTTAATTTTCACGTGTCAAGTATATGTTTTAAAATCTATATATCAAATGATCTTTTATAATTTTCGATGGTATCATTTGCCTAGTATCAAACATTTTTTGGAGTATAATTTGAATTTGAATAAGAATCAAACTTGATACAAGAAAATCAGAAGTATAAAATTGAACTTGATATAAGAAAATCTGATAGTTCGCAACTTGATATAATGAAACTTGATTCAAAAAATTTTTTATAAAAAGAATCAAACTTGATAAAATAAAATTAGAAGTATAAAGTTTAACGTGATACAAGAAAATCTAAAAATTTGCAACTTGATACAATGAAACTTGATACAAAAAAAACTTGATACGCAGATGTTTGATGATATCAATGGGTTGATTGTTTGTGTTGAGGTATCATAACAGGATATTGATGTGATTGGACCTTTAGATTTTGAAATAGAGATTCATGTTTTGAAAATTGATACTTGATACTTGATACTTAAAATTAAATGTTGGCTTTAAGTACTTGATACTTAAAGAAGGAGTGCTTGTGCTTATCAAACGACGAGTATCAAGTACAACCACTAGCACTTTAGTATCAAGTATCTATCATTCTAAAAAATAGTTTCTTCAAGTGTCAACTAGTAAATCCTCTTCAATGGAGACACCTCTTCTTGGGTTTGGTCTTCTTCGAATTTCTGCAGACACTCTTCAAAGAGTTCAAAATCAATATCAAAGAAAATCTTGTGAACATTTAAGGTCAAGCTTTACGCCGTCTGATTCTAGTGGTCTCTAGCATCCTTTTCCAAGGTAGGAGATATTATTGGAAGTATAACTTTATGATTTTGTTTGATTAGGTTCTCAATATGATTATCAACAATGGAAATTATTTGATTAGGTTCTCAATATGATCATCAGTGACGAACTCGATTTTGGGGAAAAACTTTCGAACCAAGAAGGAATAAGGAGACACACCTATCGACAAATCAAGATTATTACATTCATATTCTACCAAAAATTATTATTAACCTGGATTTTTTTTCCAAAATTAAACATGCCCAGTTGAAAAAAATGCTTCATAATTTTTGAATTTCGAAACTAATAATTTGTTACTGTCACGCCCCAGGAGGGTACCCTTGGCGTGGCGGGCACTCAGAGGCTATTGCTAGTCCCCGAGCGAACCACTTGGCCTCATCATCACCTCATACTCAACAGCGGAAGAAACATCCTCAAGGAAAAGACTTTAATATAATTAAAGTAATCAAGTCTTTATATAAAACGTTAATTTCCAACAAAAAATAGTTGAAAAAAAAAATACATCACATCCTCTACTCAGTGTATATGAAGCCTCTAACTCAAACATCTTGATGGTACCATGACAAGCCATGGTTACCCAACTCAAGGAAAATAAAGTACTACTCAAGCTAGATGATAATAATATGGAAATCCTCCGAAAATAAGGAGGTCTCACTGATCAGATGAATGCGAATAGATCCTCAACGAAGCGACTGTTGATGATCTCTAATACCTGCCTCTGCATCATAAAACGATGCAGTCCCATAAGGGGACATCAGTACTTGGAATGTACTGGTATGTAAAATAGTTGAGTAAAACAGAAACAAGTAGAATAATATAGGAATAATATCAACTCAGCATCATACTCCATCAGAATGTCAAATGTCTATCTAAAGAAAGAATAAAGAGTAGAAAAATGACCCATCAATATCTCATCAATGCATCATCAATACATCATACTCACCTGAAGGAAACTCAATTCAACTCGACTCGACTCAACTCAAGGAAACTCAACTCAACTCAACTCAAGGAAACTCGACTCAACTCAACTCAACTCAACTCAACTCAAGGAACATCAACATCAACTCAGCTCAGGGAACATCGACATCAACTCAACTCAAGGAACATCAATATCAACTCAGCTCAGGGAACATCAACATCAACTAAACTCAGGGAACATCAACATCAACTAAACTCAGGGAACTCGACTTAAAGCATCACATCAACATCAACATCAGAGTTTTATCAAAATGGAACCTAACTGGGAGTTTCTCTAACCGACAACCATCACCTATGAGCCAGTGATGATACAACGAAGCGATGTCGTTGCCACATCCATCCAATACCCTGCCCGGGGTAAAGGACATCAACCTCAGTGGATCCACAAGAAAAATCTCAGTCCTCATTTGGGACAAGAAAGGAGCCATCCGCATTGCAGTTCAATCCCCTCTTCCTACGCGGGCCACGTAGTTAATGGGTTCAAGTGGGACTCACTCTTACCCATTTCGGTGCTCAATACTCTTCCCAGAACTCGACATGCTCATAAAACCTCAACCGCATCAGTCCCATAGGGACATAATACCTCATCATCAGTCCCATATGGACATTACATAATACCTCAACATTAACATCAGTACCGTAGGAACATAATATAATACCTCAACATCAACATCAGTCCCGTAGGAACATAGTACCTCAACATCAACATCACTTCACTTCATCAACATCAACATCAACATCAACATCAACATCATGGACTCAAGATACTCTTTTAGAAATTAAACTTTCAATTTTAAGACATCAAAAAATATCATTCTCATCAACATCATCATAAAGACTCTCATTAAATGTGAAACACAATCACAACATCAAAATATCATCATCGTCAAGGCTCTAGACTTATCCCCTAAGTTCATTATGCATGCTTTTCAAATAATCATGTAAGGTTATGCAAAATTTCATGAAAAATGTTAACTTCAAGAAAACAAATAGTATGATGATCATCAACATAGAAAACATGTAATTTCAAGTCAATTTTTCAATGAAAAACTCTCAAGTATTCATGCACACATACTCTTCAACTATCAACTCATCTTTAACCTCTATGGGGGCATATGAGAGATCAAACTCATGCTTTTAGTTTAGCCTTACATACCTGAAAATTTGATATTATAATCAAAATTTAATGGATACTCATTTCTTGGAGAAAATCCTCGATCTCGGTAGTTTTTTTTATAGTTAAAGAACTTGGAAAAACATTGTTTGAAGAGCTTCTCTTTGATTCTTGAATTCTTGACTTAGAATCTTTAGAGTTCTTGATGAAGAACCCTAATTCATAGAAAGAAGAATCAAGGAATCCTTTCTTGGGATTCTTGAATTCGCTTTCTTAAAACCCTAGGTTATAATTTAAGATTCTATTAGGGATTCATGAATAGATAGAGAAATTAGCTTAAAGCTTATGAAGGATAACTCACCTTGATGAAGAATCTTGAAAGTTAATCCTAACTTGATGACTTTCACGAGGATTTTTGAGCGTTTTATGTTTAAGAGTGAAGGAGAGGATTTTGACTCATGAAACTGACATTTTATGTGTTTTGGGACCTTAAATAGACCCCCAAAGGCTTTAGGATAAAAATACCCTCAAAATAAAATAAAGGGAAGTCGCTTAGCTTATCCAAAAAGGGTTCGCGGTAGGTCTGCGTCGCGGAGCCATCGCGGACCTTCAGACAGCTCTGCAGGTCTCCAGTAAAATAGTCATAACTTTCTACTCCGAACTCTGTTTAATGCGAAATAAGATGTGTTGGAAAGAGAATTCAAAGATCTTTAATTTGATATATTATGGGTCACCTAAATCATTATACTTTAGGAGATATGGTCATTTGAAGTTGACCCTTCTATCAACTCATATGAAAACTTAGTCGATAGAAATTCTTTGGACTTTACTTGATGTAAAGATCTTTTATAACTCTAAATCACATCTAGTATACTTTAAATACTTATAAATTGATCCTATCATATGAAGGATGGCTCAATCTTAGTTAAAAAAAAGTTGGGGTGTTAATTATCTCCCCTTTGGGATCATTCGTCCTCGAATGATGAGTAAAGGTAGACATCAAGACACGAATAAGAATCAGAACTCTTCTCAAAACTCAATCAATCAAACTCTTACTCCTCATCAATCTCAAACCATCAGAATCAGAAATTGACACATCAACTCTGACATAGACAACTCAATTTAAATCAAGAGTAAGGAAATTAGATCCTACATTCTCTTCATCAAGCATGAATGGAATGTCGAAACTCAATCAATTTGAATCATTTAGACACCTCGTCAATCAGTCTTTTGAACTCAGGAAGGAAGCCATCAACTCAAATAGAGAATACAAATATCGTATAAACAAGACTCTGAGGACACTCTCATGCTCAAGTCCCCCCCTCAATTGTGCTCTTTTTCATGGAGCTCTACCCCCATCAATTCAAACTCATAGCTCTTATTCAAACCTCCACCTAACCACCTCTTCTTCTTCTATTCAAGCCTAGTTCTAAGCCTCAAGGTGCTATTCTTAAGATGATCATATTCATACAAAGCTAATCCTCACTACTCAGCTCTATGTTCGAAACCTTTATTAAGAAATCTTCAATAATCTATCACCCATACTCACATAATAATAACCACTTTAATTATGTCTCAGAATTTTTCAAGCCTACTTGTCACTTCTACCTCCATCATTCAATGAACTCTCACTCAAAGTCACATCAACATACTCTTACCTATCTATTGCGCATCATATGATCTCATCTCTTTCCTCATCCCTATCTCTATCCCTTCATGACACAAGTTCAACACCGATATCACAAAGAGGATATATTCACTCCTTCTCATCTACCCTCACTCTCAGTCTACTATTATCAACATCACTATCTGGACATAGAGGAACTCATCATCTCCCCCTTTGACAAAACCCCCAAACTACTACCTCTCCATGCAGAATAAGCATGATTATACCTCTAAAACTTGATACTCTACATCATACCATCAACAATGGCATAACAAGCCGAAGGTCAGTGCACGCGTAAGATGATATCAGAATCAAGAACTCTCACTCCATAGTAACTTGTACTTAGAGAATATTGCTCGTCCTCATCACTCTGATACACTCGCATAATAGCATCCACACGTTTAAGCCTACCATAGCAGCTTACACCCCCAATTGCATGAACTCTTACCATGAGAGATACTAATATGGTTTTACCTATCTGCTAGACTCCTCATAATTTCTCTAACTCCTCCTCCTCATCTATAACCTTAAAAGAAAATGGCATCACATCATCATCAGAATTAAGAACTCTCATTCTCTCTTGAATTCTTCCACCTCAAGCTCTTAACCTCTTCTCTCACGCCCTAGTCTTGTTCAATTGTTGAAATAGACTTAGAATGGGGTTTTAGACCCTTTTCATGTTAAAACGACTTATATTAGTCATATAGGGAGTTTATAAGGTGTTAGGAATGGACCAGAATGCCCCTAAAATTGTTTAGAAATTTCCAACCTCGAAGTGATTCAGTCCGCGACGCGAACTGGTCGCGAACAGTACATTTTCTGCAAAATTTTTCTGAACAAGTTTTCCCAATCCTGTCGAAAAGTTTTAAAAAAAATGTAAGTTCCTCTCCGCGATAGGTCCGAGACGCGGCTCTGTCGCGAACCGTCACTGTTTTTTGTTTCGAAATGAAAAATTATCTTTTCACTTGGTCGCTCTAAAAATCGAGGGAGATCATTTTCTCACTCAATTTTCATGCTGATCATAAATCTAGCCTCGGATTTTCCATACAAGCATTGGAAGGTGTGTTACGTGCATACCCCTTCTCTAGGGGTATTTTGGTAATTTTACCGGGCATTACATCATCTCTCTCTTAGCTCTTAAGGCCATTCCTTTAAGTTGTAAATCGATTTCCTCTACTAGGTTATAAACATATACCTCACACGGTCAAGGAATCACCATCCACAAAATATCTTAAACACTTCTATTATATATAGTCGCATAAATATAAGTAGCCACTCAGACTCTTCTCAACGTTATCACTCTTAGCTCCTTCCAGACTCTATGGAAATCTCTCTATATTTTTTATTCTTATGGCGTACATAACCACTTCCCACAATTCTCACAATCTAGCCTCTTTTTTTTCCTGCTAACGCTCAACTTCTCTGCTCCCACAAATTTAATTGCATAAGAATTAGTCTATCATGGAAAACTTGTCATCATTTATCGGTAAGCCCCAAATCAATTTAGCTACTCATGATGATTAAGATTACTTACATCAGCCTACTCTACATCAACAACTCAAATATACTATCTGGATTCTTATAGCAGTCATAACTTAGAGCTTCACACATCTTTACACAATCTTGGATACATATCTCAAACCTCTTCTTATATGTCTAACCTCATAACTCAATGAGTCTCATGAACTCATAATTAAAAATCATAAGCCTAATTTAGATCTATCACATTGAAAGCACTCTTTTCCTCTATTCAACATCTATACTTCACCCTCAATAATATGAATACTACAACACATTAACATAACTTCTTTCTAGTTTGAACACGCTCTTTCACAATTTGACAATAACTCTTCCTCTATACCTCATCATGATAATCATAGGTTACTTACGACTCTTTCATCAAACTTATGGAAATTGACTTACCACCTCATTACTTACTTATTAATAAATACATAACTCTAACTACAAGCCTAAATCAGCTATACCTCTTGCTATCTCGTCCCTTTCTTTCCATCATTATCCTCCTAACTCTGGGATGATTCGATTCTACTCAGGGTTTATAAGAACTCACATCTCACTCTTAGGTGGTAACATTCAACTCTTTAGAGGCATAAGCTCCTCTCTCATGGGTTATGTCGGAAGTAAGTTTTGAAAAAAAAGAGGGTCTGCGTACATCTATAGCTAACTCAAATGCATGACTAATATGAGTAATAGTATACTCTTTCTAGTCAATCAACTTCGCACACTAGTCAGCTTCTCTCAAGCCTGGTGCAATCTCTTTACCATTCTGATTACTTTATCTTAGAGGATCTCATCTGTAAGAGTTTAAACATTACTATCTCTATCGCATCGTAAACGAGGCATCGTCGAAAAGGTTTAGAGCAACACACGGGAAATAGCTCTATCGCACGATCAGAATTTGAAAGAAGGGAAACTTTTCCTAATGTCCTATAGCCTCCCTATTATGGATGTGGCGCGTTTCACACCAATAATAAGGACTCTACTAGACACGGCTTCATGGACTCCCTAGGACACTTGAACTATATGCTCTGATACCAAGTTTGTCATGCCCCGGGAGGGTACCCTTGGTGTGGCTGACACTCAGAGGCTATTGCTAGTCTCCAAGTGAACCACTTGGCCTTATCATCACCTCATACTCAACAACGGAAGAAACATCCTTTGGGAAAAAACTTTAATGTAATTAAAGTAATCAAGTCTTTATATAAAATGTTAATTTCCAATAAAAAAAAGTTGAAACAAAATAATACATCACATCCTCTACTCAGTGTCTATGAAGCCTCTAACTCAAACATCTAGATGGTACCATGACAAGCCATGATTATCCAACTCAAGGAAAATAAAGTACTACTCAAGCTAGATGATAATAATATGGAAATCCTCCGAAAACAAGGAGGTCTCACCGATCAGCTGAATGCGAATAGATCCTCAACGAAGTGCCTATCGATGATCTCTAATACCTGCCTCTACATCATAAAATGATGCAGTCCCAGAAGGGGACATCAGTACTTGGAATGTACTGGTATGTAAAATAGTTGAGTAAAACAGAAACAAGTAGAATAATATAAGAATAATATCAACTCAGCATCATACTCCATCAAAATGTCAAATGTCTCTCTAAAGAAAGAATAAAGAGTAGACAAATGACCCATCAATATCTCATCAATGCATCATCAATACATCATACTCACCTCAAGGAAACTCAACTCAACTCAACTCGATTCGACTCAACTCAACTCAACTCAACTTAAGGAAACTCAACTCAACTCAAGGAAACTCAACTCAACTCAACTCGACTCAACTCAACTCGACTCAATTCAACTCAAAGAAACTCGATTCAACTCAACTTAAGGAACATCAACATCAACTCAGCTCAAGGAACATCGACATCAACTCAACTCAAGGAACATCAACTCAGCTTAGGGAACATCGACATCAACTTAAATCAGGGAACTCGACTCAACACATCACATCAACATCAACATTAGAGTTCTATCAAAATAGAACCTAACTGGGAGTTTCTCTAACCGACAACCATCACTTATGAGCCAGTAATGATACAACAAAGCGATGCCATTGCCACATCCATCCAATACCCTGCCCGGGGTAAAGGACATCAACCTCAGTGGATCTACAAGAAAAACCTCAGTCCTCATTTGGGACAAGAAATGACCCATCCGCATTGCGGTTCAATCCCCTCTTCCTACACGAGCCACGTAGTTACTGGGTTCAAGTGGGACTCACTCTTACCTATTTCGGTGCTCAATAATCCTCCCAGAACTTGACATGCTCATAAAACCTCAACCTCATCAGTCCCATAGGGACATAATACCTCATCATCAGTCCCATAGAGACATTCCATAATACCTCAACATTAACATCAGTCCAGTAGGAGCATAATATAATACCTCAACATCAACATCAGTCCCATAGGAACATAGTACCTCAACATCAACATCACCTTACTTCATCGACATCAACATCAACATCAACATCATGGACTCAAGATACTCTTTTAGAAATTAAACTTCCAATTTTAAGACATCATAAAACATCATTCTCATCAACATCATCATCAAGACTCTCATCAAATGTGAAACACAATCACAACATCACAACATCATCATCGTCAAGGCTCTAGACTCATCCCATAAGTTCATTATGTATGCTTTTCAAATAATCATGTAAGGTTATGCAAAATCTCATGAAAAACGTTAACTTCAAAAAAACAAATAGTATGATGATCATCAACATAGAAAACATGTAATTTCAAGTCAATTTTTTCAATGAAAAACTCTCAAGTATTCATGCACACATACTCTTCAACTATCAACTCATCTTTGACCTCTATGGGGGCACATGAGAGAACAAACTCATGCTTTTAGTTTACCCTTACATACCTGAAAATTTGATATTATAATCAAAATTTGATGGATACTCATTTCTTGGAGAAAATCCTCGATCGCAGTAACTTTTTTTATAATTGAAGAACTTGGAAAGACATTGTTTGAAGAGCTTCTCTTTGATTCTTGAATTCTTGACTTAGAATCTTTAGAGTTCTTGATGAAGAACCCTAATTCATAGAAAGAAGAATCAAGGAATTCTTTCTTGGGATTCTTGAATTCGCTTTCTTAAAACCCTAGGTTATAATTTAAGATTCTATTAGGGATTCATGAATAGATAGAGAAATTAGCTTAAAGCTTATGAAGAATAACTCACCTTGATGAAGAATCTTGAAAGTTAATCCTAACTTGATGACTTTCTTAATGATTCTTGAGCGTTTTATGTTTAGGAGTGAAGGAGAGGATTTTGACTCATGAAACTGACGTTTTATGCGTTTTGGGACCTTAATAGACCCCCAAAAGCTTTAGGACAAAAGTACCTTCCAAATAAAATAAAGAGAAGTCGCTTAGCTTATCTAGAAAGGGTTCGCGATAGACAGCTCTGCAAGTCTCCAGTAATAAGATCATAACTTTCTACTCCGAACTCTGTTTAATGCGAAATAAGATGTGTTAGAAAGCTAATTCAAAGATCTTTAATTTGATATATTATGAGTCACCTAACTCATTATACTGTAGGAGATATGTTCCTTTGAAGTTGACCCTTCTATCAACTCATACGAAAACTTAGTCGCTAGAAATTCTTTGGACTTTACTTGATGTAAAAGATCCTTTATAACTCTAAATCACATCTAATATACTTTAAATACTTATAAATTGATCCTATCATATGAAGGATGTCTCAATCTTAGTTAAAAAAAAGTTGGGGTGTTACGGTTACGTAGTTGCTAGGATTGATTATACCTACTTGAATGTTATAGCACAATTTATGGAGTTGCAATCAAACAACCAAATTTTTTTCCATATTTATTTCAACAGACTTAAATATACAATAGGATTTCTCTACGTATCACACACGAAATCTAGGTATCCATGTGGCTTAAAAAAATAGGATTTTTTAGTAATTAAAGAAAGAGTCGGAATTTTTGAAAATTATTTCTAAACAATATGATATTTTTATAATTTATACTTAAATTTAACCACACCAAGATTATTTTACCATCATCATCATGCATTAAGTTAGAAATATTAGTCTAATTTTGAGTTATATGGTCTCATTGTATATCTATATTTATTAAACATAAACATAAATGTTGAATTAAATAATAAACATATATTGGATTAAAAAATATATCATTTTTTTAATTATATGTATTAACTTCATCTCAAAGAGTTGTAAGCATCAAGCGTATTTCAAGTGGAGTAGATATATATAATTAAATGAGATGCCATATTTTTATGTGGTTAACATAAATATGCAATAGGCATTTGGGAACATGAGCACAAAGGTTTTTCAAAATTTGAACAAAAAATATAATATTTTAAGCTAAATATTTATAGAAATTGACAAATTTGTCTTGATCATCTACTTCTTCACTTTTTTACATGATAGAAATATAAATATTATATTATAAGAAAAAAAGAGTTTGGAATTTTTCATCCTTAAATATTTTTTGTTTTATTTTTTTATTTTTATGAACTATTGAATAATTATCAGATAAAGTTATCATGATACAAATAGTAACTCAGTATAAAATGATATCAATTACAAATAATGTAATAAACATTTGGTTGTTAAACTATCTATACTATATTAAAAGTGTGAAGGCCCTTAGAAATATTGTTTGAACTTTTTGGCCTTCATTAAAAGACTCATATTTAGACAAAATCATCTTTTTACCATTTTTGTAATTTTCATATTATTATTTTAATGATATTAAATATTGAATATAATAATAAACATAATAAAAATTAAATAGAGAAGATTTTCTTATTATGGTTAAATTCTTATATAAAAAATCCTTTTCCAATTAAAATAGACTTGATCCAGAAAGAAAATAGTAAAAACACATGTAATAATAATTTATTTATTTATTATATTTTTTATTAATTGATGTGGTACATACCTGCAAAGCACGTAAACTAGACTAGTACTATATTAAAAGCAGGAAGGCCCTTAAAAATATTGTTTGAACTTTTTGCCCTTCATTAAAAGACTTCGCTTTAGACAAAATCGTCTTTTTACCATTTTTTAATTACTATATTATTATTTTAATGATATTAAATATTGACTATATAAACATAATATAAACTTCATGAAAAAAGATTGTCTTATTATGGTTAAATTTCTACATGGAGAATCATTTTTCAACTAAAATAGACTTTAAAAAAATTAAGTAATTTACTTTTATTGAGCTCCTAAAATATATAAATAATTAAGTATTTTCCTTTTATTAGACTCCCAAAATTACCAACTAATTATACTATTAAATGTGATTTTGTTTTTGTTTATTTAGGGAATGTTATAAACATATTTAATTTGTAATGAATGTCTATTATATAGATTCCTTTGAGAGTTAGGAGTCCTACTTGGAGATCAAGTCAGTTTTTTTCCTATAAATATAAAGATTCCTTTATTACACCTGAATATTATTCAAGAGCAATAAGAAATCTTCTCTCTACTTTCTTCTCTTTTACTTTATACTTTCATAACACGTTATCAGCACGAGACTCTACCGTCTAAAAAAGTAAAGATTAAGTTTGAAGGTATTATTTATTTTATTTATTTATTTATTTTCTCTTTATTGATATGGTTAATCTTGCAAAACTTGAGTTCGTTGCCCTTCAAAATTTGGGCAAGAACTACATTTCATGTGTGTTGGATGCTGAAATTCACTTGAATGTTATGGGTCTTAGAGATACCATTAATAATGAAAATAAAACATCAAAACAAGACTATGCTAAAGTTATAATATTCTTGCGTCATCATCTTTATGAAATTCTGAAAATTGAATATGTCAAAGTCAAGGATCCACTTGTTTTGTGGAAAAGCCTAAAAGAAAGATATGATATGGTCATACATCCAAAGGCACAATATGATTAGATGCATTTAAGGCTACAAGACTATAAGTCTATTCATGAGTACAATTCTGCTATATTCGGAATCATCTCTCAATTGAAGCTGTGTTGAAAAACAATTAGTGATGTTGATATGATGGAAAAGATATTCTCCACTTTTCATGTCTCAAACGTGCTGTTACAATAGCAATATCAAGAAAAAAGTTTCAAGAAGTATTCTGAATTGATTTCTCATCTTCTCGTGGCCGAACAAAATAATTATTTATTAATAAAAATCATGAGAATCGGTCAAATGGATCTACACTTCCTAAAACCCCTAAAGTAAATGAGGTATATGCCAACCATGCTAGGGTGAAAAAGGTCGCGACCGTCATCGTGGTCATGGTCGTGAATGTGGTTGTGATAATGTTCAAGAACGAAATTTTTTTCTTGGTGTTACTCATTCACCAAAGAAAAAAGAAAAAAGAAAGGATGAAAAGCCAAATTAAAATAGGGTGTTATTGATGTGGTGTAAAAGGCCACCATTCACGTGATTGTCGTGCTCCCAAGCACTTGGTTGAGCTTTATCAAGCGTCACTAAAGAAGAAGAAAAAATCCTGAAGCGAATTTTATATCTGAAAATCAAGATCACATCACACAATTGGATATAGCAGATTTCTTCGCACCCTAAATGAAAAATAAATCACTTGATTGGTGACGGTTCTATGGTAATGGAAGAATGATCAATTTTTAATAATTTAGCTATTGAATAAATCATGTAAAGATATTGTTTACATGTTTCATGATTTTTAATTAGTTATATTATAATAGCTCATTATTGAATCAAATTTAGTTTGATTATGATTGATAAATAATAATAAAAAAATTAGTTGAGAAGTATTTTAATATTTTTTATTACTCATTGCGTATTCACTTAATAAATTTAGTATCCATTATTCTCTAAAATTCTGATTTTGAGCTACATGTTGGAATCTTATTCGATGTGCATATCTTAAAAATTTGAGTTTATTATTGAATTGGTATATTATGGTGGATTGTTGCTAGTCAAATACTAAAACGTATTGTGTTTATATATATATATGTGTGTGTGTGTAACTATTTATTCTAAACTAGTTAATTTATTTTTCTTACTTGAGGGAAAAAAAAGAAGTCAAGTAATATGCCTTATTTTTATAATTATAATAAGTTGATATACTATGCCCATATATCGATTACTTTATTACTTGGTAGAAGATAGCTGATAATTTATTACACTATCTTACTTTTATTTTGTAACAAAAATTTAGTAAATATTTTATTTTATTTTTATGTGAAGATATGGATATTTCTCAAAGCATGTTATCTACTTATAAAAATATTTGCTTGATTGATTTCGGTACGACACATACAATATTCAAAAATGAAAAATATTTTTTCATTTAAATATGGGAAAAATAAATGTTACTATCTGGTAGTTCTAATCTGATTGAGAGCTTCGGAAGATCCATTATAATTTTGCCCAAGGAAACTAAACTCATCTTAAATAACGTTGTGTTTTCTCCAAAATCTCGGAGAAACTTGTTGAGTTATATGGATATTCGTGAAAATAATTATCATATCCAATCAATGGATGAGATGCATATTGAATATCTTGGTATCACCAAGGATGTATTTGGGAAGACATGTGTTATAGAAAAGTTTCCTGCTTTATCATTTGGTTTTTATTGGACAAGAACTAGTGTAATTGAGGCACATTCTATAGTAAACCAACAGGTTACTGATTTCAATACTTTTGCACTTTGGCATGATCGCCTGAAGCATCCTGAATCTATAATGATAAGACGAATTGTAGAAAAACCCAAATGGTCATCCATTTAAGAATCTAAAGATAAGACGAATTGTAGAAAAACCCAAATGGTCATCCATTTAAGAATCTAAAAATTCTTTTAAATGGTGAATTTTCTTGTACTGCTTATTACATAGGCAAGTTAATTGTGAGACCATTACCAATGAAAGTTGAGATTGAGTCCCCTACGTTTTGGAACATATACATGGGGATATTTGTGGATCTATTCACCCCCTAGTGGGACGTTTAGATATTTTATGGTCCTAATATATGCTTCATCTATATGGTCTCATGTGTGCCTATTGTCATCTCGTAATTTGGCATTTGCAAAATTATTGGCACAAATAATATGATTACGGACACAATTTCTTGATGATCAGATTAAGTCAATTCGCCTTGATAATGCCGCAAAGTTTTCATCCCATGCATTTAATGACTATTGGTTATCTATTGGGATAAGAGTTGAACATCTTGTTGCTCATGTTCATACTCAAAATGGCCTTGTTGAGTGTCACGATCAGAATCAATAACATAGGAAGTTTCCT
The DNA here is from genome assembly GCA_029948455.1 of Solanum rostratum. Classification (NCBI taxonomy): domain Eukaryota; kingdom Viridiplantae; phylum Streptophyta; class Magnoliopsida; order Solanales; family Solanaceae; genus Solanum; species Solanum rostratum. The sequence goes on from CM057055.1 coordinate 52,983,000, forward strand.
GAACATCCCGTAGCCTCTTGGAGATAAGGCACAGACGTCTCTGTACCCATCCACAAGACTCTACTAGACGGTAGCTCTGTACAGCTAAGACTAGTGAACCTTAAACTCTAGCTTCGTCATAGTCTCCTTCCTTTTGATGGCCGTCTTTTGGTTTTAGACATTGGCCTTATATAGTGGAATTATGTATTTGTATGACCACTCCTGGTTTGTATATTATCATGGTTATTGATATATGTATATGATATGTCCTTGCATCTATTGTAGTTCTATACAGTTGACTTCCAGGTTTTGGGTGAGTTTCAGTTATTTATGTTGTCATATTAATTGATGTTGTGACTAGAGAGAGCTAGGACAAGTAACCTGGGGTTGGGCAAATTGTGACTTGTTGGGACTGTCGGGTTGATTATTAGGCAAATTGGTTGGGAGTTATATGGTTTTTTCGAGATAACGAGAAGTTATAACCACAAAAATGAGATTCCAAACCTTAGTAAACAGCCTTGAAATTCTATTCTGATGATTCTATCAGTTTCGAAACGGTCGATTTAGGCTACGAGGGTGGTTGGTCCTAGGATGAAGGGTCCCAGTATGATTTTGATCCAAAAGTTACAAAATGAGTTCATCTGGAAGCTAAAAAGTGCATTTTTGTAAAAACCAACAAAATACACCTCGGAATGGAAATCTGATGGCGCGTTCAAATCCGGAATGTCGAAAACAATCTAGAATGACCCTCGGTAAATTGACAATTGCATTTTGACCCCCTCAGTTCTTTTAGCTAAAAATGGCCGAAAAGAAACGAACACCCTCATTTTTCTGTAGGATGCTTCGTTGGGAATTCCGACTGTACCATTGAATTTGGAACATCATAATCCATGTGGTTGCACTATTTGTTTGCATAAAACAGACTTTGAATGCCCCGAGTAAACTTTTGCAATAGTTGGTGCAGCACCAATAAAATAACCCTCCGCGTTCGCGAAGGGGGTAGGTGCGATCACGGAAGGCAAGGGGGCCAAAGCCCCACGTTTGCACATCCATTGCCTGTGTTTATGGAGGCCTGGTGTATCCCTAGGAGCGCGTTCACGCTAGTGTGTGGCCCAGGGAGGATCGGCCAGCCTATAAGAGGCCCGGTCGCGAAGGCTTTCAAAAAAGAAACTTTGTGCAGCTATAAAAATTGATCTGGAGCTCCATTTTTGATAAATTAAAGGTCCTCGTGACTCAAATTTTTGCAAGGAACTCATTCTCGAAATTTGTGATTTGCGCATTGATTTCTTAGCCAATTTTTGACGGAATTAAGTGTAAGTTGAACCTAAATTATTCCAATTTTTGACGGAATTAAGTGTAACTTGAACCTAAATTATTCTACATTTCGAGAGGAAAGGAACGCTATGGTATGTTGGGTGTTACCTGAAATTGTTTGATTTTCATAAATTTTGATTGATAAAGTTTTGAAAAGAATGTTCTCCTGGTAAAGTTTTTATTTCCATTTTGGGCCTTTTCTCAGTCTTCTAGGGTTTTTTTTTGGATCGAATTTTTGGCTGTAGACCTAGGGTGATGTGGGGACCATTTTTTGAGATTTTGGTCAAGATTTAGCTTGTAGGACCTGTTTTTCTCCTTTTAGGCTCAATTGGTATAATTTCACCCATTTTTTAAAATGTTACAGCCAATGTGACTGCATTGACCTTGTGACTTATACTTTAATAGCTAAGCAGCATGGGAAAATGTTCTGGAGGAAAAATCTTGGCTGGATTAATTTGGGAGCTCACAAGAGACTTTTTTTGGGTAAGCATCGGTTACTCTGGCTTCGTCGCAGTCTCCTTCCTTTTGATGGCTGTCTTTTACTCTCAGATGCTGGCCTTGTACAATAGAATTATGTATTTGTAGGAGCACCCTTGCTTTTGTATATTATTATGGTTATTAATATATGTATATGATATGTCCTTGCGTCTATTGTAGTTCTGTACAGTTGACTTCCAAAATCTGGGTAGGTTTCAATTATTTATATTGCCACTATTAGTTGTGACTGTGAATAGAGAGAGCTAGGACAAGTACCCTGGGGTTGGGCAATTGGCTTGCGTGTAGGTGGGACCTAGCAGACGCCATCATAACCAGGATCGGGTTGTGACACTAAATTATTAATTAAACGCTTGCAATTGATAGCAAGAGTATTGCTTATGAAAGTTTGATTGCCCACTTCTATATAGGGACATGCAATTTTGCATGTTGCAATACTTATTCATCTCAAATCGATAAATTATTATAAACATTCTCCATTGCAACTAGTTTTGGGTCAAGAACCTAATATATCCCATCTAAGAATTTTCGGATGTGTTGTATATGTGCATGAAGCACCACATTGCACAAAAATGGGATCCCAAAGAAGATTAAGAATATATTTTGGGTTTGAATCATCCTCAATTATTCGCTATCTTGAACCATTAATTGGAAAATTTTCCTAAAAATTTTCTACGGGATTAGAAATCTCATTCGGAGAATTTTCAGCGAAAAATACCAAAAATAAACCTAGTCCACATCGTGGACCCCATGTCCCGAGATAGAGTTTTTTTTGAATTTCGTAAGAGCCATTCTAGACCTTTCTAAACCCCTCCTGGACTTAATATATAACCAAAACAGGCCATTTTAAGTATAAAAAGGGTTATAAACCCTATTTTAAGTCCTTCAAAAACCTTTAACAAAAAAACCTAGGGCTAATGAGAAGAGAGAAAAGCAAGGATTTGAGGAATTCAAGCTGTATTCGTGCCAAGTTGATCGTCTACCGTCATCCCAATTATGTAAGGCCAAACTAAAAGCATGAGATTATTCTCTCATGTGCCCCATAGATGGTCATAGAAGAGTTGAAAGTCTAAAGAGTTTACATTCATGCTTCTTGATCGTTTTTCTTGAAAATTATATTAATCATATGTATTTTCCTATGTTGAGGATCATCACACACTTGTTTTCTTGAATTGAATACTTTTCATGAGATATTGTATAACCCCACATGTTAACTTTTGAAAGCATGCATGATTGAACCTAGGGATTGAGTCTAGAGCCTTAATGTGAGAATGTCAATTATGATTGTGATTGTGATGAGAGAATGATGATGAGTTGATAGAACTTGATAATCCTACGAGTCTCCATAAATGAACTCCAATGATTGTCTATTCGATTGTTCCTTAACGATTATTCTAAGCCTTGAGCTATTGATTGAGATGTTGATTGATGAGAGGGTTAAAGTCCCGATGAGACTAATCGATGAGAGGGTTAAAGTCCCCATGATTTGATTGGTTTGATTGGATCGATTGTCTTATGAGCATTGAGTTATGGGAGGAGTATCAAGCACCGAAAGAGTAAGAGTTAGTCCAACTCGCACTTATCAAACTACGTGGCCAAGCGTAGGAGAGGATTAGAACCATCACATTATATTATGGGTTCCCTCTTGAGACAGTCCCTAAAATAATAGAAGACTTGTTGATTGCCGTCTCCATTTTGGATTATCTTTTATGGTTTTGATTTGTTTCCTACCTGGCAAGTACGGAATAGTTGTGGCAACAAAAACGGCTTATTGTACAATCATTGGCTCATAAGTGATTGTTGTCAGATAAGAGAAACTCCCAAAGAGTTCCTACCTTAAGTACTCTGAGTCTAGTCGAGTTGAGTTGAGTTGAGTTCGATTGAGTTGAGTTGATTGATGAGGTTGATTGGTTAATGGGTCACTTGTCTAATCTTTACTCTTTCTTTAGATGTGACATTCTGATTTGATCATTATTCTAAGTTGATGTTATTTCCATATTATTACCTGTTTTTATTTCATTCAGCTATTTCACATATCGTACATTCAACGTAGTAACGCCACTCAACACTGCATCATTTCATGATGCAGATACACGATTTAGAGATCGTCAACAGGCGCATCATTGAAGATCTATCGCAGTCAACAGAATTGGTGAGCCTCCTTTACTTCGGAGGACTATTATGTACTTTCATCTAGACTCAGACTTTTAGAGTAGCTTTACTATTCCTTGAGTTGAGATAGCCATGGGTCTGTCATTGACACCCCTTGATGGTGATAGAGGCTTCATAGACTAGAGTCAAATGTTGATGATAAGACTTGTTGAGCTAGTTTCTTTCCACTAGCCTTTTATTTATAATATTATTTTGAGACTAGATGAGATATATCCATTACTCTCCTTTGTCTTTTGCTGATTGTCTTGAATTATTGATTGAATGAATGTGATGAGGCCAAGTGGTTCGCTTGGGGACTAGCAATAGTCTCTGGGTGCCGATCACTCCTAGGGTACACTCCCGAGGCGTGATAGAGGCAAAAGCACCTCTAAAGCATGGTAGACGATTGGGTTCTAAGGATCAAAATCCGAGAAAAAGAAAACTAAAAGGTCAAGATGACACTACAAAAGAATCTCATATGGAAGTTCAAGATATGAATAATTCTGATATCCTTGATGGAATCAATAAGCTTGAGGCTCAAGAAAATAAAGAACTATCCATAAATTGAAGTGATGTTGAAACTAATTTGAATCAATTGAAATTGTGGTAGATTATGTCTTTGCATATAATGTTGCAAAAAACAAAAATCATGTAAGATAATGAGTATCTTGATCCTCAATCTATTGTAGAATGTCGATAAAGAAATGATTGACCAAAATAGTAAGAAATAATTCAATCAAAATTAAATTCACTTGCCAAGTTGTCACAATCCAAAACGAATAGCAACTAAAAGAAGAGGAAATAAAGCGAAAATCATCTCAACATAACGTAACAATCCAAAATCTGGAGTCATGAGTACAAGGATGTCTAAAATAAGTATAATAGAATATAATTGATCATCTTAAGAGGAATACGAAACTGTCTCATAATATCTAGTATAAGTTTGAGATAGAAAGCAAATAAAAGGAAAACACAAGATCCACGGTGACTTGGAGTCTAAGCGTCACTGCTGTAATTTGGATGGGTGAATGATTACTCAGCTAGAGTGATCAACTACCCTATGCGGGTCCCTGTGGTCGATCTGCAGGGAGGAAATAAAGTAGGGGTGAGTACACCGAAATGAACCCAGTAGTTTCAACCGACTGGGTAAGAGAAATCAAACAAGTATGTAATAACTAAGAGTCCCATCACTTGCACCAAAAGGGTTGGTACAAAATACAATATGATCATGAATAAAAATAAGTGCGGATGGTGAACCAATTTAACAATTCAGTGATATACTATGCATAAATGCAATGGAGTCACAGGACATGTATGAGGTGAAATCACGATCGTCCCGGGGCCGATGTACACATTTATCGAGCTGAAGCTACAAGATATAACTCAGAGTCGTCGCAAGCCATGTACTCAAATATATAATAAGTCATCATAGGCCAAATTCAAAAGTATCTCCAGGCATCGCGGGCCTCATAATAGAGTGTCTCAAGGCATCACAGGCAATGAACGTTGTCTCAACATGGATAATAATGTCTCATATGATGCAAATGTAATGAGATGTGTACATGACAATGTATCTAATCATGTATCAAATATGTGTATACCAATGCAATCAGTCATATATAACACATGTGCATATCACTTCAACCTAATTAGAAATAAGATCTATGTATACCAATGCACCCAATCTAGTTTAAGATATGTGCATAACAATGCAACTAATCAAGTAAGAGTTACATATATACTAATGCAACTAGTCAATATAAAATAGTGCAATGGCCATTATATCAAATGGGCTATACCATATATACTAATCATTATCACTAGGCCATTATTACCTCATATCATTGCTAGCTCATCCATGATCAAGGTGTCAATAGAACAGGCTCCACAAGAATTCATCGTCAATTATCAACAACTCTAACCAGGAGTTACCTCAAGTCTAATATTATCTTATTGATATCTAAATTACCTCAAATCTCATGATTCCATCTCAATTCATCAATAGGATTGCCATTCACTCAATTTCCGGTATAACCGATATTATATTCACATCAATTCAATCATATCAAGTCATAGTCTCATAGTTCAATCTATACCTCACAATATCACACAAGCACGCTCAATAACTCAAATCCAGTCCCAAAAAGGTTAACTGAACCTACCTCGATGACGAAATCACACTCAGACAAGTTTTCATTCAACTCAAGCATCCAAACGATCCTCAGATGGATCAACCACTATAAAAAATTGGTTATGCATCAAAAGGTGCATTTTGATACCCATATTGGCATGAATCAGGCTTAGAGACAAAATGGTCAAAATTAGGGCTAAAATTCAAAGTTCTCCAATCTGAAAATTGACTTTTAACATCAAATTCTACACAAAAATGGAGTCTGTGGGTGAAAATCCCACCAAAATTGAGTTCAAATTGAAGGAAAAGTTACCATTTAAAATTTGAGAATCATAGTATAGAAATCCCCAATTTTGGGTGTTCAATTTCATGAATTTTAAGAAAAAATCAAGATAAAAGTCATGGAAAATGATTAGCTTAGTGTTAGAAATACTTACCCAACAAAAATCTTCTAAAGCCTTTCTTTAAAATCACCTCAAAAAGTTTAGAAGTTCGAAAATGAATTAAAAATGGTGTTTTACGAGTTTAAAACTGTCCACTTAACAAATACTCTCCACGATCGTAAAGCCCACCCCGCGAACGCGGAGCATAAGTTGGCCTCTACTCCACAAACCCGAGACATTGTCCATGAATGCGGAGCATATTAGCATCAAGTTCTCCGTGAACGCGGAGGCTTCTCCGCAAACCCGCAAAACGAAAGCACCTACACCAAATATCAACAATGCCAAGTCCAATTCCGTACTTGAAATGGACCCCCGAAACTCATCCGAACTCATAATTTCACAAACTAAATATGTATCTATACCAGAAACAACGATCCGAACTCAATGGAATAATCAGAATGAGATTCAAGGTCGTCATGACACATTTACCAATGCAAGTCAAATAAACTAGTTTAAAACTCAAAATACCAAAATTGCCCTCGACAGCTCCAAAAATTATGACGAGGCCATTTCCAACGTTAGTTTCACCATCTGGATCTACTGCAACTGTTAAAATTTTGATATGAGTTTTGAACTCCAAATATTGACCAAAGTCAAACTTTGGCTCTGAAAACGATTAAAATCACAACTTTTGGCCTAAAAACCTCATTTTAACTCCAAATTCAATTCTGCAACTTCCTATAATTCATTTTTGACGTTTTGGAGCTAATGAAATCAATAGATCTTCGATCTAATACTCAAAACATAGAATGATACAAAAACTCAAATTTTCAACAACTTAAGGTTCCCAAAAGGCCAAAACTCATATTTTCAACTTTTAAAACTCAGGATTTCAGTTCTAACCATTCAAATAGTAAAAAAATAGGCCCAAAGCAATTTATGAAAAAGTAAAATAATAATTTTCACAGATAAGACCAAAAAGGACCAACCGAGTCATTACATCATTCACCACTAAAAATAATGTTCGTCCTCAAACATAAAAAAAAGGAAGTAGCTGAAGCTTTAAAAAGGTTGGGATGTCTGGCCTGCATTTCAGACTCCAACTCCCAAGTAGCCTCATCAATAGAACTGTACTGCCAATAAACCTTCATAAAAGGTATGTCTTTGGATCTCAATCTTCAGACCTACCTATCCAAAATTGTTATAGGTTCCTATCCGAAGGACAAGTCTAGACCTAACTCAACAGAGTCATAAGAAATCACGTGTGACTCATCTGGAATGTACCGATGGAGCATGAAAACATGAAAAACAAGATGAATAGTTGATAATCTAGGTTGCAAAGCCAACTTCTAGGCCACCTCACCAACTCTCCTCAAAATCATAAAAGGGACAATTAATCTAAGACTAAGCTCGCCCCTTTTCCCGAACCTTATCACACCTTTCTTGGGTGAAACTTTTATCCAAACACTATCACTAACAAAGAACTCAAGAGGCCTAACCTTCTCGTCTGCATAACTCTTCTGATGATTCTAGGTTGTCAGAATTCTACTCTAAATCAGTCGGACCCGATCCATGGCATCTTGAAGCAAATCAACACCCAACACCTCGGCTGAACCTGAATCAAATCATCCAACCGGTGATCTACACCTCCGGCCATACAAGGCCTGAAACAGTATCATCTGGATGCTAGAATGAAAATTGTTGTTATATGCAAACTCTGCCAATGGTAAGTGCTCGTTCCATCGCACCCCAAAATCAATAACACAGGTCCTAAGTGTGTCCTTCAACACCTAAACGGTGTGCTTTGACTGACCATCAGTCTAAGGGTGAAAAGCTGAACTCAAATCCACTATAGTATCCAAACCACGCTATAGAACCAGCAAAAAGTGAGAAGTAAACATAGACCCTCTACCTTATACTATAGATACTGGTACACCATGTAATTTGACAATGTCCTGGATAGCCAACTGCTCTGCATTATAGCTAGTCTTCACCGATAAGAAATGTGCCGACTTGGTCAATCGATCAATAACCACCCAAACTGAATCAAACTTTCCCAAGACCATGGGCAAACCTGTAACAAAATCAATAGTCACTCTCTCCCACTTCCGCTCGGGAATCGATATCCTTTGCATTGATCTACCATGTTTTTGATGCTCATACTTCACCTGTTGGCAATTTTTATTTCAAACAATTGGTCACAAACTCAGCTATGTCTCTCCTCATTCCAAACCATCAATAATGTTGTTTAAGATCATGATACATCTTAGCCATACCGGGATGGATGGAATATCTAGCACAATGGGCCTCCTCTATTATCAATCTCACCCAATCTCCCACTTTGGGTACATAAACTCTACCATTAACCCTCAAAACATCGTCAAACTCAATAATAGCCATCTTAGCTTCACCTCTGAACACCTTGTCATGAATCATGCATAATCTGGGATCCTCAACATGATAAGCACATATCTGATCAAACAAGGAATATCTAGCCTTAACAAAGGCCAAAACACTCTAAGGAGGAGAAATATCCAAGTGAACCATTTGTCTAGAAAGTGACTGAACCTTTAAAGCTAAGGGTCTCTCCTCAGCCCTCAAGAATACCAGACTCGCCATACTAGTAGCCTTCTGGCTCAAAGCATCTTCCACCATATTGGCCTTCCCGAGGTGATATAGAATAGAGATATCACAGTGCTTAAGCAACTCCAACCATCTATACTGTCTCATGTTTATATTAGGCTGAGAAAAGATGTATTTGAGGCTCTGGTGATTGGTAAAGACCTTATAATGCACCCATAAAGATAATATTTCCACAACTTCAACACAAACGCAACTGCATCCAACTCCGAGTCCTGGGCTGGGTAGTTTTTCTCATGCATCTTCAGCTGTCTAAAAACATAAGATATCACCTTCCCCTTTTGCATCAATACACCACCCAAGCCCATACATGAAGCATCACAATATACCACAAATGGAACTCCCTCCTCGGGTAAAACAAGAATAGGTGCCGAAGTCAACAAATCCTTGAGCTTTTGGAAGCTCACCTCACGATCATCCGACCACTAAAATGCCACAGCCTTTTGAGTCAATCTACTTATTGGGGATGCTATAGAGAAGAAACCCTAAACAAAATGCCAATGATACCCTGCTAAACCAAGGAAACTCCAAATCTCAGTCACAAAAGTAGGCCTAGCCCACTCACAAACAACTGCTACCTTGGCCGGATAAACCATAATACCCTCTTTTGATACAACATGGCCAAGAAATGCAACAGATTCAAGCAAAAATTCCCACTTTGAGAACTTTGCATACAACTTCTCTTCCCTCAATTTTTGGAGTATGGTCCTCAAGTGTTGAACATGATCTGCCTCACTCTTGCAATAAACCAAGATATCATATATGAACACAATCACAAAGATGTCTAAAAAGGGCTTAAACACTCAGTTGATCAATTCATGAAGGCAGCCCGGGCATTAGTCAACCCGAATGACATAACCATGAATTCATAATGCCCATAACAGGTCTTGAAAGTTGTCTTTGGGATATCAGACTCCCGAACTCTCAACTGATGATAATCAAACATCAAGTCAATCTTGGAGAATACCGAGGCACCTTGCAATTGGTCAAAAAGATCATTAATGCGAGGCAAAGGATATTTATTCTTGATGGTCACTTTATTAAGCTGGCGATAGTCAGTACACATACACATAATATCATCCTTCTTCTTCACAACTAATACAGGAGCACCCTAAGGTGATATACTTAGACGAATAAATCCTTTCTTAACAAAGCTTCCAATTATTTCTTCAACTCCTTCAATTCAGTCGGGGCCATCTGATAAGGAGCAATAGATATGGGCTTAGTGCCTAGCTCTACACCAATGACAAAGTCAATATCCTGATCCAAAGGAACACCTAGTAAATTTATTGGGAATACATCCATAAACTCTCTAGCAACCTTGGTAGTCTCTAATGATAGAGGCTTATGAGAAATAGCCCAAATATGAGCTAAATATGCCAAACAACCCTTCCCTATGAGCCAACAAGCATGCATATAAGAAATAACGCCCCTTAGAATAGGAGCTAGGTGCTCCAGTCCATACCAACTGAGGCAAGTCTGGGAAAGATAGGGTCACAGTCTTTGCATGAAAGTTAAGAATAACATGATAAGGAGACAACTAATCCATGCCTAATATCACATTGAAATCAACCATATCCAACAATATCAAATCAACAATAGTATCTCTCCTTATAAAAGTCACAACACAACCTCGATACACCTGATTCACCATTAGAGATTTGCCTACTGGGGTGGAAACACAAATACGCTCGGTAAGCGGCTCACACATAATATCAATATCAAAAGCAAAATAGGCTGACACTTATGAATAAGTAGAGCCTGCGTAAAATAAAACTGAAGCTAAACGGTGGCCTACTGGGACCATACATGTGATAACTGCAGCAGAGGCCTTCGCCTCAACTCTATCTTGAATAGCATAGCAAACTCTACACAGACCACTAGCTTGTAGACCACCACAAGCACCACCTCTCATTATACCGTGACCTCCTCTAGTACTACCTCTCATAGCCTGAGGTATGTCCCTGGGTATCGGTGCTGGAGCTGTATTAGCTGGCTAGAACCTGAAGTTTGAGCAGGAGGTACACGGTGAGGACAACAATGAGCCAAGTGCCCAATCTCATCACAATGATAATAAGCCCTAGTCTCCTGCCTTTGAGATAGCTGCCCTGAAAAGCCACCATGCTTGGGTGCACTACCCACCTGAGTAGATCTGGATTTACCAACATTATCAAATGCTGGAAGAGCTGCCTAAACTGCCCGACCTTGATGGTCCCATCTCTAAATCTCTCGATCCCATGGCGTGTGCCTACTAAACTATCCATAATGACGGAGCCTCTTCCTACCACCCTGTCTATCCTGCCTGATGTGCTAAGCATGATCCATAACACTTTGAAAAGCGCCTCCAGCTAACACCAAAGAAGTTTTAGCCTCCTAAAGATACCCTGCCTAGCCCTTGGCAAACTGTCATATCCTATTAAACTTAATAGGAATACTGGACAAGGCATATGTAGACAATGTATGAAATCTAGCCTCGTAATCAGAAACAAACATAGAACCCTAATGTAGCCTATCAAACTCATTATGGTAGCTGTGTTGGAGGACGTATGGCACAAATCTCTCCAAAAATGTCTCGATGAACTATCTCCAAGTCATAGCTGGAGATCCAACAGGTCTATGAGCTATAACTGACCTCTACCACTCTTTACTAAGCCCCGTGAACTGGTGTGAAGTGTAGGTAACTCCATGCGACTCAAAAATAGACAGGTTACACAATCTGTCCTAGCACTCTGACTAAAAATGATAGGCTCTATCGCTAGGGATGCCATCAAATCGCAGGGGAGCCAACTGGACAAACATTTCGAAGCTCTTCTGCTCCGCTGTAGACATGGATGGGCTGGTAGGAGATGGTGGCACCATAAATAAAGAATGTGTAATTGATGGAGAAACAACCAAACTCTGAAATTGAGATACCCAACTCAGCCTAGATGTTTGAGGTGGAACCATAACAGTCATAGGAGAATCTATTGGAACTGTAAAAGGACCAATATGAATCACAGTTGTCGCGGATGGGGCTATAAATAGACCAACTAGTGATGTATAAACCAGTACATCAACAGTAGTAGCGCGGGAGGTGCTCCCTCCAATCTAGCCAAAACTCTCAAGAGTAACTCTTAAATCAAGGGTGTAGTCTCTAGGACTGAGGGCATGGAATAGGATCTGCAGGCCTCACTGGCTCATGAGCAAGCTCTAGAGAAGTTGATCTAGTCTACCCTTGAGATGGAGACACTCCTCTAACATGTCCTCGACCCCTGGTCATGTCCCCAACTCTACCTCGACCTCGACCTCGAGTGGGAGCCGCATAAGCTACCTCGAGCTCTCTCATTGATCGATGGGATCTGGTAATCGACATCTGTGCAGAAGGAGTGCTTAGACACTTCCAAAATGGGTAATAGAAAGGAAAATACGAATGGAAGAAAAATGTGAAAATCCTTCCAAACAAGTATCCCATAGCCTCCTAAGATGGCTGTGGACATCTACATACTGATTTGCGAGACTCTACTAGACACCCTGCTCTTGACTCACGAGCCCAATGAACCTTGAGCATTGATACCAAAATTGTCATGACCCATAATGGATCACAAATAAAAGAGGAGAAAATAAAGCTGAAATCATCTCAACATAACATAACAATCCCAAAATCTAGATTCATGAGTACAAGAGCGTCTAAAGTAAGTACAATAAGACATAATCGACTATTTCAAGAGGAATATAAAATTGTCTCATAACATTAGGTACAAGTCTGAGATAGAAATCAAATAAAAGGCAAACTCAAAATCCACGGTGACTCAGAGTCTGAGCCTCACCGCTGTGATCTGGATGGATGAATAATAACTCGACTCTAATGATCAACTACCCTATGTGGGCCCTTGTTATTGATCTACAGGGAGGAAACAAAGTAGGGGTAAGTATGTAATAACGAAGAATCCTATGGTGGAAACATAGTTATGTGACAATGGTTATCTACCAAGGTCCGCTCGGTGCTAGGTCATATTCCCAGAAAATACCCAAATTATACCTATAACTATAATATGCAAGCACCATAATATCATAATATTATCATAGTTCATAGAGTAGCTCATCAAAACCAAAGCTTCTTAACACAATATAGGGCTTCATAACTTTCACAACATTTTCATGTCTCATAACATGCATAATAACCCTTTCAAAATTCATATAATTCATAGTTTCACATAACTTTCCATAAGGCCTTCATAATTATGGAAGCTTGGTATACATATTTATTCAAATCATGATGGGTTCATGTACCAAGTTTAAAACCATGCAAATCATGAGTAAATACCATGTGAGTTACAAAATGGAATCACTTATTCATTATTCAAAAAACCCACCAAAACATAGTAAAACTTAGTTAGGGTATCATTAAACCCTTATATAAATAATATATTTCACATGGATTTTCAATGCTTAATCATATACAGAGGTATATAACCATAAAATACGCCATATTATCATCATACAAAAGGGTTCATAAAATCACTATGCAATTTCATAACTTGGAAAATCATAAAAGAAAGGAGGAATGGTTGAGATTATGGAGGAAAGGTCTCTACAATCTAAACCCACACACCTTAGTGATAAGAGACGGAAAAACCTTGGAAAATGATGAGAAATTCGGAACCCTTGCTTGCATCTTCTCTTTGAAGACCTTGGAGAGCTTGGGAGTGTTTTAGGGACTTAGAGGATTTTGTGAATGAGAGGAATGGAGTGGATTAGGGTTATGAAGTCTAATAAGGGGCTCTTTGAAGGTCAAAATGACATAGTATAGGCATTAGACAACAGGATAGGTCAGATTTTCCCCTTTTAAAATTTTAGCAGATAGTATCACGAAACCCCATTTACGGGTCGTGGTCCATTCTATGAGCCACAAATAGGGGTTTCATCTGATGACATTTCAAAATTTCACAAACTTTCCTCTGATTCACATTCCATGACATGACCTATGACTTGTAAGAGATTTTAAGGGCCATCTGAGAAGTCGTACATCCTAGTTAAAAAATTATCATTTTCACTAAGTCTAACCTTCAACCTATGATGACCACTTATGGCTTGTGGAACTTTTTACGGCTCATAGGACCCCTCGCAACAACTGACACTTATAGAATCTTTAGGACTTTTTTCTTGCACTTTTCCTACTTCTCATGGGTGGCGCCTTACATATGTACACATCTATCGAACCAAAGCTACAAGATAGAATTCGGGGGCGTCGCAGGCCATGTACTCAAATATATAATAAGGCATCGCAAGCTAAATTCAAAAGTGTCTCAGGGTATTGCAAGCCATAACCGATGTCTCAACATGGATCATAATGTCTCATATGATACAAATATAATGAGATATGTGCATGACAATACATCCAATCTGTATCAAATGGTGCATACCAATGTTGTGACCCCCCATAACTCTATTCTTTCATGTATCTATGTTTCAAGCCTCATTCTTATATACGGGAAGTGGATTAGGGTCATAAGGTACCTCTAGACTTAGTCGAGTTCAAAATGTTCCTATAAATTGAGTTTTTTAATTATGCAAGGGTCAATTTAAAATGGCCATAAATCTTAGCACACAAAGAATTAGGTGGCCCATGACCAACCAAATGAAAATTCTTTACATTAGCTTTCCAATGCAATTGATTTCACCTCATTTGGAATTTGGAGTCAAAGGTTATGGCCGTTTTACTTGAGAATGCCAGATGCAGAGTTGTTCTAAGAAACCACATACGGGCCGTGGATTAAAGTACGACCCATCTGCTAACTCATGGAAAAATCTCCTAAAAATCCATTTTTTGGTTTCAGACTTTACAGACCCATCCACGGGTCATAGAAACTTTTACGGGCCATAGATTGGGCTCGTGAAAGTGATCTAGAGACCCTAAAATTTGCCCAAAAGTTTACAGAAGGATCCCTATGGGCCGTCGAAGTTTCTACAGGTCGTAGGTGGGCCCGTAGATGACTTTCACAACTTTTTAAAAAAGGTTATTTTGGTCTTTTCCCACCCTCCCAAAGCCTAAACCTAATATTTTTACACCTAAATAAAACTCTAAATATGTCAGTTCAACCTTTTTATGGTAAAATCACCCTCTCCAACTTAGAGCAAAGTTTCAAGGGAGAAAAAAGCTAGGGTTTGAAGATAATCTTGTGAGATTCTTCCAAGCTGTTCCAAGACTCAAAACTTCTACCTGTGTAAAGCTAACTAAAACATAGATTATATTCTTCTATGTGCCCATAACTTGAATTGATGAAGTTGTGAGTGAATTGAGTCTCCCATGAATGTTTCTTGAAGTTTTTTCTTAAATTCTAATGTATATCTATATAATTTTGCATGAGTTACATTTTTTATTAATTAAATACTTGGACTAGATTATTTTGCTATTTTACATAAACCCTAACATAAAAACCTTGTTATTTTTACACATTTCACTTAAATGAGCATGTATGAGTATATTTTGAGCCTAAAGAGTCTATGGAATCCCTAAATGCTTTAACTCTACTTCTGTTTTCCTTGAACATTATGAGTTAGAATGATGCATGATAGAGTCTTCATAAGTCAAGAGCTGAATCTTAAAAAAATGTAACCAAAGAGTTGATAGTTAATGTGATGAATTGAGTGACACATGTCCAATGAGACTAGATGTATGAGTTAACCATAGGGTTGATGTCTTATAAGAATATTGAGTCTTGGGAGAAGTATTGAGCACTGAAACAAGTAAAAGTAAGTCTAGCTCGAACTCAATAACTATGTAGCCGGCGTATGAGAGTATTGAACTAGAAAATCGGATGTTTCCTATTGTCCCAAAAATAGGACTTGATGTTACTAATTTTAGATCTATTGATGAGATGTCCTATACCCTAGCAAGGTATTGGATGAATGTGACAGTAACATCACTTTGTTGTATCATCATCAACTCATAGGTGATGATTGTCAGTTTAGACTCCCAAATAGGCCTTGTTAGTACTCTGAGTGGATGGGACATAGATGATAGATGAGTAGTCATTGTCTAAATTGCATTCTTACTTAAGACTCCTGACATGATGATTGAGTTTCATACTTTTGAGTTGAGCTATTTGAGTTGATGTTATTCTTCCTTTACATGTTTCTTTCTGCCATTTTACATACTTGTACATTCCATGTACTGATGTCTATTTGGGTATGCATCTTTTCTTGATGCAAAGAGAGGTACTAGCAGTCATCAACAAGCACCCCATTGAGGACCTATTTCCATTTAGCTGATTGGTGAGTCCTCTTATGCTTTTGGAGGATGTCATGTTTTTCCATCTAGCTTTGAGTTAATCCTTTTTATTTTATTTTGAGGTAGCAATGGGTCTGTCATTGGCACCACTTAGTTAGATATTTTAAAGGCTTTATAGACTAGACTATTGAGTCATGATTAGATATTTTTATTGACTAGTTTCTTTCATACTAGTCTTACTTAGTTGATGGATAGACTGTTTGGCCTTTGGCCTTTGTTTGTCATATGTCATATATTTTCTATAAGTATTCTCATCCATTGATGTTTTTCGCTATTAAAATGTGATTGAACGACTGCTATAAGTGCGAGGGGTTCACTTGAGGGCTAGCAATAGTCTCTGAGTGCCGGTCACGCCAAGGATACCTTCCCGGGGTGTGACAAACTTGGTATCAAAGCACTGAGTTCAAGAGTCCTAGGGAGTTTATGAAGCCGTGTCTAGTAGAGTCTTATTTATGGGTGTTTGTGCACTATACTTCATAATCAAGAGGCTATAGGACATTAGGAATTGTTACACTTTCTTGTAATTTGAGTTCATGCAATAGAGTTTAATTCTATTAAAGTATCTATCTAATTCGTGCGTTACACGCTTGAAGATCATGTATTCTAAGCGTATCGCTACCTAAAGAGATGCTTCAGCTCAAACCACTAAGAATCCCCTACTAGAGGTGCCCCCTCAGATGGAGACGAGAGGCTGGGGTCGACGTGATAGAGTCATTGGAACTCCCCAGGAACCTACTACTTTGTCTACTCCTTCTACAGAGGCTGATTTTAGAGGAGCTTATCACTATGCTTACCCAACTGGTAGCTACCTAGAGTGGGAATTAGAGTTTACAGGCTCCTAACTCTAGCTTCCAAGAGCCAACTGCTGCAGCGAGACTTAGGGACTTTCTGTGGATGAACCCACCAATCTTCATAGGGTCTAAGGTTGAGAAAGACCTCTAGAATTGTATTGATGAGATGTGGAAGGTATTGAAAGCTATGCCTGCAATGGAGATCGAAAGAGTTGAACATGCTTTCTATCAACTCAAGGATGTAGCAAATGTCTGGTACAACTAAAGGGAAAAGAGGTGAGGATGCTAAGCCTTCCATTTGGGATGACTTGTGAGAGTGCCTTTCTCGATTACTTCTTTCCACGAGAGTTGAGGGAACCGAAGGTTGAGGAGTTTGTTAACTTGAAGCAGGAGGGAATGACTATAAAGAATATAGCCTCAAATTGATATAATTATCTAGATATGCTCTAGAGATGGTTCCTGACATGAGATCTAGAATGAGAAAGTTCATATCTAGCTTGGGTAAACATGTGAAAAAGGAGTGCAAAAAGCGACATTACTGATTCCTGACATGGACATCTCTAGGCTTATGGTCTATGCACAACAACTTGAGGAGGACAAGAAGAGGGATATGGAGGAGCATTAGCCTAGCCAGTATAAGAAATGTAAGGGGTACAAGCTCCTAGTAATGGGTATGATTAGAGGTCTTAAGGCCATCAGAATTCCAGAGCTCAGGGTTCTCAATCCCAAGCCAGTGTGACTCAAGGTTCGAGGGAAAAACCACCATGTGGCAAGTGTGGCAAACTCTACCTAGGTGAGTACCGTGGGGGCACAAATGCTTGCTATAGGAGTGGACAGACTGGTTACTTCTAGAATGAGTGCCTAATGAGGAGGCGAGACGATAGAGGTAATAAAACTCAGTCTTTAGCAGCACCACAAAGGGGTGCCACAACTAATGTAGGCGGAGGTACAAACTGTCTATATGCGATAGGAAATTGACAAGATCATGAAGTTGCGCAGTTGTTGTCACGGGTATGCTTTGAGTCTTTTCCTATGATGTGTATACCTTGCTTGACCCCAGTGCCACTTTATCATTTATAACTCCATATATGGCTAGTAAGTTTGAGATCCTTCCTGAATGTCTTCTTGAGCCCTTCAGTATTTCTACTCCTGTTGGTGAGTCCATTATAGCTAAAAGGGTATATAGAGATTTCATGGTGTCTATCCATCATAGAGATACTTTGGCACACTTAGTTGAGTTAGAGATGATTGACTTTGATGTGATTCTTGGTATGGACTGGCTTCAGCCTGTTATGCTTCTGGTAATTGTAGAACCCGGACAGTCAAATTCTAATTTCTGAGTGTGCCTGTTATAGAGTGGAAGGTAGTTTTGTAGTGCCCAAGGGTAAGTTTATCTCCTACCTTAGGGACAGAAAATTGATTTCTAAAGGATGTATCTATCACCTTGTGTGAGTTAAGGCTGATGACGTAGAGTCTCCACCTTTTGACTCAGTTCTAGTTGTTAATGCATTTCATGAGGTCTTCCCTGATGATTAGCCTTGAGTCCCTCTTGATAGGGAGATTGACTTTGGGATTGATGCCCTCCTCAATACTCAGCCCATCTCTATTCTGCCACATAGAATGGCTCCCAAAGAGTTGAAAGAATTGAAAGAGAAGTTGAAAGACCTCTTGGATAAGGGATTAATTAGACCGAGTATCTCTCTATGGGGTGCTCTTGTCCTATTTGTGCACAAGAAAGATGGTTCCTTCAGGATGTGTATAGATTATTATTAGTTGAATAAGGTGACCATTAAGAACAAATATCCCCTTCCGAGGATTGACGACTTATTCGACCAAACTTTAGGGTGCCACAGTTATCTCAAAGATAGACCTCAAATCAGGCTATCACCAGTTGAAAGTGAGAGATTGTGACATCTAGAAGACGACTTTTCAGACCCGATATAATCACTTTGAGAATGTCCTTCGGATTAACCAATACTCCTGCTACTTTCATGGACTTTATGAATAGAATATTCAGACAGTACCTTGACATGTTTGATTGTGTTCATCGATGATATTTTGGTGTTCTCTAGAGATAAGAAAGATCATGTCGATCACCTTCAAATTGTTCTTTAGATCCTCAAGAATAAGGAGTTGTATTTCAAATTTTCAAAATATGAGTTCTAGCATAAATTAGTGTCATTTTTGGGCCATGTTGTCTCGGGTGATGGTTTTCGAATGGATATGCAGAAGATTGAGGCTGTTAAGAACTGGCCTAGACCCATATCTCCAACTGACATAAGAAGTTTTCTAGGTTTGGCTAGTTATTATCACAGATTTATTGAGGTATTCTCTTTTATATCCTTGCCATTGACTAAGCTAACTCAAAAGAAAGCTAAGTTTCAGTGGTCTGGAAAGTGTAAGAAGAGTTTTCAAAAGTTGAAAACCAGATTGACGACTGCACCAATGTTGACTCTACCTAAGGGGATCGATGATTTTGTGATCTATTCTGATGATTCTAGAGTGGGATTGGGATGTGTTCAGATGCAAAGAGGTAAGGTCATAACTTATGCTTCTAGATAACTAAGAACCATGAGAAGAACTATCCAACTCATGACTTAGAATTGGCTGCGGTGGTGTTTGCACTCAAGATTTGGTACCAATACTTATATAAAGCATATATTGATGTATTTACAGACCATAAGAGCCTGTAATATGTATTCACCGAGAAAGATCTTAACTTGAGGCAAAGAAGATGGCTTGAGTTGCTCAAGGATTACAACAAGAGCATCCTCTACTATCCAGGTAAAGCTAATGTGGTTGCTGATGTAGTAGGTTGTCTATGGGAAGCACTGCTCATGTGGAAGAAGTGAATAAGGAGTTGGCTAAATAGGTGCACAGGCTAGCGCAATTGGGAGTTCAACTCGATGTATTTGGTGAAGGTGGAATAGTTGTGCATAATAGGTCTACGTCATCTCTTGTAGTAAAGGTAAAGGAGAAACAAGATCGAGATCCCATTTTACTCCAATTGAAAGAAGATGTATATAAGCAAAAGATGATGGCGTTTGTTAAAGGGGGAGATGGGGTATTAAGATACCAAAGTAGATTGTAGGTCCCAGATGTTAATGGCATTCGAGAAACTATCAGGGCAGAGGCCCATAACACTAGATATTCCATCCATCCAGCGTCTACCAAAATGTACCACGAGTTGAGAGAGGTTTATTGGTGGAGTGGGATGAAAAAGGACATTGCAGAATTTGTTTCTAAGTGCCCAAACTGCCAACAAGTAAAAGTTGAGCACTAAAGGCCATGTGGAGTAGCTTAGAATTTTGAAATTCTAGAATGGAAGCAGGAGATAATCAATATGGATTTCATCATAGGCTTACTGAGATCTCATAGACAACATGATTCAATCTGGGTGATTGTTGACAAGATGACTAAATCAGCCCACTTCTTAGCAGTAAAGACTACTTATACAGCAAAGGACTATGCCCGATTGTATATCCGAGAGATTGTAAGATTGCATGGAGTTCCTTTATCCATCATATTTGATAAGGGAGCTTAGTTCACTGCCCAATTTTGGAAGTCCTTTCAGAAAGGTTTGGGTTAAAGATGAGCCTTAGTACTTCTTTCCACCCTCACACATGGGCAGAACGGATGATACAAACTTTGGAGGATATGTTGAGGGCTTGCATCATTGACTTCAAAGGTAATTGGGATGACCACTTGCCTCTGATTGAGTTTAAGTACAATAATAGCTTTCATTTGAGCATCCAAATGGATCCTTATGAGGCCCTGTATGGGATAAGATGTAGAACACCGATTGGATGAATCAAGGTAGGTGAAGCTGGGTTGATTGGGCCAGACTTGGTATACTAGGCTATGGAGAAGGTAAAGATTATCCAAGAGAGATAGAGAACTGCACAAAATCACCAGAAGTCCTATACTGATGTTAGGAGAAGGGACCTAAAGTTCAAAGTGAATGATTTAGTGTACTTGAAAGTGTCATCCATAAAGGGTGTAATGAGATTCGGGAAGAAGGGAAAGTTGATTCCTCGTTATATTAGTCCCTACCAAAATGTGAAGAGAGTGGGAAACGTAGTTTATGAGTTGGATCTACCACAAGAGCTGGGGGCTATCCGTCCGGGCTTTCATATTTCTATGCTTAAAAAGTGTTTGGGAGATCTGTCCTTGGTTGTGCCCATTGAAAACATTGGAGTGAAGGATAGTTTGAGTTATGAAGAGATCCTAGTCTAAATCCTTGATCGTCAAGTTCGCAGGTTAAGGACTAAATAGGTCGCATCTGTAAAAGTATTTTGTGGAGAAGTCAATCTATTGAAGAGGCTATATGAGAAGCTGAAGAGGATATGAAGGCCAGAAACCCTCACCTATTTGTGCCTTTGAATGATGAAATTGATGGTAATGATTCTTTTCTATTCTTGGAGTTACTTTTCCATTGTTGAGTTGAATTCTTATCTCTAAGTTGATACTTCTCTTGTGTATGTGTTTGAGTATGCATGTATTTAATTGTATTTGTGTCTAGTGATGATGTTAAAAATAGTCTTTTGATTTTGAATCCTGAGTTGAAGTTGATTTCTAGAGTATGAGTGTTCGAGCATCCGAGTTCCTGTCGATGTTCCTTTAATAGGTATCCTAGTTGCTCATCATTTGAGGATGAATGATTCCAAGGGAGGGTGATATTGTGACAACCCCATATCTCTGATCTTGCATTTACCTATGTTTTAAGACTCATTTTTTCATACAGGAAGTGGATTAGGGTCATAAGGTACATCTAGTACTTAGTCGAGTTCAAAATCTTCCTATAAATTGAGTTTCTAGTGTTAAGATTATGCAAGGGTTAACTTTAAATAATCATAACTCTTAGTACACACAGAATTAGGTGGTCCATGACCAACCAAATGGAAGGTCTTTGAATTAACTTTCCAACGCAATTGATTTTACCTCATTTGGAGTTTGGAGTCAAAAGTTATGGTCGTTTTATTGGAGACTGCTAGATGTAGAGTTGTTCTACGAAACCACATATGGTTCGTGGATTAAAGTATGGCCCATCTACTAACTTGTGGAAAAATTTCTTGAAAATCTATTTTTTGGTTCCAAACTTTATGGTCCCATCTACGGATTGTAGAAACTTCTATGGGCCGTAGATTGGGCTCGTAAAAGTGTTCCGGAGAATCTAAATTTGCCCAAAAGTTTACGGAAGGGTCCTTACGGACCGTGAAAATTTCTAAGGGCCGTAGGTGGGCTCGTAGATGACTTTGACAGGTTTTTAAGAAAGGTTATTTTGGTCTTTTCCCATCCTTCCAAAGCATAAACCTGATATTTTTATACCTAAATAAAGGCCTAAATATGTCAACTCAACCTTTTTCCGCTAAAATCTTCCTCTCCAACTTAGAGCAAGATTTCAAGGGAGAAAAAGGCTAGGGTTTGAAGATAATCTTGTGAGATTCTTCCAAGTTATTTCAAGACTCAAAATTTCAAGGTATGTCAGGCTAACTAAAACATGGATTATGTTTTTCCATGTGCCCCATAACCCGAATTGACGGAGTTGTGAAAATTGAGTCTCCCATGAATGTTTCTTGATGGTTTTTTCTTAAATTCTAATGTATATCTATATAATTTAGATGAATTACAATTTTTATGAATTAAATACTTGGACTAGATGATTTTTCTATTTTACATGAACCCTATCATGAATCCTTGTTATTTTTACATATTTCACTTAAATGAGCATGCACGAGTATATTTTGAGCCTAAAGAGTCCATAGAAGCCCTAGATGCTTTAACTCTACTTTTGTTTTCTTGAATTCTATGAGTTAGAATGATGGATAATAGAGTATTCATGAGTCAAGAGCTGGACCTTAAAAGAATGTAACCAAAGAGTTGATAGTTGATGTGATAAATTGAGTGACACATGTCCAATGAGACTAGATGGACGAGTCAACCATAAGGTTAACGTCTTATGAGCATATTGAGTCTTGGGAGGAGTATTGAGCACCAAATTGAGTAAGAGTTAGTCCAACTCAAACTCAATAACTACATAGCCATCATAGGAGAGGATTGGACCGTAAAATCGGATGTTTCCTATTGTCCCAAAAAGAGGATGTGATGTTATTGATTTTAGATCCACTGATGGGATGTCCTATACCCTGGCAAGGTATTGGATGGATGTGACAATGATATCGCTTCGTTGTATCATTGCTGACTCATAGGTTATGGTTGTCAGTTAGAGAAACTCCCAAATAGGCCTAGATAGTACTCTAAGTAGATGGATAGATGACACGTGAGTAGTCATTGTCTAAGTTGCATTTTTACTTTAGACTCTTCACATGATAATTGAGTTTCCTACTCTTGAGTTGAGCTATTTGAGTTGATGATATTCTTCCTTTACATGTTTCTTTTTGTCATTTTACATATTCGTACATTCCATGTACAGACGTCCATTTGATTCTGCATCTTTTCATAATACAGAGATAGGTACTAGCGGTAACTATTTGCATTCAACTTATTGGTGAGTCCTCCCCTGATTTCGGAGGATATCATGTTTATCCCTTTATTTTTGAGTTTAGCCTTTTTATTTATTTTGAGGTAGCCATGAGTCTGTCATTGACACAACTTAGTCAGATGTTTTAGAGGCTTCATAGATTAGACTATTGAGTTGTGATTAGATGTTATTATTGACTAGTTTCTTTCAAACTAGTCTTACTTAGTTGATGGATAGACTGTTTAGCCTTTTGCCTTTATTTTCATGTGTCGTATCGTTTCTTTAAGTATTCTTATTCGTTGATGTTTTTTCGCTATTAAAATGTGATTGAACGACTGTGATGAGGCTGAGGGGTTTGTTTGGGGGCTATCAATAGTCTTCTCTTTCATTGATGTTTTCCACTATTAAAATGTGATTGAAAAACTGTGATGAGGCCGAGGTGTTCGCTTGGGGCTAGCAATAGTGTTTGAGTGCCGCCCAAGCCAAGGGTATCCTCTCGAGGCATGACAATTGCAATCAGTCATTTGATGTGCATATCACTTCAACCTAATCAGAAATAAGATCTTTGCATACCAACACACCCAGTCCAGTTTAAGATATGTGCATAATAGTGCAACTAATCAAGTAACAGATATGTGCATACCAATAGAACTAGTCAATATACGATAGATTCAATAGCCATTATATCAAACGGGTTATACCATATATACCAATCATTATCACTATTATACCATATATATCAATCATTATCACTATTATACCATATAATTCATCCATAATAAAGGTGTCAACAAAACAGGCTCCATAAGAACCCTAATTAGGCTAAAAAATCCCAAGTTCTCCTCATTCATCATTAATTATCCACAACTCTAACCAGGAGTTACCTCAAGTATCATATTATCTTGATGATATCTAAATTACCTCAAATCTCATGATTCCATCTCAATTCATCTATCATATTATCTTGATGATATCTAAATTACCTCAAATCTCATGATTCCATCTCAATTCATCAATAGAATTACCATTTACTCAATTTCCAGCATAATCGATATCATATTCACATCAATTCAATCATATCAAGTCATAGTCTCATAGTTCAATCTGTATCTCACAATTATCACATAAGCATACTAAATAACTAAAATTCAATCCCAAAAGGTTAGTCGAACCTACATCGATGCCGAAACTACACTCGGATAAGCTTTCAATCAACCCAAGCCTCTAAATGATCCTCGGATCGATCTATCACTATCAAAAATAGATACTACGTATCAAGAGGTGGATTTTAATACTCATATTGGCATGAATCAGACTTAGGGATAAAATGGTCAAAATTAGGGATAAAATTCAAAGTTCTCGAATCTGAAAATTGACTTTAAAATCAAGTTTTACACGAAAAATGGAGTCCATGGGTGAAAATCCCACCAAAATCGAGTTCAAACTAAAGGAGAAATTAGCATTTAAAGTTTGAGAATCATAGTCTAAAAATCCCCAATTTTGGGTGTTCAATTTCATGAATTTAAAGACAAACTCATGGAAAATGATTACTTTAGTGTTAGAAATACTTATCCAACAAAAATCTTCGAAAATCTGTCTTCAAAATCACCTCAAAGACTTGGGAGTTCAAAAATGGATTAAAAATGGTGTTTTACTAGTTTTAAATTGTCCAAATAACAAATACTCTCCACGATCGTGAAGCCCATCCCGCGAACACGGAGCATAAGCTGGCCTCTACTCCATGAACGCGGGACATTGTCCGTGAACGCGGAGCACAACAATGTCAATTCCTCCACAAATGCGGAGAAGGAAAGTACCCGTACCAGATATAAAAAAAACCAACAATGCTAAATCAATTCCCTACTCGGAATGAACCCCCAAAACTCATTTGATCTCAAAATTTCACATATCAAATATGTATTCATACCAGAAATGACGATCCGGACTCAAAGGATAATCAGAATTAGATTTCGCGGTCTCCACGACGCATTTACTGATGCAAGTCAAATAAACTAGTTTGAAATGCGAAATATCAAAACTGCCCTATGTAACTACAATAATTATGACGAGACCATTTTCAGTGCTAGTTTCACCATCCAGAACTACTGAAATTGTCCAAATTTTGAGCCAAGCTTTCGAACTCCGAATGTTGACCAAAGTCAAACTTTGGCTCCGAAAATGACTAAAATCACAACTTTGGGCCTAAAAACCTCATTTAACTCCAACTTCAGTTTTGCAACCCCTAATAGTTGAGTTTTGACGTTCCGGAACTAATGGAATCGACAGGTCTCTGATCCAACACTTAAATTCAAAACTCAAAATGGTACAAAAATTTACTTTTTCAACAACTTAAGCTTCCAAAAAGGCCAAAACTCATATTTTCAACCTTTAAAACTCAGGATTTCAGTTCCAACTATTCAAATAGTACAAAATAGGCCCAAAGCAATTTACTAAAGGGTAAAACAGTAATTTTCATATATAAGGCCAAAAATGATCAACTAGGTCATTACACAAGCGCAAAGTTTTTGGACCCATAATTGAAACACTTAATTGTGTTAAACCAATTGGTTAAAATGGGTCTTTGTGCGAAAAAATGAGAAAAATGAAATACAAAGGTATAAGGCATGCCTTGTTGCACAAGATTTTTCTCAAAGGCCTGATGTCGATTATGAAGAGACATACTCACCTGTTATGGATACAATAACATTGCGTTATCTAAATAGTTTCACGGTCCATGAGAGACTTGAAATACATTTGATGGATGTGGTTACAACCTATCTTTATGAATCACTTAATAATGAGATATACATGAAAATCCTTGAAGGATTTAAGATTCCCAAAGCATATAGTTTTTTAAAATGGGAAAATATATTCAATTATATTTCATATTGTCACGACCTGGTCCGGATCATGATGATGCCTGCTAGATCCCACCTACAGGCAAGTCAATTTCCCAACCCCAGGGTATCTATCCTAGCCCTCTAGTCATAATAATAACTAATACAACAATATAAATAACCGCAACTTAATCTGGAAATCAACTGTACAGAGGTGCAATAGACACAAGCACATATCATATACATATATTAATAACCATAATAATATTAAAATCTAGGAGTGCTTATATATATATATATATATATATATATATATATATATATATATATATATATATATATATATATATATATATATATATATATATATATAATCTTACTGTACAAGGGCAATGTCTGAAAGAAAAAAATGACCATCAAAAGGAAGGAGATTGCGACGAAGCCACCGCTGTCAGTGCCCACCTAAAAGAAGTCTCCTGCGTGCTCCCGAATCCCCCAAAATCAGCAATCATGCCCTGCACCCGAACCTGCACCATGAGAAGATGCAGGAATTTAGGAGGTGAGTACCAGAAAGAGGCACCCAGTAGGCATATCGACCGAATGAAATACAGTAAATCCAGAAGACTCAAATATAAAGAACTGCAGTAGGTTTAGCCAAATCAGAACTCAAATCAAGGAAACACATATTTGGAAACCCTCAAGCTACAACAGAGCCAACCACGGAGATGAACAATGATACACTACAAGACAATGTATTTATAGCTACAGAATCTAAGCTGTGAATTTGAAAATTGTAGCTATTACCTAATAATTGTCACAAAAATTCAAATTTCATGGCTATTTAAAAATTTGTCAAATTTCTCAGCCACAAAAATCAAATTGACAAAGCTAAATTCTCATTTTTGCTATAATAACTACTACTCGTGACAATAATTACCTAAATAGCTATGATTTTACTGCTACAATGAAATTGTGTAGCTAATTATAAATTTTTGCCACGCAATAAAAATAACTCTCACAATAGCAATCTTTTAGCCACGATAAACTATTTGAAACAAAACGTTATAGCTAAATAGATAATTTTTCTTCCAAAAATAAAAAATTGTGGCAAAAGTTAAATGAAATAGCCATAGATTATTTTGCTATGATAAATTTCATAACTACTTATTAATTTTTACCACAAGTTAAAATTTACCTTAGTAATTATAGTTTTTTTAGCCACAATAAATTATTTAAAACAAAACGTTATAGCTAAATAAATAATTTTGCTTCTAATAATAAAAATTTTTGGCAAAAATTAAATGAAATAGCCATAAATATTTTTGCTATGATAAATTTCATAACTAATTATTAATTTTTGTCACAAGTTAAAATGTACCATAGTAATTAATATTTTTTAGCCACAATAAATTATTTGAAACAAAATGTTGTACCTAAATAAATAATTTTGCTTTCAACAATAAAAAATTATGGCAAAATTTAAATGAAATAGCCATAGATTATTTTGCTATGATAAATTTCATAACTAATAATTAAATTTTTCCACAAGTTAAAACATGGCAATCATAATTTTTTCAGCCACAATAGATTATTTGTAAAACAAATTTGTAGCTAAATAATATTTTTCGTTGAAGTAATAAAAGTTATCGTGATATTAGATAATATAAAAATAAATTATTTGCCATAACAAAATTTCATCGCTAATATTCAATTTTTCCATGATTTTATTGAAATTTATTGGGGCAATTATAACCTTTTATCTATAAAAAATAATTTAAAATAAATATCATAGATAATTATTTTTACTTCGAGTACTAAATAGTCATGCCAATTATTGACTTAATAAGTATAATTATTTCTCATGATAATATGGTATAGCCACAAAATTATTATATGCGTTTTGATTAATAACCATTTTCAATTACAAATTAAAATTTATTATAAATATTAATCTTTTAGTCATGTTAATTTTTTTTCTTACGACTGAAATGACCATAATAGTAGTACTAATATTATCATGATAAATTAACCATAAATATGTTCCACGAGAGACGCAAAATATGAACAATATCACAACCTAAAGAAGTGATACCCCTTAAATTAGCCATAATAAATTGCCATGAAACTTACACCATTTATTTCATACCCCTTGAATCTTTGAACCCCGTCAAAAGGACCTCTAGCCAAAGAATACAATGCATTGATTGCAAGTTGATTCTTTTCTTTGCGCATATGTAAAATCTATACAAAAATAAATATAAATTAATGATGATAAATAAGTATTACTAATTTAATAACAAAATACAATAAATACTTACTCGATGAGAAAACCAATCATCAAAGTTCATGCTCTTGCTGCTCTACTCATACTCACTGTATATAAACATACATTAATTAGAGATAAAATAGAAGATGAAGATCTGACTAAGAAAGGTGATAATTAATCACCAAATTTGGACAAGCAAAAAAATGTTGTGGCTACTAAACAATCCAGTGAAATCCCACAAGTGTACGCAAACTTTACCATTACCTCATAGAAATACAGAAGTTATTTTAGAAAGACCCTCATCACGAAAACATCATCCCCAAAAGTAGAAAATACTAGATATGAAACCACACCAACAAACCGCTGTCCATAAAATTCTGGGAGGGTGAATAATATTTGGACCACATTTGACACCCCTAAATATGAGTTTAACTAGAACAACATGACTATTTAAGGCTTTATTTAGCTGATAACAAATTGCTTTGGATTTGAGACGTGAAGTAGTTTGCTGTAATCCTTTTTGAGTAATGACAATGCTTTTCAAAATGTCTTACTTTTTCAAGCCAAGAATGATCCGTGAAGCATCAGTACATTGGTTGATGCGTGACTAAAAACAGAAAAAGATTTAGGTAATCTTATGTCTGGTGCTTAATCTATTAGCAAAAGTATCGCAATTGTTGAACTATATGAAACTAGATTCCAACCTGGTTTACAATCTACCAAATAGGGACTTTATTTTTCTTTATTTTCTATGATGTTGAAATGACGCAAACATAAAAAATTTCTCTGTCGGTTTTATGCAATAGTAATATTAGATGGAAGTTCACTTTATAAACTCACCGAACTAATGGAAGTATAACCATTACCTTACTATAGGCAGGTTACCAATCCTACTATGCATCCTGTAAGTCACTGTAATTTTTGCAACTTCAATTTTATTAATTTAAATAAGTAGCAATAACAACAATTAATTTGAACAAGCAGCAATTACAACAATACCAAAAGCGAGTACCTTGCATTGAAGGTGAACTTTTGCCCATGATTAAACAAGCCTTTGTGTAAACAAGATAAATGAATTAACGGAGAGCTAAATAACAAATCAAATGCTTTTCTCTGAACCACGCAACAAGGCGTTCAAATTAGTGATTACAATGTTCTTGTAAAATTAGATACTCAAGACAAAGAAAGATAACAATGCAGCAAGTTTTTTCTCCTCGTAACTTTAATGCACTCCATATTTTTTATTATCCTCAACACAAAGTAATACCACTACTATTTATATATGAAAAATTCTTCCTTATATTGAATAGGAAGAAGGTAGGATGATAATGTGGGTAAATGAATGAAGAAATTATACCTTGAAAATTACACGAGTTACAAGTCATATTGAGATACAAGTAATAAACAAATAATTTTTCAAACACTATAAGAATTACAAATAATAATGGCCCTGAGAGTACCAAAAAGAATGTCAATAACCTATGAGTACCCATATAAAAGTTGATAGTAATATCGAAATAACAATAAGAGTTGACACTAAGCTAACATAATTAAATTAGCGACTACCATAAACAAACATACCGTAGAAATGGTTGAACTTCTTCACAATTTCTCAAGACATAAAGATGAGCTTGTTTTCTCTCCATCTCTTTAAGATTTCTGCATGTATCTCCTAATAAAGGAGAACCCCTTTGTTCAAAGTCAAATGTCATGCCCCAGGAGGGTACCCTAGACGTGGCCGACACTCAGAGACTATTGCTAGCACCCAAGAGAACCACTTCGCCTCATCACATTCATTCAATCAACAACTATCATATCAGTGAAAGATTAAAGATGAATAAAGATGGAAAATCTCAAATAAAGACAATCATGACAAATCAACAGGACTAGTGTAAAAGAAACTAGTCAGACAATATCCAAATCATCAATCCCAAATCTAGTCTATGAAACCTCTAACTAAACTGTCTAGATGGTACCATGACAGGCCAACTACCCAAACAAAGGAAATAAAGTACTAACCCAAGCTAGATGAAATCTTTATGAGCATCCTCCGGAAGTAGGGGAGGACTGACCAATCGACTGGGTGCAATTAGATCCTCAACGATGCACCTGCTGATGATCTCTAACACTTGTCTCTGCATCATGAAAAGATGCAGGCCCAAATGGATATCGATACGTGGAATGTATGAGCATATAAAATAGTTGAGTGAAACAGATATAGATAGAATAATAAATCTCAAAGATGCTTAATCAAAATGTCAAATGTCTATCTAAAACAAGAATAAAGAACAGACAGTGACCCGTCAATACTAATCCAAATCAATCTAATCCAATCAATTCATAATACTATCAGTCTGGGACCTATCTGGGAGTTTCTCTTATCCGACAACAACCACTTATAAGTCAGTGATCGTACAACAATCCCACTGATGTTGCCTGAGCCATCTGATACCTTGCCGGGGTAAGAACAAATCGAACCCATAATGGATCCGGCAATTGTGTCCTCTATTCTTTCAAGGACACCTAATCATGAGGAGCCATACGCCTTAACAATTCAATCCTCTCCTACATTTGACAACGTTGTTAGTGAGTTTGAGTTGGACTTACTCTCACTCAATTTGGTGATCGATACTTCTCCCATGACTCAATGCTCATAAACAATCAATCCCAATCAACTAGACTCATTTGGACATTTGTCAACTCAAATCATCACATCACTATCGACTCTTTGGTAACATTCTTTTAAGATTCAGCTCTTGACTCACAGACACTCTATCATGCATCATACTAACTCATAACATTCAGGAAGCAAAAGTGGAGTTAAAATATTTAGGGATTTCATAGGCTCTCTAGGCTCAAATCATACTCATGCATGCTCAATTAAATGTAATTTGTAAAAATAATAAGAATTTATGTTAGGGTTCATGTAGTATGGCAAAGTCATCTATTTCAAGTATTTAATTCATAAAAATAGCAATTTATGCAAGATTATGTAGAAGTACATTAGAATTTTGGAAAATCCTTGTAGAAACATGCATTAGAGACTCAACTCACTCACAACTCTATCAATTCAGGGTATGGGACACATGGAAGAACATAATCCATGTTTTGGGTAGCCTTACATACCTGAGAAACTTAGATTCTTGAAGAATTTTGAAGAGTGGCTGAATTCCCTTGAAACCTAGTTTTTCTCCTCTTGAAACCTTGTTCATAGTCTTGGGATATATTTTGAACATAAATAGATTGAATAGTTATGTTTAGGGGTTTATATAGGTGAAAAAACTTCAATCCTAGCTTGAAAAGGGTGGGAAAAGACCAAAATAACCTTTCTTAAAAAGCTATCAAAAGTCGTCTATGGGCCACTTTACGTTCCACAGCCCGTAGGGACCCTTCCATAAACTTTTGGCCCAATTTTGGAGTTTTTGAAACATTTTACGATCCCATTTTATGACCCGTAGACGGGTTCGTAAAGTTTGGGGCTGAAAATTAGAGTTTCAGGACTTTTTATCACGAATTAGCAGACGAATCAAAATCCATTTTATGGCCTGTAAGGGGGTTTTGTAGAATGACTCTACAGTTGACAGTCTCTAGTAAAATGACCATAACCTTTGACTCCTAACTCCAAATGAGGTGAAACCTATTGTGTTGGAAATCTAATTCAAAGAACTTTCATTTGGTATGTCACGAGACCTCTAATTATTTGTGTGCCAAGTGTTGTGATCATTTAACATTGACCTTTGCATAATCCAACACTCAAAACTCAATTTATAGGAAAGTTTTGAACTCGACTAAGTACTAGAGGTCTCTTATGACCCCAATTCACTTCCCACATATATGAATGAGATTTGAAACATAGGTATATATGAGGATAGAATTATAGGGTGTCATAATATATCTCCCTTAGGATCATTCTTCCTCAAATGATGAGTGAAACAAGGATGAATTCAAGACATGAATAATAGTCGAGACTCCATCAAATCAATGAATCACACTCAACCAATCTAGACAGTCATCAAACTCACAATAGAAAAATCTAATCATATCACGAGTAGGGATATTACCTTAGAAATTCTCACCATCAGGAACGAATAGAACATCAAAGCTTAATTAGTTAGAATTATCCAAACACCTCGATGATCAGTTATTAGAACTCAAGATGGAAGTCATCAACTCCAATTCGAGAAAGGGACCATCGCAATATATAAGACTCTATGGATGACTCTCAAGCTTAGCTCATCATCATAATTATGCTCCTTTTAATGACACTACTAACTATCATTTGAAGCTTGTAGCTTCTATTAAATCCTCCGCCTAACCACATCCTTTCATTCCGTTCAAGCCGAATTTTAAGCCCCAAAGTGCTATTCCTAAGATGATCATATTCACACTAAGCTGATCCTCAAAACTCAAGCTCTATACCTCCACTGATACTTTCATTGAAAGAGAACTACTCCTTCTCACCACTCTAACATATCTACCTGGATCACTCATTCAAGTTATCAATAGCCTTCTCCAATCACTCACATAATGACATCCACACATTCAAGCCTATCACCTTAACCATTTCAACTATATCTAAGTATTATCAAGCCTACTTTCATTTCTGCCTCCATCATTGAATGAGCTCTCACTCAAAAACACACCAACATACTTTTACCTAGAGACATTCCAACCTACCTTACCTATCTATTGCACCTAATAAAGTCTCATCTCGCTTTTCCTCAACATCTATAATATAAATGAAAGGAGGACATCATAGTTATCACATTAAAGAACATTCACCCTCACTCATCAATAATAACTCATCCACTATCATCAATGTCGCTATCAAGAATGGAAAGAAGGGTCACTGGAAAGGCTTAGAGTGAGAGATCATGAGCATGACACATTTGAGAAATTTGATTTGAGAGCGTTCATAATGTGATACAATCTCATTAGCCTTTTAGGACCTATCATGCATTTATAGAATCAAACATATTGTAAAGCTAAAGTTATATCTCGTGTGACATAAGGTTAGAGACTCTAAGATTCATGAGGTAAAAAGTACAATGGTCACTCCTTATCCTAAGATCTCAACATGAATGTTAATCAGCGTCGGGTGCATGGGTCTAGGTGATAGGCATGACGCTCATACATGGAACAAAATAGTGTATCACCTTAACCGAGATATGCAGAATAAAAGAGATAGGAAAGTATCAATGTCTCATCATGATCAACTCATTACTATCGAAATCTCAAGGCTCACTTTATTTTATTAACTCATTATCTCCCCCTTATCTCGAAGGTCCAATCTCTATGTCTGCGAGCCAATTCTCTTTACTAAGATATAAGTATAGCTTTCATGTTATGTTATCCACAAGAACACCTTAAACTCCCCCATTATACTCTACTCAAGGATATAAAATCGCTATTAGAACTTTCTGCTGACTACTCTTAGATTCCTTCTAGCCCCATGGGCATTTTTCTACACTTACTACTGCTTGGCATACATAATCACTTCCTATAACACCTATAGTCTAACCTCTTTGTTTAATCTTATACCATTCAACTTATAAGTTCCAATATATTTGACTAAAGAAGCCTTGGATTGTAAGGAAAAACTAATCGTCACTTATACATAAATTCCCATCAACCTAATTATTAAAGGCGACAAGAATGTTTACACCAACTTACTCTACATTGACAACTCGAATATCACTCACTCATTCACTATACCTCCTTATTTGACTAAGCTCATAAATCTTTGAATCTCATGGGGTCTGGAACCATAGCCTAGTTTAGATATATCACCTTGAAAGCATTTCGTACCATTCATCAAAAACTGACAGAGTCATTCACAAGACCTAGTCTACGAGTCGTGATTCAACCTATGGACCGTGACATGGCTTGTAGAAAATGTATTACAAAATTCAAGCTACTGGAATTACTGCTTCTAATCTACGAACACTCTGGACGACTCATAGTTTCTCATACAGACCGTAAGTACTCTCGTAGAAATGTTCCAGACTTAGTTTTGGGTCCCTCAAGGCTCCTTTCTATGGACCTCTTGATGAGTCATGGTTTCTTATGTTGTCCGTCCTAGTACCTCGTAAGTCAACTTCCAAAAGTCCCTCAACTTTTTCACTTTCATGGTTTCAATCCATGAAGCTTCCCTACCACCCGTAGTATCACCTACGGTCCGTAGACTAGCTCATAAGATCCAACCCACATTAGAATCATTAACTTTTAGTCCTCCCGATCTATCAACATGCTGGTTCTTAACACACTAACATAAAACTCTTCCTAATTTGAGCCACTCTAACTCATCCTAACAATGACTCTTTCTCTAGGGGGAAAATCAACTTGTACTTACTATTCTTTCATCGAAACTTATGGGAATCGACTCACCGCCACATTACTTTCCTAATGGACACATAACTCTAGTTACAGGCCTCAATCAACCACACTCTTACTATCTGGTCTCTTCATCTTTCTAACTCTACGACAACAATTCTACTAATGGTTTACAAGACCCCAAATCACACTCTTAGGTGCTAACATTACACTTCTTTAGAGACATAAGTTTCCCTCTCATAGATGATATTGAAGGCAAGTTTTTGGGTAGGAGAGCTTGGGGTGCCTTATTGGTTAGCTCAACTAAGCCAGTCATGGCATCTCTATGATGAATTAGCACAAAACACTCTCTATACATCCTTTAACCTAGAATGGTGTCACCAGTAGGAGTGGATACACTAAAAGGCTCTAGAAGACACTTAGGAGTTTAATCAAATCTACAAGCCACGTAAGGAAACACAATCGATGGGGTGGCACCAGGATCTATCAACACACAAAAAGCAACAGTAAGAACTCGAATCATACCCATCACAACATCCTGGAGCGTTTTTCTGATCTAGGCGACTACCACAACACACAACTAGTCTATGGCCTCGCTCACGCCACAGAAGTAGCATCTTTGTGATATTCTCTAACTGGTAGTGTTGGTGTAGAGGGTTGAGCTTTTTTGGCCCACTTTGGACAATCCCTTTGGAAGTGACCCTCTTGGCCACACTTATAGCACTCCTTAGTATCCTTTCTACAATTTCCCAAGTCAAGTTTGCCGCATTTTCCACATGGTGGCTTTCCTTTAGGACCTCGAGCTACACTTCCTCGCTACAGAGGGTTTCAGACCCTAAAAGGTTGGTTCCTCCTTAGCCTCAAATTATATCTTTTACTAGATATGGGTGCATTCATTGGTGGCAACGCATAACTCGAAGGCCTCTGCAGAAAGAGGGACCTGTTTCCATTTTCATGCTTATGTCCATTTGACTTAGCCTCTTTGCTCTAAGGTTCCTCCCTCTCATCCTCCTTGTTCTCTTCCACCCATCAAGCATGAACAACGAGCTGAGTAGTAGGCTCAGGCTCGTCTGTCCGTATCATGATCCTTGTCCCAAACTGCGAGGGCATCTCTTGCGAGTAAACTTTGGTACCAACATTATTTCTTGGGCTCATGGTCTGCAAATATGTAACGTGCGAGTTAGAAGAGAGATTTTCTAAAGTTTAACTCTATAGCACGAATTGGAATAAGAAAGAGGTGTCACAATTCCTAAGTCCTATAGCCTCCTACTTATAAAGTGTGATGCACAACATACCCATAAACAAGACTCTACTAGATACGACTTCATAGACTCCCTACGAGACCTAAACTCTATGCTCTGATACCAAGTTTGTCACACCCCGGGAGGGTACCCTAAACGTGGCCAGCACTCAGAGACTATTGCTAGCCCCCAAGTGAACTACTTGGCAACATCACATTCATTCAATTAACAATTATCATATCAACGGAAGATTAAAGATGAATAAAGGTGGACAATCTCAAATAAAGACAATCAGGACAAATCAACAGGACTAGTGTGAAAGGAACTAGTCAGACAATATCCAAATCATCAATTCCAAATCTGGTCTATGAAGCCTCTAAATAAACTGTCTATATGGTACCATGACAGGCCATGGCTACCCAAATCAAAGGAAATAAAGTACTGACTCAAGCTAGATAAAATCTAAATGAGCATCCTTCGGAAGTAGGGGAGGACTCGCCAATCGACTAGTTGTGATGAGATCCTCAACGATGCGCCTGTTAATGATCTCTAACACCTGTTTCCGCATCATGAAAAGATACAAGTCCAAATGGACGTTAGTACGTGGAATATATGAGTATGTAAAATTGAGTGAAACAGATATAGATAGAATAACAAATCTCAAAGATGCTCAATCAAAATGTCAAATGTCTATTTTAAGCAAGAATAGAGAATAGAAAATGACCCATCAATACCAATCCAAATCATTCCGATCCAATCAAGTCAGAATACTATTAGTTTGGGACTTATCTGGGAGTTTCTCTAATCCGAGAACAATCACTAATGAGCCAATGATCGTATAACAATCTCGCTGATGTTGCCACAGCCGTTCGATACCTTTTAGGGGCAAGAAAAAATTGAACCCATAATGGATTCACAATTGTTTCCTCTATTCTTTCAGGGACACCTAATCATGAGGAGCCATCTGCCTTAACGCTTCAATCCTCTCCTATATTTGGCGATGTAGTTAGGGATTTTGAGTTAGACTTACTCTTACTCAATTCGATGCTGGATACTTCTCACAAGACTCAATGCTCATAAACAATCGATCCCAATCAACTAACCTCATCTAGACATTTGTCAACTTAAATCATCACATCAACTATCGACTCTTCGGTTACATTCTTTTAAGATTCAGTTCTTGACTCACAGAGACTCTATCATGCATCACACTAATTCATAACATTCAGGAAGCAAAAGTGGAGTTAAAAAATTTAGGAATTTCATAGGCTCTCTAGGCTCAAATCATACTCACGCATGCTCAATTAAATGCAATTTGTACAAACAGTAAGAATTCATGCTAGGGTTCATGTAGTATGACAAAATTATATATTTCAAGTATTTAATTCATAAAAATAGTAATTCATGCAAGATTATGTAGAAGTACATTAGAATTTTGGAAAAACCTTGAAGAAACATGCATTAGAGACTCAACTCACTCACAACTCTAACAATTTGGGGTATGGGACACATGGAAGAACATAATCTATGTTTTAGGTAGCCTTACATACCTGGGAAACTTAGATTATTGATGAATTTTGAAGAGTGACTGAAATCCCTTGAAATCCTAGTTTTTCTCCTCTTGAGACCTTGTTCAAAGTCCTGGGA
Source organism: Solanum rostratum (assembly GCA_029948455.1). NCBI lineage: Eukaryota > Viridiplantae > Streptophyta > Magnoliopsida > Solanales > Solanaceae > Solanum > Solanum rostratum. The sequence continues at coordinate 53,020,959 of CM057055.1, forward strand.
TATATTTTGAATGTAAATAAATTGAATAGTTATGTTTAGGGGCTTATATAGCTGTAAAAACGTCAATCCTAGCTTGGAAAGGGTGGGAAAAGACCAAAAACCTTTCTTAAAAAGCTGTCTAAAGTCATCTACGGGCCACTTTACCCCCTCCCCTCCCTCATAAAACGTTCTACGGCCTGTAGGAACCCTTCTGTAAACTTTTGGCCCAATTTCAGAGTTTCTGGAATATTTTACGAGTCCATTTTATGACCCCTAGAAGGTTCCACGACCCGTAGATGGGTTCGTAAAGTTCGGGGCCAAAAACTTAAGTTTCACGACTTTTTCTCATGAATTAGCATATGGGTCGTAATCCATTTTATGGCCCGTAAAAGGGGTTCCATTGAATGACTTTGCACTTGGAAGTCTCTAGTAAAACGACCATAACTTTTCACTCCGAACTCCAAATAAGGTGAAACCAGTTTCATTGGAAAGATAATTCAAAGAGCTTTCATTTGCTATGTCTCGAGACCAGTAATTCTATGTGTGCTAAGAGTTATGAGCATTTAAATTTGACCCTTGCATAATCCAACACTCAAAACTTAATTTATAGGAAAGTTTCGAACTCGACTTAGTACTAGAGGTCTCTTATGACCCTAATTTACTTCCTATATATAAGAATGAGGTTTGAAAAATAGGTATATATGAGGATAGAGTTATGGGGTGCCACAACAAATAATCCATTGTATGTCTTATTATGATCACCTTTATCATTCTTGTCTATTCAATCATATCCAATCACATTTACAGGTAAATACCTTGAACAAAGTATTATACATTCTTCGACAATATACCCTTATGCAATACATCCTTCAGGTTGATTTTTATCACGAACATAACATTTCAATATGCACAAAAATCTGTATGATATAACATGATACAACTCAAATTAACATGATAAATTAACAAGCTGCATCAGATTAAATTAAAATTATAAATTAAAAACATATTGCTCAATTAGGTATATCCACCTATTTTGTACAGGCCCACCAAGCTTAGCCTATCTTGGACGATGAATGACTAAGTGCACCATAACATAAAAAAAGTTGGTAGAATATTTTTTCTAATTTGCTTAATGTTAATGGAATTTGAGTTGCAAATTGGTCCAACACGTCAACCCTCAATGTTTTCGAACATAACTCTCTGAAGAAAATACTTAACTCAGTAATAGCATCATATATGATGTTTGACATGACTCCGCGAATCACACAAGGAAGCAATTATTCTAATAAAATATGAGAATCGTGACTTTTTAGTCCATAAATTCTACAATCTTCTAACTTTACCCCTCGTGATACATTAGAAGATTAACCATTTGAAACCTTAACCATTTTTAGGAACCTGCATACTTTCGACTTCATATCTGGTGATAAAGAATAACATGTTGCTGGATAACACTATCTTCCATATTTTTGAGTTGGATGCAACTTTTTTCTTCGACCCATTTCTTTCAAATTATAGCAAGCATTTAGATTCTTTTGTTTTTCCTTCTATATCTAATAATGTCCCAATGATATTAGCGCACACAGTTTTTTCAATATGCGTCACATCTAAATTATGGTGTATTAAATTATTTTTTATGTAAGGAAGCCTGAACAAAGATACTTTCCTTCCTCCAGTTATGAATGCCTTTACTTTTTTCATACTTCTATTTTTCTGAGACTTACAAAATTTAATGTCTTATAAAGTAAGCAATTGATTTAAAATATCATCTCTAGATAGATCTTTTAGAGCATGTCTTCTTTCTACTTCTCCATTAAAATCACTTTTATTACTCCATCACTTATGATTAGAGGGCAAAAATCTATTGACACGCATATAAGAAAATTTACGACCATACCTTAATCGAGTAGATGTTGTGTCTTTGTTGTATGATGGACAAGCCAAAACTCCCTTTTTGCACCATCCAGACAAGTCGACATAAGCTAGAAAGTCATTTATACTTCATAAAAGTGCTGCCCGCATACAATTTTTTTTCTCGAAGCATCATATGTATCGACTCCATAAAACTATAATTCTAGTAACTCATCTATCCATGGTTCTAAGTACACATTGATATCATTTTTAGGAGCCTTAGGACCATGTATCAACAAAGATAAGAAACAATATGATTGCTTCAAGCACAACCAAGGGGGTAAGTAGTAGACAGTAGTGATCACTAGCCAAGTGCTATGAGAAATACTTAAATTACCAAAAGGATTTATACCATCAAATTCTAAACCAAGTCTAAACATTACAAGTATCTCTAGCAAAGCCCGGATGAATTATATCAAAATATTTTCACGCTTCAGAGTCTGTTGGATGTCTAAGAACCCCATCCTCTAAATGCCGATCAAAATGCCATGTCATGTCTAAAGCTATTTTTGGTGATATAAACAACCTTTGCAATCTCAATTTTAAGAAAAAATAACGTAACACTTTTCGAAGAACTTTATTTCTAGTCTTTCCTTGAGTATATCCAGTACTTTTCTGAGACTTACAAAATTTTATGTCTTCTAGAGTAAGCAATTGATTTAAAATATCATCTCTAGATAGATCTTTTGGAGCATGTCTTCTTTCTACTTCTCCATTAAAATCACTTTTATTACTCCATCACTTATGATTAGAGGGCAAAAATCTATTGGCACGCATATAAGAAAATTTACGACCATACCTTAATCGAGTAGATGTTGTGTCTTTGTTGTATGAAGGACAAGCCAAAACTCCCTTTTTGCTCCATCCATACAAGTCGGCATAAGCTAGAAAGTCATTTATACTTCATAAAAGTGCTGCCCGCATACAATTTTTTTTCTCGAAGCATCATATGTATCGACTCCATAAAACCATAATTCTAGTAACTCATCTATCCATGGTTCTAAGTACACATTGATATCATTTTTAGGAGCCTTAGGACCATGTATCAACAAAGATAAGAAACAATATGATTGCTTCAAGCACATCCAAGGAGGTAAGTAGTAGACAGTAGTGATCACTAGCCAAGTGCTATGAGAAATACTTAAATTACCAAAAAGATTTATACCATCAAATTCTAAACCAAGTCTAAACATTACAAGTATCTCTAGCAAAGCCTGGATGAATTATATCAAAATATTTTCACGCTTCAGAGCCTGCTGGATGTCTAAGAACCCCATCCTTTAAATGCCGATCAAAATGCCATGTCATGTCTAAAGCTATTTTTGGTGATATAAACAAATGTTGCAATCTCAATTTTAAGAAAAAATAATGTAACACTTTTCGAAGAACTTTATTTCTAGTCTTTCCTTGAGTATATCCAGTACTTTTTTGACCTTCAACTGATTTTTACCTGGACTCTCCACAAACCAAGCAAGATTCAGCTTTTGCATTATGTTTTCAAAATAACATAAATCATTCTCGCAAGCATGTTATTTTTCATAACGAAGACCTAAACTTCAAATCATCTCTTTTGCTCCATAGAATAACTCTGATAAAGTTTCACCCCAAGGAAGTACTCGTTTAATTAACTTTAGTATGCTATCAACTGCTTTGTCACTCAATCCATGAAGATACTTGATATGAAATAATTCTACAATCAGTGACAACTTTGAGAATGTCTCACAACCAGGATAAAGTTGTTGTGCAACATCTTCCAATAATTCAAAAAATTTGGAGGTAGATTCTGAAGCATTACCATGTTTATCTTTATCCCGACTAAAATCATTTGACATTTCAAGACCAACAACATCATATATCATTTCAAACATATCATCAGCTCACTCTTTTCTTTCTTTTGAGAAGGAACACCTTGCTCTTTTCCTTCTTCATCCTGGTTAACATTTTGCATTTTAGGAGAAGATTCTTCGTGGTAAAGCCAACGTATGTAATCCTTAACTATCCCAAAAATTATTAGATGTTCCTTGTCTCCATCTCTAGACTTGTAAAAAATATTATTGCATTTCTTACAAGGACAAGGAATTTCACTTTCTAGTTCCGAGTGCTTAAAAGAAAATTGAAGAAAATTATCAACTCCTTTTAAGTAATCGCTTGATCTGTCAGAATAATGCATCCAAGTCTTGTCCATTTTTAAATTTTCTACAAAGAAAGATACTGTTCGCATGAAAAATTTTCTTGAATAGAAAAAAATAAACAAGCATAGGTCTTGTTCATTACATGATTTTGACAATGACACTTCTTTAATTTTACCTTTTGATTCAGATTTCTTTAATTATATGTAAGGTAAAATAAGTATGTTGAAAGAATCAATCATTATATGACATGCAGATGTTATATTTAACGCCTGGTAAAATTACCAAAATACCCCTAGAGGAGAGATGTGCGCATAATGTGTCTTCCTATGCATTTTCAAAGCATGATTTTTAAAATTTTCTATTTTTGATGTTATGGTGCAATGAGTCTATTTCCAAAGCATTATTTTCAAAACATGAAACTTGCATCGTGTTACTTGAGTTGAGTTATGAGATGAGAAGTTGAGTCTTGAGTCTAGTTGGTTGATTAAGTCTGAGCCTAGTCTATTTCTTGAGCCATTTTACATACCGTATATTCCACGTACTGACACCACTCGATGCTGCATAGTTTCATGATGCAGATACAAGAGATAGAGGACTTCAGCAGGCGCACCGTTGAGGTTCAGAGTTCCCAGGTTCTAGAGATTTGGTAAGCCCTCCTTGCTATTCGGTGGAACCTTTCTTTATTTTATCAGTTACTTTATTTTCTTTAAGTTGGGTAGCCATGACAATTGGTACTATTTAGACATTTTGAGTAGAGGCTTCATAGACCTTGAATAGAGTATTGTTGAGTACTTCTTTTGCTAAACTTGATCTAATCTTTTGAGACTATTTTATGATATTTTTATCTTTCCTTTAATATTTTTACATGAGTATTCTTCCACTATTGAGTAAGATGTGACGATGAGGCCAAGTGGTTCGTTCGGAGGCTAGCATTAGTCTTTGAGTGCCGGCCACGTCTAGAGTACCCTCTCAGGGCGTGACCAACTTGGTATCAGAGCACCGAGTTCAAGTGTCCTATGGAGTCTATGAAGCCGTGCATAGTAGAGTCTTGTTTATGGGTGTGTTGTGCACCACACTTCATAAGAAGAAGGGTATAGGACATTAGGAATGGTTACACCTCTTTTGTATTTTGAGTATGTGTGATAGAGTTTGAATCTATAGAACTCTTTTCTAATTCATGTGTTACGTGTTTCCAGATCATGCATCCTAAGCGTATACCTGGCCAACGAGATGCTCGAGCCCTAAACACTGAGAATCCTCCACCAGAGGTCCCTACTCAAATAGGGACGAGAGGACGAGGTCGACCTGCTAGGACCACTAGAGTCCCACAGGCACCTCCTGCTCAACCAGCCTCCACCTCAGAGGCAGACTTCAAAGGAGCCATTACGATGCTCACCCAACTAGTGGCCTTCCAGAGTAACAATCGAGGTCCCCAATCTCCTAACTCTAGCTCTCAAAAGCCCATTGCTTCAAATAGGCTCCGAGACTTCTTGAGAATGAACTTTCCAGCCTACACAAGGTTGAAAGTTAAGGAGGACCCACAAAATTTCATCAACAAGAAGTGCAAGGTGTTGAGGGATATGCATGCGACTGAGGTTGAGGGAGTTGAACTTGCCTCCTATCAGCTCAAGGATGTGGCAAACATCTTGTATAACCACTGGCAAGATAGTCGAGGTGAGGATGTTGAGCCTACTGAGCGGAGTGAGTTTGAGAGTGCTTTCCTCGACCACTTCTTTCCGCAAGAGTTGAGGGAGGCAAAGGTTGAAGAGTTTGTGAACCTAAAGAAAGAGGGATTGACTGTGAAAGAGTACAACCTTAAGTTCATGAAGCTGTCCAGGTATGCTCCAAAGATGGTCTAGGACATGAGGGAAAGGATGAGAAAATTCATGTTTCGGTTGGATAAACAGGTGAAGAGGGAGTGTAAGGCATTCTTACTAATCCCGGGTATGGATATCTCCAGAATCATGATATATGCCCAACAAACTGAGGAGGATAAGAAGAAAGACAGAGAAGAGCATTTGAGTAAGAGAGCCAAGTCAGCAGGGCATGAGCCTAGACAGTACAAGCAGGATAAGGGGGATAGATCATACTTTCAAAAGAGGCAGTCAGGGTATGCACCATCATCAGCTAGTGCACCAACTCCAAATATCAGGCATGATCAAAGATCCCAAGGACATTCGAACTTTAGAGAACTAGGTTCGCAGGTATGATCAAAGATCCCAAGGACAGTCAAACTTTAGAGCACTGGGTTCGCAGGCCAGTGTGACCTTTGGCTCGAGAGGGAAACCCCCTTGTGGGAAGTGTGGCAGGATGCATTTAGGAGAATGCAAGGAGGGAAGAAATGGTTGGTACAAGTGTGGCCAAATAGGTCATTTCCTGAGAGAATGTCCATTTTGGGGTAATAAGACGTAGTCTTCTACTAAAATACCATCACCCAAGTGTAACCAAAATGGTTCTACACCGGGGACAAGAGGAGGAACGAACCATCTATATGCAATGGGGAACCGACAGGACTAAGAGGTTGCACCAAATATCGTAATGAGTATGCTTTGAGTCTTTGCCTTCGATTGTTATACTTTGCTTAATCTAGGGGCAACAGTGTCCTTTGGGACGCCATATGTGGCTAGAACATTTAAGATTTCTCTTGAGTGTTTACTTGAGCTTTTCCCTATTTCTACTCCTGTTGGTGAGTCTAACATCGCCAAGAGAGTCTATAGGGATTATGTAGTGTCTATCTACCATAGGGATACTCTTGCTGATTTGGTTGAGTTAGAGACGATTGACTTTGATATAATCCTTGGTATAGACTGGCTTCACGCCTGCTATGCCTTTGTTGACTACAGATCCTGAACTGTCAAATTTTAGTTTCCAAATGAGCCTGTTATAGAATGGAGGGAAGATTTTGTCGCACCTAAGGGCAAGTTTATTTTCTTACCTTAGAGCTAGAATGTTAATCTCTAAAGGTTGCATCTACCATCTCGTGCGTGTCAAGTCTGACGATGTTGAGCTTCCTACTCTTGAGTCAATCCTGATAGTGAATGAGCTCCCTGGTGCATTTCCAGAGGATCTACCCGAAGTCCCTCCTGATAGAGAGATCGACTACGGAATTGATGTTTTTCCTGACATATTTCTATTCTGCCATACGAAATGACCCTCCTTGAGTTGAAATAGTTAAAAGAGCAGTTGAGGGACTTATTAGAGAAGGGATTTATTAGGCCGAGTATTTCTCCTTGGGGTGCTCCCGTCTGTTCATGCGAAAGAAAGATGGGTCTCTCCGAATGTGCATAGATTATAGACAACCGAACAAGGTCACGATCACGAATAAATATCCTCTCCCAAGAATAGATGATCTGTTTGACCAACTTCAGGGTGCCTCTTGTTTCTCAATGATAGACCTCAGATCTGGTTACCACCAATTGAAAGTGAGGGAATGTGACATTCAAAAAACAGCCTTTAGGACTAGATATGGCCACTTTGAGTTCTTGGTCATGTCTTTTGGGTTGACGAATGCACTGTAGCCTTCATCGACTTGATGAATAGAGCATTCAGACCATATCTTGACATGTTTGTAATCGCTTTCATCAACGACATTTTGGTGTATTCGAAGGATGAGGAGGAGCATGCCAATCACCTCAAAGTTGTCTTTCAAACTCTTAAGGACCATGAGTTGTATGCAAAGTTCTCGAAATGTGAGTTTTGGCTCATAATGTGTCTTCCTATGCATTTTCAAAGCATGATTTTTAAAATTTTCTATTTTTGATGTTATGGTGCAATGAGTCTATTTTCAAAGCATGATTTTCAAAACTTTAATTGCATCGTGTTACTTGAGTTGAGTTATGAGATGAGAAGTTGAGTCTTGAGTCGAGTTGGTTGATTGAGTCTGAGCCTTATCTATTTCTTGAGCCATTTTACATACCGTACATTCACATACTGAAGCCACTCGGCGCTGCATCATTTCATGATGCAGATACAGGAGATAGAGGACTTCAATAGACACACCGTTGAGGTTGTTCAGAGTTCCCGGGTTCTAAAGATTTGGTGAGCCTCCTTGCTATTCGGATGAATCTTCTTTATTTTATCAATTACTTTATTTTCTTTGAGTTGGGTAGCCATGGCTTGTCATGGTACCATCTAGACATTTAGAGTAGAGACTTCATAGACCTTGAGTAGAGTATTGTTGAGTACTTCTTTTGCTAACCTTGATCTAATCTTTTCAAACTATTTTATGATATTTTTATCTTTCCTTTAATGTTTTTACATGAGTATTTTTTCACTGTTAAGTAAGATGTGGCGATGAGGTCAAGTGATTCACTCGAAGGCTAGCAATAGTTTCTGAGAGCCAGCCACGCCTAGGGTACCCTCCCAGGGCGTGACATTATACTAGAGACAATTGAGAATTCGCACTATCTGTTATTACACCTGGTGCATTAGCTTAATGCAAGGTTTTATAAGATTTTCTTTGACTTGTCAGAAAAAGGTATCTAAGAACAAATAGTAAAGTCACATTATCAGCAAAATTAGAAACAAAGGTGAAATAGTAAAAATAGCATGCAAACAGGAACTGCTCAAAGTACAATTTGAGCCATAGACATGCTTACGTAATACCTCCCAGTCAATGTTTATCCATCTCTTTAGATTTTTTTCTCCAATTTAATTTTTATAATTGTTTAGCAATAATTGACTTTAAACTTCTCTTTTGTCCTTAAATGAGATGATTTATAACCACAAAAATATGTATACTTTATTTTAAACTACAAATTTAAAAATTTTTCTTTCACTCGTAAATTTTATGTCCAGTCAAACACCTTTACATGTATTGAAATGGAGAGAGTAATTTTGATATAAAGCTAAACGTGGCATGTTGTCAGGGTTCATGTGGATTCCTAACATCTTCCTTTTCCTCTGAGATATTAGAGCCGAATAGTACATATCTAGAAAAATTATTACTAACAGTAATCTTTTTGATTGTTTTATTTAGTTTTGAAGAAATAAAAAGGGACATGCCTTAGTTTGCTATTTAACATTTTGTGTATGTTAGAAACAATGTACTGCTTACTAGAAAAAAAACGTCAGAGACAAGAATATATATATATGCACATACACATTATAAAACTTATGCCAACATGTTGTGTCAAAATTTCTCTGTGTACAAATAAAGCATTGACATATTATTCACAAGTAACCTATCTAGCTTGGAAAAACACTAACTTCTTTCGTCCATAGTGCAAACATAATCCAAGTAATTGGACATCTATGACAAAGCATATTGAGACAACCTAGAAGCCATATTAGAAACTTGAGCCTGCAGCTGAGCAGCCTATACCTTTGAACCCATGGCACTCTAAATGTTTTTAAAACAGTTCAATGCTGTCCCTGAATAAAAGTTACATTTAGTCCCTAACCTCTATTTGGCCTTATCTGTTTGTCCTTACTCCCATCAGATCCAAATTTAGTAACCAAGATGATCCATTTCTTCCTCAGATAATAATTTAAGGGAGTGTTTTCCAGTTCTCTTAAACAACCGTCGATTTTAACTTCTCACTTACTGTTATAGAATTCCGCTTGCAAGTATTTGGATTGATGGAAACTATTTACAACATGGAGTACACGGAGTAATCAGACGAGTTTTGCTTTCAAATAAGTTGCATTTATGTGGTGCAACTATTTTTGATGATACGATCTTCCTGAACAGAATTAGAATTAGGCATATCAGAAACGTATATCGACTAACGAAGCTGTGTAGACCCATACCACAACTGTGCTCATCTGGGATGTAGTGTGGTATGCGGGTGTAAGACCCTAGTATCTATGTTTGTATGCCAACTGGGCCCCCATACCCCCAGAAAGTACACCCGCACAATATGAACAACCGAATCACAACAAAATCCAACTCCCTATATCACAAGATCATAGGTCAGCTATATGTGGGTGTGAGGCCCTAATGTCTAAGTTTGAACGCCCCTGACTCCCCATAAGCCCAGAGGGTACACCCATGCACAATCAAGGTGTATATAGATGTGTGGATCCACGGGAAGTCAGTCGGGCCCTCGACCCAAAGTACCACATAACCACCGGGTCCTCGACATATCAAGGAACTAGTACCTCATGGGGCCTCGAACCTCTAGTCCTTCGACCTCGCCTACAGTCGGGTAGTCAGCTAAGTCTAGATGGCCTGAAAATAAACATAATGGTGGGACGTATCCCTTGTAGGAAAAAGAATCCCCTTAAAACCATCAATGGGCCTCGAACCCCTAATATCAATCAATAGGGTCTCATACCCAAAATTTAACCAACGGGGTCTGCGACCTAGAACATCAACAGGTGCTCGGACCTAGGAATCGACATCCAAAGCCCGGCATCCCAGTCATGGCCACCTAAACTCGAACTCCATGGCACATAAATCGGGGACTCAAATACTCAAACGTGGCCACCGAAGCTCAAATAGAGACGGGGAGCGTCACCTAGGACTCAAGGTATCGAATAGTCACTCACTCAACCAGTCTATCCAAATTTGGAACTCCAAAGTCATATCGTGCCCAGAGTGAACGGAGGCGACGACAATCAATATCATGCCCAAAGTGAATGTAGGCAATGACGCTCATAACCTAGGTATCCAACAATCTCAATCCGACCCACGCAGTCGTAACTACCACCTCGCTAAAATACCACAAATACCCCAGCATCAGATGGAAAGAACTAGTGCACAACAACTATCAGTAGCATGTCAGAGTGTATATATCACAAGTCACCGGAGAGTCGTTGATCAGGCCTAGAATACACCTCCAATTCAAGGTATAAGCGGTCCTTGTCCAAAAAAAAAATCTAACAATGGTTAGGATCAATCCCGCATAGAATAAGGTCTAGACTTGGAATAATTATGAGCAATTAGATTGAATTAATCTACTTATTTCTCGAAGGGGGGGTTGTAAAATGCAAGAAATAAATCTAAACTAGGATCAAATCGTCAAGTGCAAGTGTTGTGAAGTCGGTGAGAGAAGTAACTAGGGTATTGTGTTCCCCATGAATTCCTAACTCAGTATAGCCAGATAATCGTAATCTTTTCTAGTGTATAGCATGAAGAACTGGTAAGTTATGTTTACCTAACACTTTGATCTACGCGTGAAGCAAATTTTACCATGTGATTTCATCCATCCCTACAGTGTTGAATTGCTAACCCTTACCTTTGTCCCAATACAACCATCCCTTGAGTCGTTCAAGTTGATTAGATAAGAGTAATCACATCAACTCTTGTTAATTATCCCTTATCCTATTCATTACTCCCTTGATCCAGTAAGTAAGAATTAGGTGAGTTCTAATGTAGCCACCTTTAAAAAGCATTCAAACCAAGGAAATAATTAATACACACATGCACACTTTCAAGGATTATGAATTATCTAGTTTTTACTTTGTTAGTTCTTCATAGTTCCCACAACCCTAGTTGTGGATTTAGCTACTCATGTTCATTGTAGATGAAGAAATCATATTATAGATTAGCATAATTAAACACTTACAATGATAAATTGAAGAACACAAAATCTGAAATCATCGCAAGAAATCACAATATTATAACTCCAATATAATATCAAAAAAAATCTCCAAGAACACAATAATAATCACAAGTAATGAATTCTCAATGTTCTAATGGCTATCTCCTAAAAAATCCTAAAAATCTATTTATAATAAGTGGAAACCAAATCCTAAATGAAATAGGAAAACTGGAATAAGAAAATTAGACGAACAAGATTACGGGCCACATAGAATAAATCACGGCCCATAACTAGCCTTCATAGATTGCACTTCACAAAAGTTGCCTTCCATAGACGAACTGATCCTACAGGCCGTCTTCTGACTTACGGCTCGTAAATTTTCAGCAATTCTTCAAAACTCTGACCCTCAAGGCATGATCTCATCTATGATCCATCACCTAACTTACGACTTGAAAAAGCCCTTGTCTGATAATAGGTCAACACTTAGCATATTTTCTGATCTTCAACATATGAACAAACATACGGGCTATCAAAGAATCTATGGCTTTCTGGTAACACGTAACCTCAAAATCTGAAAATCATCCCTTCACTGGATCTGATCCACAAAACCAACCTACAACCCGTGGAATAAACCACGACCCGTAGAAGGACTCATAAATCCTCAAGAACCTACAATTTATGCAACTCTGCTCAAAATCATCCCGATTCCTAAAATCCTAAAAAACAAACACAAAAACACATCAAACCTACTAACATCGCTTTGAGAAAACACAAAATCTAAGTTTTAAGCATCAAAAGTACCATATTTTGGCAGCACATCAATACACTCAACTTAAAATTGTTGCTTGTCCTCAACCGATAGACTCAATCTACATAAGTAGTACAACGACACAAATACCTCAATCTCATGGCATACATAATATCTCAATCCATCATAGATACCCAACCAAACTCATCAGTGTATATGCAAGACAATAATCAAACAAACTTATGTGGATCAATATGCGACAGTGTAGCTATGACAAGCAAGGCAATCACATATAAGCAACAATCATCGAAATTGCCTAAAGTCAACAATGTAACTCAAGTACCCTTACAAAAAGAAGTCCCATATTTCACTCAGAATGCTATATTCAAATTCAATGCTTGGGACTGACAAAGACACTCATGCTCACAATAGATATTCAAACATTATGTACAATACCATAGACTTACCCCTATAGTCATGACCATGACATTCGACTAGTTAACTTAGGATTACTATAGGACTTTTGTAGCTTATAACGTAGGCTCGAGGGGTTTTCGTGTGATACATTTGGAACAAAGTGACTATTTCCCTCCTTGACTCTGTGTTATTTTGCACTTTTGCCCTACCAACATTGACATTTTCAACTCACGAATCCCATTTTCCTATTTCAAACCATTTTCGGGTGCTCTATTTAGATTTTTCAGCTCAATGCCTTTTATTTCTCAATTATTTAACTTTTAGCTCACAATTTAGGCATCTATTTATTATTTTCTTACACCAACTTTAGATTTTTCCCTTATTATTGCATCACTATGCTTCCTTCACCGTTTGGTGTGCTTTCCTTGCAACAACCACCCTCAACTTAGGCTTTTGGCCTGAGTTGAGGTGCACAATATCCAACCTATGAACTAGGGTCACTTTTAGTAGCCACCCTTAACTTAGACTTTTAGCCTGAGTCGAGGTGCACAATATTCAAGGAGGGACCAGGGCTGATTTAAGGATTACACCGTAAAACAGGGTTGGTCACTTAGGTGTCTACAATGAAAAAAGTACATGTAAGGCTCAAACATTAGGATTGAGGGACATATCAAGAATCTGGTTGGTTTTTTTAGGCTAAGTGGACTAATATGAACAATGACCTATGATCCTTTCCTAGACAACTAACCTACGGTCTTAGTCAGAGTAAAAGGGGAACATCTGAATTGAAACATAGTATAAGAATCATGCAATAAAGATCACATGTACTTGGCACTTATTACAATGTCAACCTAGACTTTAAGATCATGTTTTTAATCACAATAAGTCCCAACTTATTAGAACAAACATTGTCAGTCACTGATTCCGCATGGTTGCTATCAAAACTACCTAACGACATATCATTAATCACAAAAATTGGTAGGTATCATCTACCAACAAAACCTAATATATGCCACAAAGTTTAGTACAATATGCTACTAGTACTACTCACACATTCTAAACATGCTGGTTCAACAGAAAATAAATCTCCTTAGGGAAAGAACATACGCAAGAAAACCCTGCGGACTCGAAAATTAAGATAGCTATAGGCCATGGTTACTCAGACTTCACGTAGGACTATAACACCCACACCCTATCAAAAATCATTTGCATTGTCCTCAATGTAACAAAATAAACCAAAATATCATATTGAGGTAAGAAAGAACATACTTAGGCACCTAAGTGCCAATCTTTGTCTCTGCATATCACCACCCATAGCCTACTAGGTGGTCTCCTTAATAGTAGCGGCATGCCCATAGGGTCCAGAACCCCTCACCATCTTTTGTGCACGTGTATGTCGCACCATCTCATCTGCAGACAAGGCTCGTCTAGCGGCCTCTACATGCTCCATGTCCAACCTCTTAGCCTCTTGTCTTGCAGCATCAGGATCATCATTATCAAGACGAGGCCTCTTCCCAGAGGCACAGAGTGGTAGCTCCTCAACAAGAAAATCAACAACTGTCTTAGTAGTAGTCTCAAGTATAGGGATCACAAGTGATGCTGATAATGTTGCTCTTATATCAGTATGAAGCTGCTAGATCTCTACTCGGATAGCTGTGATATCAAGTGTCTAGGCTGCTCCGAGGCTCTGCTCCACTTGTCTCTCAAAAGCATCTACACGACCATGAAATGCTGCAAGTCTTTCCTCGATGGTGGTCATAAAATGAGCCTGAACATGCTCCTTAGACTCTGAAATGACCTTGCAAACCCAAGGCCATATCTGCTACAACAACTAAGTCAACTAGGACTTAGTGCGAACTTGTCACTGTGCTAGAGCCTGAATCAACTCTACAGACATGTAAGCCATGCCTGTAGAGGAAGAACATGTAGGCATGACCTCTAGCACAAAGGTAGAAGTAGTAGTGGGTCCCGTCTCCCTCTCAGTATCTATCTGTGGGGGCCTTTATTTCTCTAAAGTTGTAGTAGTAATCAAGTAGGCTCAGATTGTGGTGCCTCGGCGAACATGTTTGGTAGTCGAACAAGAGGATGTGATGCTCATCGGAGGGCCATAAGGATCTCATTGACCTTGAACAGGCTGGCATCCAGAGTCCTCTAAACCTCTATCATTATGTCCACATTATGTAATATCTCCACCCCTGTTGTTATACATAAATGGTAGATCAAGCATGGGATAAGGATGGAGGTGGAACTCTTCAGGGCCTGCTCATGTATCTCCTCAGCCATCAAACAAGCCCAATATATGTCACAGCCAAAAATGATGCTGGCAACCAAAACTGTGCGGATTGGTGTCAAAGTATTATTCACTTGAGTCGGCCAGATCCGCAAATGTAAAACAGCCCACTAAAACTTGCTGATCAAACTGAGAGAGGCCTTCACGATTCTTGTAGAACTGGATACCCATTAAGGGTCTTGTCCTGGCTCAGCAATATGCTCGGCAATCCATCTCATTAGAATGGCCTTTTGGGCCGCATCTCTCATCAAACATCGGTCTCTGATCCACCCCAATTGGTAATCATACTCTGCTGTGGTCATAGGGACCTAATATTCGGGACAAAATAGGAATCAACGGATGGTGGTCTCAGATATATTCATGGGAACTCCTCACACCATTGTTTGTGTCAACCTAGGGTGGGCAAGAAACCTCCCTTGCTTTGGGGTTAACGCCATGATGGTCACATGATATGAAGCATAAAACTCTCGAACAAGGGCTGAGGAGTACCTTACCGACGGGGTTGCCAACCACTTTAGTCTGTAGTGAGCTATAGTGTTCTGGAGTATAAGAGCACCTGTCAAGACCAGAGGTGATGATCTGTGGCTCCACAAATATGATATGGTCCTATCGACCCTGATCGTCGTGTTGGATGTCCTCTTTTTAGATGTCCTGCATGAGCCAGACACACTATCTCCTCATGAAACCAGTTAGAGTAACTGTTGGTGCTGGGGTGGACTCTTCAGAATCCTCACCTGAATCAGAGCCATCTCTATCTCTTGTCCCTAATTGAGACCTCTCATTAGAGTTTGCCATCTGAATAGAGTTGCTCTACTAGGCACCTCCCTCCTCAGACTGAGAAGGCCGAGCAACTATGGCCTGAGAGTGGGCTGACACTAAATTGTCTAGATGCCCCCCTAGTGTGTCATTTCTCAACACCCTCATCTGGATAGATGCTGAGCTCCTCTACTATTTTATTGGCCTGAGGACTGACCTCGGTGTCTAAAGGCTCGTAATGTAGTCGGGTTTGCATAGCCCATATCTCATTTTTTTTTCAGATTTAGGAGCCATAGTATCTGGAAACAACAAAATACAAGTATACATGACTCCAATGAATATGGAAAAAAAGCAAAAGGTTTACAAAAGTTTACACAGAAGGACCTACGAAGGCTCACTTATGGGTCGAAGGGTAAATTACAGGTCGTAGAAGGCCTTCATAAGAAAGAGGGTACAGGAAATTGAGTTACTAGAAATGTAGTTACGAGACCAGTTACGGCTCATAGAATAGATTATGAGTCGTACACTGGGTCGTTAGTAAAATGCATACTTTAATTCATGCAGGTAAGGAACCTACAAACCCTGTTTATGGGTCGTAGTCTGAACTATAACACATAAGTAGGTTCGTCTGATGGCATCCCAGAAAAACCACTTTGTTGTTCTTAACCAATGAAGGGCAACTACAGTCTATGGACTAATCCATGGGTCATAGAAGACCCTCCTGCTGTTAAAAAACAACACCTTGAGTTTTCTAAGGTCACCATTACGATTCCATTAGTCAATATTCAACGCAAAATCACATCCAACTCCTAGTCAAGCTAATTTTAACAACTTTTTAACCATGGAGACTAGGTCACAATAACATGGTATGCAGTATAAAACCAGCATCAAAGCAATAACACTCAAACCAAGTGAAATACATTCACTATGTATCCAATGCATTTCGAATCAATACACGACATAAATACGTACAAATTTTCACCAATTCAACCAATACCTAAAAATGTGTGCTTCAATGTCCTACCCCTCAATCATCAATTCAACATGCAAATATCATGTCAACCACCATATGACTAATAATTTAGCATGTTGTCATTTAATCCATGCAATCACATAGTCGATCTCAACAGGGTAGTTTAGTATGACTTAGACGACAAGTGACTTCATGATTTCAAATAACAACACAGACTTGTTTCATGGTCAATTTAATAAATTTCAACATCCCATTATTCCATCCACGCACTACCTTATCGAATTTTTAGCAAGATAAGTCATTTTAACTCATACAATAAGGAAGAAACAATGAAACTCACATTCATTTACATTCTTCAAGATTGATTAATGCAATTGAATAGTCACAAACACATGCTACACTTCGTTCACAGGCAACACTAACTATTAGGCCAAGAAAATCATGAGTAACCTTAATAATGTCTTAACCCATGAACATAAATTTCCGAAAAAAAAATTGAAATTTCAAGAAGAGAACATATTGAAATATTGAGCACACAATTGAGAATTAAAAAGAAAAACCCAAAAATTTTCATCCCTAGGTGCGTTGGTACAGTGTGTGGGTGGTCAAAATTTGGCCAGAATCATGCTTGAAAATATGGTGGTTGAATTTGGCGATGGTCAGACTTAAGGAAGAAGAAAAGCTCTATTTGGGAAATAATTGGGAAAGTGAGGGGTAATCATTACTCCTCTTTTATTTGGCTAACCGGGTCGGGTATAAGTGGGGTTCTAACCCCATTAAACCTTGATTACGGGTCGTAAAAGGTGTTATGGCCCGTAAGACCTGGTCTCTTGGTTTTGTAATCCCAATTTTAGGGCTTTGGCTT
Organism: Solanum rostratum; assembly: GCA_029948455.1. NCBI lineage: Eukaryota > Viridiplantae > Streptophyta > Magnoliopsida > Solanales > Solanaceae > Solanum > Solanum rostratum. The sequence continues at coordinate 53,038,517 of CM057055.1, forward strand.
TATGAATCCTCTTACAGCGTATATGGATATACGAATTATAGGTTGGTTTGTAAGTTCCCCCAATGCTTAGCGATTTCAGAATCTTACTCGGGGTCCATGAACCCCATTCACAGCCTGTAGTTGTATCTATGGACTGTAAAGTTGGCTCGTGGACTGGAATGTTCAAATTTTTGCTCACTAGAAATGGTTCTATGACTCAATATACATGTCATGGTATAGACCACAACCCGTGCAATCAGTCGTAGGACCAATTGTTCTCCTCTTTTTTCACTGGTTTGTTGTCTTAACCCTATTCCTACACCTTCTCAGCTAAACAAACTATTACCATATAATCTTCTTATCCGTGTGTCCAAAATTACATTTAAAAACAAGAGGATTAAACTACCTATGAATCCAAAAAGCAAACACTAACACAACTACATAAAAGTTACAACAAGAATCTTAGGTTGCCTCTCAAGTGGCGGCTGATTTAGTGTCGTGACACGACCTAGACAACTTGGTTACTCATACTTCACCAAGTGCACATACTTCCATCTTCAGATCATGAGGTCTCTTCATGGACTGTCAGATGTTGAAGACGACTTATTTATTGTTCAATCTGAACTTGAGTTGGCCCGACTCCATATCCACTAGTGCTCGTCCAGTGGCTAAGAAGGGCCTTCCCAAGATGATTGGGACTTCAAAGTCGACCTTACAATCTAGAATCATGAAGTCTGCAGGGAATATAAACTTTTCCACTTTAACTAGAACATCATATATCCCCGCATGCTTCTTTATTATCCTGTCAGCCATCAACAACCACATAATTGTTGGTGTAGGGGCTCCCAAGCCCAATTTCTTGAACACTACAAGAGGCATTAAGTTGATGGTGGCAGCTAAGTCATATAATGCCTTTGCAAAGTTGACATCTCTAATGGTTCAAGGTATGGTGAATGCTCCGGGGTCCTCTTTCTTCTACACTAAGGACTTTGTTATGATAGAACCACAATGCTGAAACTCTTGGGAGAGATCTTGTCTCAGCATCCTCTTCTTAGTCATTAGTTCCTTCATGAACTTGGCATATCCAGACATTTTCACCAATTCTTCAATAAGGAGAATGTTAATAGTTAGTTGCTTCAACATGGAGAGGAAGTGTTGAAACTTAACTTCCTCCCGCTTCTTCTCGAGTCTTTGAGGGAAAGGAGATGGAGGCCTATGTATAGGTTTTAATTTCCTCGATGTCACTACTTCATCGCTCACCCCATCCTTGGCCTTTTCATCCCAGTCTCAATATTTTTTCTCTCCACATCTCCTCACGAACCTCATCATCATCTACCGACATCGGTGGGTCAAGCGTCTTCTTACCACGTCATGTCATCACAGCCATGTACCTTTCTTTGACTTCTGCACTACGTTGCTTGGCAATGTACCCTTCTGATGATGGTTCAACTGTGTAGGCATTTGACCAAATTGTTGCTCCAATTGAATGCCAAGTGTTACCAAGGATTTCCTCCCACAACAAATCTAGAATTGGTGCGACCACCTAATCATCAATTGAGAGCAAACAATAACATGATATGGGCCTAACTTTACAAATGTACTGATGTGCTGCAAAAATACAACACTTTTGATGCTTAAAACTTAGAATTTTGTGTGCTCTCAATGCGAATTTAGTTGTTTTTATGTCTATGTTTGCAGGATTATAGATTGGCCAATGATTTTAGGAAAAGTTACAAAGTTGCTGCAGATTTGTTGTTGTACGAGACACCTTATGGGCCATAGACCATTCTACGAACTGTAAGGTGGGTTCATGAGGAATTCCAGTGAGGGGCCAAATTTTTAAGGTTACTTCTACGAACATGTAGACGAGCCGTAAATTTAATGTACGAGTCGTAGAAGAGGTTTTGTACCCTGAGGGTCAGAGAATGAGACTTTCTAAACTTTATCAGGAGAAACCCCTATTACGGGCCGTAAACCATTTTATGAGTCATAAAGGGGTGTCGTAAAGGAGAAGTCTAGTTTTCCAGAAACAATGTACGAGACCCCAATTACGGGTCGTGAACTTCAATACGGGCCATAAAGTGTTGTCGTAGAATGTACCGACCAGTTTTCCTAATTTGTTAAGGACTTGTTTTTCATTATTATAAGTAGGTTCTTAGGCTATTTTTCAGAAGTTCTCACCAGTTCACGTAAGGTTAGGTTAGTTTTGGGTTAGTGCTAACAAAACTTAATATTCTTAGAGAGAAAATTGTGAGAGAGTCTTTGAAAACACTTATGGTTTAATTATCTTCAAGCTTGTGATTTTCATTGACAATGGATTTGCTTGTTCTTAATTTAGTTGTGTAAGTATTTAATTATGTCTTCAAAATTCATAATCTCTTTATCTACACAAAGCATGAGTAGCTAAATCCACAACTAGGGTTGTGGGAACCATGAAGAACTAACAAAGTCAAACTAGATAATTCACGATTCTTGGAAGGTGTATGTGCATGTATTAATTAACTCTCTTTATTTTGCATGTTTTTAATGGTGGCCATTATTAGAACCCGACTATTATTACTGAATAGACCAATGTAGTAATGAATAGAAAAAGAGATTAATTAACAGGATTCGATTGATTTGTTCTCATCTAATTAACCAAACTGGGCCAAGGGGAGGTTGTACTGGGATTTATAGGTAATGTTTAGTAATACACACTATGGAGATAGGTCAAGTCACATAGTGAAATTGGTCTCTCACCTTTGACTAAAGGGCTTGGTGAACTTAAATTACCATCTTGTATGCTATACACTAGATAAGAATTAGGTTATCTGGTTATACTAAGTTGGGGAATCATGGGGAACATAATACCCTAGTTGCTCTCCTTTATTGATCTTTCCCTTATGATAGTTAGTTAGTTTATTTTTTTCATTGATTTTTGCAAAACTCCCTCTGTAGGGAATTGAGTTGATTAACTACTCGGATTGCTTGTTGGTGAATTTGTCTTGAGTCTATGTATTCCTTGTGGGTTCGACCCTAACCTTAGTTAGGTTCTATTTCTTGATAGTGACTACTTTATCCTCTAAAAGAGGTGTAACTTGGGCGACATTAAGATTTTTGGCACCGTCGCCGGGGAATACTGCTAGACTTAGTAAATTCATTAGTATTTCGAGTGTTAATCCTTAGTTCCCTTTATTTTACTTTTGTTTGTTTATTTTGTTTATTTGCAGGGTGTACGAGTAATGTATGCCCAACACTCGGAGTCAAGGTAATCCCTTAACTCCATTTGATCTAGAACGATAAGAAGGATGGCCTAAGATAACGCCAACAACACGGCCAATGCATCTCTAAATTAGAACAATAATGATGATGATGAGAATGAGAACCCACCTTCTTGGGAGGATATTCCACAGCCTCAAGACTTCAACGCTAATGCTTACTAGTGGAATTAGTACCGGTTGAATCCCATGGCTATGGATGTGACTGGAGCTATTGTGTTGCCACCACTGCTAGCAAATACAAAGTTCACAGTCTCGAGTGGGTTACTTCAGATGCTGCAGAACCATGGGTTATTTGCGGGCTTACCATCAGAGGATCCACATAGCCACTTATGCAATGTGGTATTTGTTTGTAAGAGTGTGATAGGAACACAAAATCTTTCTATGGATGTTGTGGGACTTCGTGTCTTTCCATTATCTCTCACGGGAAATGCTGCATTATGGCTATCTGAGCTTCCGCAGAGTTCAATCGCCAACTGGGCCGACTTACAGAAGGCCTTTTTGGAGAGGTACTTCCCTAGATCGGAGAAGCTCAAGTTAAAGGAGAAGATTAACAGCCTCAAGCAACTTCCTAGTGATTCCATAAGCACTACTTGGGAGCAGTTTACAAAATGTCTAAGGAACGTTCCTTACCACAAGATAGTTGATGACGCCTTGGTGGAGATCTTCTACTAATGCTATTGATGAGAACAGTTAAGCTTGTGCTGACACTATCATGGGGGACATGTTTCTAGATCAACCATTCGCAAGGATTGTTGAACACATGGAAAGAGTGGTCAAGACGAATCGTGCATGGGGGCAGAGGGATAAAACTTCTATGAAGAGTTCATGTGCAGTCAATGTGGGTCAAGAGCAAGCTAGAATCAATGAGAAGATCATGCAACAACCTGCTTAGATTCGCACAGGCATGGAGGTGATAATGATGCAAAACCAAGAGAGAGTAAATGCAGTGGTTCATCAACCTCCATGTGCTTCCATGTACGAGGAGCCATACTATGAGAAGGATGCATGCTTTATTAATGATCAGACGGGGGGGTTTTGGGGCCTAAGGGTCCTATCAGGACTATTAGTGCCAAGGTTAAGGAAACCAAGGTCGGAACTTTGGTAGAGAGGGAGCTTACAAAGACAACCATGGTGGTTACTATGATAGAAACAGGGGTCCGGATGCAGATTGGGGTCACAGAAAAGGCTTCAAAAATGGTCTTTATTTTCCACCACACAACAGCGATGCAAGTGCAGGCAATTCCAGAATCGGGGAGATGTTTGATCGCCCATTGAAGAAAGCTGAGACACAGGATGAGACCCCAAGGGGAATGTGAACAGAGATCTCTAGTATCAATCAAAAGATAGAGTCTCGCTTTGTGGCTATCAAACAGCTGGAACAATAGTTCGGTCAAGTTCCTAGGTATCCTCCTCCATTCCCTTAGAGACTCAAAACGAGAGAGGAGGAAGGAAAATTCAAGCACTTTTTCTCCATCCTAAAGTAGCTTTCTATCAACATCCCCCTCATCGAGGCTTTGGAAAAGATGTCAGGCTATGCGAAATACATGAAGGACTTGGTCACCAAAAAGCGCATTGTGAGTCTGGAGCTTTCTCAAGAGCTTCAACATTGCAGTGTTGTCACTACGAAGTCCTTGGTTCAGAAAAGAGAAGATCCACATGTGTTTACCATACCCTGCACCATTGGGAATGTGGAGTCCGCGAGGGCACTATGTTACTTAGGTGCCAGTATCAATCTGATTCGCTTGGTGGTCTACAAGAAGCATGGATTGAGTGCCCCTACTACTACTAATATATGGTTGCTGATGGCAGATTGCACTGTAAAGAAAACTGTGAGGATACTATATGATGTGTTGGTAAAAGTTGAGAAGTTCATATTCTCTGTAGACTTTGTGATCTTAGATTGCAAAGTCGACTTTGATGTCCCAATCATCTTGGGGAGACCATTCCTAGCCACTTGACGAGCCCTAGTGGATATGGAAGCTGGTCAACTCAGTTCAGATTGAATGATGAAGAAGTTGCCTTCTATATCCATTAGTCCATGAAGCATCCAGATGAGTTAAAGAGTGAATTTTGGGCAATTGACGAAGTCTGAGTAACCAATTGTCCAAGTCGTGCCACGATAATAAATCAGGCTCTACTTAGGAGGCAACCCAAGGGTTTTAATGTAATATCATAAGTTATAGGTTTATTTTCAGTTTTTGGATTCATAGGTAGTTTATTTTCTTGTGTTTTGACTGTAATTACATTTGGGCTAGTTGCATATAGGGTAACAGTGTATTTTATGAAGAGTATGAAGGTACAGGACTCAGTCAGCCGAATTGGCTTAGAAAAACATCAATTTGGGTCTCTACGACTGGGTCTATGGGCCATAAATCACAATACAAGTCGTACCCCATCCCGTACAGAATTCCAGTGAGCAGAAGAATTATGCACTCCAGTCCACGAGCCATCTTTATGATTTGTAGATTAAACTACGAGTCGTGAATGGGGCTCATGGACCCCAGGTAAGTTCTTTGAAAATTTTCTAAGTGTTGAGTGTTCAACGAGACCATGAATTATAAGTCGTAGAACCATCTACAACTCGTAATTAGGGTTTCATAGGGTCAGACCCAATAAATTCAGTTGACCTGAGTCAAAGTATATATAGAGGGGTCAAATTATTTTGACCCCATATTTGCCCTAATTTACAAAATCACCTAACCTACCCCGCACCCACAAATTTCTGACTACCTTCGGCCAATGTCGACCTAAATTTTGGCAAGAATCCTGGCTGACCTAGGGTTTTGCTTCTACTTATCTCCTTCCTCTTCTTCAAGTTAATCCTAAATCTTGGTAAATTTTGGTTTAATTAACCCTTAATTTTCCTTGTATGAATGATTGATTTGAATATTATGTTGGGTATGGTGTTTCAAAACAAAATCATTATTTGAATTTGATTGTGATTAGTTGAAATTAGGTTGCCCATGCTTGATTTTTGTCTAAATTTGGAATTGGGTATTATGTCCTTGTGTGAATATTAATTATTTGTGCTTATCTTGTCACTCACCTTAAGTGATTGAATGATTATGATTGTGCATTGGTGGTTGATGACATAGGTGCATGATATTGCTTGAATCAATTAGAGGTGGTCGGAATTGTAGGATAAGTTATGCTAAATCACTCTTGATGGGGTATATGTGTGTTGAACATGTTGGGTTGATGGGTGTAGTGTTGAGACCATGTGGGTATGTGTTTTCTTGCTTCGATGCTGATAATATATTTGTTGCAAATATCTTTTGGGGTCCGCGTGATGAACTTAGAAACTCAGGTAATTGAGTTTTCTAGTTCATGAGTGGCTTTTATAACTCGTGGAGTAATCCATGAGTCGTACTTGCCCCTCGTGCATAATTTCAAAAACTTGATGTATCTGAGTATCCATTAGACGAGACCTTCTACGAGTCGTAGATCACTTTACGAGTTGTAGATAGGTCTCATAGATCCCTGCCTAAATGTAATTACTCACTGGAATTCTGTACGGCCCCAGTCTACAACTCGTAAACTACTTTACGAGTTATACCTGGTCTCATAGACTTTTCCAGTATCCAAATTTATTTGAATCAATGGTCTATAAAGGCTTTTTACGGCCCGTAGTATTCACTACAACTCGTACAGGGGCCTTCGTAGAACCCTTCTACAACTGAACCCATATGAATCCTTGCATTTTAATTCTTGATTTGTGGACTAACCATGGTGCCTATATGCTGATGTTTCAGGTACTATGGCCCCAAAAGCCAAATGCACAGAGATTGAGGCTATGAGGAAGAGGCTCAGGGACGAGCCTTCGAATGATGATCAAACCACTCAATTGAGTGGTTCACTTGAAATCTTAGATGTCCAACCAGAGCCAAAGGCTGCTATACTATAGACCAAAGCCACTACCACAGCTGGGGGTACTTTGGCTCCTGTTGCTCATGCTCCCCAGTCTGAGAAGGGAGACAACGATGGGTACGGGCTACCACAGATGACTCCATCTAGAGAGAAGTCCAGTTCTGAGAAGGGCTCTGAGGATTGATCAAAGGCAGAGTCTTCCATCGCACCATCATCATCATCTGCACCGAATGCCCTCACTAGTCGGTGGTGCATCGAGGGCATATGAGAGATCTACATAGAGGGAGCACAGCTAGGAGAGCAGGGCAAGCCAACCCGCTCCATTTATGAGGAGCCCAGAGTTATTGCTGATAGACTTGATGGTGTCCCTTGCCTCCAAGACACGATGATTCAACACGGGCTCTAGTGGCTATCCAATTCTCTTGGCCGATACTCCCCAACTATGGTAAGGGAGTTCTATGCATCATACACAGCCACCATCCAGTTTATGCTTCCCAAGGGGAAGAAGCCCTTTGCTCAACCCATACTTGCAGAGACGAGGGTGAGGGGCCGATGGGTCGATATATCAGAGGAGACCATCCGTCATATATTATTTGGTCCTGAGTCTCGTGCTCCCGGATCCACCGCAGAGCTTAACTACAGGGTAGGGAAGACGAGGAACCCACTAGTGATGAAGGATCCTGAGCGACGAGCTACATTGATGAGATGGGTGGTTGGATATATTGCAGAGCAAGGTCCGCAACCTGCTTGGGTTGCCACTCGCTCGGAGCCTATAGTCAAGGCTTCGCTCAGTTTCCTCGCCAAATTTCTGTGGGTGGTTGTTCTTTAATGCATCTGGCTGACATTTGTTAATAATACTTTGACATTAGAGCATACAGTTTCAGTTGCCAGCATCTTAGCTAGTTATGAGATTGATTGGGACCGCCTTATTGTTGAGCAGATTCATCAGGATGCACTGAAGAGGTCCACCTCCATCACGTTCCTGAACTTGATTTACAGTGTCTGCCTAGAGTTGAGGGTGGAGATACCACATTAGCTCAATCAAATGATTGAGGCCCAGCACACATTGGATCCCAGCCTAATCAAGGCTGAGAAGAACCCGGTGGCACTCCGGCAGGCACATCCTCCATCTATGCTCGAGATGTTCACCCCAGCGCCACCACTTGAGGGCTCTGAGACTATCACCACTACCACTGCTGCTGCTACTAAGGAGAGGCCCCCGCAGCCCGAGGCAGTTAAAGAGAGGGGGCCCACTATTACTGTGCCTGCACCAAAGGCCACTACTTCACAGCCTCCCACAATGGGCCTGATCTACGTGTCCGCCACTTCTATACAGGCCATGGCGTAGAGGTTAGCACATGTTGAGTCACAGTTAATTCAGCTTGTTCAGTAAATCAGTCCATGGGTCCGCCAAGCTATTGCAAACTCGGAGGGTTGGAGTCAGGCATTCACTATCACGACTATTCAGGACCGTATTTCTATCGTGGATTTCTACATTAACGATTTCGAGGACAAGGCATAGCAGAGATCGGGTGAGGCCCGGCCTACGGATTTGTCAGCTATGCAGATGGAGATACAATAATTTCAAGCTAACTTGACTACAGCTCTTGCGGCACCGGTTGCACTACCAGCGACTCTACCTCCGGTGCTGGTAGTTAATTTGTTCTCTCTCGAGGAGCTTGTCCAGTCTTCCCTTAGAAAGAGATCTTACATGAATAAGGAGCCGAATGAGAGACATGTATGTGCGAGGATGACAAAGGAGGAGGAGCTTGAGCTTGCCTTGAGGATATCGAGGCATGATGAGGAGATGAGATAAGTTTGAGCGACGGAGCAGGTGAGGGGTGCTGGCCCGTCCAAACAGAGTACCACTACTAAGCAGACCGCCTCGTAGGAGGAAGGTGGCCAGACTCAACCACACATGGGCGTTTAGGCGCCCAGGTATGTACTTTTGACCCCTTATGTCCTATTTTGTTTTAATTTTATGCATTAAGGATAATGCACATCTTTTCGATGGGGTATGGGTAGTTCTTGGCCTCAGTGAAGTCTGAGTAGCTTATGGTCCATAACTACGCTAATTTTTTATCTCGGAGCTTTACCTGTGTTCTTTTTCCTTGTAGATATTTAATTTATGTTGAACCGACATGTTTAGGATGTTGAGATAATATGTGTAACATATAGTACCAATACTTGTGGCATATAGCATATTTTGTGTTTTGTTTGAAAAAATGGTACCTACCAAAAATTTTGATTAGTAGTTAGGTAGTAACCATGCATGTTTAGGTGTTTGACAATATTTGTTCTGATAAGTAAGGGTAAATTGAGATAACAAGCATGATCTGGGAGTCTTTCGTTGATAATGTATGTAGTGCCATGTGAATGTGAGCTTTATTTGATAAATTCATGTGTTTTATGCTAATTCAGAACTTACCCGATTACTTTAAGTTAGATTGTAGATTAGTTGGATTAGGAAAGGATCTTAGGCCATTGTTCTTAAATAGTCCATTTTAGCCTAAAAATAACCAACCAAATCGATGATATATCCCTTGTTCCCAATGTTTGAGCTTAACATGTACCTATTCTTCAAAACACCTGATTAACCTAGCCTTATCTAGTGAAGAACCCTAAATTTGGCCCTGGTGCTTCCTTGAACATTGTGTACCTTGACTAAGGCAAAATGCCTAAGTTGAGGGTGGCTACCAAATGTGGACCTGGTTCTGAGGATGGATAGTGTGCACCTTAACACATGCCAAAAGCCTAAGTTGAAGGTAGCTAGAGTAAGGGTAAAGCACAAAAATAAGGGAGGTGGGTAAGGAATACAAATAAAAAAGGAGAAATATCATGTACAGGGTGCAAGAAAAATGAAAGATGCCTTCATTGAGATCTAAAAAACAAATGAAGTGTAAAAACAAAGGAAAAAAGCAGAAGAATGAAAAGAAAGCATCCAGAAAAGCTTAAAAGAGGAAAAGGGGAGAATAAGGTGAAAATAACAGAGTTGGTAGTGCGAAAGTGTACAAAAACGAAGTTTCAAGGAGGGCCTTTAGTCACTATTTTTCAAAAATATCATACCAAAGCCCCCTGAGCCTACGTTACAAGCCTAGAAAGTCCTAGAGTGATTCTAGTTCAATTAATTGAAGGTCTGAGTCATGAGTATAGGGGCAAGCCTATGGTATTAGTCATTATGAATGAATATTTGTTGTGAGAGAGTGAGTTTGCACATACCCAATGCTAAAACATGGAAATATCATTAAGTGTCAGATATGGGACTTCTTTCTGTGAGGGCACTTGCATTGCATTATTAGCATTAGACTTGTTCAGTGATTGTGGATTGTTGGTACTACCTTGCGTGTCATAGTTGCATTGTCACATGCACCAGTTTGCATTGGTTTTCTAAATAGCTATCTAATCCCATTTTGAAGAGTTGGTGTGGTATCTGAGTCAGAGATGTATGTGATGTATGCCATTGAGTTGAGGTGTGTGTTTGACTGTATTGTCTATATAGATTGAGTCTGTCGCTTGAGGATAAGCAACAATTTTAAGTTGAGGGTGTTAATGTGCTGCCAAAATAAAACACTTTTGATGCCTAATTAGGATTTGTGTGTTCTCAATGCGACTTTAGTTGTTTTTATGTGTTTTTGTGTCTATGTTTGCAGGATTATAGGTTGGCCAATGATTTTGGGGAGAGTTACAAAGTTGTTGCAGATTTACTGTTATACGAGATACCTTACGGGCCGTAGACCATTCTAGGAGCCGTATGGTGGGTTCGTGAGGAATTCCAGTGAGGGGCCAAGTTTCTGAAGTTACTTCTACGAACATGTAGACGAGTCATAAATTAATGTATGAGTCGTAGAAGAGGTTTCGTGCCCTGAGGGTCAGAGAATGAGACTTTCTAAACATTTTTAGAAGAAACCCCTTTTACGGCCCGTAAATTATTTTACGAGTCATAAAGGGGTATCGTAAAGGAGAGGTCTAGTTTACCAGCAACAATGTACGAGACCCCAATTATGGACCGTAAACTTCAATACAGCCACAAAGTGTTGTCCTAAAGTGTGCCAACCAGTTTTCCTAATTTGTTTAGGACTTGTTTTTAATTATTATAAATAGGTTTTTAGGTTATTTTTTAGAAGTTCTCACCAGTTCACTTAAGGTTAGGTTAGTGCTCAGAGAACTCAATATTCTTAGAGAGAAAATTGTGAGAGAGAGTCTTTCAAAACACTTGTGGTTTGATTCAATCTTCAAGCTCGTGATTTTCATTGATATTGGATTCGCTTGTTCTTAATTCAGTTGTGTAAATGTTTGATTATGTCTTCTAAATTTATAATCTCTTCATCTACACAAAGCATGAGTAGCTAAATCCACAACTAGGGTTGTAGGAACCATGAAGAACTAACAAAGTGAAAACGAATAACTCACAATTCTTGAAAGGTGTATGTGCATGTATTAATTAACTCTCTTCAATTTGCATGTTTTCTGATGGTGGCCAACATTAGAACTCGCCTAGTGTTACTGACTGGACCAAGGTAGTAATGAATAGGAAAATAGATTAATTAACAAGATTTGATTGATTTTGTTCTCGTCTAATCAACCAAATTGGGCCAAGGGGAGGTTGTAGTGGGACTTATATGTAATGGTTAGTAATGCACACTATGGAGATGGGCTAAGTCGCATAGTGAAATTCGTCTCTCACCTTTGACCAAAGGGCTTGGTGAACTTAAGTTACCGTTCGACATGCTATACACTAGACAAGAATTAGGTTATCCGGTGATACTGAGTTAGGGAATCATGGGGAACACAATACCGTAGTTGCTCTCCTTTATTGATCTGTCTCTCATGATAGTTAGTTTATTTTTCTCATTGATTTTTGCAAAACCCCCTCTTTAGGGAATTGAGTTGATTAACTAATTGAATTGCTTATTAGTGAATTTTTCTTGAATCTACGTATTCTCTGTGGGTTTGACCCTAACCTTGGTTAGGTTCTATTTCTTGACAGTGACCGATTTATCCTCTAAAAAGGAGGTGTAACTTGGGCGACATCATATACCCCAAGCCATCGGATATGGGAGAAAATATGGATGATGTAGCGATACTCGTGCAAGTTGCTTCCTAGCTAAGGTTCACCTACCAGACACTAGTCTATTATGCTATGTTACAGGGATCTAAACCCGCAAACTATGTCAAGGAATCTAAACCAAGTTCTGATATCCTATACTAAGGTCATTATGCTTCACAATACTAATAACATGGAACCAATCAATAATAAGAGTAGGCTACAAAGAAATCAAAAGAGATCGCATGCTTACAATTACCTAAAGTACCTAAAAGGGGCCTACGACATACTTCAAATACTGAATCTCATAACTAATCTACTCAACCACAACTATTTCAACACTCCATATACTATCATAACCCAAAATCCATGAGGGACAGAACTACTAACAACGGTTCAATCTAATGAGTTACAATAAATGGCCACAATTACCTGATTAGATCAACTAGGCCTACAACATAAATTCTAACTCCTAAAACAAGAAAACTAGCTACCCCACAAAAAATTCCAATAAGATCAACATGAATTCATATTATCCAGCTCAATCGAAAGAAATTGAAGTTGTACCCTACCCACAGACCAACCATGTGCGCTCTGATTCACTTTACTAGGGATTTTCCTTTTCATGCGCCCTCCAAACCCTGCCACGCTGCCAACAACAAACTCAAAACATCCTTACGATCATTTGACACTACAGGCATAAGAAATAATGATGAACCAATTTTGGGGCCTAAAATAGGAAATGTGCGATCTGCATCTGAAATTCTGGAATCGGCCCTAAAAGTTGATGCCAACGACGTTCTCAGCAGAATCAATGCTATGGGACTAAGTTGGGTCAAAATTAACACAAAATGGATAATTAATCAAAATCTAAAAACTAAGCTACAAGGTCAAGAAATGGCAATAACTATGGGTGGAAAATTACAAGAAATAAGCTCTGAATCCCAAAACAAACTACCCCATGGTGATCCTCATGAAAAGCCACCTAAAATAAAGCCAAGAATCATTGAAAATAGATAATAACAACTCAAGAAATCATCCTTCAAAAATGCCCCAAAAATCACACTGAAATTGCACATATATAACAGCAGCTATAACCATAAAATTTACTTGAATAAAGCCTCAACTCAACTTTTCGATGTCACCAACGCGTTCCCCATGAAATTCACTTGAATCGCCAAATTTGGACTTAAAATACTCAAGAAATTTCCTTGGAAAAATGTTACACCTAGTAAAAATTATTAAAAATACCCTTAGACAATTGACACTTGCATAACGCATCTTCCCAAGCTCTTTTGGTAAATTCGAGGTCGGAATCATGATCAGTATGAAAATTTGTGTAGGAAAATGATTTTGATTGATTTTTAGAGCAACCGAATCCAAAAATAATTTTTACATGCAAAAACGCAGTTCTAGAGAAGTGCATGACATGTCCGTGTCGTGGACTCGTCACTGATTTGCACTAAACTGGGGTTCTAATATTTTTTATGAGATTAGAAAATCGATCAGAAAAATTTTGGAAAAAATGAATCGGTGCGCGATAGGTCCGAGCCGCAAACCTGGTCCACCGACCAGTACCAGAGAAGTTAAAAAACTTTAAATCTTTGGAGGGGCATTCTAGACTTTTTTCCACCCCTCCTAAACATATTCCATGACCAACATAGGTCATATTTGGCCTAAAAAGGGTTTCAAAAACCCATTCTAAAGTCCTTTACGCTAAAACTAAGTACAGACTGTGAGCGAAGAAAAGGATTGCTAACTTCTTGCACAGTTGATCATCTATCTTCATCCCAGGTATATAAGGCTACATAAATTGTTGGACTGAGTCTGTTCACGCGCCCCTTCATCTACTTGAGTCGAATCTGTGAGAAAATAACTGAGTATTGAAAATCATATGACCCTAAATTACGAGCTTCTTGCACTCATTTTGAGTCCTCATGAACATACCTAAATAAATTGATGAACTGCATAATCCTTACTATGAAATTGGGACATTATTCTTATACTTAACAGCCTGAGCCAAAAGTTGCATTATATTATAAGATCCTATGATTGATTAAACTGAGATAATGAGTCCGACTACTTGAGATGAGTAAGTTGAGCATGAAGAGTACATACTCTTGTTTTTACATATGCATGAGATGAGCATCATAGATGTTTGTGTGTTGAGCATGATTGGTATAAGATTGACTGACCGTATGAGTTGGAGTCTTGCATGATGTGCATTTGAGTCTTGAGTTGCATTGCATGGATCATAACCCTGAGTTACTGAGCTATTGAGAAATTGAGTTGAGCTGTTTTGAGATAAGTCAAAGAGATGAGCTTGAGATGATTTACATGAGTACATTTTAGTCTTGGAAGGAGTATTGAGCACCAAGTGGGTAAGAGGATGACACCCCAAAACTGCGTTATCAGTGAAGGATAGTCGTGCAGTTAACTCTGGTGGCTCATGTCCCCAATAGATAGACATTCTACTCTAGCGGCTCATGTCTCCAATAGATAAACATTCTTGGATTCGAGAGAGAAGGACAGGTTGACGTCCTTTACGTTGGCAAGTTTAGGACAGGCGTGACAATGGCATTTTTTACATTGTGCCTCACCAACTTCATGATGGTGGGGAGAGTTATGACGGTTAGAGAAACTTCCAAGCAACACTTGATTGAGCACATCCTGATTTTTAAACTGAGTTGCATAAAACATTGAATCTTATTTAAAGCATGATTTCAAAACCTTAAATTTACAAGATTCACTAACTCGAGTCATGAGTTGAATGAGTTAAGTTCTGAGATGGATTTACTAAGTTGAGTCGAGCCCTATGTGTTTACTTTAGTCATTCTTACATGCTAGTATATTTCATGTATTGATGTCCATTTGGGCATGCATCGTTAATGATGCAAAATACAGGTGATAGAGGACTTCAGCAGGCGCATCATTGAGGTTCAGATCCATGCTTCCAGAGTGGTAAGACCTCTTTGCTATCCAGAGGGTACCACTGTTTTATTTGAGGCCTCTATTCTCGAGCCGACTATGCTCCTACCTAATTTGATCATTCTGGAACCAATGGAACCGTTAGAATTTTGTTCTGAGGCCATTTATCCATGTTTAGTGTAAAAACCAATTTTTCAAGGTATAAGGACTTTCAAAATACAACACACTGCACAACTCCCTCATGAATGACCAAGTAACCGTGCTACCAGTACCAGCAGGTCATAAATGACCTGGGTTGCTATAAGAATGCTCTAACAGTAAAAAATAACACAATAAGGGAAAATGATCGAGAGGGTCATCTCACTCTTGGACTCCCTCATCCTCATGTTTTGGAGCTTCTCACTCTCAATTTGTTCGTTCGGAATAAGTCATGAGCTGAAAAATATCAATCTCCTTAGTAAGAATTGCAGTCTTACATTCTAGCTTTACCAAATCAGACGCACCCGAAATGAATTTGCTCATGCGAGCTCAAGGGTAAGCCACTAAAGAAGGAGAATACTTAGACAACTTTGTGAACTTGAGGGAATACTCCCTGACACTCATGCCATCATGCTTTAGATTCATAAACTCCATCACTTTAGCTTCCCTTAGCTCAAGTGGGAAGAAATAATTAAGAAACGTGGCCTTAAAGCCCTTCCAACCAATAGGCCCTTCTTCAACTCTTTCGGACTTCCATTATGTGAACCAAACTTAAGCTATCCATTTGAGTTAGTAAGTCGCCAACTCTGCCTTCTTCTTGGGAGGTACACCCATAATCTTCACTGCCTTGTAGATTTCATCAATGAATTCTTACGGATCTTCATCCACTTTGAACCAGGGAACTTCGTAGGATTCATTCTTGCAAAATCTTTCACCCTAGAAGTCGGGGTAGGAGCATTTATAGAAGCAACGACTTAGTTGGCTTGAGTAGCAACGCTTGAGCCAACATAGAGATAGCGGTTCTAAACTCTTCATTAGTCACTTGGTTGGCTAGAGGGTCTTAAGGAACTTGAGGAGCCACACGGGCTTTTTTACATACATTATTCTTCTTCTTTTGAAGAATAATCAACTTTATTCCTTGTTAATTGTTGTTGAGCCTCAGACCCCTCATCTATTTGTCTAGGACTTGAGGCTTCCTCTTCATCATTTATAATTGTGGCATCAACAAGTAAAGTTGATTTATTAGTAGATGCATGTACTTTTGCGGCTTCTACTGCTGGTTCTGCTTCTACTTCTACTTCTGCTTCTCTCTAGGATTGTGTATTAATTCTTCTAGATTTACAAGGAGTATTGCTTGAAGTAATTTTTCTTTAATTCAAGCCATTTTATCTACACAAATGAAATAAAATATATAAATTAGCATAACTAATTCCTCAACAAAATAGAAAAACAAATTACAGTACATAATTTCATTTTTTTTCAAATGGGTGAATTGCTACATTTATTTAAAGAGTTTATACAGGAATAACATAAGCAGATGCATTAATAACTCAAGCTATTGCAACAACTTAAGGTAGTGATTCAAGAAATTAAAAATATAGCTAATTAAGTAGTGTTGCGCCCCATTCTCTCGTGAAAACAGGAACCTTACGACGTCGTTGCACAACTCTTTTGGTATTTGAAAAAAAGATTTGAATGAAGAGTTTCCACCTAATGATTTTAAGGTGCATAAGGACTCCATTAAAAACTAATCTAAGCCTAAGGTCACTAGATAACGGGTAAGGATTCAAGTTACCTCAAAGGCAAGGTGTTAAGCACTCTTCGAGGTTCGCAAATGCGGGTCCCGACCGCATCTTGCATTTTATGTGGGGGTTACAAATAAGGTCTCTTATTTAAAATATATCCTAATTAATTCTAAGTGACACAATAAAATAGAAATTAAGCAAACAAATTAAAGCAATTAAATAACTATCTACCCTAAAAACACAATAGGAAAAAATATTAAGAAATTAAGCGATTTTACCACTTGGATCAGTTACTCGGCTTTATTTTCGGGAGACAAAATCAAAGTTGTCATTTTAGCTCACTTGGCTTCACTAAGCAGAAGGACAAAAACCAAGTTATTGTTCTATTAAGCTCGAGTTTGATCATCATATCCGAGGGTCCTATATATCCCTACCCTTCCTAGGTTGATTTATTATTTACCTAAAAGCAAACTAAAGAAATGAAAAATTCTAACGTTTTCAAAATGAAAAATTCTAACATTTTCCTACAGTGTTTAGCATCCCTTCCTATGGTCCAAGAGGCATTGGACTTCTAATTTGGTGGTTCTAGACTAAAAGAGAATTTAGGGCTCCTATTAGACGCATCGTCAAACAAAAGCATAGAAAATGAGCAGTTAGCACATAAAATCTCACATAGGCCTTGTTATATCGGAAAATGACTTTATTTTCAAAAATTCGATTAAAGACTTAATAAATTTAAGTCAAACTGAATCTTCAAAATTTTGGAGTCACCACTTAATTTTTCAGGAAAAATCAAGAAAACCGATTAAATCATTTTAAAAAGACTCAAAGAGAAAAAATCTTTTTAAAATCCAAAGAAAGGGCTTGGGTTCATATTTCCACTTCAAGAAGGTTTTACGCATTCGAAATAGCCGCTAACACGCGGTTATCTGGCGATAAGGAAATTTTGACTAACTTTAAAAATAGAAATTAATTTAGATTAATGACTAACAAAATCTAAGTGGATATCAAGAAAAATAAAATATTTAAAATCTTAATCACATTATTTAATTAATATTAACTAAATAAAATACTTTAAAAATAATCAAGAAGAACATAACATTAAAGTCTACCTAAATTTATTTATTTAAAGGAGTCGGTCAATTAAGCTAGGTGACTAGAATTTTGAAAATCCGCTAAAATAACTAAGTGTTAAAAAGGGAGAAATATATTCATAAGTTGTCTTAGAGAAAATACTTAAAGTCTTTTTTAAGAAGGTTCGTGGAGTCAAATTCCTTAAAAGGTGATTTTATCATCAAAACATTCAAAGACATTAACATAACATAAATAGTTGACTTTCGGGGAAATTAATTAGATTAAAACACATAAACCAAATAATTGTTAGAATACAAATATCATAAATAAACAAATCTAAACAAAACAACAATAATAATGTGAGGGAAAGAAAATTGGGCCCAAGTCTGGTTCTGTACGCCTGGGCCAGTCACTTGGGCCTGCAGCTTCTGTTTTGGGGCTTTCTAGCCCAACTTTGGTCCTGTAATTATGTGTATACAACCTTCTATATACCATGTGTATATCAGTGTATACACATAGATTTTTCCCTTACTTTCTATCGATATCTCCTGTAAGTTCATCATCTTAGCCCCACGATTATTCTTGCAACAAATTTTGGATTTTGGACCCATGTCACTATGTATACACTCACTGTATATCAGTGTACACAGACGTATATGGGCCTCTTCTTGCTTCGGAAACTGTCTAGCAGCCTCCTCACACCTGTACCGGCCTTTCAGTGACTCGAATGGGATGAAATTGACTCAGAGAAATCGATCTTGGGGTTTTGACTCAACCCGAGAATCGAGATGCACAAGAGGGGAGTCCATCGTGGGCTCGGAGGTAAATTCACATGAAGCAAAAGAAGATAAGGATTAGAGTCCGCATATTAAACCATAATTATTAAAACAAGAATTAACACCACAGAAAACATCAAAGCATCAACTCGTCACAACATAGCAAGTTCGGCCGAGGCAAAATAAACACCGTCGGGAAGGTTTTAAATATAACGACAACATTTATCTCACGATCAAACGCCATGTATGAGACTCGAACAAATTCCAGCAGGTAGAAGATCACTTCTATAAAATATCCAAATAACTTATTTCATCAATTAGTGTCTTGTAAGCGTCAAGAAGATAAAAAACAACTCAACCATAAGACTGAGAATATCAATACACATAGCAAACTTTTGTAATCCTTACAGGTTCACACTCACAAATAAGGATTTTATATAACATTAGCTTCTTATGCAGCTACATGTGGTCCCATGGGTATCAAAAAAGAAAAAGAAAAAAAAACTATTATCAAGTGAAACTATTATTAACTATTATGAAATAAGTTAATGTAGAGCAACTGGATAAAATTTATTAATGGACGTTTGGGGTATCTGCCATCTAACCGAATATGAAATAGAGGGAGAGGTTACCTTTTTTGGGGCATCGAAACTGGCGACGACGAGCCGAAATGAACTCCCAAGCTTCACTGTTCCGAGCTCTTCCTCAAGAGTGAATTGTTCTCAAATGGTTAAATATGGGATATGAGTTGTGGGATTTTTCCAAGTTCCGAACGGCTCTTTTTTAAAAAAAAAATAGTGAAACAATGGGAGTTTATTTTTATTTTTCGGGTTCCCCAAAAACAGCGAGCAAGAAAGAAAAAAAATGGGGATTTCTTGGGTTCCTTTTTTTCGGCCTTCTTTGACAATGAAAAAAAATTGGAAGCTTTTGGGTTCTTTTTTCCCCCTAAAACAGTGAGCAAGAAAAAAGGAAAAAAATGGGGATTTCTTGGGTTCTTTTTTTTTTCGGCCCCCGCCGTCCGTCGCCTAAACCCACCCCTCACAGTGAGCAAAACGAGGGTATTTATAGGGTGAAATTAAGGTTGAAAAAGGGGGAAAAACTCAAGGTTAATTTCAACATTTTGGGTCGGTTTTGAATTCAAGATTTTCGACGCGGCATTGGGCTATTCAAAGTTGCCGCGCCATTGATGTTACTGACAGCATTGTGGTTGAGTTTTTGAGGTTTTGAGGGAGAAGACACAGGGTCATTTGGTTGGGATTCGCTGGGGAAGAAAAGGGAAAGGAGTGTGGGTGTGTGCGCGTGAGGGAGGAAGAAGGAGAAGGAGAAGGGTTAATTAATGGGGTTTTCGGGCCGGATCGGGGTTTTTTAAAAAGGGTTGGGCTTTTAGGAGGTTTAGGGAATTTTCGGGTTGGATTTAATATAATTTGGGCCAAGAATTTGGCCCAAAATAGGCCAAAAAGAAATCTGAAAAATGGGTTTGGGAATTTAATAATAGAATTGGGCTTTGGGTATTGGGTATTAGGAATAGTTTTAGGTTGAAATTAAAGAATGGGTTAAAGGAGAATTTAAAAATTAACTACTTTAGTTACAAATATGACCGATTTGAAATCAATTGATTAATTTGACCACGAGATGAATTAATATAAATTAATCAAAGAGCTCTTTAATATTAACAACTTAAAATAATTAAATTTACTACGGGGTGATTAATCCTAAAAATGATTAAAGTAAAGTGATTCAAGATAAAATCTATTTGAGAATTTTTGAAAAATTGCCAAAAATATAATACTTAACTATTGATACTTGAAATAAATATATATACAATATGCAATATATAAACATAATTAAAATTAAAAGATTTAAACCTAAAAATCACTTAAAAATAATATTTTTTTGCATTTTTGAAAGCTATTTAATTCAAATTGTTAAAATTAAAAGCTCGATGATTAATTTATACTGTGGAGGGTAAAAATTGGATGTCACCAGTTGTCCCTTTCTTTGGGTATGATCGATGAAAGAGATCATGGACAAAGAAACTTGACTAATCCAATTTTAAACCGACCACATCTTCATCTTCTGGAAGGGTCTTGGTATGGACTTTGGGAAATTGTGGCTAGACCTTGGTTTTGGGTTTCTACATAACTCAGGTTACATGAGAATTTAGGCCACTTGTAGTTCAAAATGCTTGATTTTATGCACGATTTTGAAAAGATTCAAAAACTATCCAATATCAGATTATGGAGAGATTGAAATGCTTGGGAATGAGATTTTAAGAGTAAATATTAGAATACAGCCGAGTTTTCAAAGTTGAGCCCACCTACATATCCTTGGACTTAGGAATCAGGCTGCTTTTAATTCGACTCTACCGATTGAAAAGAAAATCTCTTATTCTGAGATAACCCTTGGTTCAGGAGGAGTGACAAACAAAACAAATTATGAAAAAGAGGCTTGCAACCTCTTAACCATAAATGTGGCGCGCTTCACACCCATAATTAAGAACTTACATGGACATAATTTCCAAAATTCTTGGTATATTGTCACTCGGAATGGAAATGTTGCTTCCGGTGAGAGTTGAGATCACCTGGATGCGAAACTGAAAACTAACGAACTCAAAGAAATACCCACATGCCTTCTGATAGGAGTGTGGTTGGATTGTGGTGGGAGTCGCTTCTCAGCTCGCGTACGAAGAGTTTGACATTCCTCTTCAGACTATGTCCCAGTTTGCTGCTAAGAAAAAGTTTCACGTTGTGCTGCATCCTACTTGATGACGTCCGCACCTGTGGTTTGTTTTGAGAATTCACCCTTTCGGATGCTCTCAATATAACTAAGACAAAAATTATTAGTAAAAAACATAACTGAAATATAGGGATGATATTTTTTACCATATTCGACACATATTCTTCTTTTGATGTAATAGGCAATGAATTGATATGATGCAACATAACGATGGACCTCTCAGCAATGAATGATGATGTCTTTCTTAAATATGTGATAAATGTGATGTCCCTTTCGGCAATGAACATGTAATGGCCCTCTTGGCGATTTGAAGATGTAATGGCCCTCTCGGCAATTTTAAAATGCAATGGCCCTCTCGGCATCTTGAATGATAAAATGGCCCTCTCGGCAGCTTGAATGATAAAATGGCCCTCTCGGCAGCTTGAAAATGTAAATGCCTTCTCGGTTGATTGAAGATAAAATGGCCCTCTCGGCGAATTGAACATGCAATGGCCCTCTCGGCAAATTGAACATGCAATGACCCTCTCGGCAGTTTGAATATGTAAATGTCTTCTCGGCAATTGAAAATGCAATGGCCCTCTTGGCGAATTGAATATGCAATGGCCCTCTCGGTGAATTGAACATGCAATGGCCCTCTCGGTAAATTGAACATGCAATGGCCCTCTCGGCAAATTGAAGATGAAATAGCCCTCTCAGCGGATTGAACATACAATGGCCCTCTCGGCAAATTGAACATGCAATGGCCCTCTCGGCAAATTGAACATGTGATGGCCCTCTCGGCAGCTTAAAACTGTAAATGTCTTTTCGGCAATTGAAAATGCAATGGCCCTCTCGGCGAATTGAACATGCAATGGTCCTCTCGGCAAATTGAAAATGCAATGGCCCTTTCGGCGAATTGAACATGCAATAGCCTTCTCGGTGAATTGAACATGCAATGGCCCTCTCAGCAAATTGAAAATGTAAATGCCTTCTCGGCAGATTGAAGATGAAATGGCCCTCTCAGCGAATTGAACATGCAATGGCCCTTTTGGCAAATTGAACATGCAATGGCCCTTTTGACGATGAATAATGAAATGGCCCTCTCGGCAACTTGAGGATAAAATGGCCCTCTCGGCAGATTGAACATGCAATGGCCCTCTCGGCAGTTGGAAAATGTAAATGTCTCGGCAATTGAAAATGCAATGTGATGAATTGCTAGAGATTTGAGTGAGACAAAACTGTTTATGTCTCGGTAGTTTTCTCGCAAATAAGTTCTACAAATATTTGCCCTGTATCCATAGAAAATTTGTTAGTTTTAAAATGAATTGATCTGTGTTGATTCTTCAGTTGTCTGCTCCTTGTCTCGTCTTTTGGTGGACCGCTCTGATCTCCCACCTCTTGATAGACAACAAATAAAATATATGCTTGACAAGATATTTGACATGCAAAATTTTGAAAAAAGGTAAATTTAGAAAAGATTTTTTTTTTGAAGAAAAGGTCATTGCCAACTATTATGTCACGAAAAGCTTAAGATGAACACATTCAGTTTCTAACATGGCTTCTTTGATGCATCACAATTATCTTTGAATTTTCTGATCAGGCTGAGGGTCTTCAAGGTTGCTTTAAGACTTTCAACGACACTTGATGAAATTTTTTAGGGCGATCTCAAAAATTTCTGTCCCAGTTAAATGTCGTAATAAATTAATAGCTTGGTAGAACCTTGATAATTTTTTATATCTTCTCAAAAAATTCTGTCCAGTTGAAATGTCATACTGAATCACTAGCTTTTTAGAAAAATCCTGAGAATTTTTTGAGATATCCTCAAAAAATTCTGTCCCAGTTGAAATTCCTGGTGCTTTAAATTCCGACTTGTTGCGGGTGGGTCTTCATGTTGAGAATTTTTGAGATCCTCTCAAAAATTATGTCCCAATTTCCTTTATGGGAATATGACCGAGCCGTTGTAGCGCCTACGTATCCCGTTGAGGCGGGAATCAGGTCAAACATAGTTCCCCTCTCGAGAGGTAGAGAAAAATGTAAATTTGAATAAGAAAATGACCGAGGCCGACATAGGCCGCCTACGTATCTCATTCTTGAGAATTCAGGTCAAACATAGTTCATTAGCAAAGGATAATAAAAGGGATAAAGGGATGACCGAGGCCGACATAGGCCGCCTACATATCTCATTCTTGAGAATTCGGGTCAAACGTAGTTCATTAGTAAAGGATAATAAAAGGGATAAAGGGATGACCGAGGCCGACATAGGCCGCCTACGTATCTCATTCTTGAGAATTCAGGTCAAACGTAGTTCATTAGTAAAGGATAATAAAAGGGATAAAGGGATGACCGAGGCCGACATAGGCCGCCTACGTATCTCATTCTTGAGAATTCAGGTCAAACGTAGTTCAAACAAAAGGGATAATGAAAAGGGATGAAGGGATGACCGAGGCTGGCATAGGCCGCCTACGTATCTCATTCTTGAGAATTCAGGTCAAACGTAGTTCGTTAGCAAAGGATAATAAAAGGGATAAGGGAATGACCGAGGCCGACATAGGCCGCCTATATATCTCATTCTTGAGAATTCAGGTCAAACGTAGTTCATTACAAGAGGCAGATAATCTGATAACAAACATAGAAATGATTACAAGCAAATGATGCAATTACAGATAACGATATTAAAAGCAAATTTTGAATCCCTAGATGTAGTGTCTCTTGATATCATGTAAGTTGATCGTCAAGTTGTAGTAGGTGATGTTTATGCTAAATACTAGCACGCTGTCACATGACCAAATGAATATATTAACATAATCTTCAACAGGTTGATGAGCTCTCGCCTCTGAGTCTCTATCAAATGGATACTGATTCTGACTTCTCTGGTGCTTTGTCTTCTCTTAGATTCACAGTTTCAAACTGGTTGGACTTGCTTTAATTTTGATAAATTGCTCGGATATCCCGGTGTCTTCATCATACTCTTCGAACACTTCATCATTATTCACCTCATTCAGCTTGTGACATGATGTAATATGGCAGGTTTTAAACTTCTTTTATCAAAATCATAAACAAACACCATTAGATATAAAAATTGAAGCGAGTAAAGTAAACTCTCATGATAAAAGAAGCTTTCATTTAAAAGAAAGGAAAAAAATAGAAACTTTGGCATAGTCACAGGACAATTTGACTTCTTTTTTTCAAAATATTACGAGAGAATTAAAGCATAATAGAGTAAAATAATATAAAAGGTAGGCCTCGAGCCTATTTAGACTGCCACTGATTTTAAAAATAATAGAAAACTCGCCTTTATCTATCAAGATGAGCGAAGAATCAGGAGCGAAGTGGATCTGTGATTATCATTTGCTCCTCCGACTCAACGTCTTGTGCTTAATTTCACGGTCGCCGCAGCATCATCTTCTTTGAACAAATTCTAGATTCCTCTCCCTAGACCATAGTCATGATTTCACACTGGCAAAGACTGGGACAAGTGAGGCAATAATTTTGATAAAGTGCGATTGACCCCATTCATCTTCTCAAGCATCAAAGCAGAAGTTTGGTGAGGTATCATGGTCACAAATTCAGCTATCTCTGTTTTGCTTGAAAAAGCTATAATTTTTTCACCATGATCAGAATTTGCTGGAATTACAGCTTTGTCCATACTCCAATCTTTGTTAACTTCCATAGTATTAGTAGTCACCTGCTGATGAAGGGGTAGGGGATTACTATTGACAGTAGGAGTGACAGTCTGAAGAGTGACGACCTTTTGATCAATCAAGTCCTGAATGTTGTGCTTCAGGTTTATACAATTTTCAGTGATATGCCCAACGGCTCCTGAATGATAAGCACATTTATGGTCTGCTCTATAAAATTTCCCCAAAGGATTGGCTGGTCTTCCTTTTACAGAATGGAGCATACCTGCGGCTTTCAATCTCTCATAAAGTTGGGTTCGACTTTCAACCAAAGGAGTAAAGACTCGAGGAGTTCTCTTCACAAGATTTGGACGAGAAATGTTGCAATTACCTCTTGAATACAAAGGCATTTGATAGTAGTTTGAAGGATTTTGGAAAGTAGGTGCTGGCATTTGAAATTTTTGATATTGTGGAGCTCGGTAGCTTGGAGGGATATTTTGATAATTTAGCAATGGAGTTTGGTAACTTGGAGGGATATTTTGATAATTTGGCAATGGAGCGTAGACATTTGGAGAGATACTTTGGTAATTTGGCCATGGATCTTGAAAAATTGGAGGGATATTTTGATAATTTGAAGCCTGGAAATCTGATTGGACGAGAAAAACTGGGTATGGATTTTGTGGAGCTCTGGGGTAGGCATCGGATAGTGAGTGCGAAGGACTTTCGAATTTGACATGTTTTGAGGTGAGTGCAAAGGACTATCGAATTTGACATGTTTTGATTTTAGTTCGGATGAAATGGAAGAAACATCTTTCCTCTTCCTCCTCAATGGAACTGAAGGCTTTGTTCGAGTAGCTATTCCGGCGATTTTTCCTGTCTCAAGACCGTATTCGATAGCCTCACCAACTTTAACTATCTCACTAAACTTTGCTCCCATGAGGGGTAACATCTTATCAAAGTAATCCGGCTTTTGAATGCACAGGAAGGCTTCGCCGATCTCTTGCTCGCTCATAGGAGGTCTAACCTTTGTAGCCTCTTTCCTCCAACGGTAGGCATATTCTCGATAGCTCTCAGTAGACTTCTGTTTGATTTTCTCCAAAGAATATCGATCCGAAACAATTTCAATGTTGTAAGAAAATCTTTCAATAAAGGCATTGACCAAAGCATTCCAACTGGACCACCGTTTCATTTCTTGAGAAGCAAGCCAATCTAGAGCTTCTCCACTCAGAATTTGGCTGAAAAGCCGTATCAATATAGCTTCATTTTTCTCAACCCCCACGAGTTGGTCGCGATAGACTCTCAAATGAACTAGGGGATTGTCGTCTCCACTAATAGTGTCAAATTTTGATACTTTGAACCCTTCAGGGATGTCCACATCCAAACGAGTGTTCAGATCTTCATAATCCAAACCTGCAGTGCTCAGCATATGGTACAACCCCTCGATTGCTTCTATAGTCTCTTTTCTCGTGCCTGACTCAATCATCTCCTCTTGGGACCTCCACTCTTTTCCCTTCTCCTTATAAGGGCCGGGTTTGGAATATGTGATGAAGGGAAGGTATGTTTCTTCTGGTACTGTCAGGGTATAAAGAGTGGCTTTTAGGGGTGTAGGTTAAGTAGTTGGTGGATTTTGAATGTTTGGATCAGGGTTCTTATATGCGAATGGGTATATTTGAGGGTTGTGAGAATTTAGACTTTGTAGAGGAGGTGGTGTTTGGTGTGATGTGCAGGCATGATGAAAGTTGGGAGTGGTTAAATCGATGTTGGGAGCTTTTTGGAGAGGAATAGCAATTGGATTTTGTAGAGCATGTCCGGTGGTGGAATTCGGAGGAGGAAAATGAAGCGGAGGCCTTTCGTCGTCTGGAGCATGAATCTTAGTGGTGATGGCTAGATTCGCTGAATCTTGATTCTTTTGCATCTCAGCTCTCATTTCATAAATTTGTTGCAGTAGTTGTGCAATCAATTTGTTTTGTTCAGCAATTGCAGGGTCTATAGAGATAACTTCAGTTAAACCATTGGCCTCACCATTCTCAATCATTTTTTCTTTGCTTTTTTGACAGACTTTGGTCAGGGAAGGAGTCTTTAGAATTCTTAGACCTCGTAAAGTAGGAATATCCAGTCATTTCTCAACACAGATCAATTCTAAGTACCTGTCGAATGAAAAATAACTCAAAAGATAAACGTGTTAGTGCTCGTTCATGATAAATAATGCAAAATATCACATGGGAAAGTAAACACACTATAGTTGCATTATCTGAAGACAAACTAACCCATAGATATAGAAAAATAACTAAATAGGCCAAATGTTGCCTATTTAATCTGAGATTTGTGATTCAGGGAGACGTTTTGTCAGAATTTCTCGAATATTCTAAAATTTGTGATTCTTTTGTATGAATGAAGGAGGAAAAATAAGTTTTTCTATAATGAGGGACCGAGCCTTAGAAGGCTTCCTATGTATCTCACAAAGGAGAAATCAGGCCCTACGTAGTTCAACTGGCTTGAATATTTAAATGAAAAATTTATCTCTTGTCAGATAAGAGAGCAAAATTTAGAATTATGGAGTGAAATTTGAATTTTGTTGAGAAACTCAAGACTCGGGGAGTATTTTGGACAGACTTTTGATAGTGATTGGGATTTTATAATTAGGAGGCTCTAAAAGATTTTTCTTTTTTTTTGGAAAGAAATGGGCTAGAATGTCTCCAAACAAATCAACATAATCACATAAACATTTATAGCAAGTAGCACGGAAACAGTTATTGCGCGTCCTAGAAAATATGTGACCCTTTTGTGCCAAGGGTTGGCCTATCGATTTGAAAGATATATCTTGTCGTTTTAAATATTTCATCGTTCCCCAAAAATAAATTCTATAAATAAATAAAATACATTACAAAACGTCAATAATAAGGGATACATTTTTTAGGGAAAGGAAAAAATGCAAATACAAAGAAAAATATTCCCACGCAGGGGATAAACTAACTAGCAAATCCCATTTTATTTCTAGTTTTCTCCATCTCTCGATGTTGATGCAGCATCAGGACGGTTAACTAATGAGGCTTGATCAAGTAGCTGGCGCTTGCTAAAAAGTGGTAATCTATTTTTCCAAATTCCGATCTAATTGAACCATACATGTTCGTTGATTAACTGTCCACAAAAACAAAATGTGTTAGGAAAATCCCCCAAATCCGCGAACGATGATTTATTTAAAAGACATATACATCCTTCAAATTAAACAAACAATATAATCGTCCAATTGGGTCGGAGGCCACTTTGGACTCAAGATGGACTACTAATGGGCCCAATACTCCGAGGGTAATGGGGTGACCTGGGTCAATGCACATACAGAGTTTTGGTTTCGCTCTACTTAGGTGTCTAAAAGTGGGTTTATTTTTTGACTGTGAAAGGGTGACCCGAGCGGACAACCCGAGCTGGAGAAATTAACGACCGTTGACCCCGCAAGATCGACTCATTTCTTCAGGGTGCCCCGATGAAAAATTTTGGACTAAACGGCTGCGAATCGCATAACCATCATTTTAGTGGAAAATAAAAATAATGTTGTGGGGTGGCGGAATATGCTATGCATGCAATGACAGTTTAATAATTATAATTAAAATTAAACAAGTAAAACAAACAAACAAATAACGAAATGAAAACAATTATTAAAGTTAGTCAAAAAATTTAATATAGTGGTTAGAACCTAATTAAAATCCCCAGCGGAGTCGCCATTTCTGCTATATCGGAAAATGACTTTAGTTTCGAAAATTTGATTATAGACTTAATTAATTTAAGTCAAACTGAATCTTCAAAATTTTGGAGTCGCCACTTAATTTTTAAGGAAAAATCAAGAAAACCGATTAAATTATTTTAAAAAGACTCAAATAGAAAAAATCTTTTTAAAATCCAAAGAAAGGGTTCGGGTTCATGTTTTCACTTCGAGAAGGTTTTACGCATTTAAAATGGCCGCTAACACGCGGTTATCCGGCGATCAGGAAATTTTGACTAACTTTAAAAATAGAAATTAATTTAGATTAATGACTAACAAAATCTAAGTGGATATCAAGAAAAATAAAATATTTAAAATCTTAATCACATTATTTAATTAATATTAACTAAGTAAACTACTTTAAAAATAATCAAGAAGAACATAACATTAAAGTCTACCTAAATTTATTTATTTAAAGGAGTCGGTCAATTAAGCTAGGTGACTAGAATTTTGAAAATCCGCTAAAATAACTAAGTGTTAAAAAGGGAGAAATATATTCACAAGTTGTCTTAGATAAAATGCTTAAAGTCTTTTTTTAAGAAGGTTCGCGGAGTCAAATTCCTTAAAAGGTGATTTTATCATCAAAACATTCAAAGACATTAACATAACATAAATGGTTGACTTTCGGGGAAATTAATTAGATTAAAACACATAACCCAAATAATTGTTAGAATACAAATATCATAAATAAACAAATCCAAACAAAACTATAATAATAAGGTATTATTACATAAATACACGACTTATTTTATCTAAATTTCAATATTCCCTACCATTTAAATTAATTACTAAAATCCCTTTTTTTTCCCATTTTTTTTATACCTAAACAATTAAGACTTTTCCACTTCCTTTTTTATGCCTTTTTTGTAACAATCCAATCAAATCAATCACTTAATTAATTACTTCCCATTCCCGGTTTATTTGCATACAGTTACCATTTTTGAAATAACATTGGGAAGCCAAACCTGTAACTCCTTTTTTCACAACCCTTTTTCCCTCTTCTTCAATTTTTCCGTCACTTTTCCTCTTTCTTTTCTGTTTTCATCACTTTCACCATCTTTCTTCTCCATTTTTTCGCCGAGCTTTTTCTTTTTTTTATGGAATCTCCTTCTTTTAGTCTTGGTTTAACCCAATCCCTTGGTCCCACACACACACATGAGTAGCAGACTATTGTTTAATTGATACCTGCAGGTGATGATACTTGCACAATGTGTTAAATACATTTTGATACCTACATTTTGAGTCACACACATGTGTAGTGATACATGCATTTTTCGTCCCACACACACGTGAGTAGCAAACCATTGTTTAATTGATACCTGCAGGTTGGTGATACATGCATAATGTGATAAACACATTTTGATACCTGCATTTTGAGTCACACATTTTGGTGATACCTGCAAGTTGAGTCATATACATGGTAGTTATACCTGATTTTTTGATCACATGTCTACTTGATACATACATGCAAAGATGTGGTGAAAAATACAGATGCAGTGACACCTGCATTTAATGATACCTGCAATTTTTATAGGTCGACTGCAGATTCGATGCCCTTGAGCAGTTAATGATTTCACATCACAATGACACATCAGATTCCCATCTTCCCGAATGACGAATCAAAATTGAAATATTCATTTCCGTTGAAGAACGAATCAACAATGGCCGAACTGTGTTTTTTTTTTGTTAATTTTTTTTTAAAAAAATAAAACGAATTTGGTAACATGATTCTGTTTGAAAATTTGTTGGGATTCTTTATTTCTAAACAATCCAATCAGCGTCAATTAAGGAATCAGATTAAAAGATCTATTAGGATTCCTTAATTAGTGAAACTGTTTCCATATTTAACAATCCTTTATTAGGTATCAGCCGCTATTTTTTAGGTATCTTCCTCCTACGCCTGTGTATCAAATGGCTCATAAAAATTGGTATAATTAGTAATTTGGATAAAAGTCGATATTTTTGGGTATTTCCTTCATTCAGTTTGGTATTTGTCAAATTTATACTAATAATAATGTGAGGGAAAGAGAATTGGGCCCAAGTCTGGTTCTGTACGCTTGGGCCAGTCACTTGGGCCTGCAGCTTCTGTTTTGGGGCTTTCTAGCCCAACTTTGGTCCTGTAATTATGTGTATACAACCACTTGTATACCATGTATATATCAGTGTATACACATAGATTTTTCCCTTGCTTTCTATCGATATTTCCTGTAAGTTCATCTTAGCCCCACGATTATTCTTGCAACAAATTTTGGATTTCGGACCCATGTCACTATGAATACACTCACTGTATATCATTATACACAAAGTATATGGGCCTCTTCTTGCTCTGAAAACTTTCTAGCAGCCTCCTCACACCTGTGCCGGCCTTTCAGCGACTCGAATGGGATGAAATTGACTCAGAGAAATCGATCTTGGGGTTATGACTCAACTCGAGATACACAAGAGGGGAGTCCATCGTGGGCTCGAAGGTAAATTCACATGAAGCAAAAGAAGATAAGGATTAGAGTCCATATATTAAACCATAATTATAAAACAAGAATTAACACCCCAAAAAACATCAAAGCATCAACTTGTCACAACATAGCAAGTTCGGCTAAGGCAAAATAAACACCGTCGGGAAGGTTTTAAATATAACGACAACATTTATCTCACAATCAAATGCCATGTATGAGACTCGAACAAATTCCAGCAGGTAGAAAACCACTTCTATAAAATATCCAAATAACTGATTTCATCAATTAGTGTCTTGCAAGCGTCAAGAAGATCAAAAACAACTCAACCATAAGACTGAGAATATCAATACACATAGCAAACTTTTGTAATCCTTACAGATTCACACTCACAAATAAAGATTTTATATAACATTAGCTTCTTATGCAACTACATGTGGTCCCATGGGTATCAAAAAAAAAAAAAGAAAAAAAAACTAGCATCAAGTGAAACTATTATTAACTATTATGAAATAAGTTAATGTAGAGCAACTAGATAAAATACATTAATGGACGTTTGGGGTATCTGCCATCTAACCGAATATGAAATAGAGGGAGAGGTTACCTTTTTTGGGGCAGCGAAACTGGTGACGACGAGTCGAAACGAACTCCCAAGCTTCACCGTTCCGAGCTCTTCCTCAACAGTGAATTGTTCTCAAATGGTTAAGTATGGGATATGAGTTGTGGGATTTTTCCAAGTTCCGAACGACTCTATTTTTAAAAAACAAAAATTGTGAAACAATGGGAGTTTTGTTTTTGTTTTTCGGGTTCCCCTAAAACAGCGAGCAAGAACGAAAAAAATGGGGATTTCTTGGGTTCCCTTTTTTTTCGACCTCCTTAGACAATGAAAAAAAATTGGAAGCTTTTGGGTTCTTTTTCCCCCCTAAAACAGTGAGCAAGAAAGAAGAAATTTCTTGGGTTCTTTTTTTTTCGGCCCCCGCCGTCCGACGCCTAAACCCGCCCCTCACAATGAGCAAAATGGGGGTATTTATAGGGTGAGATTAGGGTTGAAAAGGGGGGGGGGGGGAGGAAACTCAAGGTTAATTTCGACATTTTGGGTCGGTTTTGAATTCAAGATTTTCGACGTGGCATTGGGCTATTCAAAGCTGTCGCACCATTGATGTTACTGACATCGTTGTCGTTGTATTTTTGAGGTTTCGAGGGAGAAGACGCAGGGTCGTTTGGCTGGGATTCGCTGGGGAAGAAAAGGGAAAGGAGTGTGGGTGTGTGCGCATGAGGGAGGAAGAAGGAGAAGGAGAGGGATTAATTAATGAGGTTTTCGGGCCGGGTCGGGGTTTTTTAAAAAGGGTTGGGCTTTTAGGAGGTTTAGAGAATTTTCGGGTTGGATTTAATATAATTTGGGCCAAGGCCCAAAATAGGCCAAAAAGAAATCTGAAAAATGGGTTTGGGAATTTAATAATAGAATTGGGTTTTGGTTATTGGGTATTAGGAATAGTTTTAGGTTGAAATTAAAGAATGGGTTAAAGGAGAATTTAAAAATTAACCACTTTAATTACAAATATGACCGATTTGAAATCAATTGATTAATTTGACCACGAGATGAATTAATATAAATTAATCAAAGAGCTCTTTAATATTAACAACTTAAAATAATTAAATTTACTACGAGGTGATTAATCCTAAAAATGATTAAAGTAAAGTGATTCAAGATAAAATCTATTCGAGAATTTTTGAAAAATTGCCAAAAATATAATACTTAACTATTGATACTTAAAATAAATATATATACAATATGCAATATATAAACATAATTAAAATTAAAAGATCTAAACCTAAAAACTTAAAAAAAAATATTTTTTTTGCATTTTTGAAAGCTATTTAATTTAAATTGTTAAAATTAAAAGCTCGATGATTAATTTATATTGTGGAGGATAAAAATTGAATGTCAACAGGCCTCTACTTACATTTAAAACACAAGTGGTGCGAAAATCGTGAAAAAAAACATGTCTATGCGCAAATTAAGGGTTTAAAATATATCAATAAAAGAGATGGCAAAAAGAAAAAAAAACCACTTAAGTTTAAAATTATTTCTTGGTGACTTTTAAAAAATATGTCAAAAGTGTTTATTTAGACTCATAATCATAAATAATATTTTAAAATATTTTAAGTTTCATAAATATGGTTTCCAAGTAAAAACAACTCTCAAAAACATTTATTTTAAACATGTGTAGAAAAAACTAAAAAAAGTTTATCTTGAAAATTATGAAAATGAGTTTAAAATTATGGATGAAACTTATCAAAATTATGAGTTTAAACAATTTCGAAATTTCTTTTTTTTTTTTTACATAGCAAACTAAAAAATCTAAAAAAAATATGAATAAAACTCATCAAAAAATTATTCTAAAATTATAAAAATGATTTTTTTAAAAAATATGGCAAGATAAAAATATTTATAAAATCTAGACACAATATTAACTTATTAAAACCATTAAACAACATATAAGAAGTTAACTTGACAAAAAAAGTTCTTCAAGAAGTTTAGAAGAAAATCCTAATTTGAATATTTGATAGGTGAAAAACTATTTAAACGTGAGATCAAACATGTGACAATTAATAATAAATAATATTAAAAGTTAAATTATTAATGAACTATGAAACCTTTTTTATCTCATTTTTTTTAATAAGTGAACATTCCTAGAAAATTAATCTAAGCGTGATTAAAACATGATGGATCCTATAGGCATGTTTTCTACAACATACTCACATAAAAAGGAGAAAGAATTAAAATAAGAAAAACAAAACAAGCAGCACATTAGTCCATTCCACCCTTGAATTATATCCACCGTTTTTCACATAAAATACAACAATATGAACATATATAATATAAACTTTAAGGCCATCCTCCTACGCATCCCAGGGGACTCTTCACATTCTAAACTAGAAGAACCTGTAAAAATAATAATACAACAAATACTATAAGAAAATAAAAGATTAGCACAAATCTTTATAACTTTATAAAAGCAAATATAAAAGGGAAGAACCAAAACACACATAAAGGGAGGAAAACTGACCTGAGCACCTCTAAAGTATCGATTCAATAAACAAAAGAGTTTGATCTTTCTGTTGAAAATCTTTTCAAAACCCAGAGTATTCTATCATTTTGGTAGAGTGTCTGTGTGAGGAGAGTGTTTTTCGTATGAGAGGTGTGTAGGGTCTTTTTTTCGTATCAAGTCTTGTTTGAATGAAAATGAAAGGCTTTGTTTATGTAGCTACTGTTGACATGTCAATTAAGGGAAAAAATTAATTAAAAATAGTAAGAAAATATTTTTAAGGAAGAGTAAATTAGAATTGAAAATTGTCCAAGATTTTTATTTATCATAAATAAAGCAGCAAAGGACAAATCAACAAGTAAAAAAAAAAAGGAGTTAATTAAGGCATTAGTCAAATCAATGACTATACAGGCAAACAAATGTATATGTCTCAAAAAAAGATACAACTTAATTAGGAAAAACATGTCACCGATGGATTTTAAAGAAAAGGAAGAGATCAATCAATTACATATTCCTACACCTCAGGTCAATCAATTACATATTCATGCACCCTAAATCAATAAATCAAATATTCAATCAAAATCAACTAAATAAAGCAACTGATTCACGGCAGAAAAGAAATCAATCAGAGGATTCATCTACAAATTATGCTAGGAAAGATTTAACATATTAAAAATAATACGTTAAGCAATAACATATTCTTTCACATATTTCACAACTAAAATTACAGTTGTTTACCCAATTTAACAGGGCTGGCGAGAACTAATAGGTAAAATTGACAAACAAGATTGGGCATACATATGATTAAGTAAAAAAAAAGTGGTAATCAGAAATCAACAACCAAGAACATAGTAATTCAAGTTGAGAAAGAAGCAAACACACAACCACTTAATTAGAACTCTCATAAATAGAAATTTAAACAATAGTACTGGGGCGGGTCTGTGAAGTATCGAAGTTTCTAGTCAATCCGATCAAGCCATTGTCTTCATCATTACCATGGGCAAATCCAACCTTGCCGAAGCTTGGTGAGGCTGTTGAGTTTAGAGGGTTTTTGATCACTAAAAAAGGGACGATTTAGTTTGCCGTTGCATGGGTTTCCAGCGGGATCGTACTGTTTTAGTCAGATTTTTGGGTCATTTCTGGTGATATTATGGTGAGGAGAGAGAGGGTTGTTTGGGGCTTTGGAATGGTGGTTGTATGGGTTTTCTCAGGTGACTTTGATGGCGATTCTCGCCTGAAAAGTGGAGCAAAAAGGGGGTCACGTGGTGGCTATTAGTATGGGGTTTTCTAGCGGATCTTTGGACGGGAAAGAGAGGAGAAAAGGGGTTCATTTGGTGGAGGAGATCGATGGGTTTTGGCCAGATTCTGAGGGTCGCTTGGGGCTGTCGTTGCTAGCGAGATGGAGATTGTTCGCTGATGAAGCGGAGACGAAGGGAGAAGGAATTGGGTTGCCAGTGATGGACTGGTTTGGGGTTTTCTGGTGGTGAGATCGGTGAGATGAGGGAGAAGGGGTTTTTGGTTGGTGGATGTACGCCGATGAAGGGGTCGCTGGTGGCTTCGTTGACGGAGAAGAAGGTGGCGAGGAAATAAGGACGGCTGGTGTTGTTGAGAAAGGGAAAGTGGAGAATGAAGTTGGGTTTTGGGGTATTGAGATTTAAAAATGAAAAATAGAGGATTAGATCGTGGCGATTGAGTCAAAATAAATGGCTAGACGAGATGAATTCTCAAGAAATTGGATTATATTCGGATCAAAGTTGGGTCACCTGAATTTTGGAATTAATTGGAACTGATTTTGAAATTTAAAATTGAGTCAAAATTGATTGAATTCGGCTATAAGTGAAAGAAATTATAAAGAATTGGGCTGAAATTAAAATAGATTGTAAAGAAATTGGCTAGAATTGAAATAAATTGGATTAAAAGGGCTACGAATTAAATAAATTGGGATGAAATTGAATAGATTGTCATCTAATTAATAAATATAATATACACACTTATAAAATTATACAATATTTTTAAAATAATAATTCTTATATAAAGTAAAATACATATTGTATGCAAAATTGCTATGTAAAAATATTAAATGTATAAAAAAATTATTATTTTAAATTAAGAATTAGTAAAATAATATATTAAAAATATATAATGCATTTTAAATAAGATATTGATAAAATAATAATAATAAGTAATAAGTATTAAATAGTAATATATATCACTGCTACTACTATTATTATTATTTTGCAAATCATGAGTGTTAAAATATGCAATTATTTGGATGAAATTAAATAATACTTTATTTATTTAAAAAGTTTTAAAAGCGCCTATTTTAATCAAATGACAATCTAAAATGGGTTATAGGTTGGTCAAAATTGGGTGTCAACAAGTAGTTGCTTTAGAAGTACTTAAGATGTTGCAATAACTTAAATGTAATTTAAAGAATTTAGTGTAACAATCTCTCAGTAATTGCTACTGCAATACCTTAAGACTGTAACTTAAGGAATTCTCAGTAGCAACTTAACAACTTGTTGCAGCAACTTAAATAGCTGCAACAAAGGTTACAACTTAAGGAATTTACTACTTCGACTTAAGCAGTTGCTTCATCAACAACTTAAGTTGCTAAATCAACTTAAAACATTTAGTGAAACAATTTAAACAGTTGCTTCATCAATTGCTTAAGTTGCTGCAACAACTTAAGGTTGCAAGCTTAGAAATTTGTTACAGGACTTAAGCAGTTGTTTCATCAAGTACTTAAATTAGTGAGACTTATTAAGCGCTAGCAACTAATGATCTTTTTACAACAACTGAGAGAGTAGTTATGGCAAGCACCTTGTCCGTTGAAAACAACCAAATAATTTTTGAAATTGTTGCATCAACTAGACATATTTTCTTATTTTTTCTACTATTTCGTTCATACATCATTTATTTCACATTAAGATATTTGTGATATCTTCAGTCGATTTTCATCACTGTAGCAACACCATAATAATGAATACAATGTCTATTAGGGAAAAAAATATAACAATAAATTATGAAATATTTGAAAAAACAATAAACATAGACGTGCATATTCTTTTTTTTTAAACTATGAAAACTCAAACAAAAAATCCTATCTATGGAGAAATATTTTCTTTTACCTTTGTCATAATGACAATGTCGACAATAAGAGAAGAAGAAGACGAAGATGAAGAGTAAAGCACGAGACAAAGGAGATGAAGATGAAGAGAGAAGAACTTCTTGAGGAGAAAACTTTTCTCCCTTTGATTAAAAAAAAAGAAAGAAGAAGATGGAATGGCAAGGAAGAAGAATGACTTTTTTTTTATAAAGTGGAAAGGAATGACTGATTTGAAAATGGTTATTTGTGGGTTCCAATTAAAAAAAGTTGTATATTTTAAAAGATTAAAAACTTTAAAAATTGCAATTTATCCACTATTTAACTTAGTAAAATATTTGACTTGTTTTGGTCGCATTGTCAACTTTTTTTCAATTGGAAGCCTTTTTTGTCACCCTCCTCTTAAATTTCTTATTTTTGTTGTCGTTAATTTTTCTTGCTGTGAGTTGAGAAAAATCATAAATGTTGCCAACAATTTCTAGGCACCATCATTTTTGTTGCGGAAAACATTCAAACAATTTAAAATAACTGGTACGGATTAAATGAAATTAGTAATGAACATGAGTTGGTTGATATGGCTGAAATAATATGGGTTTTATTAGATCAAAAAAAGAAATAAAAGTTGTGGATACAAGGCATGAAGTTCTAGTATATATACATTTATTATATGTGACAGCCAACATTCAGCCTGTAGCTCTGCTTACTTCTTCCCACACTTCATTTGAACAGCCAAAGTCTTGTAGATTTTAGGGCATGGGTCCTTGCTTGGCTCGTCATAAAGCTCTCTCTCAATTGGGATTGTGCATGACGTTTTGCCTAAGCAGTACTTTTCTGCAATTTGTAGACTCTTGGGAGAATTGCAAGTTCCAACCACGAAATTTCCACAGGCACCATCTGGATTCCCATAGCCAGCAAATTCGACTTTTTGGATGACTTTGTCGTCTGGGCAAGTTAAGTGTGCTCCTGTCTTGAGATCATCAACTACTGCGACAAAATCATTTCCAGATCTGTGCCAAGATTTTACATTAGGAGGATGGTATTCGGTGATGATACTGCAAATTGTGTCTCTGTTTACTGTTTGGATTTCGATCTCATATGGGTTTCCACCGGTTTCCTCAAACACGACGAGCAGATTGTTTGTTGGCTTTAAGAAAGCTCTTGGAATGTGATACCTGAAATTAAATAGGTCAGACTGACTCCTATGTATTACATTACATTTATGTCATTGATGATATGCTTACTCGAACTGAGTGGGCTGTCCAAGAGGAGAGAGGAAAGATGACCAATAACGACCAAGGCTTTTACCATTCACCCATATCATACCCTTTTGCATTTTGTCCATTCTCACGGCCAACGGGTTGTTGCCTTCAGGGGCATCGAAGTAGGTCTATGTCCCAACAATCATCATCAGTATAAAACTTTGGATGTCATTTAAATAAAGAAATACTCTGTTGAGTTGTTTACCTTGTACCAAGTTGCAGCTCCACCAACAGTATTAGCTACTGGAGTCCATTTTACTTTCTTTGCACCCTCTTCGGTGAACAATTTCTCTCTTTCTCCAAATACACTCACCTATTAAATGACCAACAGTAATTTTAATTCAACTTATACATCAAGATCGAATATAATTATGTAGTGTATATGTGTACCTCATGTCCCCAATTGTTTTGTGTTACATCAAGGGTTCCAGCCATCAAACCTTGAATGGTTACGGCTCTGGGTCCAGCAAACCTCTTTTCCATGTAGGCTCCGCTATTCTACATTTGTAAACATTTATCCATAAATATATAACTGCTTAAATTGTACTGACGATAATAGTAATTTGTTATCAGGAAGAAAAGAATACCGGGAAGCCGACTGTCTCAGCTAGAATTGTGATGTTATTAGTTCCAGCTTTCAATGCGACAGGCCTCTGGAAGACGAAGCTCTTCTCAATGTTGTTACCATGTGCAAACCCTGAATTGGAATACCAACCAATGTTAAGTAATGAAACTTTTACATTATTAGTGTAGTTTAATGGATTATAACCAATCATCTACGTACCAATGTATTTGCCATTAACATAGGCAGACAATGCATGACCCAAGCTAGCGATTTGTAGAACGGGGAGGATGTCCGGTCTCATGGGTAAGTCATGGCGATCGAAGGTGATACTATAATGTAACAATTCCAGCATTAGAGTAAACTCAATTTGATTAATTAAGATAATTTATTTCATAAAATTAGACAATGAGAAATGTTATTTGTAATTACCTTGTACTGTACCAAGCATAATCTGAGGTATCCTTTGTCAAAGTATAAAGTTCCAAAGGTTGCCTGTTCTTAAGTGGCAAGTCATTGATGGTTGGGATACGTTCTTTGTACGCTTTCCATTTAAGATTCTTTGACTTCTCTGATGGCACAAAGTTCCTTGAATTGTGTTGGGAGACAATCTGTTTTTCATAACAAAAGCATAAAAGAATTCTTATTCTGCATTTTCAGTTGATATTGATTCTTTTATATCATCAAACAAACATAAAATTTACCGTTTGAGTGTTGTAGACAACAGTCTTGCAATCAGGTAAAATGCTCACGGATTTCTCAGGTAGGTAATAGTCTTTACCCCTGAATTTGATGGTCGCGTGATTATTTGTGTTGTTATTGGTTAAAAAGGCAACACAATCAGTTCTTTTCCTCTCATCATTTCCTCTCCTCTCAAAAACTGTAATCTGTAAAACAGTAATTATGTTTAAGGTTAATATGGAAGAGCTTGTTTAGGATCAATTACAATATTATAAATTCTTTGTAATTACCTCAAGGTCTTGGCTTATTTTTTGTACAGATGGAGTTCCCCAAAGGAGAGCTCTTCTGGAAAGCCTCAAAGCCCTGTGTAAGTCCCTTAAATGACTCCATTTTGGCTCCCTATACAAACCTGAAAAGATGCAAAAACATATCTTGAGTTGAAATTTTGAGCGTTCTGTAACATATTTTACACCATCAATGGTGCATAGAATTTAAGAGTAGCACTAACCAAATTCATCAAGGGGAGCTTCATCATAATAACGAGTTGTCACGAAAGATGAGCTTGTTCTTCCATAATTGGTTCCACCATAGTACTGGAAAACAAGAGTGGAGTTAATTTATTATGATGACCGATTTAAGGTTCATGAGAAAATAATAAAATCAAGAGAATACTCTATATGTATACCATGTAATAGTTTGTAAGAGTTCCATTCTTTGCAAAGAAACGGGCTACAGAGAATGCAATATCCTCTGCTGCTCTTTGTGATGGTGGGTCTCCGAATGTCCTGTACTGGGCGGTCCAATTTTCAGTCCATAGAGAAGGTTTGTTAGGACCATTGGGGCCTTTGAAAGTATCTGCACAATGCCTTCCATTGCATGTGCTGATCTGAGAAAATGGAAAATAGAGTTATGTACATGTTTTTTTCTACATTTGAAATTATGTATCATTTTGATATTAATAGAACTTACGATTTGTGGAGGAGCATCCTTTTGCTTACACATGATCCAAGGGACTCCATTGTACAATGAAGTAGCCAGATTGGCAGCCCACTGGATGTATTTCTTACCATTCTCTCTGTAAGCTAGTTGAACATTGTTGTATTCATTTTCGATTTGAGCCATGATGATGGGGCCTCCTTGGGGTGCGAACAACTTCTCCTTTTTCATCATCTCAATGATCTTTTCTGAGTACTTTTTCATGTGGTACTGCAAATTAAGAGAGCAATAAAACAATTAAGCCTCTGTTTTTATTTGAAGAATACATTTTCGCCTGTAAAACTGTGAATACGTACAATGAATGGTTCGTTGTAAGAACGGAAGGTGATGTTTGGCACCTCCCTTAGCCAGTAGGGGAATCCTCTGTTCCATGATAATCAATGAGTCATTATATTAATGAAGAAACAAAAATTAAAGATAATTACTCCATTTACGGATGTATACCCTTGATTCCATTCAGCCTCGATATATGGTCCAATCCTGAGGGTGACATACAGGCCTTGTCTTTGGATTTCCTTGATGAACCTGACAACGTCGTAGTTTCCTTCAAAGTTGAACTGCAAATTTATCGACAACCATCATCACAAAAACATTCAAGAGACCAACATAATGTGCACGTCTTCATATGAATGAACATATATATGTTAATTACTTGGCCTTGAACGGGCTCGTGGATATTCCAGAAGACGTAAGTCTGAATGACATTCAAGCCTCCTTCCTTAGCTTTCCTTATGACGTCTGGCCACATCTGAAACATTCCATAATCATAATAAACTTTTTACATGAGCAAATCCACTTATGGATAGGTTCAGAATAAGCCTGATCATATCAAATATGTCGAAGTTACCTCAACAGGCATACGAGGATAATGAATGGAACCCGAAAAGAGCAATACTCTTTCCCCATTGACGATCATTGAACGGCCATCATAAGTAACCGCCTTGGGCCTTTCTCCGAATGCACAAGCA
This sequence comes from Solanum rostratum, assembly GCA_029948455.1. Classification (NCBI taxonomy): domain Eukaryota; kingdom Viridiplantae; phylum Streptophyta; class Magnoliopsida; order Solanales; family Solanaceae; genus Solanum; species Solanum rostratum. The sequence continues at coordinate 53,080,330 of CM057055.1, forward strand.
ACCATCAACGAGAGGAGGGCCAACGACAGTAACTGACTTGATATAGCCATTTTTTGAGTTTTTTATTTTTTATTAATTTTTTTTGGGGGTATGATCAAGATGAATGCAAATGCAAGGACAAAGAAAGAAAAGAAGACAGTGAACTAAGAGGCACCTCTTCCTTATGCGGAGGAGGCACCAAGTTACAAAGCTGTCTTGTTTCTTTTCAAATGACTATTTGATGCTTCAATTTATAAGGTTAGGAGCATAGGTACATTTAAGGCTTGGAGAGATTTTAGGACTTCCATCACCTATTTTTTTGCCCTGTTGTGGTGGTTTCTAACTACCTATATTTTTTTGGATCGTGAATTAGCTAAACGTCAATTGATAAATATATGGTTATAATTTAATGAAAACTTTCTCTTGGAAGTCATTGGAGAATTGTTCAACCCCTATTTTCTCTTATTTTGTTACACCTCTATTATCTTATTTTGTTTGAAATATCTTTTCATCTTTTGTTAGTTGATTTTTTCTTTTTTTATTTACTCTTGTATTTCTTCAATTGTTATCAGGTCAAGACGTTATACATGGAACCACAAGTTATCCCAAGCTAACTCTTGACATACATATCAAAGCATACTATATGAAAGCTAATGCAAATGCTCAAGCACGTGCTTAACATAATTTAGAAAAATCAGAAAATCCATTAGACTACATTTCTAATGTATGAATAAAGCTTCCCCTAAATAGAATAAATGAAGCAACTCTAGGACATTGTTCCCCTACTACCAATAAAGTCTACAACAACATAAAAAAAATCTAATTATTAAAATCCATGAAGTTCCCAGTGAGGAGGACTCACCAACTGCTGACTCAAGAATGTTGCATTCTACTAGCCACGAGTCTAGAAATGGACATCAGAATCTCCATTATAAAAGGATGCAACACAAAACAAGTATGCATCAGTACGTGAAATGTACATATGCAACGGACATCAATATATTCATATAAAATAACATTTGGAGGAACAATGAAATAAGGTTTCTAAAATTATAATCATAGTAAAGGAATTGAGAAGAAACAGTTGGAAATCCACACATAAACATCAATTTAGAACCTTCTTTCGCAACATATGTATAAAGATGAGGCTAACAGTGATTTTGCATAAACATATCCGTAATTTAGCATAACTAAAATGGCCATAATAAGTGAAGAGCATATTACAAAGAGTGCACAAAATTAAAGAATTTTTTTATAATCGATGAGCTCATGATATCCACCAGTTAATTCATCTAAGAAGCTTGCCTTACACCTTGCCAAGATATAGAACCATATCTTATTTATGTGGATCCACTAATTTGTATATATACATATACATATACACACATACATATTTGTATATGTTCGTTGTGTTGATTTATACGAGATTTGTACTTAGAAATAATTATTTAAAGCACAGTATATGCGCTAAAATAGATATACGAGACTTTGAGGTATAAAATACAAATTTAGTACAAAAAAATTGTCTCAATTCATTAACAATGATGAATATTTTATGGAAATATGACAATTCAGTTATTAGCTCTAATATAGTAATATACTATTATAGGATTTGTTTCAGATAATACTTTTGAGGGAAAAGGGTCAAAATTACCCTTAAAGTATTTAAAATAGCTCATATATACCCTTTAGCTATTTTTGGTCTCAAAACTAGCCTTACAGTCAAACTATTGGGCCACTTCTACCCTCCACATCCAAATCTCCGTTTGGCCTCACATGTGGCATCCGATGTGTCACATATTTTGACACATGGACATCCACGTAAGCAGTCACTTATTTCGCATAAATTAAAAACCCAACCCGTTAGATCCCAAAAGAATATGTGGAGGCCAAACAAAAAAAATGTTGTCTTACTCTAATTGAAAACAATTTTAAAATTTATCTTTTACACTTAATAAAATAATTTCAAACCATACAAATATCTAAGAATTATTTTAAATTAGTTTCAAAAGTCTTTTTTTTCCTTAAAGACCGTGCCAAATCGAGTGCCAAATAAAATGAGACGAAGAGAATAATAATTGTTAAGGTGTTAATTACACAAGCCAGTATATACATTGATTTTCCACCTGCTTTAAAGATTCATGTGCTGATAAAATTAATGAATCTGTAAAATAATTATTATAAGCAAAATAATAATAATGACTACTTTTGGCGATGAAAAAAAAAACATAAATAAATGAGAACAATAAGGTAGTTAAGAAAAACTCAAATTGTAATTCATGAAGATAATGAAAAGAATTACTCTATAAAATTAGTAAAAGCTAACGTAGTTTATGTATTTAAGAAGGAGGAGGGGCACAATAATAAACACAGACACAACTAAGTGGTGGTAGACCAGCACAAACTCCACTGTAACTATCGTTGCCATGAATTTTATTGCATTCATCCAAACAGCTTTGGGGATCACACTCATTTCGATGTAATATTGCGCTGCATCTCTTTCTGTTTGGTTGAGCATCAACTAATACGCCTGAAAAATTACAAACATACTTTAGAAATTAATTAAACTGCCTCCTTCAAAAAGAATCACTAAATGTATAGCTAGAAATATTCTGCATTCATGCTATGAATAGAGCTAGATCATAAGGGGTGTGATTTAGATGGTCCACCTTAATGTACGATGCATTAATAGCTATTTTCACAGCTCAAACTCATGATCTATTAGATCACACGAAAAGAATTTTGATATTGCTCCAACGCTACCATCAAAGTACTAAACATACTTATATATAATATAATTGAAAAATGTTCCTTTTTGCATGCACATAAAGATGTGTGTACATAGCTAGCAATTGGAGAGTAATAATTTTTAGGTCATTTACAATTAATATTTTTTAGTTTTATGATTGTTTTAAACGAGAGATCTTCAGTTTTACGCACAAAAAATGAAAAAGAGGCTCTCTTTCAATTCATTTTGTAAGTGATCAAAAAATCTTAGTTCTTCCAAAAAAAAAAAAAACAGTTCAATTATTTTTTTAAATACCCCTTGAAGTATTTTAAGTATTAAGAATATACCGATATTGATATCTACTGCTCTTGAAATTCAGATTTTTCTAATATTTTGATACATTATACGTATAGAACAAAACAAAAACTTAAAAGAGAAGAGCAAAGAAACCCACAAAGATTGAAAAAATAGAGAATGAAAATTGATAAAAGTGTAAATGGTAAATATAATTATCACTACTGACCTGCCAACAGAAAAGCAATCAAACAAAGTTGGAGGAAAGAAAACTTAGCCATGGTAAAAAAGTTCAATAATGTTTATGTAAAGATCTTTTTCGAATTCACAATTTTTCAAGCCAATTTATGTCAGTTTAAATAGGAGAATGGCAGACTTGATTTTTGAATATTTTTCCATAAAAGTTCTCCTTGTATTAACATAATATAATTAATTATAAATATTTTTCATAAAGGTACTACTTCCTTTTTAGCATAATAAACCGTATGAAATTTTCTCCATAAAAGGTCTCCTTTCTCCTTGTACTAATATAATAAAATTCATCATAAATCTTTTTTTCCATAAAAGGACGTCCTTTTTAGCATAATAAAATAAATTGTATGATTTTTTTACCTCATAAAAGTTCTCCTTGTATTAACAGAATATATTCAATTACAAATCTTTTTCCATCAATAGTATTCTCTCGTGTGAAAATTAATTTGATTAAATTTCAAAGCTAAATTAGATTATATTTATTTGATACTTTAAAATATCAATTTAGATATTTAAAATCTATATGAAAAGTATTTTAAATTAAATTCTTTTTAAATTAATATGATTATAAAATATATCTTAAAATATTAGTCAAAATTTATAATATTTGACTCTCGAAAAGAAAACTATAAGAACTAAATGATTCAACCAGGAAAGGTAGAATCATAAATTCTCCAATTCTTATATCTCCTTTTTAAAATCATCTCCTTTTGTGAGTATTTCAAATTCTACTAATTTCTCTTTTGGTAATTATTGTCTGTTAATTATTGAGCATCCATCTCCAAATTCCTTGCAAGTTTTGAGTATACTAGTCTATCTATACTATATTAAAAGTGTAAAGTCCTTAAAAATGTTATTTGAATTTTTTGCCTTCATTAAAAGACTGTTCTTTAGACAAAATAGTATTTTCACTATTTTTTTCAATTATATATTATTATTTAATGATATGAAATATTGATTATAATAAACACAATAAAAATTAAATATAGAAGATTTTGTCAAATTTCTATAGAGAGAATCTTTTCCTAACTAAAATATACTTGATTAAAAACAAAGTCAAAAGTTTAAAAAAATGCCAAAAACGTATGCAAAAAAAAATTCAATAAATGTCCCCAAAATTAAAAAAAACATAGGCCAAAAAAAAGGGTAAAACGATGAAGACCTAGAAAAGGTTTGAAAAATAAGTTAAAATTTGTCAAGAAAGGTCCAAAAAAAAAAGAGTGAAAAAAGTAAAAAAAAAAAAAAAAAAAAAAAAAAAAAAAAGCCCCCCCCCCAACCCCCCCCCCCCCAAAAAAAAGCCAAAAAATAGATGTAAGCATCCAAAAAATAGAAAATTCAAAAAGAGCCTCCGCCCCCTGAGCTTTTTGCCCTTCATTAGAAAATGCTAGTTTAGTTAAAATCATCTTTTCACCTATTTTCTTTAAATTATTATTTAATTATATTTATAATATTGACTGCTAAAATATATGGAAAGAAGTGATAAAATAGGCACTTCTAACCGTGAAAAGGCACTGAAATCTTTCTTATTTGATACAATTCTACTTCTTCTGAATCAAGAAACTAACCTACATCCGCTAAGGAAAATCCTAATTTACCATGATTTCTAATTAATTATAGAATCTCTATAGGACCTTTATAAATAAATAAATAAAAAGTTGAATAAGATAATATTGTTATGTAACGCCCGGTAAATTACCAAAATACTCCTAGGGAAGAGGTGTGCGCAAAATGCGTCTTCCGATGCTCGGATTAAAAATTCAAGAGCGGATTCGTGATCAGCACGAAAAATTGAGCGGGAGAAGGGTCTCGGTCAATTTTTAGAGCGACCGAGTCAAAAGATAATTTTTCGTTCAAAAACGAAAAACAGTGTGCCTTCGCGATAGGGCCGCGTCGCGGACCTTCGCGGACCCACACTTATCTTTTTCTATGATTTTTTGACGGAGTTGAGTTTTCCAAAATTACACTGTCCGCGACAGGTCCGCGTCGCGGACTGTGCTATTTTAAGTCCGGAAAACATTTCCTTAAAATTTCGAGGGGCATTCTAGTCCATTCCTATACTTTCTAAACTTCCCATACGACGGATAAAGGTCGTTTTTCTGAGAAAAGTGTTCCAAAAACCCATCCAAAAACATTCTCTCTAGAAAAGTCACTAAGTTTGGGCTTGAGGGGAGTGGATATTGAGGAATTCAAGAGGAGTTCGTGCAAGAAAGTGTGTTAGCAATCATCCCAGGTATGTAAGGCTAACTTAAAGCATAGGATTGTTCTCCCATGTGCCCTTTTGAGTAAATTAAGTTGTGTATTGAATGTAATGAGGTTGATGTGAAGATTGTTGAGCATTACACTGAGTTTTACTTAATGCATATATTTAACACGAATTGATGATCATCATAAACATGATTTAGTGCATAATTCATTTCATGAGTGTTTTTCACAAAACCCTATGATTAATTTATTTAAAAGTGTATGAATGAACTAGGGGATGAGTCTATAGCCTCAATAAAAATGATGTTTGTGATGTTGTGATTGTGTTTCACATTTGATGAAAGTCTTGATGATGATGTTGATGAGAATGATGTTTCATGATTTCTTAAAACCGGAAGTTTAATATCTAAAAGAGTATCTTGAGTCCATGATGTTGATGTTGATGTTAATGAGGTGAGGTGATGTTGATGTTGAGGTATTATGTCCCTACGGGACTGATGTTGATGTTGAGGTATTATATTATGTCCCTATGGGATTGATGGTGATGTACTATGTCCCTATAGGACTGATGAGGTTGATGTTTTATGAGCATGTCGAGTTCTAGGAGGAGTATTGAACACCGAAATGGGTGAGAGTGAGTCCCACTTAAACCCATTAACTACGTGGCCCGCGTAGGAAGAGAGGATTGAACCGTAATGCGGATGGCTCCTTTCTTGTCCCAATAGAGGACTGAGGTTTTTTTCCTTATGGATCCACTGAGGTTGATGTCCTTTACCCTGGGCAAGGTACTAGATGGATGTGGCAACGACATTGCTTCGTTGTATCATCACTAGCTCATAGGTGATGGTTGTTGGTTAGAGAAACTCCCAGTGAGGTCTTACTTCGATAGTACTATGTTGTTGATGTGATGTTTGAGTCGAGTTCCTTGAGTTGAGTTGAGTTGATGTCGAGTTCCTTGAGCTGAGTTGAGTCGAGTTCCTTGAGTTGAATTGAGTTGGTGTCGAGTTCCTTGACCTGAATTTAGTCGAGTTCCCTGAGTTGAGTTGAGTTGAGTCGAGTTTCCTTGAGGTGAGCCCGATGTATTGATGGTGTTGAGATGAGAGGTTGAGGAGTCATTTGTCTATTCTAATCTCATGCCTTAGATGGACGCGTGACATTCTGATGGAGTATGATGTTGAGTTGATGTTTCACTATGTTGTTGTACTTATATTGTTATATTCAGCTATTTTACATACTAGTACATTCCACGTACTGACGCCACTTGGTGCTGCATCGTTTCATGATGCAGATACAGGAGTTAGAGGACTTCAGCAGACGCATCGTTGAGGTCAAAGATTTCCAGTTTAGTCATTGGTGAGCCTCCTTGCTATCCGAAGGAGACCCTTCTATTTTGTTGCTTTCGTTATTTGATGAGTTGGGTAGCTATGGTCTGTCATGGTACTGATATTAGGCCTATTTATACGCCTAGTAAGCCAAATAAACCCATAAAGTGAGTTAAGTCAGAGGGTAAACATAAAGAGAACAATTATTTTTAATATGATTGTCGTTATTTTTCTAATCTAGGGGTCGAGTACTCCATGTGGTTGCATTTTACAGAGATTAGTCAAATTATAGCAGTCCGAAGTCATGTGCAAACTGGAAGGATGAAAACGTTCTAGAAGGCAAGGAAGAAAAGAAGCAGGATGCAGCAGAGACAATGGTCCGCATTGCGGACCTGGCAGCAGACCAGCAGAACTGGAAAGAAGAAGAAAAATACACAAAGGCCCAGTGCGCTGCAGGGTCCGCGTCGCGGACTAGTGTGCAAGAAGAGGCGAATCTGTCCAGTCAGCAACTTAATGGAGCGGGTCAATACACACTAGTCCGCGTCGCGGACTGCATGTTTGTCAAGTGAAAATACGAGTTACGGGTTTTAGAGAAAAGGAGGCTATTGATTATTTTATTATTCATCTTTTGTTTATTTGGTTTTGAAGAAGGAATAGACGGGTGGCATAGAGAAGACAACCTAGGTCTACTTTGGTTTGCTTTTCATCTTTGTTTTCTTGAATGTTCATGTTTATCAACTTATTTTTTATGTGGGAACCAATTATGAGAGGCTAGTACTCCCATATTCGAGGATTGTAGCCCTAGACAATGTGATTTCTTAATCTTTGGTTTATCATTTATTCTTGTGCCACTTTGATTAATACTTCTTAGCCTGATCAACTAGGGAGGAAATGGGTTAGTCATTCTGAATTCGAAAGATGTTGGAATAATTAGAACACAGTGGAATAGGGAGCTTGTCCGACGAGGTTATTAGATTGGTTCGTGTAAGGGAGAACCGTGACAACTACCCTTACAACTCGCTTAGTTCATAATGCAGGAAGATTAATTTAATGCATTTTTGGTGGTCTGTCTATCCCCGCTCAACGATGTAGTTAGGCAGTCATTAAAAGTAGGCCTGCAGAGGCGTGCAACCCTATTAGGTAAATTAAACCTTGTGAACTAATAAATGTAAACCCACATACATGAATATGGATTGAGAAACACGAAGTCGTCATGGCTATAATCCCAGAATCACCTTTAATTTGATAAACCGCTACTTCATATTATCTTAGAGTTTAGTACAATTCGTTTTCTACAAATCTCATCGCCAATTGTTTTGGATATAAATTTAGCATAATAACTTGAGGAGAAACCAATAATCTTTAAATCCTTTGGGTTCGACATCCGGCTCATGAGAAGAGCTACTGTATTACTTGAGTTGACCACGTACACTTGCATGTGCTAGGGAAGCAACAAGTTTTTGGCGCCGTTGCCGGGGATTTAAAGTGAATTGGTTAATTTTCTGAGTATTATGCTTTGTGTGCTCACTGCATTTGATATATATTACATATATAGCACAACAAATATAGAACAACTATACACCAATCAAATATAAATAAAAATAATAGAACGTACAAGATTGTAATAGACAATCTTTAACAATCAAATAGGATCATGCATAGAGCATATACAACTTAGTTATGAATAGTGCTATGCTAGAATACAGCCAATCTAGGATGTCTTTGGAAATATATCACCATAAATATAAATAAAAACTGATACAAAAATGAATAAACCAAAAAACATGTGAAAAACGATAAACTCAAAGTGATGAAAAATTGACTAATTGATTGGATTTGATTTAACTTTTGAGAAACCAATTAAAGTGATGTAATTATTTTTAGAGAAAAATTCAAGTCAAATTAAACCATAAACATCCTTCACTAACAAGTCATGAATAGTTATACAGATCTATTAAAGGCCTCTGAACATATATTTCTTCATCCTATTTTAGTTGTCATGTTACACTTTTGAAAGTCAAATTGATTAATTTTTAAAGTTAAATTAGATTAAATTAATTTGATATTTTAAAATAATAAAAATTTAGATATTTAAAAACTATAAGAAAAGTATTATTGATTCCAATTCTTTTTATATCAAGGGTCTTCTTATTATTCCTACTATTCAACAATAGTTTTTCATTATTAATTTGACACAACAATTAACAATAAGAATAATTTAGCAAATCCCTCTTATTCGGTACAAGTCATCTAAACATTGAGAATAGTAGTATACAAGTATTTAATAGCAAGGATAAAATTAACACATCATGATAAATTATTCATTAATTTTATAAATTAAAAAAATATTATTGAAGATTCCAAAATAGTATATTAGACGAGTATAAATGAACAAAGTACTTATTACATCACCCAAATTGAAATTTAACTTCCGACACTTTCATGGGCGCAACACACTTGAAGGGGAGTTGAAAATTGCTTTCAATTGATTCTACTATATTGCGTGATTACGAAAATTATGTATTCAACTCATTTTACGTGACATTCTTTTCTTTTTAGTCTGTCAGAAAAAGAATGTCATCTTACTCTAATTGAAAATAATTTAATTGAAATTTAACTCCCGACACTTTGATGGGCGCAACACACTTGAAGGGGAGTTGAAAATTGCTCTCAATTGATTCTACTATATTGTGTAATTACGAAAATTAAGTATTTTTGTGTAATTACAAAAATTAAGTATTCAACTCATTTTACGTGTCATTTTTTCCTTTTTAGTCTATCCAAAAAAGAATGTTGTCTTACTCTAATTGAAAACAATTTTAAAATTTATCTTTTACCCTTAATAAAATAATTTCAAACCATACAAATATCTAAGAATTGTTTTAAATTAGTTTCAAAAATCTTTTTTTTCCCTTAAAGACCATGCCAAGTCGAGTGTCAAATAAAATGAGATGAAAGAGAATAATAATTATTAAGGTGTTAATTACACAAGCCAGTATATACATTGATTTTCAACATGCTTTAAAGATTCATGTGATGATAAAATTAATGAATCTATAAAATAATTATTATAAGCAAAATAATGATAATGACTACTTTTGGCGATGAAAAGAAAAACATAAATAAATGAGAACAATAAGGTAGTTGAGAAAAACTCAAATTGTAATTCATGAAGATAATGATGAGAATTACTCAATAAAATTAGTAAAAGCTAACGCATTTTATGTATTTAGGCACAATGATAAAAACAGACACAACTAAGTGGTACTGGTAGACCAGCACAAACTCCATTTACACTATCGTTGCCATGAATTTTATTGCATTCATCCAAACAGCTTTGGGGATCACACCCATCTCGATGTATTGTTTCGGTGCATATCTTTCTGTTTGGTTGAGCATCAACTAATGCACCTGAAAAATCACATACATACTTTAGAAATTAATTAAATTGTCTCCTTCGAACGAATCACTAAATATATAGTTCGATACACAATATATCCTGCATTCATGCTATGAATAGAGCAGATCATAAGGGGTGTGATTTAGATGGTCCACCCAAATGTATGATGCATTAATAGTTATTTTTACAGCTCAGACTCATGACCTATTAGATTACACGAAAAGAATTTTGATATTGCTCCAACGTTACCATCAAAGTACTAAACATACTTATATATAATATAATTGAAAAATGTTCCTTTTTGCATGCACATAAAGATGTGTGTACATAGCTAGCAATTGGTTTTCGATCTTAATTAGAAACTTGAGATCCCTTTTTCAGAAACCTGAGGTCCTATTACACGACCATTGTGTAAATTTCCTTACTTTGGAGAGTAGTAATTTTTACAATTGATATTTTTTATTTTTATGATTTTTTTTTTAACGAGAGATCTTCAAAAAGAGGTTCTCTTTTAATTCATTTTGTAAGTGACCAAAAAATCTTAGTTCTTCCAAAAAAACACATTCAATTATATTTTCTAAATACCCCTTGAAGTATTTTAAGTATTAAGAATATGACGATATTGATATCTGCTGCTCTTGAAATTTAGATTTTTCTTTATACTATGACACGTTACGCAAACATTTTGATATATTATATGTATAAAACAAAACAAAAATCTAAAAGAGAAGAGCAAAGAAACTCACAAAGATTGAAAAAATAGAGAATGAAAATCGATAAAAGTGTAAATGGTAAATATAATTATCACTACTGACCTGCTAACAGAAAAGCAATCAAACAAAGTTGGAGGACAGAAAACTTAGCCATGGTAAAAAAGTTCAATAATGTTTATGTAAAGATGTTTTTCGAATCCACAATTTTTCAAGCCAATTTATGTCAGTTTAAATAGGAGAATGGCAGACTTGATTTTTGAATATTTATCCATAAAAGTCCTCCTTGTATTAACATAATATAATTGATTATAAATATTTTTTTCCATAAAAGTTCTCCTTTCTCCTTGTACTAATATAATAAAATTCATCATAAATCTTTTTTTCCATAAAAGGACGTCCTTTTTAGCATAATAAAATAAGTTGTATGATTTTTTTCCCTCATAAAAGTTCTCCTTGTATTAACATAATATATTCAATTATAAATCTTTTTCCATCAATAGTATTCTCTTGTGTGAAAATTAATTTAACTAAATTTCAAAGCTAAATTAGATTATATTTATTTGATAATTTAAAATAACAATTTAGATATTTAAAATTTATATGAAAAGTATTATAAATTAAATTCTTTTCAAATTAATATAATTATAAAATATTTCTTAAGATATTAGTCAAAATTTATAATATTTGACTCTCGAAAAGAAAACTATAAGAACTAAATGATTCAACCAGGAAAGGTAGAATCATAAATTCTCCAATTCTTATATCTCCTTTTTAAAATCATCTCCTTTTGTGAGTATTTCAAATTCTACTAATTTCTCTTTTGGTAATTATTGTCTGTTAATTATTGAGCATCCATCTCCAAATTCCTTGCAAGTTTTGAGTATACTAGTCTATCTATACTATATTAACAGTGTGAAGGCCTTTAAAAATGTTATTTAAACTTTTTGCTCTTTATTAAAAGACTGCTCTTTAGACAAAATTGTATTTTTACTATTTTTTTTTAATTATATATTATTATTTAATGATATTAAATATTGATTATAATAAACATAATAAAAATTAAATATAGAAGATTTTGTCAAATTTCTATAGAGAAAATCTTTTCCTAACTAAAATAGACTTCATTGAAAATAAAGTCAAAAGTTTGAAAAATGCCAAAAACGTATGCCAAAAAATTCAATAAACGTCCCAAAATCAAAAAAACATAGGCAAAAAAAAAAAAGGTAAAATGATGAAGACCTAGAAAAGGTTTGAAAAATAAGCTAAAGTTTGTCAAGAAGGGTAAAAAAAAAAGGAGTGAAAAAAGTCAAAAAAAAAAAAAAAAAAAAAAGTCCCAAAAAAAAAAAAGGCAAAAAATAGATGTAAGAGTCCAAAAAATAGAAAATTCAAAAAAGCCTCCGCCTCCTAAATTTTTTGTCCTTCATTAGAAAACGTTACTTTAGATAAAATCTCTTTTCACCTATTTTCTTTAAATTATTATTTAATTATATTTATAATATTGACTGCTAAACTATATGGAAAGAAGTGATAAAATAGGCACTTCTAACCGTGAAAAAGAACTGAAATCTTCCTTATTTGATAGAATTCTACTTCTTCTGAATCAAGAAACTAACTTACATCCGCTAAGGAAAATCCTAATTTACCATAATTTCTAATTAGTGCAAGAATCACTATAGGACCTTTATAAAAAAATAAATAAAAAGTTGAATAAGATAATATTATTATGTAACGCTCGGTAAACTACCAAAATTACCAAAGTACCCTAGAGGAGAGATGTGCGCATAACACGTCTTCCGATGCTCGGATAGCAAATCCGAGGCCGGATTTGTGATCAGCACAATAAATTGAGTGGGAAAATAGTCTCGGTCGATTTTTATAGCGACCGAGTCAAAAGATAATGTTTTGATCCAAGACGAAAAACAGTGGCGGTGCGCGTCAGAGGCGCGTCGCGCATCTGTCGCAGAGAGACACTTATGTTTTTTTCAAAACTTTTCAATGGGATTGGGGAAAAACTCATTTAGAAAAATTTTGCAGAAAACGTGTTGTTCGCGACTAGTCCGGTCGCGGACTGAGTCACTTCGAGGCTAAAAATTTTAAAAAAAAAATTTTTTGGGGCATCTTGATCCATTCCTAACACCTCATAACCTCAGTACACGACCAATACAATTCGTTTGCAAAAAAAAAAAGCTCTAAGACTCCATTCTAAGTTCTTTTCCAACAATTGAATAAGAGCTATGAGCTTGAATTGATGGAGTAGAGTTCCATGAAAAGGAGCACAATTGAGGTGGAGACTTGAGCATGAGAGTTTCCTCTAAGTCTTGTTTATCTGATAGTCCTATTCTCGATTTGAGGTGATGGCTTCTTTCCTGAGTTCGAAAGACTGATTGTCGAGGTGTTCAAATGATTGAAATTGATTGGGTTCCAACGTTCCATTCGTGCTTGGTGGTGAGAATGTCTAAGATAATATCTTTACTCTTGATCTGAACCGATTTTTCTATTTGAGTTGATGTGTCCATTCATGAGTCTGAATGGGGATGGTTAAAGATTGATGAGGAGTCAATAGTTTGATTGATTGACTAAGTTTTGAGAAGAGTTATGATTCTTATTCGTGCCTTGATATCTATCTTTGCTCATCATTCGAGGACGAATGATCCCAAGGGAGGATAATGTAACACCCCAATTTTTTTCTAAGCTAAGACCGAGTCATCCTTCATATGATATAGGATTTAATTGATGATTCTTAATTGAGCATAGATGTTAAAGTTAATTTCTTAGAGTGGGAATAAAATTGGAGTTGATAAATGATCTTTTACATCAAATCGAGTCCAAAAAATTTCTACCGACTAAGTTTTTGTGTGAGTTGATAGAAGGGTCAACTTCAAATGAACATATTTCCTAAAGTATAATGAGTTAGGTGACCCATAATATATCAAATTAAAGATATTTGAATTAGCTTTCCAACGCATTTTATTTCGCCTTAATCAGAGTTCGGAGTAGAGAGTTATGACCATTTTACTGAAGACCTGCAGAGCTGTCTGAGATCCGCGACCGCTCCGCGTCGCGGACATATTGCGGACCCTCTCTGGATAAGCTAAACGAGGTCCTTTTATTTTATTTTGAGGGTACTTTTATCCTAAAGCCTTTGGGAGTCTATTTAAGGTCTCAAAACGCATAAAACATCAGTTTTCATAATTAAAACCCTCTCCTTCACTCCTTAACATAATTGCTCAAGAATCATCAAGAAAATCATCAAGTTAAGGATAGCTTCCAAGATTCATCATCAAGGTAAGCCATTCCTCATGAATTTCAATCTACCTAATCGGAATTTCTTCATCTATTCATGAAACTCTAATAGAATCTTAAATCATAACCTAGGGTTTCAAGAAAACGAATTCAAGAATCCTAAGAGAGGATTCATTGATTCTTCTTTTTCAAGAATTAGGGTTCTTCATCAAGAACTCTAAAGATTCTAAGTCAAGAATCCAAGAATCAAAGATGAGCCCTTCAAGCAATGTCTTTCCAAGTTCTTCCACTCTAAAAGAACTACCGAGATCAAGGATTTTGTCTAAGAAACGAGTATTCATCAAGTTTTGATTTGTAATATCAAATTTTCCAGGTATGTAAGGCTAAACTAAAACATGGGATTGTTCTCTCATGTGCCCCATAGAGGTCATAGTTGAATTGATGATTGAAGAGTCTACATGCATGATTTCTTCGATGGATTTTTTTGAAAAGTATATTTGAAATTACGTGTTTTCTATGTTGATGATCATCATACTATTTGTTTTCTTAAATTGAATACTTTCATGGAATATGCATAACCCTACATGACTATTTTGAAGAGCATGCATAATGATTTGAGACTTGAGTCTAGAGCCTTGCGTTGGGATTGTTGACTGTGATGATGAGTTGATGAAATCTTTGATTGTTTTATGAGTCTCTATAAATGAACTCTACCGATGTGTTTATTCACTTGTTTCCTAATGATGGTTATACAATCTTGAGTCATTGAGGAGATGTTGATGATAGGGTCAAAATCCCTGTGAGGTGTTAATGATAGGGTGGAAGTCCCTATGAGATAATTGATGAAAGGGCCAAGGTCCCGGTGAAATATCAGTCGTGGACGGGGAGTGGGTCCCTATGAGACTGGCAGTCGTTGACGGGGAGTGAATTCCTATGAGACTGGTTGAGGTTGATTTTATGAGCACTGAGTCGGGAGGAGTATTGAGCACCGAAATGAGCAGGAGTGAGTCCCACTCGAACTCATTAATTATGTCGCCAAACGTAGGAGAGGCTTAAACCATCACATACATACATATGGTTTCCCTCGAGGTTTAACAGTCCCTGAAAGCAATAGAGGATCTGTTCAGTTTGATTCCATATTGGGTTTATTGATATGGGATCCAGTGTTCCTTACCTGGCAAGTTTGGGACCACTATGGCAATATCAGGGTGATTGTTGTATATTCACTGGCTCATAAGTGAGTGTTGTCGGTTAAGAGAAACTCCCGGAAAAATTCGTACCTTACTCTGAGTCTAGATGAGATGTGATGAGAGGAGGGTGAACTCCTCTGAGATGATTCATGTGATGAGTTGAGACTTTTGATGAGTTTGAGATAATGATGTGTCACTTGTCCATTCTGTACTCTTTCGTGGATGGGCAAGCTGGCGGTTAATGTGATTATGATGTTTATTTTGACTTGATGTTACTTTCCATATTTTCTACCGGTTTCTGTTTCATTCAGCTATTTTACATACCAGTACATTCCAAGTACTGACGTCCACTCTGGACTGCATCGTTTTATGATGTAGAGGAAGGTACTAGGGATCATCTACAGGCACTCCGTTGAAGATCAGAGATCCGAAGTTGATTTGGTGAGCCTCCCCTACTCCGGAGGAATCATTATTTTATTTCATCATGATTTAGAGTTAGGATTGGACTATCTTCTTATTTTGCTTTGGGTAGCCATGGGTCTGTCATTGGCACCACATGAGTTAGTGATAGAGGCTTCATAGCCAGGTGTCGAGTATTGATGTTGAGATTGTGAGCTAGTTCTTTCAACTAGCCTTCGTTATATTATCTTTATTATATTGAGAAATTTAGACGAATTGTGCCCATTGCTTGCATATAATTTCCGCTGATCAGTAGTAGTATATGATTGAATGATGTGATGAGTCTAGGTGGTTCGCTTGGGGGCTAGCAATAGTCTCCGAGTGCCGGCCACGCCAAGGGTACCCTCTCGGGGCATGACAAACTTGGTATCAGAGCACAGAATTCAAGTGTCCTAGGGAGTCTATGAACCCGTGTCTATTAGAGTCTTGTTTATGGGTGTGTTGTGCACCACACTCCATAACCAGGAGGCTATAGGACATTTAGGAAAAGTTTCCCTTCTTTCAGATGCTGAATCGTGCGATAGAGCTATTTCCTAAGAAATCTGCGATGATTCGTGCTTTGCTCTAAACCTTTCGACTATGCCTTATCCACGAGGCGACAGAGACATTAATGTTCAAACTCATACAGAATGAGATTCTATGAGATGAAGTAATCAAAATGATGAAGTAATCACCAGGCTTAGAGTGAATCCGATTAGTGTGGGGAGTTGGTTGACAAGAAAGAGTGCACTATTACTCATATAAATTGTGCATTTGAGTTAGCTCTATATGTACCCAGACCATCTTTCTTCAAAACTTGCTTCCGACGTGACCCATGAGATAGGAAACTTTTGTCTCTAAAGAGTTAGTTGTTACCACCTAAGAGTGAGATGTGAGGTCTTCTAAACCCTGAGTAGAATCGAATTATCCCAGAGTTAGAAGGATGATGATGGAGAGAAAGGGACGAGATAACAAGAGAGATGGCTGAGTTGAGGCTGATAGTTAGAGTTACGTATTTATTAGATAAGTAATGGGGTGGTGAGTCTATTGCCATAAGTTTGATGAAAGAGTCGTGAGTACCCTATGATTTTCGTGATAAGGTGTAGAGGAAGAGTTGTTGTTAGAAGTGGTAGAGAGTGCTCAAACTAGAAGGAAGTTATGTTGATGTGTTGTAGTATTCATACTATTGAGGGTGAAGTGTAGATATTGAATAGGGGAAAAGGTATTTTTAATGTGATAGATCTAAATTAGGCTTATGATTTTTAATTGAGAGTTCATGAGACTCATCGAGTTATGAGCTTAGTCGGATAAGAAGATATGATTGAATAGGTGACTGGTATTGAGTTATGAGGAAGGGATGTGTGATTGAATACTCTCTATAAGATCTTAGTGGGATTATGTTCCCTAAAGTTTTACCTAGTAGTTGTAAGTTGGTATTAGAGAGGTGTATGATAGATTCACATATTAGTATAAAACCCTAAGCTTGAATTTTGAGGGGTAGGGTTTAAGAAGAGACAACATCGTGAGAGTGATAGTCTTAATTGGAGATTTGCTCTAAGAGGCTTGTCATAGTGTATGTTCGAGAAGAAGGCGTTGATTTGTGAGAAAGTGATGTTATGGGCAGGGTATAAGTGCCCTTATGTAAGACGAGTGAGACGAGGATAGCTCAATAGATAAGAAGAGGCTTGAGATATGTATCTATGATTGTGTAAAGATGTGTGAAGCTCTAAGTTATGACTGTTATAAGAATCTAGATAGTATATTTGAGTTGTCGATGTGGAGTAGACTGATGTAGGCATTCTTTATCATCCCTAGTAACTAAGTTGATTGGGGCTTATGGATAGATCATGATGAGTTTCCATGATAGAATAATCCTTATGAAATTAAATTTATGAAATCACTTCTAGCAGGCAAAAGAAGAGGTTAGATTGTAAGAGTTGTGAGAAGTGGTTATGTACGCTATAAGAATAGAAAATATAGAGAGTTTCCATAGAGACTAGAAGGAGCTAAGAGTGATAGCGTTGAAAAGAGTCTGAGTGGCTAGTTATATATATTTGACTATAGCATAGTAGAAGAATTAAAGATATTCTTGTTGATAGTGATTCCTTGATCGTGTATAAGTTTATGCTTATAGCCTAGTTGAGAAAATTGATTTAAAAGGTTAGGGAGAGGACCTTGAGAGCTAAGGAAGAGTTGATGTAAGGCCCGATAAAATTCCCAAAATACCCTAGAAAAGAGATGTGCGCATTACACGTCTTCCGATGCTCGGATGGCAAATCCGAGGCCGGATTTGTGATCAGCACAATTAATTGAGTGAGAAAATGGTCTCGGTCGATTTTTATAGCGATCGAGTCAAAAGATAATTTTTTGATCCAAGACGAAAAACAGTGGCGGTGCGCGATAGAGGCGCGTCGCGCACCTGTCGCGGAGAGACACTTATATTTTTTTCAAAACTTTTCGATGGGATTGGGGAAAAACTCATTCAGAAAAATTTTGCAGAAAATGTGTTGTTCGCAACTAGTCCGCGTCGCGGACTGAGTCACTTCGAGGCTAGATATTTCAAAAAAAATAAAAAATTTCGGGCATCTTGATCCATTCCTAACACCTCCCAACCTCAGTACACGACCAATACAAGTCGTTTGCACAAAAAAAAAAGCTCTAAGACTCCATTCTAAGTTCTTTTCCAACAATTGAATAAGAGCTATGAGCTTGAATTGATGGAGTAGAGTGCCATGAAAAGGAGCACAATTGAGGTGGAGACTTGAGCATGAGAGTTTCCTCTAAGTCTTGTTTATACGATAATCCTATTCTCGATTTGAGGTGATGGCTTCTTTCCTGAGTTCGAAAGACTGATTGTCGAGGTGTTCAAATGATTGAAATTGATTGAGTTCCAACGTTCCATTCGTGCTTGGTGGTGAGAATTTCTAAGATAATATCTTTACTCTTGATCTGAACCGATTTGTCTATTTGAGTTGATGAGTCCATTCATGAGTCTGAATGGGGATGGTTAAAGATTGATGAGGATTCAATAGTTTGATTGCTTGACTAAGTTTTGAGAAGAGTTATGATTCTTATTCGTACTTTGATATCTATCTTTGCTCATCATTCGAGGACGAATGACCCCAAGGGGGGGATAATGTAACACTCCAATTTTTTTCTAAGCTAAGACCGAGTCATCCTTCATATGATATAGGATTTAATTGATGATTCTTAATTGAGCATAGATGTTAAAGTTAATTTCTTAGAGTGGGAATAAAATTGGAGTTGATAAATGATCTTTTACATCAAGTCGAGTCCAAAGAATTTCTACCGACTAAGTTTTTGTGTGAGTTGATAGAAGGGTCAACTTCAAATGACCATATCTCCTAAAGTATAATGAGTTAGGTGACCCATAATATATCAAATTAAATATATTTGAATTAGCTTTCCAACGCATCTTATTTCGCCTTAATCAGAGTTCGGAGTAGAGAGTTATGACCATTTTACTGAAGACCTGCAGAGCTGTCTGAGATCCGCGACCGCTCCGCGTCGCGGACATATCGCGGACCCTCTCTGGATAAGATAAACGAGGTCCTTTTATTTTATTTTGAGGGTACTTTTATCCTAAAGCCTTTGGGAGTCTATTTAAGGTCTCAAAACGCATAAAACGTCAGTTTTCATAATTAAAACCCTCTCCTTCACTCCTTAACATAATTGCTCAAGAATCATCAAGAAAATCATCAAGTTAAGGATAGCTTCCAAGATTCATCATCAAGGTAAGCCATTCCTCATGAATTTCAATCTACCTAATCGAAATTTCTTCATCTATTCATGAATCCCTAATAGAATCTTAAATCATAACCTAGGGTTTCAAGAAAACGAATTCAAGAATCCTAAGAGAGGATTCATTGATTCTTCTTTTTCAAGAATTAGGTTTCTTCATCAAGAACTCTAAAGATTTTAAGTCAAGAATCCAAGAATCAAAGATGAGCCCTTTAAGCAATGTCTTTCCAAGTTCTTCCACTCTAAAAGAACTACCGAGATCAAGGATTTTCTCCAAGAAACGAGTATTCATCAAGTTTTGATTTGTAATATAAATTTTTTCAGGTATGTAAGGCTAAACTAAAACATGGGATTGTTCTCTCATGTACCCCATAGAGGTCATAGTTGAATTGATGATTGAAGAGTCTACATGCATGATTTCTTAGATGGATTTTCTTGAAAAGTATATTTGAAATTTCGTGTTTTCTATGTTGATGATCATCATACTATTTGTTATCTTAAATTGAATACTTTCATGGAATATGCATAACCCTACATGACTATTTTGAAGAGCATGCATAATGATTTGAGACTTGAGTCTAGAGCCTTGCATTGGGATTGTTGACTGTGATGATGAGTTGATGAAATTTTTGATTGTTTTATGAGTCTCTATAAATGAACTCTACCGATGTGTTTATTCACTTGTTTCCTAATGACGGTTATACGATCTTGAGTCATTGAGGAGATGTTGATGATAGGGTCAAAATCCCTGTGATGTGTTAATGATAGGGTGGAAGTCCCTATGAGATAATTGATGAAAGGGCCAAGGTCCCGGTGAAATATCAGTCGTGGACGGGGAGTGGGTCCCTATGAGACTGGCAGTCGTTGATGGGGAGTGAATCCCTATGAGACTGGTTGAGGTTGATTTTATGAGCACTGAGTCGGGAGGAGTATTGAGCACCAAAATGAGCAGGAGTGAGTCCCACTCGAACTCATTAACTACGTCGCCAAACGTAGGAGAGGCTTAAACCATCACATACATACATATGGTTTCCCTCGAGGTTTAACAGGCCCCGAAAGCAATAGAGGATCTGTTCAGTTTGATTCCATGTTGGGTTTATTGATATGGGATCCAGTGTTCCTTACCTGGCAAGTTTGGGACCACTATGGCAACATCAGGGTGATTGTTGTACATTCACTGGCTCATAAGTGAGTGTTGTCGGTTAAGAGAAACTCCCGGGAAAATTCGTACCTTACTCTGAGTCTAGATGAGATGTGATGAGAGGAGGGTGAACTCCTCTGAGATGATTCATGTGATGAGTTGAGACTTTTGATGAGTCTGAGATAATGATGTGTCATTTGTCCACTCTGTACTCTTTCGTGGATGGGCAAGCTGACGGTTAATGTGATTATGATGTTTATTTTGACTTGATGTTACTTTCCATATTTTCTACTAGTTTCTGTTTCATTCAGCTATTTTACATACCAGTACATTCCAAGTACTGACGTTCACTCTGGACTGCATCGTTTTATGATGTAGAGGCAGGTACTAGGGATTATCAACAGGCACTCCATTGAAGATCAGAGATCCGAAGTTGATTTTGTGAGCCTCCTCTACTCCGGAGGAACCATTATTTTATTTCATCATGCTTTTGAGTTAGGATTGGACTATCTTCTTATTTTGCTTTGGATAGCCATGGGTCTGTCATTGGCACCACATGAGTTAGTGATAGAGGCTTCATAGACAGGTGTCGAGTATTGATGTTGAGATTGTGAGCTAGTTCTTTCAACTAGCCTTCATTATATTATCTTTATTATATTGAGAAATTTAGACGAATTGTGCTCGTTGCTTGCATATAATTTCCGCTTATCAGTAGCAGTATATGATTGAATGATGTGATGAGGCTAGGTGGTTCGCTTGGGGGCTAGCAATAGTCTCCGAGTGCCGGCCACGCCAAGGGTACCCTCCCGGGGCGTGACATTTATATCCTAAAATTCTTTTCTGCATATTCCAATTTTCATCTATTCAATGGCCGGTAGTTGTAAAATAATCATTATCGGTTATACTACGACCCATATCAGAAGTAATTGGTAGCCTACAAGTATTATAAGCAAATTTACATCGAAGATACTGTACATGTCGTGCCTGATAATAAAAAATAACTTTTTTTATTATATTTATGGAAAAACCACCAAAAGATGGGTTATAAACAATTTGAATATGATGGATTAAACCAGGATTTTCGGCCAAACTATAAGGCAAATCAGTAACAACAATCATTTTGGGAAGTTCGTCTAAGTCACATTATCTATTATAAGGGCGATGTGTACTAGGACCGGAAATATTAGTAGGGTTTAATTACGATTGCACCATATTTGAACCTCCCACTGATTCTTCGGGAATGGGAGTTCCATATTTTTTGGCATCTGCAATGGCTTGAGCATGCAAAATTCTAATTTACAATAATGCATTAAGTGATTTTTCAAATGATGCATCCCACCCCCCTTTCCCGAAGTTTTATGGTTTAAAACATGCTTACATTTATTACAAATCGCTTTTGTTTTATCTTCATTTTATGTTTAAAATTGCCAAACAACAGTTTTTTGACACGTTCCGTTTTAGACCTATTAGATGACGAAGGTTGTAGGGGCGAAGCGGGAGCGGGAGGGGGGGGGAGTAGCAGCAGTATATGGGGGTTGAGTTTCATCGTCATCAAAAATATCGTCGTCCTTATTAATTTCAAAATCATCTTCTGGTAAATCTTCATCAAAGCCAAATCTACGTTCAAGAAATTGGTGTTCTAATTATGTATTAGAATCAATATTAAAACAAGTGTCATCTACGTGTGTAAAATCTTCGGTATTAAATCTAAGTGGTGGTTGTCTTGTAGATTTAGACGAACTACCACCGAATTTTTTATCGGTTAAAGCTTTCGTTATTCCACCAAAAAAGTACTTATCCCTTTCCTTTTCCACCGGAATCCATGTTAAATTAAATTAAACAAGTAAAGATTATATGCGAAAATTCAAGTTATGAAATATGATCTTATAATTTATAAATATAAAAAAATTAATTCAAGTAGACAAGTAATCAAATAACTAATTAGAAGAACAAATAAGTTGGAACGAATGTACCAAACATCTGTGTAAAAACAGACGTAGAAGTCGAAATTGATGAAAGTTGAAGCTTGAATATGCTCCAAATTGATCAACCAAAATTTTCTCCAAATTGCAATTAACACACCAAACTAAATAATAATTAATATTATTAATATAATTGAGAGAGTAAATAATTAATATATAATAAATTTGAGAGTATAATGTATAATATAATTATAAATTTATAATGGTGGAGAGAATTTAGAAATGAGTGAGTTGAGAATATTGAGAGAATTTTAAGATGATTGAGAGAATTGGATTGAAAAAATATGAAAGATTTAGGGGTATTTATAGTTGAGAAATTCTTGAATTTTGAAAATAAAAATTAAAAATAGGAAAACCAGGGCCTCCAACTAAAAATGGATAGGTTACCATTAGTGGGCCCATTGGGTGTAGGGGAGGAGGTGTAGGTCACCCATTGGATGGTTTGAGGTTGGAGAAGCTGAGTTGATTGGGCTTGACCTTTTCCACCAGTCTATGGAGAAGGTGAAGATTATTAGAGAGAGGTTGAAGACTGCACAAACCCGTTAGAAATCTTACATCGATGTGAGGAGAAGAGACCTAGAGTTCAAGGTGAGTGATTGGGTATACTTGAAGGTATCGCCCATGATGGGTGTCATGAGGTTTGGGAAGAAGGGGAAATTAAGCCCTCGCTATATCGACCCTTATTATATTGTGAGGAGAATTGGAAAGGTTGCTTATGAGCTAGAGTACCTTTTGAGTTAGATAGAATCCATCCGGTGTTCCACATCTCTATAGTGAAGAAATGTTTGGGAGATCCTGCCTTGATAATCCCTATTGAGAGCACTTGAGTCAAAGATAGCTTGTCCTATAAGGAAATTCTCATCCAAATCCTGGATCGACAGGTTCGCAGACTGAGGAACAAAGAGATAGCCTCCGTTAAAGTTTTGGGGAGGAACTAATTTATTGAGGAAGCCACGTGGGAAGTTGAGGAAGAGATGAGAACTAAATACCCACACCTATTCATGCTTGATGACGAGAATATCGAAGGTAATATTCCTATTCTTAACTTAAATTGATGTTTCCATCCTAAGTTGATGTGTATATGTGATGTTTTGAGTAAATGTTATTGAGGTCGATGAAGAGTTGAGAAGTTGAGTTGTTATTAAGATGAGTCTTAAGTCTATTCATTCTATAATACCCCTCCAACTCATCATTTGAGGACGCATGATCCCAAGGGGAGATGATGTAATGCCCGATAAAATTACCAAAATACCCCTAGAGGAGAGATGTGTGCGTAACACATCTTCTGATGCTTGGATGGAAAATCCAAGGCTGGATTCGTGATCAGCAAAACAACTTGAGTGGGGTAAGGGTCTCAGCCTATTTTTAAAGCCACCAACTCAAAAGATAATTTTTTGTTCCAAAATGAGAAATAGTGAGAGTCCGCAATAGAGCTGCATCGCGTACCCATCAAGGAGGCACACATACGTTTTTTCTTAATTTTTCGACGGGGATAAGAAAACTCGTTCAGGAAGAATTTTGCCAAAAATGAACTACCTGCGACCAGTCCGCATCGCGAACTCTATTATTTTATGGCTGAAAATTTTTTAAAATTTCGAAGGGCATTTTAGTCCATTCTTAACATCCTCAAAAACCCCTATACGATTAATATAGGTTGTATACGTGAAGAAAGGGTTCAAAACCCATTATAAAATCCTCTTCCTAGCAAAACTCATCAAATTAGGCTTGAGGAGAGCTGAGGTTGGAGAATCCAAGGGAAATTCTATGAGGAATTGTTGTTAGCAATCATCCCAGGTGTGTAAGGCTAACCTAAAGCATGAGATTGTTCTTCCATGTGCCCCTTTTGAGTAAATTGAGTCTATGATTGAAGATGATGAGTTATATGTGAAAATCCTTGAGTATTCTACTGAGATTCTTCTTAATTCGTGTATGTTTTTTAAACTGATGATCATTATAAACTTGATTTACTACATAAGTTGTTTTCATGAATGATTTTACAAAATTCTATGTTTATTTTACTAAAGAATGCAAGAATGAACTTATAGAGCTTTGCAATGATGATGTTTGTGATGTTGTGATTATGGTCCAAATTGTTGAGAGTCTTGATGATGATGTTGATGAGAGTGATGTTCATGAGTCCTAAAAACTTGAAACTAGATTCTAAAAGAATGTTTCGAGTCCATGATGTTGACGTATAAGATGAGTTGATGTTGATGATATTGATGTACTATGTCCCTATGGAACCGATGATGAGAAATCTTGATGATGATGTTTTATGAGCATGTCGAGTTCTGGGAGGAGTATTGAGCATCGAAATGGGTAAGAGTTAGTTCCACTCGAATTCATATAACTACATGACCCGCGCAGGAGAGAGGATCGAATCGCAATGCGGATGTTTACTTTGTCCCAAAAGAGGACTGATGTTATTTCTTGTGGAGCCAGTGATGGTGATGTCCTTTATCCTAGGCAGGGTAGTGGATGGATGTGGCAATGACATCGCTTCGTTGTATCATCACTGGCTCATAGATGATGGTTTTCGGTTAGAGAAACTCCTAGTTAGGTCCTACATTGATAGTACTCTGATGTTGATGTGATGGTATGAGTTTTGATGGATCTTGATGTTCCAGTACCTACTCTTTATCCTTGTTCTAAACGGACATGAGTCCTTGAGTTGAGTGGAGTTTCCTTGAGATGAGTCTGATATATTGATGAGATGTTGATAGTCATTTGTCTACTCTTTATTTTTGCTCTAGATAGACATTTGACATCCTGGCGGAGTATGAAGTTGATTTGATATTATCCCTGTCTTTGTTCTATATGTACAGTTATATTTAGCCATCTTATATACCGTACATTCCATGTTCTGATGCCACTCGGCACTGCATTATTTCATGATGCAGATACAGGAGTAGAGGACTTCAGCAGATGCATCATTGAGGTTTGAAGATTATGAGTTCAGTTATTGGTGAGCCCTCCTTTCTATCCAGAGGAGCTTTTTCCGTTATCAGTTATTTTATTTTATTAAGTTGGGTAGCCATAGCCTATCATGACACCTTCTTAGAGTATCTAGTTAAGTTGAGTTAGAGGCTTCATAGACATGAGTTGAGGTTTGATGTTGAGGTTTTTTTCCTCTTTAAGTTAAGTTAGAAATATTGTTTACTTATCATTGATGCTGAGACTGAGTTTATTGGCCATTGGCCCTCCTTATTGATGTAGAATGACTGATGTAGCTCACTGCCTTATTCTATTACTTCTGTTATGCTTGATATTGAATGATTGTCCTGAGATTGAGTGGTTCACTTGGGGACTAGCAATAGTCTCTGGGTGCCAGCCACGCCTAGGGCGCCCTCCCGGGGCGTGACATATTAACTCTTAGATATTCAATAGGAAGATGGCTTCGTTGAGGTGTCTAAATAAAAAGAGGAATTTTTACCAAAGTACAAACCTTATTTTAACTTATTCTCAAATATTCCGTACTAATTCTAAAAAATTTCAAAATCCCTTTTATCCTATTTCTCTCTATACAGGTTCGATACACTCCTTAACATTCCATCTCTTTCTGAACAGTACTATTTTTGCTCCTAAAATCAAGCCCAACTTGAATAAGTTACTTCCAATCTCTCTCCAATTTCAACCGGATTTATCTCCCTCTATTCTTCAATTTCAAATTTTTAAAAAAGGTGGATTAACTTCATCTTCCTCATTCTAACTTCATACCCTTTCTTTTTCACTAAAGAAGATCATTAGCAGTTTCATTTTTTTTTCCAGTTCGTATACTAATACATATGAATAATCCTCCATCCTTTAGTATTGGGATCACTCAATTAGAGCATGAAGAACTATTCGAGATGGTGTTTATAACTCTGATGATGAATCTTTTCATGAAAACAAATCCAAACATATCTACGATCTTCTAGCCATAAAGAAAAAGGAGACGTCAAATTGAACTAGGATGAAGCTACAAGTTCAAATCCTCCAGTTAAAAGTGTCAAAAAAGCGAAAGAGAAACTCCAACAGTATTATAGTTATGAAGAAATTTTCTTATTTGAGTGTATCTAATTACATGATACTTTATTAATATTTGATAGAAGAGTTTAAAATTTAACTACATTAATAGATCAATTGAATCACATGTGATGAAATATGTGACCTATATAGTGTATCTTGTAACTTGATACAACA
This sequence comes from Solanum rostratum, assembly GCA_029948455.1. Lineage (NCBI taxonomy): Eukaryota > Viridiplantae > Streptophyta > Magnoliopsida > Solanales > Solanaceae > Solanum > Solanum rostratum. Next base: position 53,107,158 of record CM057055.1, read on the forward strand.
CTATTACATGATACATGAGTATACACTTTAATATAGTTACTTGAATCTTTGTACCATGTCTGAGTAAATTTGTTTTCTTGCAATGAATAATCCAAAATGATACTTGGTTATTATCTGGTAGAAGAGTTTGGATCTTAATAACATTAATAGATCAATTGAATCACCTGTGATGAAAAATGTGGTAAGTATAGTGTATCTTATAATATGATACACCACTATTATATGATACATGATTATACATTTTACTATAGTTACTTGAATCAGTTTACCAAATATGTGTATCTTATATTTTCTTACAATGAATCATCCAAAATGACACTTGATTAATATTTGATAGAAGAGTTTGGATCTTAACTACACTAATAGATCAATTGAATCACTCGTGATGAAAAATGTAGTCAGAACAGTGTATCTTATATTTTCTTACAATGAATCATCCAAAATGATACTTGATTAATATTTGATAGATAAGTTTGGATTTTAACTACATTAATAGATTAATTGAATCACATGTGACGAAAAATATGGTTAGTACAGTGTATCTAATAACTTGATACACCTCTACATTATTATACACTTTACTAAAGTTACTTGAATCTTTGTACCAGATTTGTGTAAAATTATTTTCTTGCAGTAGCTACTAATTTTTTTGTTTACAATAGCGTTCCTTTTTGGTTGAAGGTTGAAGATCTGGAAAATTTGAATTTTTAAAATGTGTTAATTTATTGCATTTTTGTTGGGAATTTGATTAGAGTTTGTTTAGCAAATTTTATGGGATTGGAAGCTGAAACTACATTACTGTCCATGTAAAACATAACTGCAATTAAATATAATGAATCATCATCTATGAATCTAGTTTCCAGGCAATGTATCCCCCACATGGCTTATTTTAAGGGATTTTTGTAAAATTAAAAAGGATTGGGATAGATAGAAATTTGTTGCTTACACTGTCTGATTCCTGCCCTCTCTCATGTGATGGAAGAAAAACTAAGAATCTTAGAGGCTTGGAGTAGTGGTGGAGATGTGAATAATATGTGGGACAATACTGCTGGGTGCATTAGAAAGGTAGCTTCTGAGGTACTAGGGGTTTCGAGGGGAACCTTCGGGGGACATCAAGGTGATTGGTGGTGGAATGAAGAAGTTCAACACAAAGTAAAAGCTAAGAAGGGAGCCTATACAAAGTGGTTGGAGTGTAAGGATGAGGATGAAAAACTAAGGCTTAAGGAGATTTATAAGACAGCTACGTCAGAAGCAAAGATGGCGGTGACGAGTGCTAAGACAGCAACGTTTGAGCGCCTATATGAGGAGCTAAGTGATAAAGGCGTGGACAAGCGAATGTACAGGCTTGCTAAAGAGAGAGAAAGGAAAGCTCGCGACTTGGATTAAGTGAAGTGCATCAAGGATGAGGAGGGTGAGGTGCTAGTGGATGTGACTTCTATTAAACAAAGGTGGCAAGCTTACTTTCATAAACTTTTAAACGAAAAAGAAGATAGTGATATTGAACTGGGCAAGTTGGCACATCCTGAAAGTCACCGAGATTTTGGTTATTGCAGGCGGTTCAGAGTTGAAGAGGTTAGAAGGGCTATTAGTAGGATGAAGAGAGGTAGGGCGCTCGGACCGGATGAGATTCTGGTAGATTTTTAGAAGAGCATGGTCAAGGATGGCATAGAGTGGCTGACTAGACTGTTCAATACTATCATGAAGAGAACCAAGATGCCGGATGATTGGAGGAGGAGTACAATGGTTCCACTGTATAAGAACAAGGGTGCTTTCAAAACTGTAATAATTACAGGGGTATCAAGTTGTTGAGTCATACTATAAAGGCATGGGAGAGAGTGGTGGAAATGAGGGTGAGAAAAGTAGTTTCTATTTCAGAAAACCGGTTTGGATTCATGCCAGGACGGTCGACTACTGAAGCGATCCACCTTGTTCGGAGATTAGTGGAGAAATACAGGAAAAGTAAGAAGGACCTTCATGTGGTGTTCATTGATCTTGAGAAGGCCTATGACAAAGTCCCGAGGGATGTCCTATGGAGGTGTTTGGAGATGAAAGGCGTCCCAATGGCATATATTAGAGTGATAAAGGATATGTACGACGGGGCCAAAACTCGGGTAAGAACAGAGGGAGGAGACTCTAAATATTTTCCTGTTCAGATGGGACTACACCAAGGATCTGTGCTGAGCCCTTTTTAATTTGTCTTGGTGATGGATGAGCTGACGCGATCTATCCAGGAGGAAGTCCCATGGTGTATGTTGTTTGCAGATGACATAGTACTGATTGATAAGACCCGGACCAAAGTTAATGATAGGTTGGAGGTTTGGAGACACGCTTTGGAGTCCAAAAGATTCAAACTGAGCAAGACCAAAATAGAATACTTGGAGTGCAAATTCAGTATTGCGAGGGATGATGCAGACATTGATGTGAGACTTGCGGCTCACCCTATCCCCAAGAAGGAAAGCTTTAAGTATCTGGGGTCCATCATCCAGAGTAGTGGGGATATCGACGAGATGTCACATATCGTATCTGGGCGGCTTGGACAAAATGAAGGTTGGCCTCTGGAGTATTGTGTGATAAGAAGATACCACCTAAACTCAAAGGTAAGTTCTACAGAATGGTGGTTGAGCCATCTTTGTTGTATGGGGTGGAGTGTTGGCCAATAAAAAATGTACATGTTCAAAATATACAGGTCGCAGAAATGAGGATGTTAAGATGGATGTGTGGTTACACCAGGAGTGATAAGATTAGGAACGAGGTCATTCGGGAGAAGCTAGAGGTGGCCCCTGTAGCTGGCAAGATGAGGGAAGCGAGACTGCGATGGTTCGGACATGTGCAGAGAAGGAGTACCAATGCCCCTGTGAGGAGGTGTGAGAGGCTAGATTTGGGAGCTACATGGAGGGTTAGAGGTAGACCAAAGAAGTATTGGGGAGAGGTGATTATACATGATATGGTAGAACTCGATCTCACCAAGGATGTGACCTTAGATAGGAAGGAGTGGAGGTCGAGAATTAGAGTAGCAGGCTAATAGGGTCGATAGGAAGGAATGGTTAAATGTCTGCCTTTTATATGTATTTATCTGCCTTTATATGTTAACTATCCTATATCTATGTATTATCATTTATTCTTATCCTTCTTGCATGTTTATCACATCTAGCGTATTCTGCTAATGGGGTTTTGCGACGAGGGTTCCCAGGAAATAGCCTCTCTACCTATGTGGTAATGGTAAGGTCTGCGTACATCTCACCCTCCCCAGACCCCACTTGTGGGATTTCACTGGGTATGTTGTTGTTGTTGTACACTATGTGATTCCTAAAAATTTTACATAAAAAAAGGTGCAAATTTAGGAGGCTGTTATGTATTAATTTTTTTTTTAGTTGAGAACTTTTTTGTTTCTCAACTTTCTTGGAATTTTTGACAAACTAAACCATTATTTAAACCAATTCACCAAAATAATATATTTTTTTTGAAATTTTACAAAACTAATACAAACATATTTCTCAGTAACGTTTTAGGTTATATTTTATTTAAGAAATTTAACGGGCAAAAACTAACGGAGGTGATGGTGTTAAATGAATAAAAGTTACTGGCAGTAACGTTTTAAGCGTAGAATGTATCTGTGAGTAATATTTTTATAATACGTTACTCACAAGTACGTTTTATGCTTAAAACGTTACTCACAGTAACATTTATTAAGAATGTCAATCCATCTTAGATTGCTATTTGATAAAATAGGTATTTTGAAACTCTTTAAGAAAACGAGCTTATATTTAAATTTTATCCAAATAATTGCATAATTTTAACATTTATATTTACGAAATAATTTGTTTATTATTATTATTTGTTATTATTTTTATTATTTTATAAATTATTTTCATTGTTGTTAATTACTTTCATTATCATGAATTGCTTTTATTTTTATCATCGTCGTCATCCTCATCATAATCATTTTAAATGCATTACATATTTTTAACATCTCACTTAATTCAAAAAATAATAATGGTCATACGTTCAAACACTTTACATACTTATTGTAATATATATTATGTGTATATATAAACATTTTCGTTATGTGAATATTATTATTTAATAAAGTTTATTATATGGTTCACTTATTTACATTAATGTGCATATTGTGATTATTAATTAAATAACAACTTATTCAGTTTTCCTCCAATTTATTTGAATTGTAGATTTTTTCTATCCAATTTATTTAAAACTTGGTCAATTCCTTTATTTCCTTCGATTTCATCATAATTGAGTTAATTTGTGGCCTTATTTTAAATACCCAACCCAATTCAGTTAATCCCAAATTCGGGTGACCGAATTTCACATAATTTCTTGATAATTAATTCCGTCCATTCATCTCATTTTGATCAATAGCCGAGAATAGAGGCGACAGAGGTTGGGGGGATCAAAATGAGATGAATGGATGGGACGAATTATAAAAAAAAATTGGTTCAAATCTGGGTCAAGAATGGGTCACCCAGATTTGGGATTTGTCAACTAAGGGATCTGAGTTGAAGGGAGAAGAAACGAAGGAAGAAGAATTGAGAGCTTAGTCTCTCTCTTAGTCTTATTTCAATAATGGAACCCAGTACATGTACACATATATATATACAACTGTATTTAACATGTGTCAATATGCTATTCACTAACTAACTCTTAACTTAATAACTCTTAACTACTTCTTAACAAACTCTAAACTACTCCTTAATTCCATTAGCTTGCATCTAATCTACTCAACACTCCCCTCAAGCTAATGGCTTGAAGAGGTTCTTCAATCGAAGTTTGTTTTAGTAGATATTCATGTGTAGTTCTTCCCAATCCTTTGGTAAGTATATCAGCTAACTGTTCCTTGGTTGACACATGATTAGTCTTGAGTAGTCCTTGGGTGATTTTCTCTCTTACAAAATGACAATCTATGTCAATATGTTTTGTTCTCTCATGGAAGATTGGGTTTGCTGCAATTTGGATTGCAGCGTTGCTGTCACACATAAAATCAACTGGTTGGTTGACTTGTACTCCAGTTCTTTAAGCAAACCTGTGAGCCAAATAATCTCTGTTGTGCAGGAGGTCATACTTCTGAACTCTGCCTCAGCTGAACTCCTGGATATAGTATCTTGTTTCTTTGACTTCCAAGACACCAAGGCTCCACCAAACTTTACAACATATCCAGTTAAAGATCTTCTAGTCTCCATAAAAGCTCCCCAGTCAGAATCACAATAAGCTTCTAGTTGTTTAGTGCTGTTAGTAGGCATGAACAACCCTATACCAACTGTCCCTTTTACATACCTTACAACTCTCAGTGCAGCATCCATATGTGATCTCTTGGGTGTCACGCCCCGGGAGGATACCCTTGGCGTGGTCGGTACTCGAAGACTATTGCTAGCCCCCAAGCGAACCACCTAGTCTCATCACATCATCCAATCATATACTTCTACTGATCAGCGGAAATTATATGCAAGCAGTGGACACAATTCATCTAAAGTTCTCAACATAATCTAGGTAAAATAACGAAGGCTAGTAAAAAGAACTAGCTCACAATATCAACATCAATACTCGACACCTGTCTATGAAGCCTCTATCACTAAATCATGTAGTGTCAATGACAGACTCATGGCGACCCAAAGCAAAATAAGAAGATAGTCCAATTCTAACTCTAAAGCATGATGAAACAAAATAATAGTTCTTCCAGAGTAGGGGAGGCTCACCAAATCAACTTCGGATCTCAGATCTTCAACGGAGCGCCTGTTGATGATCTCTAGTACCTACCTCTACATCATAAAACGATGCAGTCCAGAGTGGACATCAGTACTTGGAATGTACTGGTATGTAAAATAGCTGAATGAAACAGAAATCGGTAGAAAATATGAAAGTAACATCAAGTCAAAATAAACATCATAATCACATTAACTGCCAGCTTGCCCATCTACGAAGAAGTACAAAGTGGACAAGTGACACATTATTATCTCAGACTCATCAAAAGTCTCAACTCATCACTTGGATCGTCTCAGAGGAGTTCACCCCCCCTCTCATCACATCTCATCTAGACTCAGAGTAAGGTACGAATTTTCCCGGGAGTTTCTCTTAACCGACAACACTCACTTATGAGCCAGTGAATGTACAACAATCACCCTGATGTTGCCATAGTGGTCCCAAACTTTCCAGGTAAGGAACACTGGATCCCATATCAATAACCCCGACATGGAATCAAACTGAACAGATCCTCTATTGCTTTCAGGGACTGTTAAACCTCGAGGGAAACCATATGTATGTATGTGATGGTTTAAGCCTCTCCTACATTTGGCGACGTAGTTAATAAGTTCGAGTGGGACCCACTCCTGCTCATTTCGGTGCTCAATACTCCTCCCGACTCAGTGCTCATAAAATCAACCTCAACTAGTCTCATAGGGATTCACTCCCCGTCAACGACTGCCCCAGTCTCATAGGGACCCACTCCCCATCCACGACTGATATTTCACCGGGACCTTGGCCCCTTTCATCAACTATCTCATAGGGACTTCCACCCTATCATCAATATCTCATAGGGATTTTAACCCTATCATCAAAACCTCCTCAATGACTCAAGATTATATAACCGTCATTAGGAAACAAGTGAATAAACACATCGGTGGAGTTCATTTATAGAGACTCATACAACAATCAAGATTTCATCAACTCATCATCACAGTCAACAATCCCAATGCAAGGCTCTAGACTCAATTCTTAATTCATTATGCATGCTCTTCAAAATAGTCATGTAGGGTGATGCATATTCCATGAAAGTATTCAATTTAGGGTTATGCATATTCCATGAAAGTATTCAATTTAAGAAAACAAATAGTATGATGACCATCAACATAGAAAACATGTAATTTCAAATATAATTTTCAAGAAAATCCATCGAAGAAATCATGCATGTAGACTCTTCAATCATCAATTCAACTATGACCTCTAAGGGGCACATGAGAGAACAATCCCATGTTTTAGTTTAGCCTTACATACCTGTGATGCAACTCTTCAACCGGGTGATGTCGAGGATTCTCTTCTCGTAGTTCTCACCCCAAGCCTTTCTCTCCTCTCCTCAAGCCCTAGCCTTGTTAGATTTTGGAATAGGACTTAGAATAGGTTTTGTTAGGCTCTTTTCGTGTAGAAACGACCTTACTAGTCGTGCATTAGTGTTTAGGAGGGGTTAGGGATTGACCGGAATGCCCCTCGAAATAAGTTAGAAATTTTCAGTTCAGAATACATGGTCCGCGACGTGGACTTATCGTGAACTGTGTATTTTTGGAAAAGTATTTTTAAACAAATTTTCTCCATGTTGTCAAAAATTTGGAAAAATATATAAGTGTCTCTCCGCGGCAGGTGCGCGTCGCACCTCTATCGCCGACAGTCATTGTTTTGTGACTTGGATCGAAAATTTATCTTTCGATCGGGTTGTCCTAAAATTTGACCCGGACCATTTACCAACTCCATTTTCATGCCGATCACGAATCCGATCTCGAATTTGCCATACGAGCCCCGGAAGATGCGTTATGCGCGTACCCTCACTTTAGGGGCATTTTGGTAATTTTACCGGGCGTCACATCATCTCTCCCTTAGGATCATTCGTCCTCGAATGAGGAGTGAAGGTGGGTATTAAGGCACGAATAGAGTTACGACTCATTCCCACACTCAATTCAATAAATCAATCCTCGACTCAATGATAGTAAGTCAGATAAAAGAATAGAATACTTAGCTTAGTGAAGAGTAAGGATTTTTACCTTCAGTACTTTCACTATCAGTTGGCACGAACAGGTGCGGATACTTTGCCTTCATCTCCTCCTCAGCTTCCCATGTGGCCTCTTCAACGAATTGATTCCTCCACAGGACTTTGACTGAGGCTATTTCTTTGTTCCTTAGTTTACGAGTCTAACGATCAAGTATCTGAATCGGAACCTCTTCGTAAGATAGGTTATCCTTCACCCCAATGCTATCGATAGGGATCACCAAGGCCGGATTTCCCAAGCATTTCTTTAGCATAGACACATGGAACACCGGGTGTACCCCATCTAGCTCGGAAGGCAACTCTAACTCGTAGGCCACCTTCCCAATTCTCCTTACGATTTGATAGGGTCCAACATAACGTGGACTCAACTTTCCCTTCTTCCCAAACCTTAGGACACCCTTCATAGGTGACACCTTCAAGTACACCCAATCATCTACTTCGAACTCCAGATCTCTTCTCCTCACGTCAGTGTAAGGATTTTGGCGACTCTGGGCAGTCTTTAACCTCTCTCTAATGACCTTGACCTTCTCTATCGACTGGTGAGCAAGATTGGGTCCAATGAGCTCCGCTTCTCCAACCTCAAACCACCCAATGGGCGATCTACACCTCCTTCCGTACAAGGCTTCATAAGGAGCCATTTGGATGCTCGCATGATAAGTATTATTATATGCTAATTCAGCCAGAGGAAAATGATCATCCCAATTCCCTTTGAAATCAAGGACGCAAGCTCTCAACATATCCTCCAGTGTTTGAATTGTATGCTCCGCTTGACCATCCGTCTGTGGATGGAAGGCCGTACTCAGGTTCACCTTCGTACCCAAACTTTTCTGAAATGATCTCCAGAACTGGAAGGTAAATTGAGCTCCTCTGTCCGAGATGATGGACAAGGGGACTCCATGCAACCTCACAATCTCCTGGATGTACAACTTGGCATACTCTTCCGCAGTGTTCGTTGTCTTGACTGCCAGGAAGTGAGCTGACTTAGTCATTCTGTCCACGATCACCCATATCGAATCATGTTGCTTTCGAGACCTTGGCAGACCAGTGATAAAGTCCATATTAATCATCTCCCATTTCCACTCCGGAATTTCAAAGTTCTGAGCCAATCCACATGGCCTTTGATGCTCAACCTTCACTTGTTGGAAATTTTGGGCACTTCGAAACGAACTCCGCGATGTCCCTCTTCATTCTGTTTCACCAATAGACCTCCTTTATGTCATGGTACATTTTGGTGGAGCCAGGATAAATGGAATATCTAGTGTTATGAGCTTCTGCCATGATTCTGTCTCGTATGCCATCAACATCTGGGACACACAATCGACTTTGATATCTTAACACTCCATCTCCCTTTTTGGAGAAGACCATCACCCTCTGATTTTGGACATCCTCCTTCAATTGGAGTAGGACGGGGTCTTGGTCTTGCTTTTCCTTCACCTCCACCACTAACGAGGAAGCAGACCCGTCCTGGACATTAAGTCCTCCTTCATTGTTCTCCTCGAGTCGGACTCCTAATCGAGCCAACCGGTGCACGTCCTTGGCCAACTCCTTCTTTCCTTCCTCCATATGGGCTGTGCTACCTATTGATAACCTGCTAAGAGCATCAGCCACGACGTTAGCTTTACCTGGGTGGTAGTGAATGCTCATGTCATAATCCTTGAGCAATTCTAACCATCTCCTCTGTCGCAAGTTGAGTTCCTTTTGTCTAAAAACATACTGCAAGCTTTTGTGGTCAGTGAACACATCCACATGCACTCCGTACAAATAGTGCCGCCAAATTTTAAGTGCAAACACTACTGCTGCCAATTCGAGGTCATGGGTTGGGTAGTTCCTCTCGTGAACCTTGAGTTGCCTGGAAGCATAAGCTATCACTTTCCCCCTTTGCATTAATACACATCCCAATCCAACCATCGAGGCATCATAATAAATTACAAAGTCTTCGGTCCCGTCGGGTAGAGTTAGGACTGGTGCAGTAGTTAACCTTGTATTAAATTCCTGGAAACTCTTTTCACATTTTTCGGACCACTGGAATTTGACCTTTTTCTGAGTCAATTTAGTCAGTGGCGCGGATAGGGAAGAAAATCCCTCCACAAACCTGCGGTAGTAGCCTGCCAGCCCCAGGAAACTTCTGATATCCGTTGGAGTGGTCGGTCGGGGCCAGTTCTTAACCGCCTCAATCGTTTGGGCATCCACTCGAATACTGTCACCGGAAACCACGTGGCCTAGGAAGGCCGCTGACTCACGCCATAATTCACATTTGGAGAACTTTGCATACAACTCATGGTCCTTAAGAGTTTGGAGGACCACTCTGAGGTGGTTAGCATGCTCCTCCTCACTCCTTGAATACACCAGGATGTCGTCGATGAACACAATCACAAACAAATCAAGATATGGATTGAACACTCTATTCATCAAGTCCATAAAGGCGGCAGGTGCATTCGTCAGTCCGAAGGACATGACCAAGAACTCAAAATGGCCATATCTAGTCCTGAAGGCTGTCTTTGGAACGTCACGCTCCCTCACCTTCAACTAATGGTAGCCAGATCTAAGGTCTACCTTAGAGAAGCAAGAGGCGCCCTGAAGTTGGTCAAACAAATCATCTATCCTTGGGAGGGGATATTTGTTCTTTATCGTGACCTTGTTCAGTTGCCTATAATCGATACACATTCTGAGAGACCCATCTTTCTTCCGCACGAATAAAATAGGGGCACCCCATGGTGAAACACTTGGCCTAATGAAGCCCTTTTCCAGCAAATCTTTTAATTGCTCTTTCAATTCTTTTAACTCAGCGGGGGCCATTCTGTAAGGTGGGATTGAAATAGGCTGGGTATCTGGAAGAACATCAATCCCAAAGTCAATCTCCCTATTGGGAGGGACTTCGGGAAGATCATCAGGAAAGACTTCTGGAAACTCGTTGACAACCGGAACTGACTCAAGAGTTGGGGACTCAACATTATCAGATTTCACTCTCACCAAGTGACAAATACAGCCTTTGGAAATTAACTTCCGGGCTTTAAGATATGAAATAAACCTCCCCCTAGGTGCCACTGAGTCACCCTTCCACTTTAGAACTGGTTCATTTGGAAATTGGAACTTAACCGTTCGGGATCTACAATCCACAGAGGCATAACAGGCGTGAAGCCAATCCATGCCGAGGATCAAATCAAAGTCAACCATCTTTAACTCGATCAAATCAATAATGGTGTCCCTATGATGGATGGACACTACACAAGCTCTATAGAATCTTTCAGCTCGAATAGACTCACCCATCGGAGTAGAAACATCAAAGGGTTCAAGAAGACTCTCGGGGGTTTTATCAAATTTACTGGCCACATAAGGAGTTACAAACGACAATGTGGCACCAGGATCCATCAAAACATAAAATCAAAAGTAAAGACTCGGATCATACCCGTCACGACGTCTGGAGAATTTTCCTGATCTTGGCGACTCCCCATAGCATATTAGCGGTTTGTGGCCCCGCTTGTACCTGACGTAGTGGCCCTTGGGTTCCCTCTAACCGGTGGGGCCGATGCCGCAGACTAGGCCTGGCCAGGCCGTTTTGGACAATCCTTCTTGTAGTGGCCTACTTAGCCACACCCGAAGCATGCGTCATTCTTATCACGACATCTCCCCCAATGCGCCTTTCCACAGTTATCACATTGTGGCCTACTCTGAGAACCTTGAGCCACACTAGCTTGGGACTGGGGTCCGTGGTTCTCTATATTCCGGAACCTCTGATCATACGTGCCTTTAGGCACAGGGGAGCTAGCAGCTGAGGGTGCTGGAAATCGATTCCCATTACCTCTCCTTCCACCCCTCGTGGCTGGATGTCTTAGCCCTCTAGCGCTTGAACTCTTCCCTGTCCTGTTGTCTTTCTTCGTCAACTTGCTGCACGAATGTCATCAGTCGCCCGATGTCCATGTCACTCACAAGCATAGCTCCTCTTCCATCCCTCTTGGGTCCTCTGTTCAACCCATCTACATACATTCCCATCCTTCCTCGCATGTTAGCAACCATGTCTGGGGCATAGCGGGATAGTTGCGTGAATTTCAACCCATACTCCTGCACGGTCATGGAGCCCTGCTTTAGATTCACGAACTCCCTCACCTTAGCCTCTCTTTTCTCCCTTGGTAAAAAGTGCCCCAAGAAAGCCTCCCCAAACACCGCCCAAGTTACATATGAAGCATCGTCCTCTTGGCCCTTCTTCCATTGGTCGAACCACAGCCTGGCCACCCCTTTGAGTTGATAGGCAGCCAATTCAACCCTATCAGCATCAGCCACGTGCATCAATTGGAACACCTTCTCAAGTTCCTCTATATAGTTCTCGGGGTCTTCAGTAGATGCCGACCCCGTGAACTCAGGCGGGTTCATCCTCAGAAATTCTCGGACTCTAGAGGTGCCATGAGAGTCTGTTCCACCTGCACCTTGCCTCACAGCAGGTGCAGCGACAGCTTGGGCCAAAGTTTGAATGGCTTGGCGTAGCTCAGCATTCGAGATCTCAGCTTGAGGAGGTTGCCCAACAGGGACAGCTGGATCCACGGGCCCCTCGGGTACTTGAGGCTCAGGTGGGTTAACAGCATGCCTGGCAGGACGTCCCCTTCCTCTGACAGCTCTTCTGGGAGGCATGTTATCGATTCTGCATGTGTAACGCACGAATTAGAGGATAGTTTTCATAGAGTTCAACTCTATCGCACGATTTGGAATAAGAAAGAACTGTAACCATTCCTAATGTCCCATAGCCTCCTGTTTATGAAATGTGGTCGACAACACACCCATAAACAAGACTCTACTAGACACGGCTTCATAGACTCCCTAGGACACTTGAACTCTGTCCTCTGTTACCAAGTTTGTCATGCCCCGGGAGGGTACCCTTGGCGTGGCCGGCACTCAAAGACTATTGCTAGCCCCCAAGCGAACCACCTAATCTCATCACATCATCCAATCATATATTTCTACTGATCAGCGGAAATTATATACAAGTAGTGGACACAATTCATCTAAAGTTCTCAATATAATCTAGGTAAAATAACGAAGGCTAGTAGAAAGAACTAGCTCACAATATCAACATTAATACTCGACACCTGTCTATGAAACCTCTATCACTAAATCATGTGGTGCCAATGACAGACCCATGGCTACCCAAAGCAAAATAAGAAGATAGTCCAATCCTAACTCTAAAGCATGATGAAATAAAATAATGGTTCCTCCAGAGTAGGGGAGGCTCACCAAATCAACTTCGGATCTCAGATCTTCAATGGAGCGCCTGTTGATGATCTCTAGTACCTGCCTCTACATCATAAAACGATGCAGTCCAGAGTGGACGTCAGTACTTGGAATGTACTGGTATGTAAAATAGCTGAATGAAACAGAAACCGATAGAAAATATGGAAAGTAACATCAAGTCAAAATAAACATCATAATCACATTAACCGCCAGCTTGCCCATCTACGAAGAAGTACAGAGTGGACAAGTGACACATCATTATCTCAGACTCATCAAAAGTCTCAACTCATCACATGGATCGTCTTAGAGGAGTTCACCCCCCCTCATCACATCTCATCTAGACTCAGAGTAAGGTATGAATTTTCTCGGGAGTTTCTCTTAACTGACAACACTCACTTATGAGCCAGTGAATGTACAACAATCACCCTGATGTTGCCACAGTGGTCCCAAACTTGTTAGGTAAGGAACACTGGATCCCATATCAATAAACCCGACATGGAATCAAACTAAATAGATCCTCTATTGCTTTCAGGGACTGTTAAACCTCGAGGGAAACCATATGTATGTATGTGATGGTTTAAGCCTCTCCTACGTTTGGCGACGTAGTTAATGAGTTCGAGTGGGACCTACTCCTGCTCATTTCGGTGCTCAATACTCCTCCCAACTCAGTACTCATAAAATCAACCTCAACCAGTCTCATAGGGATTCACTCCCCGTCAACGACTGCCAGTCTCATAGGGACCCACTCCCCGTCCACGACTGCCATTTCACCGGGACCTTGGCCCCTTTCATCAATTATCTCATAGGGACTTCCACCCTATCATCAACATCTCATAGGGATTTTAACCCTATCATCAACACCTCTTCAATGACTCAAGATTATATAACCGTCATTAGGAAACAAGTGAATAAACACATCGGTGGAGTTCATTTATAGAGACTCACACAACAATCAAGATTTCATCAACTCATCATCACAGTCAACAATCCCAATGCAAGGCTCTAGACTCAAGTCTCAAATCATTATGCATGCTCTTCAAAATAGTCATGTAGGGTTATGCATATTCCATGAAAGTATTCAATTTAAGAAAACAAAAAGTATGATGATCATCAACATAGAAAATATGTAATTTCAAATATAATTTTCAAGAAAGTCCATCGAAGAAATCATGCATGTAGACTCTTCAATCATCAATTCAACTATGACCTCTATGGGGCACATGAGAGAACAATCCCATATTTTAGTTTAGCCTTACATACCTGTGATGCAACTATTCAACCGGGTGATGTCGAGGATTCTCTTCTCGTAGCTCTCACCCTAAGCCTTTCTCTCCTCTCCTCAAGCCCTAGCCTTGTTAGATTTTGGAATAGGACTTAGAATAGGTTTTGTTAGGCTCTTTTCGTGTAGAAATGACCTTACTAGTCGTGTATTAGTGTATAGGAGGGGTTAGGGATTGACTGGAATGCCCCTCGAAATAAGTTAGAAATTTCCAGTTCAGAATATACACGGTCCGCGACACAGACCTATCGCGAACTGTGTATTTTTGAAAAAGTATTTTTAAACAGATTTTCTCCATCCCGTCAAAAATTTGGAAAAATATATAAGTGTCTCTCCGCGGCAGGTGCGCGTCGCGCCTCTGTCGCGGACAGTCACTGTTTTGTGACTTGGATCAAAAATTTATCTTTCGATTGGGTCGTCCTAAAATTTGACCCGGACCATTTCCCAACTCTATTTTTCATGCTGATCACGAATTCGGTCTCGGATTTGCCATACGAGCCTCGAAAGATGCGTTACGCGCGTACCCTTACTCTAGGGGCATTTTAGTAATTTTACCGGGTGTCACATTGGGATTATGCATAAACTGACTTAGCATTTGAACTACAAAAGCTATGTCTGGTCTGGTCATAGTTAGATAGAACAATCTTCCCACTAGTCTTTGATAAACTGAGGGATCATTGATTGCTTCATCTTTATTTGCTTCCTTTCTTGGAAAATATTTGTCATACTCTACTAATGTAAGTTTCTGGTTGACTTCAATAGGTGTAGTAGCTGGGTTTGCTCCACTTAGTCCAGCTTCAGATACTAGTTCCAGAGCATATTTCCTTTGGCACATCACTATCCCTTCTTGTGACCTAGCCACTTCAATGCCTAGGAAAAATTTTAATTCTCCAAGATCCTTCATTTTGAACTGTACCTGCAGATCTTTTCTTGTCTGTTTAATAAGATCTTGATTGCTTCCAGTGATCAGCAAATCATCTAAATAAACCAGAATCATCACCCTTTCTGTACCAACTGATTTTGTGAAAAGAGAGTAGTCATAATGACTTTGACTAAACCCCATTTGCACCAAAGCATTTGTAAGTTTCCTGTTCCATTGCCTAGGGGCCTGTTTTAGGCCATATAGAGACTTATTAAGTTTGCAGAACTTCTGATTCTCCCCCTGTCTGGCAAACCCTTTAGGTATGGTCATGTAAACATCCTCAAGAAGATCACCATTTAGAAAGGCATTATGCACATCCATTTGATAAATCTGCCAGTGAGATGCAGCAACAAGAGCAACTAATGTTCTTACAGTAACCATCTTTGCAACAGGTGAGAAGGTTTCGGAATAGTCTAGTCCAGCCTATTGGCTATACCCCTTGGCCACCAATCTGGCTTTATATCTCTCAACTGCCCCTGAAGCTTTATATTTCACTTTGTATACCCATCTACACCCAATAGGTTTTTTTCCATCTGGAAGATCAACTAGTGACCAAGTATTATTATCTTCAAGAGCATCAATCTCAGATTGCATAGCTTGAACCCAAAGTGGATCTTGAGAGGCTTGATGAAAGGAAGTTGGTTCTGGAATGGAAGAGTAAGCAGCTAGAGTCTGTTGGTAAGGAAGGGTAAGATGTGAATAGGTGATATATGAAGACATAGGATAGACACATGAAGCAGAAAGAGTCACAAAGTCATGCATCCACGCAGGAGGATGTTTGACTCTAGATGATCTCCTGGGAGGTATAGGAGCTATATCAGATTCTGTGAGTACCTGAACTGGATTAGAGGAAGAAGTTTGAAGTGGAACACTAAGCTCCCCCTGAGCAGGATGGATGATAGGTTTATAGAAGTGAAGGGGAGATGAATCTGAGTAGGACAGATCAAGGACTGGAGACACTGGGGTTCCAGGAGATTTGACATGTAAAAAAGGGAATATAGACTCTATAAACACTACATTCCTGTTAGTAAAGAAAGACTTGGAATGAATATCATAGAGTACATATCCCTTTTGTGTTAATGAGTATCCCATGAACAAACTAGGAGTAGCTCTAGGTGAGAATTTATCTGAAACATTGGCATTAGAAGCATAGGCTAGACTACCAAATACTCTGAGATGAGTGAGTGAAGGAGGATATTTGAAGAGAAGTTCAAAAGGAGATCTGAAATTTAGGATTCTAGATGGTGTTCTATTTATGAGGTACACTGCAGTGTTAACACATTCACCCCAAAATTTTAGAGGAATGCCAGCTTGAAATCTGAGAGCTCTGGCTACTTGGAGAATAGTTTTGTGTTTTCTTTCAACTACTCCATTTTGTTGTGGAGTATATACACAAGAAGTCTGATGTAGGATTCCTAAAGTTGACATAAGGTGCTGAAAATCATGGCTAAGAAATTCATAACCATTATTTGATCTGAGAATTTTGACAGAAGCGGAAAAGAAGTTGGTTACTCTTGTTAGGAAGTTTTTTAGTACAACAAGTACTTCTGATTTTGACTGAATAAGAAACAACCAAGTAAATCTGGTGAAATCATCCACTATTGTGACAAAAAATCTTTTATTATTATAGGTTGGAATCCTATAAGGACCCCATATGTCACAATGCAGTAATTCAAAAACAAATTTAGAACTAGAAGTACTCAAAGGAAAAGAGAGTTTAGTGTGTTTTGCAAGGGGACAGACAGTACATTTGTGGTCTTCAGGAACAAGATGCTGAAGACATGTATGTTTTCTAATGATTTCTAGAGGGTCATGGCCCAATCTTCTATGCCAAAGAATAGTGGATGGAGATGCTTCTTTAGCTGTGATATCAGCTTTATTTATTGAGCAGTGAGAAGCTTGAGTAGGTGGGGTGTTTCCTCTGAGAATGTATAGCCCTTGTTCTTCCTTACCAATCCCTTTCACCAAGCCAGTGTAAAGATCCTGGAATATACAAAAATCAGGAAAGAAATTCACTCAACACTGCAATTCCTTAGTCAATTTAGACACTGACAACAGGTTGCATTTGAACTCTGGAAGAAATAACACATTGGAAACAGGTTGATCTTTTAACACATGTGATTTACCAGTGTGAGTAACCTTAGCTTCATCACCTGTGGGTAGGTGAACATAGCTGTTTTCATGCTCTGGAAGCCTTTTATAATCATATATCATTTCAGAACTTGATGTCATATGATTAGTGGCTCCTGAATCTACTATCCATTTAGAATGAACTGCATTAGTCTTTAGGAAAGTCATAGTACCTGCATTTGCTGAGTTTGGTGTAGGATTGTGATTTCCTTCTTCATTACCTTTGTTCAGCAACTGAATAATCTGTTGGTATTGCTCCTGTGTGAAATAAGGGGGTAATTGAGGTGTGGTTTGCAGATTTGAATTGCAGTTACCATTACAATCCTCTGCAAGATTAGCATACTGGACTCCTCCTTTCTTCTTGTTCCTGGGCCAATCTAGTGGATAGACAATAATTTTGTAACAATTGTCTTTTGTATGACCATTGTATCCACAATGTTCACATACCACAACCTGTTTCTTCTGAGTTTTGTAATTGTTGGCAGACATAGACCTATTGTTGTTGTTTACATTTGAACTCCAACCTCTACCTGAATTATTATTACTCAGACTTCCATTGATCTTCCCTGGAGTTTGTGAACCAATACTCAATCCCTTGCCTTTATAACCTGAACTGATTCCTCCCTTTTGACTAAAGAATACAACTCCTTCAAGTGTATCACTCATCATCGAAGCTACATTAGTTATAGATCTTTGGCTCTCATGATCAATTACCATGGAATAGGCTTTGTTCAGTGTAAGAGTAGGAGACATCATCAGAATCTGGCTTCTACACTGAATGTAAGTTTCATTTAACCCCATAAGAAATTGTAGCAATCTTTGATATCCATGATGCTTGGCATTGTCGCACCCCTTTTCGAACTGGTCGAAATAGTTCGCAACATCATATGGTCGTGCTCTTTTGGTTTTTTGGAAAATATGTTTTAGAGTCGCCACCTAATTTTAAGGAAAACATTAGGAAACCAATTCAAATAAAACAAAATAAAATGAAATGTAGACTCTGTTTTGATTTTGCGAAAACCAGTAAGATTCTAGGTAAGGATTTTGGTTACTCGAGGGGAAGGTGTTAGGCATCCCTCAGAGCCTATCCGAAGATAGTCCTTAAACTTAGTTTAGGAAAATAAGTTATTGATAAATTATTCACTCGTTATTTTTTAATTTAGTGATGAGAAAATTTCATCAAGAACAAAAATACAAGGTATGTCATATGTATGTCAGTGAAAGATTTCAATAACGACATAGTTAGTATACAATAAAATTTAATAGGTAAGTAGGTAATAAACGAATAAGCTGGAAATGTAGAAAACTTATATATTGAAGATATAGATGTACGTTTAAAATTATGAGCACATAAAAAAAAAAAACCTTATCGTGAGCAATATATTAGAATGTTGAGTATGGCAACTCATTATAAAAAATAAAATAAAGGATGAGATGCAAAATATAATAATATGCGCGATTTGAGTAAAACTAAATACGAATAAATTTTAATAAGATAAATGAATAAATAAAATAACATGACATAAAGTAAAATAATATAAAGAATTCTAAAATTATGCAAAAACTTGTGATCTTATATGTGTCTAAAATACGTTCATGTATGTCATCGAAGTATATGAGAGTTCGTTATTTCTTTATGTATGGGCTAAAATAACAACAATTTTATATATGTAACAAAGTAATGTATATGTCGAGGTATAATAATTTATATTTTATAAGAAAAATGAATAACGTTGGTGAAGAGGAGAAATAGCGAAGGGAATAAGATAATTTATACAACAAAGGAATATATCAAGTACATAGAAAACTTGAATTGTGTATTTTTATGTGTATATAAAGCACACATGTATATAATATTTATAAGAATATGCCGTGAATCAAATAAATATATTTAAAGGGTGAGAAGATCTCGTGAAGATATATGTTAACGCCATGTAGGAAAATAGGCTTATGTGAATTAATCAGAACTCATATATATTTCAAATATGAAAATTTATCGCTTTATTTATATACATAAAATAAAATAACATAATAATATTAATAATAATAAGAGATGAAATGTAAATATAGCAATATAGGATAAGGAGTGAAGATAATTTGAGTAGAGGTTTAAATATGGTTTCAAGGAAAGAAAGGGAAATAAAGAACGTTAAAATATTACGTAAACGTATTGTCTAATATGCATTTATTATGAAGTAAGATATATCTACGAACGTTGTTCAAAATATACGCGGTTTCACTATTTTATTTAAGGCGATAAAATAACAATAACTATACGTTGTAAATTGATAAGATACAAAAATTTGTGTTTCGATTATAAGCAACTAACATTCAAAAAGATAATAATATGGCTTGCGCAAAATAATATACCGAGTGTAGAGAAAAATAAAATATATATATACCTCATATATGACGTACACGTTTACATACCTTGTATATTTTGAACCTGTTAAGAAAAATCTAAAGTTTTGAAACTTAATAAAAAATACTTGAGTCATATTTGATTTAAAATGATATGATAATATCTTATAAAGAAATTAACCAAACAAGACTAAGATAGACCAAATATATATTATGTTTTTTTTTTTAAAATCAACTAAAGGAGTTTAAATTGACTCAAATGGTAACATTATATTGTATTTTGAGAAAATTAATTTTAAAACCTCAAGGTAGCCTAATTATGGGATTCATTCTATAATTAATTTTATTAATTCTAAGGTCAATGTTCGTTACGATGAATAATCCATTCCTAAAGATGACTATCTAGGCCTTTGGTTAAAAACATTTCTCTAAGGACTTTGGCCTATCTTAGAAGAACATTTTAGAATAATTATTATGAAAAATTGTCAAGACTATAACATCAACACTAGATTCGCTAGCAAGTAAACTAATCACAAAATAATCTTCAAACTAAAAGAAAGTTAGCTAAGGTATTAACATTCATATAAAAGAAGATTAATCGATTAGTATCAAAAGAAATGTAATCAAATGGTGATGGGGAAGGCCAAGAGACGCCGACTCCTAATTTACGAGACTCCGAGCGCGGTGGCGATCCTAATAGCTGTTGACCCAATATTTGAGCCGAAATGAGTCCCAAAATAGAAACTCCAGCTCTTGTGTTG
Source organism: Solanum rostratum (assembly GCA_029948455.1). NCBI lineage: Eukaryota > Viridiplantae > Streptophyta > Magnoliopsida > Solanales > Solanaceae > Solanum > Solanum rostratum. The sequence continues at coordinate 53,127,596 of CM057055.1, forward strand.
TGCAGCAAACTAAGGACTATAACGTCAAGGATTCCGGTCACCACTTTCTTCAAAAACCCGAACTCGAAGCCGAAAGAAAACAGAAAAATAGTTCCACTGTACTGCTAAGAGTATGTCTTTTTTTCAGATTATTTTCCGTCTCCTCTTTTCCTCTTGCTTTGGAGTGAAAACCCAATCGTATTTATAGGCAAGATCGAGATCCATTTTGGGGGGAAATCCACCAAACGAAATTCGAAAAAAAGATTGGAACTCGAAGTGAAACAGGGGTGTAGAGGTGAAAAGATGGAAGAAAAGTAGTCTAGGGCCACTTTTTCAAATCGATTTGAAAGGATGGAGACGTTTTGGAGGTGATGGATCGCTGCTTCCCCACGCAAATTCCGGCGGATTTTGGTGGAAAGAAAAGGGGAGAAGAAAAGTTGCAGGGCATGGAGGTTTCTTCTGGGAAAGGGAAGAAAAGGATAAGGTTTTAGGAGTAGGAGCATAGGGTGTAGGGGCGTGCGAAAGCTTCGTTGTTTGCCCGTTTGTTCGTTTGTCCGCCGGTTTAGAAGCAAAATCCGGCGGACCTCTGGAGGAAAGATGAGGAAAAGGAGAAGTATTGGTGAGGAAGAAAGGGGTGGCTGTCTTGTTGGAGAAGATGGCCTAAATTAATCAGGGCCGTCCGATTATTTTGATCGGACGGCTGTAAATAAATCAGGAGATAAAATAAAAAAAAAAAAATATACCTGAATTGATGTGGTCCATTGGATTAAAATTTCAAGGGTTGAGATTATGGATGAAGAAGCACAATCCATGTGCTTGCCTACGTGGCACTCATGGATTGGCTAATTTGGAAGAACTTGGATTGCCAATTTTCACTTAACTAATCCTATTTAAATTATAACCAATTATTTATTAAATAGTCCTATTCATATTAAGAAAATTATTATTTTGCAAGATTAATTATTTTCACAAAATTGGTCACTCTTAACATAAAATTAGCATGGGTTGATAATAAAATTAATTAACCAGGCTCCCTTTTCGAAAAACGTATGAAAATACTTATTTCGATAAAAAAAAAATATTGTTTAATCAAAATCGACTTGACACTTTAAGATGATATCCATCTGTCGTAAACTTCTCAAAAATGATGAAAATTCATATTTTGATCAGTTTTTTTATCAGAAATAATATTCGTAAAATAATTGGTCGAACCATAATGAGAAGTTTTATCAATAAAAAGAAAATCGACAACAATAAAATAATTATAATAGCATTCTTGATAGTAAAATATTTCATACCTTATAAAAGTTTTATCATTCCTCAAAAAAATCTTTTCCTTTCTCTTGATTTTTTTTTTGGTTCCAAGTTCAACTAATTTGAACATGGAGAGTCAAAATTAGAAATTTAAAATTTAAAATTATTAGAGAGCCAAAATCGGGAGGAAAAAAAATGAAAAGTACAAAATATAAAAAAATAAAATAAAAATAAAAATCGATTACTTTGTAGGATTAAGTTATTTGACAAGAATTAAATAAAAATTAGTATGGATTAATAACGAAGTTAGATTTGTCAAACTTCTTCATTTAAATAACATAAGAAGATATTTACTCGTAGAAAATGAGGAATCATGTTCGATAAAAATTGAAATAAAAAATGAAACAAAATAAAAAATGATTGAGTACTTAAAGTGATATTTGTATGACATAAAATTCTCAAGCATGCTAAAAGAAAGTAGTAAATAATATATTTAAAAATATATATGTGTATCTAATCTTTGTAGGAAATACTATTCATAAAAAAAAAATGTTTGTTGAACAAAAGTGGGAAAATTTTATCAAAATACTAGCAACGATAATAATAGTAATAGTAATAATAATAACAAAATTTTATAATAATAACAGTAGTAGTAGCAGGAGTGAAAAAAAAATATTTTGTAAAAGTTTTTTTTTTTTTTTTTCTATTATCTTTTTTCTTTTCTCTTTTAAATTTAAATTTTTTTTTTAAGAAATTAGACTAATTAAATACGGCGAGCCAAAATTGGGTGTCAACAGCTTGCCCCTTTCTTTGTCCATGGAAGAGAGTAATGAAGGCGTGGACAAAGAAATATTGACACAAACCAATTTTGGCCGATCAAACAATCTTTTTAGCAATCACGTGACATTTTACGGAGCTATGACCGAAGTCCTGGTTTCTGAATTTCCTACGAATCTCAAATTTCTTGGGAAACCAGGCCATAGGTAGTTCAAGAGGGTAAGATCATAATATATTTGATCAAATTCAAAACTTGCCCCAGTGTCGGATTATGGCAACACTGAGTCTTCTTGGGTGCGAGACTTAGGAATTAGGTCGGGCGCAGCTCTAATGGCTAACTGATCAGGTTGGATTGAGTTTTGAAAGTGAATCCTTGACGTAGCTAGGGATGCTTGACATTCCGCTAGCTTGCCCCGGTTTGCTGCTAAGATAGAGTTCCACGTCCCGATGTGTTTTCCTGCAAAACAAGTAAAAAGGTGAAAAGTACCTGTTGTGGTTTGAAATTACAAACGAAATCAATAATATAGAGAATAAAGTGTAGATATTCAAACGATCGTTGATGTCTTTGTCTTGTGTCGTGAATGCGATGTAGGTGAAGTAGCTTGTAATATAAAGCCTCCGATTGACGAAGCTATTGTTGCGTAATGCCTTTATCTAGCATGTCAAAGCTTGTAATATAAAGCCTCCGATAGGCGGGGTGATTGTAATGTAACACCTGTATCTGGCGATGCAAAGCTTGTAATGTAAAGCCTCCGATAGGCGGGGCGATTGTGATGTAACGCCTGTATCTGGCGATGCAAAGCTTGTAATATAAAGCTTCCAACGGGCGAGGCGGTTATAATACAACGCTTTTATCTGTGGTACGAAGTATGTAAATATTAAATTTAACTGCAGGTGTATGACGAGGTTGCTAGTGTGCATGCCACTGATCGATAGAGTTTTGATGCTGTTGCTATATTGTGGTCCTTGACCGGTAGAGTGTTGCTTCTTTTGCTTATGTACATGCTCCGATTAACGGAATCTCGACGATGCTGGATATGTGTACCCTCCAAATTGTGGAGTTTGAACGACGCTTGCTATGTACAATCCTCGATTGGCAGAGATCGGACGGCGCTTGCTATATATATATACCCCAGTTGGTGGAGTCTGAATGGCGTATGAGATGTGTAGGCTTCGATCGGTATTGAAAGTGTTTGCTATATACATCCTCCAGTTGGCGGAGTTTGGACTGTGCTTGCTATATACAACCTCCGATTGGTGGTGTTTGGACGTCGTTTGCTATATACAACCTCCGAGTCTGATTAGCAGAATTCTTTTGACGTAGTTAGGTGGCGGTCTCCCTTCGGCGGAGCTTATTCGACGCAGTTAGACGGTGGTCACCAATTGGTGGAGTTATTCTTGAGACCAAACAAACTATCCTATTCGTCCTACGGGGGCCCCTTTGTATTTCGATCTGGATTTCCAGTGTACCTGAAAGGATTTAAAATGGAATCGTGTTAGATAGAAAATACGTAGCATATCGAGAAAGTAAATAGGGAGAAAAATATTTTAGTTTGTGTTTGGAATAAGCTGAATGGCGTCTCCGGTCGTGTCTCGAGAGTTGATGTTAGCTTCCTTGATTTCCTGTCTTCCTGCGCTCAAAGAAAATTTTAGTTCGGGAGGGGGTGTTGACTTGTGCCGACTCGCGAACTTTAGCTTCTTCATCGAAAACCTTCAATACTTCTCGAAACCGCCCTCGATCCCATGACCTGGAGACTCGGTAGGTGGATAGTAAAGGAATATTTGGAGAAAAGGAAGAGAAAAAAAATAAAAATAAAACAAATAAATAAATAAAATAATAGTATGTTACTTTATAAGGGAGTATATTACTTATATATAGATATATAAGTATATGCGTATATATATAGTAATCTTCAATTATCCTAAGGTTATGACATGTTTCGAGGTCCACCGAGCTTCTCCATATCCAAATGTAGCTCTTTTCATGCTCTCATCTCCTGATGATGCTTCTCTGACTCTTTTGGCCGATTTGCTGCTTTCCAATAATGCATAATTAAAGGAGGGTTTCCTATGGGTACGACCGAACCATTAAAGGCTGCCTACATATCCCCAAATGGGAATTAGGTTTATATGTAGTTCCGGGGTAGAAGAATGAAAATTGTGCAATGCAACGACCGAGCCTGACTCAGGCTGCCTACGTATCCAAGCGGAATCAGGTCAAAACGTAGTTCAAGTACAAAGGGAAACAAAAATAACATGTAATGCAATGACCGGGCCTGACTCAGGCTGCCTACGTATCCAAGTGGAATCAGGTCAAAACGTAGTTCAAGTACAACAAAAAGTGAAATATTAAGAGACCGAATCCGACAAGGACTGCCTACGTATCCCACCAAGGGAAGTCAGGTCAGCGTAGTTCTAAATACATAGAAATAATGCTTTTGGGTTTTCTAGGGAGACCGAACCCGATGTGGGTTGCCTACGTACCCCATCCTGGGAAGTCAGGTCGAGACGTAGTTCTGTTACACAAAAATGCAAAATAAACTAGCCTTGGTATCTTCAGATGTAGTACTTCTTGATGGCGTCTGAATTGATTGGCTTGGTGCTCACCGTGCCGTCCATTTCTGCTAAGATCAGCGCTCCTCCGGAGAGTACTCTATGGACCATATAGGGACCTTGCCAGTTTGGTGCAAATTTTCCTTTGGCTTCTCCTTGGTGGGGAAATATCTTCTTTAATACTAACTCTCCTGGACTGAACTGTCGAGGCCTAACCCTTTTGTTGAATGCCCTAGCCATTCTGTTTTGGTATAGCTGACCGTGACAGACTGCATCCATCCTTTTCTCATCAATGAGCATCAACTGTTCGATCCTACTGCGAATCCATTCTGCATCATCCAAACCAACTTCTTGGATAATCCTCAAAGATGGTATCTCCACCTCAGCGGGTATTACTGCTTCTGAACCATAAACCAGCATATAAGGAGTTGCCCCCGTGGATGTTCTAATCGTAGTGCGATAACCGAGCAAAGCATACGGTAGCTTCTCATGCCATTGCTTGTGACTATCTATCATCTTCCTCAAAATCTTCTTGATATTCTTGTTTGCAGCCTCAACTGCCCCATTCATCTGTGGCCGATAGGTTGTGGAGTTTCGATGAATGATCTTGAACCTTTCACAAATCTCTTGCATAAGATCACTATTAAGATTTGCCGCATTATCTGTGACGATTGATTCTGGAATTCCGAATCGGCAAATTATGTTGCTGCTAACGAAATCTGCCACTACCTTCTTAGTCACCGCCTTGTATGTCGAAGCTTCAACCCATTTCGTGAAATAATCGATAGCTACTAGGATGAAACGATGTCCATTTGATGCGGCGGGCTCTATGGGTCCAATCACATCCATGCCCCAAGCGGCAAATGGCCAAGGAGAACCCATCACATTGAGCTCGTTTGGTGGGACTCGGATAAAATCTCCATGCACTTGGCATTGATGACACTTCTGCACATATCGAATGCTATCTCTATCCATCGTCATCCAAAAATATCCGGCCCTTAAAATCTTCTTCGCTAGAGTGAGCCCGTTCATGTGAGGCCCACATGTCCCTGCATGTATTTCTTCTAAAAGTCTTGTCGCCTCCTTGGCGTCGACACATCTTAGCAATCCTAAATCTGGAGTCCTCCTATATAGGATTTCCCCGTTAAGAAAGAAATGATTGGCCATTCTCCTCAAAGTCCGTTTTTGCTTGTTTGTGGCGTTTGCAGGGTACTCTTGTGCTTCTATCAATCTTTTGATGTCATAGTACCATGGTCTTCCATCCAACTCCTCATCTACATGAAAGCAATATGCATGTTGTTCGTGTATCTCCACCCCAATAGGATCGATGTAATTTTTATCCGGATGCTGAATCATTGAGGACAATGTTGCCAAAGCATCGGCAAATACATTTTGAGTTCGAGGGACATGCTTGAATTCAATCTTCGTGAATCTCCGACTCAACTCCTCTATGTAATGCAAGTAAGGAAGGATCTTGACATCCTTAGTAGCCCATTCTCCTTGGACTTGATGAATCAGCAAACTGGAATCCCCTATCACCAAGAGCTCTTTGACATTCATGTCTATAGCCATCCTGAGTCCCAAAATACAAGCTTCATACTCCGCCATGTTATTTGTACAATCAAATCTGATCTTGGCTGAAATTGGGTAATATTGGTCAGTCTCTGAAATTAAGACTGCTCCTATTCCGACTCCTTTGGAATTTGATGCTCCATCGAAGAACATCCTCCATCCATCAAATGGTTCTGATATGTCTTCTCCCACAAACAACACCTCTTCATCAGGGAAGTAGGTTTTGAGCGGCTCATAATCTTGATCCACTGGATTTTCTGCAAGGTGGTCAGCCAAGGCTTGTCCTTTGATGGCTTTCTGTGTCACATACACAATATCAAACTCACTCAACAAAATTTGCCATTTCGCCAATCTACCTGTAGGCATCGGCTTCTGAAAGATATACTTGAGTGGATCCATTCTTGAGATCAAGTATGTGGTGTAGGCGGATAGGTAGTGCCTGAATTTTTGCGCGATCCAAGTCAAAGCGCAACAAGTTCGTTCCAACAGGGTGTATCTTGCCTCGTATGGGGTGAACTTCTTGCTTAAGTAGTAAATGGCTTGTTCCTTCCTACCTGTCTCATCGTGTTGCCCCAACACGCACCCAAATGCACCATCCATGACAGATAAGTACAATAGCAAAGGCCTCCCAGGCTCAGGTGGGACCAATACTGGCGGGTTGGACAAATATTCTTTGATTTTGTCGAAAGCCTTCTGACATTCCTCTGTCCATTTTGTGGCAGCATCTTTCTTCAGCAACTTGAATATGGGTTCGCATATTATTGTGGACTGAGCGATGAACCGACTAATGTAGTTGAGCCTCCCTAAGAAACTCATCACGTCCTTCTTGGTCTTAGGAGGGGGTAAATCGCGGATTGCTTTAACCTTTGACGGATCCAACTCTATGCCTTTTCGACTGACAATGAATCCTAGTAATCTTCCTGCGGGTACTCCAAATGCACACTTTGCTGGATTCAATTTTAAGTCATACCTTCGCAATCTTTCAAAGAACTTTCGTAAATCACCCAAGTGGTCTAAACTCTTCTTGGACTTGATAATGACATCATCCACATACACTTCAATTTCCTTATGGATCATATCATGGAAAAGAGTGGTCATCGCCCTCATGTAAGTTGCTCCAGCATTTTTGAGACCGAATGGCATCACCCTATAGCAATACACGCCCCATGGCGTGACAAATGCCGTCTTCTCTGCATCATCTTCATCCATCAAGATCTGGTGATATCCCGCAAAACAATCCACAAATGACTGCAACTCATGCTTTGCACAATTATCAATGAGTATGTGAATATTTGGAAGAGGAAAATCATCCTTAGGACTAGCTCGATTGAGATCTCGATAGTCCACGCATATTCTGATTTTCCCATCCTTTTTTGGCACTGGCACGATGTTGGCCAACCATGTGGGGTAATTCGTAACCCTTACGACATTGGCCTCGATTTGCTTAGTTACTTCTTCTTTAATCCTCAGACTCAAATCGGGCTTGAATTTTCTTGTCTTTTGCTTGACGGGCGGACAAGTGGGATCGGTTGGCAACTTGTGTGTGACAATGTCAGTGCTTAATCCTGGCATGTCATCATAACACCAAGCAAATACATCAACATATTGCTTCAGCAAATCTATCAATTCTTGCTTCCTTCCGCTTTCTAAATGTATGCTGACCCGTGTTTCCTTTATGACTTCTTCATCTCCTAAGTTGACAACCTCTGTCTCTTCCATGTTGGGCTTCTCCTGACTTTCAAGCTGCTCGATCTGGTGTGGCAAATTTTCTGGCAACATGCTTTCATCATATTCTTCGTGATCCAACTCGTTGATCCTGTTTTGCTCGATGAATTCGTGACATGTCATAACCGTTGAACTAGGATTTCTATTAATATGAGTGCTGAAAAATATAAACGGTAAGTAAAAATAAATAAAGAAAGAAAGAGAGAAATAAACAGATACTTTTAAAATATTGAGATGTTTTAGGAAAATAAGGCTTTTATTTCAAAAGCAATCTAGCTTTTCAAAAGAGGCAAGCAACAAAAAGGGTCAAGCATGATTCAAGCCTCGATTATAACCATGCAAATTTTAAAAACTACTACTTTCCACACTACCAGGATTCTTGTCGGAATGGAAATGGGCTGATGGTCCAGTTCTGCAACGATTCTCCAGGCTCGACATCACGGATGGTCAATTTGATGAGATTTATCTCTTTCTCTTCTCCGATCATGGCTACAAACAAATTTCCTATTCCTTCCATGACGTCATCTTCAATTGCTGGACCTAGGGTTGGAACTTGTTCCGGTACAAATGTCATCTTGTTCGACCTCCCGCTGCAGACTCTTCCCAATATAGGCTGATATCCAAGCCCGGTGGTACCTTTCTGATGTTTCAGCTGGATTGGTTCAACTATGCCATTACGCTTGAGTCCAAGTCCTGTCCTAGGCTGATATCCATACTTCAACATCTCTGAAGCAACCATCTTTGCCGCACTTGACAATTTTACTTCATCCGACTCTACTTTTTCATCAATTTTCACAGCTTGCATAATTTCCAAAGTATGAAAAGTGGCTCCATCTAACGTGCCAGTGACCGGAACAGAATCAATAGAACAGGTGGGCTGACTACGCTCCCCATGGATGGTAACTTCCACGTGACCCCACTCAAACTTTACACACTGATGAAGGGTTGAAGGCACGGCTCTTGCCATGTGGATCCATGGTCTCCCCAGCAAAAGGTTGTAGTTAGACGACACATCCATTACTTGAAACAGAATACTGAATTCAGCAGGCCCCACCTGCAATGTGAGATATGCTTCTCCAATGACACTTCTTTGTGCCCCATCAAAAGCTCTAACTTTCACACGACTCTCTCTTATCTCTCCTTTGTTCACACCCAACTCCCTTAGCGTTGTGAAAGGGCAAATATTGCATCCAGAACCACCATCAATCAGAACTCGAGTCACAATCTTGTCACAACATTTGACCGCGATGTGAAGCGCTTCGTTATGTCCAACCCCTTCTGCCGGTAGCTCATCATCATGAAAAGAAACCTTGTTAGCTTCCACAACTCGTCCGATGGTTGCAGCTAGAGTTTCACTTGTGGTCTCTTTTGGGATACAAATCCCGCTTAATATTTCCATTAAAGCATTCCTATGAGTTTCAGAACTCATAAGCAACGACAAAATGGATATGTGGGCTGGTGTTTTCTTTAACTGTTCTTCAACTGAATAGTCCTTAGGTTGCATCTTCTTCCAGAATTCAGCAGCTTCGGCATCGGTGATATTTCTCTTCAAATTATGTTCCTTCCCAATAACTCCTTGATTAAGATCTCCTGGAGCATAACATCTCCCAGACCTAGTCATTCCTTGAGCCACAGCGGTATCGACCATCTTACCCATAGCTTTCGCTTGGTAATCCCATGGGACTGCTTTGGTGTCATACTCAGGCTTCTCGGTGATCAAAGTGGTTACCACAACTCTTGGCAAGTAGGTTTGGACAGTCAAAGGTTCCCTTAACTGAACTGTGATCACAGGCTGCACCGGAGACGTAGTAGCAACTCCTTCGACGTTCCAACCAGGCAAAATAGTATCTTCCAAGTCATATTCCCCTTCTAGTGTGACCATGTTGACTTCTCGATTCTCATGATTTGGCAAAGGGTTATTGTTCACATTCGGAGGTGCTGGAGTGCATTTTATAATACCCCTCTTGATCAGAGACTCTATCTGATTCTTCAACCCGTAACAGTCTTCCGTGTCGTGCCCTTGGATCCCTGAATGGTAAGCGCATCTCTTGTTCCCATCAAAGTTGCGAGGAATGGGATCAGGGAGTTTTCCTTCAACTGGCTGCAACACCCCCTCTGCCCTCAGTCTTTCAAATAACTGGGCATAAGGTTCGGCAATGGGCGTGTAGGTGCGAGTGTTTCTGGCTTCGAAATTTGGACGCGGTCTTGGCGCATACGCTGGCCTATTTTGATGGATTGGTGCTTGGACAGGGATATATGGTCTTGGTGGATTTTGGTGTGCCTGTGCTCGGGGTGGATTGTAGTGGGGTTGGGTATTATATACTGGGTATGGGATGTATGGAGCATGTGCAGCAATTTGAGGATTGTTGGGGTATTGGTGAGACGAACCTCTATGATGGTAGGTGATAGTTGAGACATCCTCCTTTTTCTTCTTGATGCCACTGATGGATCCCAATTGTATGGCCTTACTTGCAGCTTGTAACGCAGCCATGGACTGAATCTTCCCGGATTTGATGCCTTCTTCTATAAAGTCTCCCATTTTGACCAATTCGGCAAACTTTTGGCCCATCATCGACATCATCTTATCAAAGTAGACACCTTCTTGAGCTCGAATAAAGTATTTGGAGAGCTCACTCTCATCCAGTGGCGGTTGGACCCTAGCAGCCTCCGTTCTCCAACGTCTTGCATATTCCTGGAAGTCCTCAGAAGGTTTCATCCGTATGTTGGCTAGTGAGAACCTATCTGGAGTGATTTCAGTGTTGAATTTGAAACGAGTCATGAAATCCTCGGCCATTTCTTGCCAATCATGCCATTTGCGAGGATCCTGACGAGTATACCAAGTCAAGGCTTCTCCAGACAAACTTCGAATGAATAACTTCATCCTTAGCTTCTCATTTCTCCCCACACCGACTAACTTATCACAATATGCCCTTAAATGCGCATGAGGGTCACCTTTCCCATCAAATAGTTCAAACTTTGGCGGCTTGTACCCTAATGGCATGTCGATGTCGGGGTGAATGCACAAGTCATCATAATCCAAGCTCTCTGCTCCCCTAGTGACTTGCAAGCTTTTTAACGCCTTCCTTAGACCATGAAGTTGGGCGTTTATCGACTCATCTTCCTTCAAGCGAGCATCTTTCTCCATTTCTGCATATTGATCAACCTCGTACGGGACTTTAACCACGGCCGGGGTCGTGAAAGTAGGGGCTTCAACAGCACATATAGGTGGCACATATGGCTCATGAGGAGCGGCAACGTGTGCCCCGAATATCTGCTGCATCGCGGGGTAGGTGGGTATCGTATGAGCTTGTGGTGGATGGTCAGGAGTGGTCCTGACCATTGATGAGGAAACCAGCGGTGCTTGGCTATGAATAAGAACATGTTGGGTATGCCCAGGTAGTTTTGGTGAGTCGGTGGAAGGCAGGTCAGTTTTTGGAAAGTAGATAGGTGTTTTAAAGGTTGGGAGAGTAGTAGCCGAAAGTTTGGCCAAGTCTCGTACTTGTCGCAATTCCTCCCTTAGGGCTTCCAATTCTTGTGCCATAAGAGCTATTCTCTCGTCATTTTGAGCAGTACTTTGAGAACCTTCAGGGTTTTCCATGGGTACTATTATATTTGCAGCAGCGTCAAATTCTTCTCCGCTAGTCATCTTTCTTTTGGATCGAAGGTTGTATCGTGAGTCAGCCAGTTTGCGAGTCGACACAAATCAACGTTCTTGTGGGATTAATAATAACCAACATAAAAAGGAAGAACAGAAAAGGAAAACTATGTTAGTTTGGGAGATGTTGTAAGGAAAAGGAAATAATGTATATAGCTAATATGTAACACATATATACGCCAAATTGGCGACATTCAAGATACGTCCTAATATGGGGCCTCTTTTTGCTAGAGGTTAGCCTACGGTGAAATTAATTTGATGATAAATGATCCAACTAAACACATTCTGGATTCGGAACAACATAATTTCGTTGATAGAAAATGTCTTTAGTCGTACAATAGAGCAGTCGGGTAGGAAACTACATAATAAAAGCGAGGGAAGGGAAGGGCATGCAAAAGATGAGTCGCGTGACTCTTTGATGGAACACGACAAGGTACAAAAGATCAAGCTATGGCCAAGTTGGACCATCATTATCGTCATCGTCCCAATCATAGTATGGCCCTGGGCAGTATTCCGGAGAGTTTGAACCCGTCTCCGAATCTTCTATACGATCAATCTCCATGGATGCATACTCAGAATGGTCCACTCTTGCCGTCGGAGAAAGTCCATCTCCCATGACTTCGTCTTCTTCTGGATCCTCCTCAAGCTCCTCTTCTGGATCTTCCTCAGGGTCTTCCTCTGGATCTTCCTCGGGGTCTTCTTCTGGTTCTTCCTCGGGGTCTTCTTCTGGGTCTTCCTGTGGATCTTCTTCTATCTTTTGTATCAAATGATCCATGGAGCCTGGAACTATTTGATTATACATGGGTGTTGTGAGTTCCATACGAGGAAGTACCTCCTCTTTGATCCAGGTAGCCCACCGATCATCCGCAAAGCCCCTGAATCCCTCTGCACTGGGTTGGACCATGTGACTCACAGTGGTGCGCCATGCATAGTATTCTGGTGTGCACCATTTCTCATTTCCTATATTAGTCGTGATCATGTAATCCCATTCTAGCTGCAAATTCCTTATCCGTATAGCAGGGACTGAAACAAGATCATCCTCGTATAGTACCATGCATGACCACAGTGGCACGTCTTGGATAACTCCAAACTGTCGCATGACCCGGAGCGGTGCATACGGTTGTACACCTCTTAACCCGACCAGCTCAATGAAATATAAGTGTCGAGTTCTGACGAATGCTAACCCAGATACCAAATGGAACTTCCACTGAATGGAATCCCCAGTGAGATTTGTCAAAAATGTGCGCCACTCTTCTTCTCCGACTGGCGCGTCCCAATATCGGAGACGATCTTCGTGACTCTGGATCATATTGCGAGCGTCTATCGTATAGTCCATTTGTGGGGGTCGGCGGTAGAAATGCTCAATCGCCCAAACTTGTAGCAATAAGTTGCATCCCCCGAAGAAGTCATGACCTCTCGTGCATGCAGATAGTGATCGAAATACCTCAGCGAGTACCATGTGCACCAAGGAGCAGCCCCGCGGCGCAGCAAATAGGTCCACAACTACGGGGAGGATGTTGATGTCGATGAAATGGAGTCTCATTGGGAAAACTATCGCACCCAAAAAGGCCAATACAAAGATCTTCGGCCGCGCACTTATCCACTGCCTGCGAGTGCAAGAGAATTCCTCACGATATTCATCGAAACTCTCAAGTCGGCCAAATCTCCTGAAGAGATAGTCTAGTTTAACCTTTCCGCCTTCTACATTCCTCAGTGATGGAAAGGTGTGCAACCCCAGGAGTCTTAAAAATTCTCTCGCACTTATGGTTGATGGGCATATTGGTAACCTCCCCCTGATGGGCAGCTCTGTGAGTGTGCTGAACTCCTCCAGCGTGGGAGTGATTTCAAAATCCAAAAACTTGAAAGTCACTGTGCTAGGGTCCCAAAATTCCATCAACAGGATAAGGAGCATTTTATTTGCCTGAACCTTCATCAGCGATAGCAACCCTCCTAGATGTCTCCTGATTTCGGCTCCATGTGCTCTGTGGATGTTCTGCCACCAGTTCTGTAGGATGTGCGGTGCGGAGGTGACCATCTTAATGTTTGGGAGATTCCGATTGATGTTCATCTAAACAAGAAAAGTGTGGTGAGTATGTCTATTCCAAATCCATAATGTGTTTTAGTTTGGATCATTCATATCGACCTTCACTAAAATATGTCGTCAGGTGTATGACCTTCGACAAAAGGGCGGCTTCCTAATTGCGAAGACGACGCCTTGCATCGTCTCGCCTAAGGTGTATGCAACATGACCTATTTTCTAGAGTAAGAGTTTTCCCTAAGCGCTTAAGAGTGGACGGAAGGTTTGCGAGAAGGCACACTAAACTTATTGCACCAACTCTGAAGCTAAGGAATCCAAATGAAGGTTTGGGGGAGTGTGAAACACTCCCCGCGTGAATCAGTGTGTGTTAGTGTACGGCCGAGGACTCGATAGAAAGTGCGAATGACAATGTAGGAAAGCAGTAACAAATGGTGTTTTCAAACAAATAAGGAACGCAAGATTGGATTTGACTTGCGACCTTTCAATCAAAGCAATATATAGACAAATAATCAACTAACAAATAATCACAAACATCATTCCTAAACTCGATATATTAAGGTTAAAACCTAAAGTTTCCCCAGCAGAGTCGCCACTCTGTCGCACCCCTTTTCGAACTGGTCGAAATAGTTCGCAACATCATATGGTCGTGCTCTTTTGGTTTTTTGGAAAATATGTTTTAGAGTCGCCACCTAATTTTAAGGAAAACATTAGGAAACCAATTCAAATAAAACAAAATAAAATGAAATGTAGACTCTGTTTTGATTTTGCGAAAACCAGTAAGATTCTAGGTAAGGATTTTGGTTACTCGAGGGGAAGGTGTTAGGCATCCCTCAGAGCCTATCCGAAGATAGTCCTTAAACTTAGTTTAGGAAAATAAGTTATTGATAAATTATTCACTCGTTATTTTTTAATTTAGTGATGAGAAAATTTCATCAAGAACAAAAATACAAGGTATGTCATATGTATGTCAGTGAAAGATTTCAATAACGACATAGTTAGTATACAATAAAATTTAATAGGTAAGTAGGTAATAAACGAATAAGCTGGAAATGTAGAAAACTTATATATTGAAGATATAGATGTACGTTTAAAATTATGAGCACATAAAAAAAAAAAACCTTATCGTGAGCAATATATTAGAATGTTGAGTATGGCAACTCATTATAAAAAATAAAATAAAGGATGAGATGCAAAATATAATAATATGCGCGATTTGAGTAAAACTAAATACGAATAAATTTTAATAAGATAAATGAATAAATAAAATAACATGACATAAAGTAAAATAATATAAAGAATTCTAAAATTATGCAAAAACTTGTGATCTTATATGTGTCTAAAATACGTTCATGTATGTCATCGAAGTATATGAGAGTTCGTTATTTCTTTATGTATGGGCTAAAATAACAACAATTTTATATATGTAACAAAGTAATGTATATGTCGAGGTATAATAATTTATATTTTATAAGAAAAATGAATAACGTTGGTGAAGAGGAGAAATAGCGAAGGGAATAAGATAATTTATACAACAAAGGAATATATCAAGTACATAGAAAACTTGAATTGTGTATTTTTATGTGTATATAAAGCACACATGTATATAATATTTATAAGAATATGCCGTGAATCAAATAAATATATTTAAAGGGTGAGAAGATCTCGTGAAGATATATGTTAACGCCATGTAGGAAAATAGGCTTATGTGAATTAATCAGAACTCATATATATTTCAAATATGAAAATTTATCGCTTTATTTATATACATAAAATAAAATAACATAATAATATTAATAATAATAAGAGATGAAATGTAAATATAGCAATATAGGATAAGGAGTGAAGATAATTTGAGTAGAGGTTTAAATATGGTTTCAAGGAAAGAAAGGGAAATAAAGAACGTTAAAATATTACGTAAACGTATTGTCTAATATGCATTTATTATGAAGTAAGATATATCTACGAACGTTGTTCAAAATATACGCGGTTTCACTATTTTATTTAAGGCGATAAAATAACAATAACTATACGTTGTAAATTGATAAGATACAAAAATTTGTGTTTCGATTATAAGCAACTAACATTCAAAAAGATAATAATATGGCTTGCGCAAAATAATATACCGAGTGTAGAGAAAAATAAAATATATATATACCTCATATATGACGTACACGTTTACATACCTTGTATATTTTGAACCTGTTAAGAAAAATCTAAAGTTTTGAAACTTAATAAAAAATACTTGAGTCATATTTGATTTAAAATGATATGATAATATCTTATAAAGAAATTAACCAAACAAGACTAAGATAGACCAAATATATATTATGTTTTTTTTTTTAAAATCAACTAAAGGAGTTTAAATTGACTCAAATGGTAACATTATATTGTATTTTGAGAAAATTAATTTTAAAACCTCAAGGTAGCCTAATTATGGGATTCATTCTATAATTAATTTTATTAATTCTAAGGTCAATGTTCGTTACGATGAATAATCCATTCCTAAAGATGACTATCTAGGCCTTTGGTTAAAAACATTTCTCTAAGGACTTTGGCCTATCTTAGAAGAACATTTTAGAATAATTATTATGAAAAATTGTCAAGACTATAACATCAACACTAGATTCGCTAGCAAGTAAACTAATCACAAAATAATCTTCAAACTAAAAGAAAGTTAGCTAAGGTATTAACATTCATATAAAAGAAGATTAATCGATTAGTATCAAAAGAAATGTAATCAAATGGTGATGGGGAAGGCCAAGAGACGCCGACTCCTAATTTACGAGACTCCGAGCGCGGTGGCGATCCTAATAGCTGTTGACCCAATATTTGAGCCGAAATGAGTCCCAAAATAGAAACTCCAGCTCTTGTGTTGTGCAGCAAACTAAGGACTATAACGTCAAGGATTCCGGTCACCACTTTCTTCAAAAACCCGAACTCGAAGCCGAAAGAAAACAGAAAAATAGTTCCACTGTACTGCTAAGAGTATGTCTTTTTTTCAGATTATTTTCCGTCTCCTCTTTTCCTCTTGCTTTGGAGTGAAAACCCAATCGTATTTATAGGCAAGATCGAGATCCATTTTGGGGGGAAATCCACCAAACGAAATTCGAAAAAAAGATTGGAACTCGAAGTGAAACAGGGGTGTAGAGGTGAAAAGATGGAAGAAAAGTAGTCTAGGGCCACTTTTTCAAATCGATTTGAAAGGATGGAGACGTTTTGGAGGTGATGGATCGCTGCTTCCCCACGCAAATTCCGGCGGATTTTGGTGGAAAGAAAAGGGGAGAAGAAAAGTTGCAGGGCATGGAGGTTTCTTCTGGGAAAGGGAAGAAAAGGATAAGGTTTTAGGAGTAGGAGCATAGGGTGTAGGGGCGTGCGAAAGCTTCGTTGTTTGCCCGTTTGTTCGTTTGTCCGCCGGTTTAGAAGCAAAATCCGGCGGACCTCTGGAGGAAAGATGAGGAAAAGGAGAAGTATTGGTGAGGAAGAAAGGGGTGGCTGTCTTGTTGGAGAAGATGGCCTAAATTAATCAGGGCCGTCCGATTATTTTGATCGGACGGCTGTAAATAAATCAGGAGATAAAATAAAAAAAAAAAAATATACCTGAATTGATGTGGTCCATTGGATTAAAATTTCAAGGGTTGAGATTATGGATGAAGAAGCACAATCCATGTGCTTGCCTACGTGGCACTCATGGATTGGCTAATTTGGAAGAACTTGGATTGCCAATTTTCACTTAACTAATCCTATTTAAATTATAACCAATTATTTATTAAATAGTCCTATTCATATTAAGAAAATTATTATTTTGCAAGATTAATTATTTTCACAAAATTGGTCACTCTTAACATAAAATTAGCATGGGTTGATAATAAAATTAATTAACCAGGCTCCCTTTTCGAAAAACGTATGAAAATACTTATTTCGATAAAAAAAAAATATTGTTTAATCAAAATCGACTTGACACTTTAAGATGATATCCATCTGTCGTAAACTTCTCAAAAATGATGAAAATTCATATTTTGATCAGTTTTTTTATCAGAAATAATATTCGTAAAATAATTGGTCGAACCATAATGAGAAGTTTTATCAATAAAAAGAAAATCGACAACAATAAAATAATTATAATAGCATTCTTGATAGTAAAATATTTCATACCTTATAAAAGTTTTATCATTCCTCAAAAAAATCTTTTCCTTTCTCTTGATTTTTTTTTTTGGTTCCAAGTTCAACTAATTTGAACATGGAGAGTCAAAATTAGAAATTTAAAATTTAAAATTATTAGAGAGCCAAAATCGGGAGGAAAAAAAATGAAAAGTACAAAATATAAAAAAATAAAATAAAAATAAAAATCGATTACTTTGTAGGATTAAGTTATTTGACAAGAATTAAATAAAAATTAGTATGGATTAATAACGAAGTTAGATTTGTCAAACTTCTTCATTTAAATAACATAAGAAGATATTTACTCGTAGAAAATGAGGAATCATGTTCGATAAAAATTGAAATAAAAAATGAAACAAAATAAAAAATGATTGAGTACTTAAAGTGATATTTGTATGACATAAAATTCTCAAGCATGCTAAAAGAAAGTAGTAAATAATATATTTAAAAATATATATGTGTATCTAATCTTTGTAGGAAATACTATTCATAAAAAAAAAATGTTTGTTGAACAAAAGTGGGAAAATTTTATCAAAATACTAGCAACGATAATAATAGTAATAGTAATAATAATAACAAAATTTTATAATAATAACAGTAGTAGTAGCAGGAGTGAAAAAAAAATATTTTGTAAAAGTTTTTTTTTTTTTTTTCTATTATCTTTTTTCTTTTCTCTTTTAAATTTAAATTTTTTTTTTAAGAAATTAGACTAATTAAATACGGCGAGCCAAAATTGGGTGTCAACAGGCATAACTTCTGGATTCAGCACAATTGCAGCCAGGGCAGGGCATCAGTGCATCAAATTCATCCCATAGATTTCGCAATTTTGAAACATATTCAGCTACAGACATAATTCCCTGAGCTAGAGTAGTAATTTCTCTGTGCAAGAAAAAAATCCTCGACCCATTCACAGTATCAAACCTCTCTTTTAAATCTAACCACACCTTATGCGCATTTGAAGCATAGATGATACTACTCAATAAATCCTTTTCAACAGAATTCATGATCCAAGATAACACTACTGCATTCACCTTTTCCCACTGTTCATGTAAGGATGAATCAAATTTATCTTTGGTATGCTTACCATCAACGAGCCCTAATTTGCTCTTTCCTAACAATCCTATAGTCATAGACCTACTCCACAACGCATAATTTTCAGATTCAATTAATTTCACTGAGATTAATGAACTACCTGGTGTATCTGTCGGAAACAAGTATAAGGGATGATTATGATCAATTTCAATTCGTCCCGGGCTCCGTAGTGTTGACAAGTTTGGTGCTGCATGTGCATTTTCAGCTGTCGACATTCTTCTTCTGATTTCTAATTATGAATTAGACTCTGTTCAGCTAAAAACCCACTTCTCCAAGCTCAAATTTCAGCTTGATCCTCAATTCTTCAACCACTTCTACGTTCTACCTTCAGCTTCTCCAACTTACTTTCTTCGATTTACCAGCTTCTTCAAGCTTGACTCTCTTTAGATTTCAGTTTCTCGAAAAAACAATTCCCTTCATCCTTCAGATCAGATTCGTACTAGGATCAGTAGTGTGGCTCTGATACCATGTCAACTAAGGGATCTGAGTTGAAGGGAGAAGAAACGACGGAAGAAGAATTGAGAGCTTAGTCTCTCTCTTAGTCTTATTTCAATAATGGAACCCAGTACATGTACACACATATATATACAATTGTATTTAACATGTGTCAAAATACTATTCACTAACTAACTCTTAATAACCTTCTAACAACTCTTAACTACTTCTTAACAAACTCTAAACTACTCCTTAATTCCATTAGCTTGCATCTAATCTACTCAACATGATTAAATGAATTGGAGTTGGGTATTTAAAATTGGGTCACAAATTGACTCGATTGTGCTGAAATTGAAAGAAATTATAAAGGATTTGACCAAATTTTAAACAAATTGGATAAAAAAGCCTATGATTTAAATAAAATTGGAGGAAAATGAATAAGTTTCTATTTAATTAATAATCACAATATGCACATTATTGTAAATAAGTGAACCATATAATAAAATTTATTAAATAATAAGATATTTACATAAATACATATATATACATAATATATATTAAAATAAATATGTGAAGTCTTTGAACATATGACAATTCTTATTTTTTGAATTAAGTAAGATGTTAAAAAATATGTAATGCATTTAAAATGACGACGACAACAACAAGACACTTAGAAATGTTGTTTGAACTTTTTGCCTTTATTAAAATACAATGCTTTAGACAAAATCATTTTTTCACTACTTTTTTAATTTATTATTTTATCTTTTATTTTTTAGTATCAATAGTCACTTTTGAATTGGAATTAGAATTTTTTTATACTTAGAATTCGCTCTTGATTTAGAACTATTCTATATAAATAATTATCTAGGCTATGAAGAAAAATAATTATTATTTTTCTTATATTTAAGACTTTGAAATTAACTAAAATCTGATTATCAAATATTTTATTAATAATAGTACGTAATATAACAAATTTAAAAAGAAAAAGAGTAACTAAAATTATGTTGAAACATTAAACTACCCCTTTTATATTTAAGAGTCTTTTTTTAAAATTAAATTTTAATCAACTATTATTCAACTCCTAACTATTTCAACTCCAAATTATTACTTTATATATTCATAAATTACTAAGATATCTCTATATTATACATAGATAGTTGATTTTCTCATCTTTACCCATTTATAATAGATCATATCGCATCAAATTAATAACATTTATTTAATTTTGTTTATATGAATATTATATTTATTTTAATGTCAAGTACTATATATATATATATATATATATATATATATATATATATTTAAATTGACATGATATTAATATAATATAATGCCCACGCTTTGCGAGGGGTTACTATACTAGTAATATAATAATACTAACAAAAATAATAAAAATAAAACTCATGATAATAAAAGTAATTAATAAAAATGAAAGTAATTTATGAAAAATAAAAATAAACAAACAAATTTTGTAAATTATGTATGTTAAAATTATGCAATTATTTAGATAAAATTAAATATAAGCCCGACTTTGTAAAAAGTATCAAAATACTTATTTAATCAAATAGCCATCTAAGATGAATTATGTCGGTCAAAATTGAGTATCAATATTCTTAATAAACGTTACTGGGAGTAACATTTTAAGCATAAAACGTACTTGTAAGTAATGTATTATAAAACGTTACTCATAGATATGTTTTACACTTAAAACGAACTGCCAATAACGTTTATTCATTTAACACTATCACCCCTATCAATTTTGCCCGTTAAATTTTTTAAATAAAATATAACCTAAAATAGCACTAGAAATACGTTTATACTAGTTTTATAAATTTTTTAAAAAAAGTATTATTTTAATAAATTAATTTAAATAGGAACTTAGTTTCTGGTCGTAGTATTCATTGGCAACTCTATGCTAGCAATTGCGTCGTACTTTATTACTTTAAAAAAGCCAATTATGTAGTAATTACGTGGAAAAGATAGGGCACAGGGCAATTGACCATTCCAAAGACTTCAACTTGCTGTCGGGTCTTTTTGTTTTTGAAGCTAATGACCGGTGAAATGGGTACCATGGATCATCTAGCAAGACAGCTGTCAGTACTTATTCTTCTTTATTCGTTTTTGATGATGATGGACAGTATAAAAAAGGGAGCCAAGAAAAGAAAGACTCAAGTGGAGTCAACACCCATCATTTGCATTAAGCATATTGTATTTATTAAAGTGTGTGCTGTGCTCTCTGTTGGAAGAATCTGAAAATGGCGAACGTAGCAGTGGAATTTCTTGTAGAGAACTTGATGCAACTGCTGCGGGACAACGCAGAGCTGATTCTTGGTGTTAAAGAGGCAGCTGAAAGTCTGCTTCAAGATCTGAATGATTTCAACGCCTTCCTCAAGCAAGCTGCCAAGTGCCGCAATGAGAATGATGTTCTAAAAGAACTGGTCAAAAAAATCAGAACGGTCGTTAACTCAGCTGAAGATGCTATTGATAAGTTTGTTATTGAGGCTAAGCTTCACAAGGATAAGGGAGTAACCAGGGTATTAGACCTTCCCCATTATAAAAGAGTCAGGGAGGTTGCTGGTGAGATCAAAGCTATACGAAATAAAGTCAAAGAGATCAGACAGAATGATGCCATTGGTCTTCAGGCACTTCAAGATGATGATTTATCTGCCAGGGGTGTCGAAGAAAGAAAGGTATCACATCATTAAAACATTTTTTTTTTTTGTTCTTTGTGGATTCTATGTATGTTTGTATGTAGCATTTTTGATTAATGATGCCAACACTCTTCTTTTTGGCCTCTTAATTACTTGTTCACATTATCTAATCTTTATCTTGTTGATATTAATTTAAAGCCTCCAGTGGTTGAGGAAGATGATGTGGTTGGATTTGACGAGGAAGCAGATAACGTAATCAAACGCCTTCTTGGAGGATCGAATCGTCTGGAAGTTGTTCCAGTGGTTGGTATGCCTGGTCTCGGCAAAACCACCCTGGCAAATAAAATTTATAAGCATCCTAAAATCGGGTATGAATTTTTTACTCGTATTTGGGTTTATGTATCTCAATCATACAGGAGAAGAGAATTATTTCTCAACATCATCAGCAAATTCACTCGAAGTACCAAACAATATCATGGCTTGTGTGAGGAGGATTTGGCTGATGTAATACAAGAATACTTGGAAAAGGGAGGAAAATACTTGGTTGTCTTGGATGATGTATGGTCCGATGAAGCTTGGGAACGTATTAAGATAGCTTTCCCAAACAACAACAGATCCAATCGAGTATTATTGACCACTCGAGATTCCAAAGTCGCTAAACAATGCACTCCCATACCTCATGATTTAAAATTTCTGACTGAAAGTGAAAGTTGGATTTTACTGGAGAAGAAGGTTTTCCACAAGGATAAGTGTCCTCCTGAATTGGAACTATTTGGACAGAGCATAGCAAAAAAATGTAAAGGATTACCCCTTGCCATTGTTGTTATTGCAGGAGCACTAATAGGTAAAGGCAAGACATCTAGAGAGTGGAAACAAGTGGATGAGAGTGTGGGTGAACATCTCATAAATAGAGACCAACCCGAAAATTGTCACAAACTGGTGCAGCTGAGTTATGATCGTTTGCCTTATGACTTGAAAGCATGCTTCTTATATTGCAGTGCATTCCCCGGGGGCTTTCAGATCCCTGCTTGGAAGTTAATCCGTTTGTGGATTGCTGAAGGATTCATACAGTATAAAGGCCACCTATCTCTTGAATGTAAAGGAGAAGACTACTTGAATGATCTCGTCAACAGGAATTTAGTGATGGTAATGGAAAGAACATCTGATGGTCAAATCAAAACATGTCGTCTTCATGACATGTTGCATGAGTTTTGCAGGCAAGAAGCTATGAAGGAAGAAAATCTTTTCCAAGAAATAAAGCTAGGATCTGAGCAATACTTTCCTGGAAAACGAGAACTATCCACCTACCGTCGCTTATGCATTCATTCCTCAGTTTTGGATTTTATCTCTACAAAACCCTCAGGTGAACATGTCCGGTCATTCTTGTCTTTTTCTTCAAAAAAGATTGAGATGCCATCTGCCGACATCCCAACCATACCAAAAGGCTTTCCGTTGCTCAGGGTTTTGGATGTAGAATCCATCAACTTCAGCCGCTTTTCCAAGGAGTTTTACCAGTTATATCATTTGAGGTATGTTGCTTTCTCATCTGACTCAATCAAGATTCTTCCTAAACTCATGGGAGAACTTTGGAACATCCAAACCATCATAATAAACACGCAACAACGCACTCTTGATATTCAAGCAAACATATGGAATATGGAGCGACTAAGGCATCTGCACACTAACTCTTCCGCTAAATTGCCTGTGCCTATTGCTCCAAAAAATAGTAAAGTTACTTTGGTAAATCAAAGTCTGCAAACTCTCTCCACAATTGCTCCCGAAAGCTGCACTGAAGAAGTGTTTGCAAGGACTCCAAACCTGAAAAAGTTGGGCATCCGTGGGAAAATAGCTGTGCTTCTTGATAATAAGTCTGCTGCATCATTAAAGAATGTTAAGAGGCTAGAATACCTTGAGAACTTGAAGCTGATAAACGATAGTAGTCAGACAGGAAAATTACGCCTTCCACCTGCATATATATTTCCAACAAAGTTGAGGAAGCTGACTTTATTAGACACCTGGTTGGAGTGGAAAGATATGTCAGTATTGGGGCAGTTGGAACACCTTGAAGTTCTGAAATTGAAAGAAAATGGGTTTATGGGAGAGTGCTGGGAGTCTACTGGTGGTTTTTGTTCCCTACTGGTGCTGTGGATTGAAAGGACAAACTTAGTTTCTTGGAAAGCATCAGCTGATGACTTTCCAAGACTTAAGCATCTTGTTCTCATCGCCTGTGAAAAACTTAAGGAAATCCCAATTGGCCTAGCTGATATACGCAGCTTCCAAGTGATGGAGTTGCAAAATTCCACCAAAACAGCAGCAAAATCTGCACAGGAAATACAAGCCAAAAAACAGAGTCAAACTCATGAAGGGACTAAAAGTATTGGGTTCAAGCTTTCCATATTCCCTCCTGATCTCTGATTGCATCTGGATGTGCAGTTTTCCTTGACAGGTCAGTTAAAGCATTCCCTGACATAAATTAGATTGGTTAATTGCTTGTTCATAGTTTTTGGTGGTTTGTAATGTGGGTGATGATGCTCAGCTATTTGCCTTGGCACTTTATTTTGGTAATTGGGACTCCTGGAAACTACTGTCCGACTGTTCTCTATCTTCCATATACTATGTAGCAGAACTGACAAATCACGATTTTTTGGCTATCCAAAGTAGTATTAGTCATCATGAGATCATGAAATTCTTTATGAAAGCAGTTAATTTTACATAACACAGGTAACAAGCTTATGTTGCATAGCCTTCCTCTGACAAGCTTCATCAATTAGCAATGTTACACCGATATGAAAATTACCAACTGCTTTTTGTTCTTTTGCATTTTGGTTTTCCCTTTTGGTACTTTTCAAGTTTGTTGCTTAACCCGTGGGTTGTGATGAAGTTGTACCTTTCTTGGCAGGTTTTCAAACTACAGTGTACTTTATTTAGAAAATGAAAGCTGATTATTTTGTTATTGTGCAGGTCTTCAATGAATCACATTTCATGAGGCTGATGCCCTAGCTTGGATAAAGAGCCTCTATCTATCAAGTGTTTTCATAACTCTTGAGTCAATGTCTGTCTTTCATTGTTATTGTCTTCTTGATTGTTGCTGAAGTTGTATGTTTTTTATTTTGTGGTATGTTAATCTGTAAGAACTACAATAACAATTGATCTATTATGTAGTCTTTGTCTTCAGAGCTGTGCAATATTATAAGCAATTATATATATATATATATATATATATATATATGGAGGTTCTACGCTTGGATATTGCTTCGTTTGGAAGCTGACAATATTATGAAAATACTTTCTCCTATGCCTTCACCAGGTGATATTGGAGGTCACTCGAAGCAAAGACGGATCCAAGGATTTGAGCTTGTGGTTCCTATTGAGGTGTTTATTGGGCTATTGGTAGAATATTTTTACTTAACAATTCAACTTATTAGTTATTAATAATTATTATGCTCGTTACTAGCTGTTCTGGGACAGAGTTAGGCCTGCCTATTGAGGGTAAGGAAGGCGCGATCATGACCTGTAAAGTCAAGTCATGACATGTCTGTATGTGCATTCTATCCTCAATCAGTATATAAGATTTGAAGAAGAAAACAAGGAGAATTTGAAGGGTTTCGCCAGAAAACTTGAAGAATGAGTGGTTCCCGGTTCGTAAAGTGTGTCACCGTCGGCGATGGAGCAATTGGTAAAACTTGCCTATTCATTTCATACACCAGCAATACATTCCCAACTATATGTCCTACTTGCGCTTCATGATTGTTTGACTTGTCATAACCACAAATGGAATTTTTGGGTAGTTTCTGTAGATTAAAGTTCTGCTGATGGACTATTCTTATTTGATTACTGGGATTTTAGGGAATGTGAAAATCATTGCAGCATAAGCCATTTCTAGACCAGTCTTCCATTTTCCTTAGTTAAAACAACATATCAGGCTTTACAGAAGATCCAGCCTCTGAACTTAAAAGTGAAATTTCTAAAATAGAAGCATGTGTGTTCTCTATTTGAAGTCATAAAAGGGTGGAAAACATTGAACTTTAAATTTATGCTCTTGAGTTAAATAAGTTCATTTGTAACAATAGTAGCTGTGGATCCTTCCTTTCTCATTCACCAGACTCTAAATGTGATTGCTATGTCGCAAACAGGATTATGTCCACAACTTTGTTCGGCAATTTTAGTGCAAATGTGGTTGTGAATGGAAGCTCTATTAGTCTGGGTTTGTGGGATACTGCAGGTAAAATGGACATTTGCTACCATGTTTCTTTATCTTATTGTGGCGCGCATGCTGACTACTCCTACTGTTTGATTTGACAGATCAGGAGGATTACAACAGATTTAAGACCCTTGAGCTATCGTGGAGCGGATGTTTTTATACTAAAATTCTCTCATCAGCAAGGCCAGCCATGAAAATGTCTCCAAAAAGTGCAATGTCCTTTCCGGAATTAGATCTCTAACTTCCAGTTTTTTTGTTTTGCCTGCTCACATAAATGATTACGAGACTGAGGAAATACATGTGATGGCTATCTCCCTCTTATCCTGAAAGCAGCCCATGGAAGACTGTGGCTTGCTTAACTTTTACTGTAGTCATTTGATTCAACTTGTTAGAGAAAGTACCAATAAGCTTGATTCTTCGGACCACTTTTTATCAGCAAGAATTGGGTAAAGGATGCCTAAAAGAGAAAAAGATGAATGAGATGTATGGTTAGTGATATTCCACAAGTTGCAGGAACTAATACATTTTCCTTTTGTTTGTTTAATTTCAGTGGCTTCCTGAATTGAGGCATTATGCACCAGGAGTTCCAATCATTCTTGTTGGGACAAAGCTAGCTTAGTATATCATCTTTACTCTGGTTTTATTTTTAATTCAATTATCTATTGTCTTATAGATATCTCTATGTGATTAGAGTGGTTTCTTCATTTGTCTGCCATAACTTTAAGTTTCTACTTATTTTTATTGGACAATTTTCTTGAACTGGGTTGCATCCTTCATATTGGACATCTTGCCTTGTATGCATGGATGAGCTGTGAAATATTAGACAATCCTTGAAAAGACTTTATTTACACACTCAATCATTGCTAGCTACGTCAAAATCTGTTACATTTGGCAGAAGAATTGTTCATAAATGTTCTTACTCTGCTATGTTGAAAGAAATTGTTCTTCTGTCTCTAAAATTTGTAGTTGGTGTCATCTAAATTACAAGTTAATCATTCCTTTCTGAATCAGTTATTTGTCTATTCTTTAGAATTTGGGTATCAAATATATTTATTTGCATCTTGTTTTCTCCTCCTTTTAAAAGTGGAGCCTATTGTTACTACAAGTAGGCAAAGTAATTTAGTGGTATAGAGATCTAATAGCTAGAAGTATATGATGATTCTACAGACATTTGGAGCTTTACCAGTTGTTGAATTTGTATGAGACTATCTTGTAATTGAAAGACAGATGCTTCACATAGGATAATAGACTGCCAATTTGAAGTTGCTGCTATCTACTGTCAGAATTATGAAAGAATATTGTGCAACCTCCATGACTTCTGATTCCAGATGAATCTTGCATGAAGCACCAATATTGGTTGAGTTTCTGTGCTTTCTGTTAAATCAGAATTACTCGTAAGAACTACTTAGGGTGTCAACCTTATTAAACCAAAATTATCTGTAAGAACCACTTATGGTATCAGCCAGGATTTTATACAATTTGGAAGAAACATTAGTGTTCAATGACTTTATGGATGTGAAATCAAACTGCTTGAGAGATTGAGGAGACCTTACCTGTCACAACTGAAATTTGAAGGAGATGTAGTGTTTAGTTGAAGTTCCATTTCTGCAGGACACCCAATGCTTTATGGTTTTAAGTTGCTTACCTAACCCTTGCCTTTTGAGAAGTCACTTACAGAAAAAGTCCATACATTTCCAAGCTAATAAAATAACTGGTCTCTAAATTGGAATTAAGGTATGTGTACCATTGCACCAAGTAATTTTAAGACTATTCTATTCATATTCTGAAACATGTTCTCTGGACTCTTAAACAGTCTGATGTTTACTTTGTCGCATCATTGAAATTCAACAATATATAGGGTTGATGAGAATAGTACATAAATAATGAGCTTAAACAGTGATGTTTAGTTTATCTCATCATTGAAATTCAAGAATATCCAGGGTTGACGAGAGAATTACATAAACTCTTTTTACTCAAGCCGAAGCTGAGCGAGCGATGACGGCGCGAGGGGGTCCCTTTTACTTGACTCTTTAAGAGTTAGAGTGAGTGTTTCCTAATATAAGAACAACACTTTTCCTTTATTTTATAGATGAGGGAGAAATGACTCTTCATTTCCCTTTACTTGATTACCCCCACATTTTCCTTTTTCTTTCAACCTTCATTTCCTTTTAATCTTCATTTTTCAATTTACACTTATTACTTAAACCCAACAATCCCCCACATGAATAGGGAATGACCCTTGTTTATAACATATGCATGAAAAATATGTGTGATCCATAAGTAAGGATTAATTGCATCTTGATAAGTAGGTTTCCCTTTGAACTTTCCATAGTAAACATATATCGAATATACTTAGTCAATCGGTAAATGTGATATCTTTGAACCGTCGATCTTTGTTGTACACCTAGACAACATAAGTCACACAACTATGTAAGTGTGAAGTGTAATCTGCTTCACGGACAATCCGGTAAGGCGAGTTCTCTATGCACAACTAACCCTTAAACTGGTTTTGGTTCTCATTTTTTGTCCATTTCAGCCATGAACACTTCCTGGTTCATAAGTGCATAGAGAACTGGCCTTACCGGATTCTCCTTGAAGTGACTTACACTTCAAACTTATATAGGTGATTTTTAAATGTGTTATCCTATAGATACACTATTTGATATACCCTGTATCAAACTTAGAAACCATTAAAAAGCCATATTACTTTATTCTTGTTTCTGAACATTGTCTTATCATCAGAATGGACCTTATTATAGTTTTGACAATGTTCAACCATCATCAATGGCTTTGTTTGATCTCCTTGAACCTAGATCTTGGAATCTGTCCGGTCTTCTAGGTAGAGTTACCGCCACGATGATTTATCCTCGGGCATAGTTCCATTTTCTTTGATGATCTCTCAACTCCCTCTCTAGTTAGGCCTTTTATAAGTGGATCTGACACATTATCCATTGACTTTACATAGTCAATTGCGATAATTCCACTAGAGAGTAGTTGCCTAACGGTATTATGTCTTCGTCGTATGAGACGGAACTTACCGTTATATATAACGCTCCCAGCTCTTCCTGTTGCCACTTGACTTTCGAAATGTATGCATATAAGAGCCATTGTTTTGGGCCAAAATGGAATATCTTCTGAGAAATTCCGAAGCCACTCAGCTCTTCACCAGCCTTGTCTAAAGCTAAGAACTCAGCCTCTATTATAGATCGAGCTATACATGTTTGTTTGGATGATTTCCATGATATTGCTTTTTCACCAACGGTAAAGACGTATCCACTTGTGGACTTAGTTTCAGTTGACCCATTAATCCAGTTTGCATTACTATATCCTTCAACAACTACTGGATACTTGCTATAATGCAAAACAAAGTTTTGAGTGTGCTCTAAATACCCCAAAACTCGTTTTATTTCTATCCAATGATTTTGGTTGGGATTACTCGTGTATCGACTCAATTTACTTAGAGCACAAGCTATGTCAGGTCGCGTACAGTTTATGATGTATATCAAACTTCCCAACACTCTCGCATAATCTAATTGAGACAGACTTTCACCTTTATTCTTAGCAAGATTAAGGTTTCAATCAATTGGGTTTTTTGCACTTTTGTAGTTTAGGCACTTGAATTTTTCTAGTACCATTTTGATATAATGAGATTGAGACAATGCTAGACCTTGAGGAGTTTTGTGAATCTTAATTCCTAATATCAAGTCAGCAACTCTTAGGTCTTTCATATCAAACTTACTAACAAGCATACACTTAGTAGCATTTACATTAGCAGCGTCGTTACTCATTATTAACATATCATCCACATTCAAGCAAACAATGACAACTTTATTTAGAGTGTTCTTAATATAAACACATTTCTCACTCATTACTTTTGAAACCATTTGACAACATTGTCTGGTCAAATTTTGCATGCTATTGTTTGGGTGCTTGTTTGAGTCCTTACAAAGACTTAACAGGTCTGCATACTTTCTTTTCATTTCCAGGAACTATGAACCCTTCTGGTTGCTCTATATAGATTTCTTCCTCAAATCCCCATTTAAGAATGCTGTCTTGACATCCATTTGATGAATTTTTAGACCGTACACCGCAACTAACACTATTAACGTTCGAATTGACGTAATTCTCGTTACCAGCGAGTACGTACCAAAGTAGTCAAGACCTTCATGTTGTCTAAACCCTTTAACAACAAGCCTCGCTTTGTATTTGTCAATAGTGCCATCAGCTTTCATTTTCCTTTTGAAAATCCATTTAGACCCTAGGGTTTATTTCCAGGCGGAAATCAACCAATTCCCATGTATGATTATTCATTATGAATTCAATCTCACTATTGACTACCTCTTTCCAATATTGTGCTTCTGAAGAAGTCATAGCTTCTTTAAAGGTTCGAGACTCATTTTCTAACAAAAATGTTACAAAATCAGGTCCAAAGGAAGTAGAGGTCCTTTGGCATTTGCTCCGCCTTGGATTTTCCTCATTATGATTGTTGACACCCAATTTTGACCGACCCATAACATATTTTTACATCGCCATTTGATTAAATAGGTATGTTAAAAACTTTTCAAAATAAATGAGTTTATTTTCAATTTATTAAATAATTACATATTTAATATTTTACTTCCGAAATGTGTTCTTTATATTATTGTTTTTTATTTTTTATTATTATTTACTTTATAAAAAAAAGAAAAAAAATCATTATTCTAGTGAGTAATAGTAGTAGTAATATTTTAATTTTATTATTCATATTATTATTATTACTACTTTCACTATTTTTTTAATTAGTAATATACACATTGTACTATTTTTAGTGACATCTTTTAAGTCATTTTTTTTTATTCAAAATGATAATTTTAATATGTTTAGTATTTTTACATAATAATTTTGGCATGTATTACGTATTTTTGTCACATAAAGATTACTATTCTAAGTGTCATATATTCTTAAGTGTGTATTATATTTATTATTTAGATTTTATCCCAATTTGTTCAATTCGTAACCTTCTTAATCAAATTCATTTCAATTTAAATCAAATCCTTGCGATTTTATTTCAATTCTAGTCAATTCGTTACAATTTGTTTCAATCCTAATCAAGTTTTGCCAATTTTATCCTAAATCAAGTCAATTCGTGGCTTTATTTTAAATACTCAATTTTAATTTAATCCTATTCGTTCATCACATGTGATCCAACGACCGTAATTTAACCCCTTATTTTCCATTCTTACTAAAATAATACCCTCTAAACCTAATTTTCCCCCCACTTTTCCCTCTCCCAGCCGCCCCCCCTTCTCTCCATTTCTCTCCTCTCGCAGCCGCCCCTTTCTCTCCCATTTCTCTCCTTTTCTCCTAGATCCGGCAGCCCCCTTTGCTGGAAAAACCATGCAGCCGCCTCCCCTCCAAGTTCCGACGGAATCTCATCGAAAACAACACCAAGGACCCTTTTCTCACTGCTGCATCGTCCAAGCGACCCCTAGGGCTGCCGCCCTATTTCTTCCTCTCTTGGCAACATGTCCACCACCATGCAACCCTCAAACCCGCCTGAAAACAACCACCCCAAATGACTCCAACTCACCTTGGAAAACCCAGACACCAACGACTCCGGGGCTGCCGCCCCTATTTCTCCCTCTCTTGGCAGCGCAGCCACCACCAAATACCCCCACCCGGCGTCGGCGAAAGCAAACAACAACCCCTCTCCATTTCGACCCTCAAAATCCCCCGAAGCAGCCACTAGTCGGATCCTCTTCCTCCCTTCGCCACCAGCAAAACCACCAACATGCGGCAACAGTAACAAAATAACCCCAAAACCCGTCCTTTCCAGTGAGTGGGTCAAGAACAAAGTCTGATCGAAGGTTTAATTCAAACTTTTACGGTATTATCTTCTCAACCTTCATTCTATTTTCTACTTTATGTTTTACTGCTACGCAAATTAGTGTATGGCCGAATATTTGAATTTTGAAAGATTGGGTGATTTTTTTAGCGGCAATCAGTGGATGTAAACGGTTTGACGACGGATTTTGTGAATCCTCTGGTGATTAGTACTGCATGACATACTAATATTGTTATTGATTAATATTTATTTACATTAGTTAATTTTTGACAAAGTTTCCTTTTGGGTTGATATCTTGTGTGGATTGATTATGGTAAGATTGAACTATTGTAAATTATATTTTATTTGATTAATTATTTTTATTTATTAGTTATGGAAAAAAATTTCCGTTGATCTCTTGAATAGGTTGTTTTAAGTAATCAATTTTGATAAGATACTACTGGAATATTTGATTTCTGCTGATTTGGGGTGAAATTGTTGGGTTAATTGATTTATTTTTGGGTAATCAAACTAATTGGTCTTATTTTATTTATGGTAAACGGTAATTGATTTTCTTACTTTTTTTAGATTGTTTATCTCTACTATAAAAACCCTTGCTCAGACACTCTTCAAGAACAGAGTCAACACTCCAAGTTCACGAAAAGAAAACATAACCCTCCTCTGCTTCATCTCAAAAAAAAAAAAAAAATCTGCTCTCCCACAACAAAGAAAAAATTCTATTTTTTTAATCTTTCTGCTAAATTCGAAATAAAAGTCCGATCCTAATCATTATTGGAATACTCGGTAAGTTTTATTCTCTTCTTCCAAATCATATTCTTGAATTTTCTGTTTACTTCGTTACCTTTATTACATTTTGGTACTGCTAGCTCTTATAGTGTTGCAGATCTTTTCTTGAAGGACGTCAAGAGTCGCCTTGAAATGGGGTGGACTCGAAGTAGAAGTCTCTGAAGATTTAATTTATTATCACTCTTTTTCTGTATTTCATTTTCGCAAAATGGTGTAATAAAAATAGTGAAAGTTGGGGATCTAGTTAAAGGGGGAAGGGAATTATTTGTTATTTATTTTTTTTTATATTTGCCAAACTAATTTGTGTTGTGATGTGCTCCCATAGACAAAAAATCTTAATTTAGGATTAAATAAAATAAAAGAAGTTATGCTTAGTTTAGTTTAAAAATAACGAGTATGTTGATATCATTGTTCTGATTGGTGTTCTTACAAATCACGTTTTTAATACTAAAATATTAGAAATCATGCTCTAAGTTATTTTCTACCTACTATGTGTTTAAAATCGTGCCTACAAGAGTTTTTTTTGACATGTTTAGTAATTATACTCATAGGAATTTAATGGCTTTTGTTTAGAAATCATGCTTTAGGTTTATATATATTTTCTAGAAAAACATGTCAATAGGAATTTAGATAATGAATGCTATGTGCCTTTTAGAAAATCATGCCTATAGGAAATAAAATTGTTTTCTTTTGATTTTCATATATTAGAAAATCATGCCTATAGGAAATAAAATTGTTTTCTTGCCTATAGAAAATAAAATTGTTTTCTTTTAAAATTTTCATATGTTAGAAAATCATGCTTATAGGAAATGAAATTGTCTTCTTTTAAAATTTTCATATGTTAGGAAATCATGCCTATAAGAAATAAAATTGTTTTCTTTTAAAATTTTCACATGTCAAGAAATCATGCTTATAGGGTTTTCTCAATTCTTAATATAATATAATTGTCTTTTAATAAATCTTAGAATATATTTAAACATATGTCCATAAAGTGTAATACAATCATATCTTAGAACTAAAATATTCTTACAAGTTTTAAAAATATTTGGACATTGTTTTGCATACACCGAGCATATCACTTTGCACCACTTATGTGTGCTTTTAAGCATGTTAATTAAGATGAGAGACATACTTGGGATCTATGTGTTAATTACTCGTCTTGTCTGTTTTGTATTGACGCGGAGTCTAACTAGGAAACTTAAATTTTACTCTAGTCTAGAACTTACCAAGTTAGAAGTCTAACGTCTCTTGGACATTAGGAGGGATGCTAGACATTTTAGGAAACATTAGATTTTTTTTCCCTTTTTCTTTTAGTGCGCCTTTAAGTTAAATGAATAAATAAACTTAGGAGGGGTAGGGGTAAATAAGACCCTCAGATATAATGACTCAAACTTAAGCTTTAATAGGAAAGAACCTTGGTTTTCGTCCTTGGGCTTAATAAGCCTTGTGAAGCTAAATTGACAAAAGAAATCTTATTTTTGTCTTCCGAAATAAAAAGCCGAGTAAACTAATCCGAGTGGAATAATAAATCGCTTAGTCTTTAATATTTCTTTTGAGGTATTTCCCTAAATGCTTGGGGTAGATAATTATTTAATTGCTTAACTAGTTCATTTAATTCCTATTTTATTTTATCACTTAGAATTAATTAGAATAATGATAAATATGAGATCCTATTTGTAAACCCCCACATACTGTGAGATACAGTCAGGACCCACATTTGCGGACCCTGAAAGGTGCTTAACACCTTCCCTTCGAGGTAATTTGAACCCTTACCAGTTCTCTGGTAACTTGACCCTTAGACTAAATTTTTTAGGCTTAGAATAGTGTTCTAATGCACCTAGAATCATTAGGTGGTGACTCTTCAATATTTTAAAATCCCAAAAGAGTCGTTATCACGACGTCGTCCAGGTTTCCGTCTTTTCGCGAGAAAAATGGGGCGCGACAATGATCACTCTCCTTTGTTTCTTCTCGAGGCCGTTTAGTTCCTTCATTAGATGATTCATGTTCTTTCTTATATGATATATTATTTCAAAGAATTTAGCATTATCTGATTCGATTACCATATTAACATGAATGTCAGGATTTTCTGACTTATGCACCAGAAATCGATATGTTTTACTGTTCAAGGCATATCCTATGAACACACTATCAATCATCTTCGATCCTATTTTTGTCCTTTTAGGTTTAGGAATCTGGACCTTAGCCAAACACCTTTCAAATATTCAAGGTTAGGCTTTCTCCCTTTCCATTTTTTATATGGAATAGATTGTGTTTTACTATGGGGAACTCGATTGAGTATTCGATTAGCCGTAAGGATAGCTTCGCCCCACAAGTTCTGGGGAAAACCAGAACTAATTAACATGGCTTTCATCATCTCCTTAAGTGTTCGATTTTTCCTTTCATCAATTTCATTGGATTGTGGTATGTTAAGGGCTGTTGTTTGATGAATAATGACATGTTTCGAACATATTTTCTCAATAAGAAATTCATATTCTCCACGCCTATCACTCCTGATCATTTTGATCTTTTTGTTAAGTTGTGTTTCAACTTCACTTTTGTACTGTTTGAATGCTTCAATTGCCTCATCCTGACTGCTAAGTAAATAAACATAGTAGTATCGTGTATAGTCGCCAATAAATGTTATGAAATATTTCTTTCCACCACGAGATGGTATTGACTTCATGTCACAAATATCTGTGTGAATTAAGTCTAAGGGATTTGAATTCCTTTCAACAGACTTATAAGGATGCTTAACATAGTTAGATTCCACACATATTTGACATTTTGACTGTTTGTTTTCAAGCTTTGGCAATAGATTCAAATTACTCATTTTTCGCAAGGTTTTATAATTTACATGTCCTTAATGTGAATGTCATTGATCATTTGACTCAAGTAAATAAGAAGAAGCCTGAACTTTATTACTTTCAACAAACATTACATTCAGTTTGAAAAGGCCTTTAGTAAGGTAGCCTTTTCTACATACATATCATTTTTGCTAATTACAACTTTATCAGAAACAAGAACACATTTGAATCCATTCTTGACCAAGAGACCAATAGAAACTAAGTTCTTCCTCATTTATGGAACATGACAAACTTTGTTTAGAGTCACCACTGTAACGCCCGGTAAAATCATCAAAATACCCCTAGAGGGAGGGTATGCGCGTAATACATCTTCGAATGCTCGTATGGAAAATCTGAGGCCAGATTTGTGATCAACACGAAAAATCGAGTGGAAAATGGTCTCAATCAATTTTTAGAGCGACTCAATCAAAAGATAATTTTTCGATCTGAGACGCAGAAACAGTGTTGGTGCGCGACAAGAGTGCATCGCGCCTTTACCACGGACCTGCACTTATATTTTTCTAAAAATATTTGACGAGATTGGAACAACTCGTTCAGAAACCTTTTGGAGAAAATACACTATGCGCGATCAGTCCGCGTCGTGGAATGGGCTATCTCAAAGCTGAAAAATTCTAAATTTTACGAGGGGCATTCTGGTCTATTCCCAACCCCTCCTAAACTCTATACACAATCCAATTAAGTCATTTAAGCGTAAAAAGGATTTTTATACCCCATTCTAAGTCATTCTAAGTCCTTGACAAAGACTAGGGCTAGAGAGAAGAGGAGGAGAGAGAATGATTGAAGGATTCAAGGGGGAACTAAAAGCATGAGATTGTTCTCTCATTTTCCCTATAGATGGCCATAGATGAGTTGGTGGTTTAAAGAATCTACATATATGATTCTTGATTAATTATATGTATTTTCTTATGTTGATGATCATCATAAACTTGTTTTCTTGAATTGAATACTTTTCATGAGATATTGAATAAACCTACATGTTAATTTTGAAAGCATGCATGATTGAACCTAGGGATGGAGTCTAAAGCCTTGGGTTGAGTATGTTGAGTAAAGTCTTGATGTGAGTATGAGATTGAGTTAATTGAGCTTGATGATCCTATGAGTCTTCATAATTGAGCTTTGAGTTCTGACTAAACAACTTCTTCTAATTGATGATCTGAGTTCTTGAGTCCTTAAATGAGAATTGAGTTAACCGAGATGAGTTGAAGTCCCTGAAATAATATAGGACCCTGGAGTTTGAGTTAATGAGATAATGAGAGTCTCTACGAGGCTAACTTGAGATAATTGAGTAGAGATGAGAAGTCTTATGGGCATTGAGTCATGGGAGGAGTATCGAGCACTGAAATGAGCAAGAGTAAGAGCAAGTCCAACTCGCACTCATTAATTACGTCACCAAGCGTAGGAGTGGAATAAGTACACTAGAGTCGGATAAGTTCTCACCTTAAGGGCTAAGTTCCATTAGAGTCGGACAAGTTCTCACCTTGAGGGCTAAGTTCCGTTAGAGTCGGACAAGTTATCATCCTACGGATTAAGTTCTATTAGAGTCGGACAGGTCCTCACTTTATTGTCCTGAAATAATAGGACTTGATTGGTTAATTGTCCGGATCCATCATAGATTTGAGTTGTCCTTTACCCCAACAAGGTACTGGATGGGTGTGGCAATAACATCGGTTCATTGTACAATCACTGGATCATAAGTGATTGTTGTTGGATAAGAGAAACTCCTAGAAAAGTTCCTACCTTGAGTACTCTGAGTCGACTCGAGTCGAGTCGAGTCGAGTTGATTGATTGATGGGTTACTTGTCTAATCTTTACTCTTTCTTTAGATAGACATGTGACATTCTGATTTGGTTATTATTATGAGTTGATGTTATTTCCATATTATTCTACCTGTTTTTGTTTCATTTAGCTATTTTACATACCGTACATTCCACGTACTGACACCACTCAGCACTGCATCATTTCATGATACAAATACATGGATTAGGGATCGTCAACAGGTACATCTTTGAAGATCCAGGACGTTCATCTTATTGGTGAGCCTTCCCTACTCCCAAGGATCCACTATTTATTTCATCATGCTTTTGAGTTAGACTAGACTAGTCTTTTATTTTGAATTTGGTAGTCAAGGGTCTGTCATTGGCACCACTTGATTAGTGATAGTCTTCATAGACGATAATCAGACGTTGATGCTGAGATTGTGAACTAGTTCTTTCTACTAGTCTTTATTATTAATCTATTATTATTTGAGACATTAGATGAGGTGAGTCAATCTATTTTCTTTTACTTCTGCTGATCTGTAGAGTTGTTGGATTGAATGGATGGGATGAGACCAAGTGGTTCGCTTAGGGACTAGCAATAGCCTCTAGGTGCTGGCCATGTCTTGGGTACCCTCTCGGGGTGTGACAAACTTGGTATCAGAGCACCAGTTCAAGTGTCCAAGGGAGTCTATGAAGTCGTGTCTAGTAGAGTCTTGTTTATGGGTGTGTTGTCGACCGCACTGTATAAGTAGGAGGCTATATGGGACATTAGGAATTGTTACACTTCTTTCTTATTCCACTTTATGCGATAAAGTTAAACTCTATAAAAGCTCTCTTCTAATTCGTGCTCTACGCGTTGCAGAGTTACGATCATGCCTCCAAGAAGAGCTGTTAGAGGAAGAGGGCATCTTTCTAGACGGAAAATCTGAGCCCCAGGATCATGACGAATCCATAGGCCTAGCTATCCCTGCTGAGCAGCTCCCACAAGCTGAAGTCTAGAATACTGAGCTTCGCTAGGCTATCCAGACTTTAGTACAGGCTGTGACAACATCTCATACTGGATAAAGAGTGGGTAGACAAGATGCTCTAACTACATCCTGGGTCCATGAGTTCTTGAGGATGAACCCACCTGAGTTCACAAGGTCTACACCCAATGAGGACCCAAAGAACTACATTGATGAGCTATTGAAGGTGTTCCAGGTAATGCATGTGGCCGATGCTGATAAAGTTGAACTGGCTGCTTACCAACTCAAGGGTGTGGCCAGACTATGGTTTGACCAATGGAAGAAGGGTAGAGGAGAGGAAGCCCCATTGCTAGCTTGGGCAGTGTTCGAGGAAGCTTTCTTAGGGCTCTTCTTTCCAAGAGAACGAAGGGAGGCCAAGGTAAGAGAATTTTTGAAACTAAAACAGGGCTCCATGACTGTGCAAGAGTACAGATTTAAGTTCACCCAGCTATCTCGCTATGCTCCGGATATAGTTACTCACATGAGGGGGAGAATGAGGATGTATGTTGATGGACTAAACAGAGGGCCAAGGAAGGATGGGCGAGGAGCTATGCTGGTGAATGACATAGACATCGGGAGGTTGATGACTTATGTGTAACAAGCTGATAAGGAGAGGCAGCATGACAGAGAAGAGTTTAGAAATAAGAAAGCAAAGACATCCATCCACGAGGTTGGTAAGAGAGATATTAGGAATGAGAGCCGCCTTCAAATGGGGCCTTCATCTAATAGTGCGCTCGCACCCAAATATGGACAGGGGTCTCATAATTTTAGAGTTCAGGGATCTCAGTCACAAGCAAATGTGGCCGAATGGGTCACCTACAGAGGGAATGTCCAATGTGGTCCTACAAAGCCCAATCATATGTGCCAACACCACCAGCTGATGTCACTGCTATGTTTGAGTCCCCACTATAACATTGATTGGTTTGATTCAGGTGTCGTATCTTTTGTGACCCTCTCCTTATTAATGAGTTTATCTTAATTGATTGAGCTGACAGTGACTGCATCCTTCCCGTCCACCATAAAGGTACCATAGCTAATCTATTTGAGATGAATGTGAATCATTCCAATGTCATCTCATGCATGAACTTTCCATAGGCTTGTTATGCCATTGTGGATGGTAGGATTGAGAGTATCAAGTTTCAGATGTATAATTGTGCTTATTCTTGCGCGGAGAGGTAATAAATGTAGGTTTTGCCAAAGGGGGAGATGATAAGTTCCTTTGGGTCCAAATAGTGAGGTTGATAGTAGTAGCCTGAGAAAGAGGGTAGATGAGGAGGAGTGAATGTATCCTTATTATGACATTGGTGTTGTACTTGTGTCATGTAGGGATAGAGATAGGGAGGAGGGGAGAAATGAGATGTTGTGATAAATAATAGATAGGTAGAAGTAAATTAGAGTGTTCTAGAAAAGAATATGTTGGTGTATCTTTGAGGGAGAGCTCATTGAATGGTGAAGGTAGAAGTGCTTAGTAGGCTTGAAACTTCTCGGATACAGTTGAAGTGGTTAGATTGATAGGCTTAAATGTGTGGTTATTATTATGTGAGTATTGATGACAGACTGTTGAAGACTTTGTGATGAGGTTTTCAAGTAAGCATAATGGGGTAGTAAAAAGGACTAGTTATCTTTTAGGTACAGTCCTCGTGGAAGTATAGATCTGAGTATTGAGTATTAGCCTTGGGTAAATGTGAATATCTTAGGGATGGCACCTTGAGGTTCAAAAGTAGGCTTGAATGAAATAAAAGGATATGGATAAGTAGGGAGTTGAATAGGAGCTATGAGCTTAAGTTGATGGAGCAGAGGGCTATAGAGAGGGGCACAATTGATCGCCAGATTCATAAGTTGAGAAACAAATGGATAAATTAATTCGTTGAGGAAGCCACATAGGAAGCTGAGGAAGAGATGAAGGCCAAATATCCGCACCTATTCATGCCAAATGATAAGAGTGTTGAAGGTAAATTCCTTACCCTTAACTAAATTGATTGATCTATTCTTAATGTGATTTCCTATTCTTGAGTCTAAGTAGTGTTGATTGAGGTCGAGGAAGACTCGATAGGACGAGAGTATTGAAATGAGTCTTGAGTCTATTCGTGCCTTGATATCCACCTTTACTCATCATTCGAGGACAAATGATCCCAAGAGGGAGATGATGTAACACTCGATAAAATTATCAAAATACCCCTAGAGGGAGGGTATGCACGTAACACATCTTCCAATGCTCGTATGGAAAATCTGAGGCTGAATTTGTGATCATCATGAAAAATCGAGTGGGAAAATGGTCTCGGTCGATTTTTAGAGCTACCCGATCAAAAGATAATTTTTTGATCTGAGATGTAGAAGTAGTGTTGGTGTGCGACAAGAGCGCATCACGCCTTTGCTGTGGACCTGTACTTATGTTTTTTTGAAAATTTTTAATGGGATTGGGAAAAATCATTCAGAAACCTTTTGGAGAAAATACACTATGCGTGACCAGTCTGCGTCGCGAACTGCCGAAGCTGAAAAATTTCTAAATTTTACGAGGGGAATTCTGGTCTATTCCCAACCCCTCCTAAACTCTATATACGATCTAATTAGGTCATTTAAGCGTAAAAAAGGTTTTTAAACCCCATTCTAAGTCATTCTAAGTCCTTGACAAAGACTAGGGCTTGAGAGAAGAGGAGGAGAGCGAAAGATTGAAGGATCCAAGGGGGAATTCTTGAAGGTGATTATTGATAGCTTCATCCCAGGTATGTGAGGATAAACTAAAAGCATGATATTGTTCTCTCATGTGCCCCATAGATGGTCATAGATGAGTTGATGGTTTAAAGAGTCTACGTACATGACTCCTGATGGTTTTTCTTGAGAATTATATTAATTATATGTATTTTCCTATGTTGATGATCATCATAAACTTGTTTTCTTGAATTGAATACTTTTTATGAGATATTGTATAACCCTACATGATTAATTTTGAAAGCATGCATGACTGAACCTAGGGATTTAGTCTAGAGCCTTGGGTTGTGTATGTTGAGTAAAGTCTTGATGTGAGTATAAGAATTAATTGAGCTTGATGATCCTATGAGTCTTCATAATTGAGTTTTTGAGTTCTGACTAAAACGACTTCTTCTAATTGATGATATGAGTTTTTAAATGAGAATTGAGTTAACTGAGATGAGTTAAAGTACCTAAAATAATAGAGGACCTTTGAGTTTGAGTTAATGATATAATGAGAGTCTCTACGAGGCTAACTTGAGATAATTAAGTGGAGATGAGAAGTCTTATGGGCATTGAGTCATGGGAGGAGAATCGAGCATCAAAATAAATAAGAGTAAGAGCAATTCCAACTTGCTCGTATTAACTACGTCGCCAAGCGTAGGATGGACTAAGTCCGTTAGAGTCGGACATGTTCTCGCCTTGAGGGATAAGTTCCGTTAGAGTTGGACAAGTTCTCATCCTATGGATTAAGTTCCGTTATAGTCGGATAGGTCCTCACCTTATTGTTCTGAAACAATAGGACTTGATTGGTTAATTGTTCGAATCCATCATAGATTTGAGTTGTCCCTTACCCCGACAAGGTACTGGATAGGTGTGGCAATGACTTCACTGGCCCATAAGTGATTGTTGTCGGATAAGTGAAACTCCCAGAAAAGTTGCTACCTTGAGTACTCTGAGTCGAGTTGAGTTGATTGGTTGATGGGTCACTTGTCTAATCTTTACTCTTTCTTTAGATAGACATGTGATATTCTGATTTGGTTGTTATTCTGAGTTGATATTATTTCCATATTATTCTACCTGTTTCTGTTTCATTTAGCTATTTTACATACCATACATTCTATGTATTGACACCACTCAGCACTGCATCATTTCATGATGCAGATACAGGGATTAGGGATCATCAACAGGCGCATCGTTGAAGATCTAAGACGTTCAACTTATTGGTGAGTCTCCCCTACTCCCGAGGATCCACTATTTATTTCATCATGCTTTTGAGTCAGACTAGACTAGTCTGTTATTTTGAATTCGGTAGCCATGGATCTGTCATTGGCACCACTTGATTAGTGATAGAGACTTCATAGACGATAGTCGGACGTTGATATTGAGATTGTGAGCTAGTTCTTTCTACTTGTCTTTATTATTAATCTATTATTATTTGAGACATTAGATGTGACGAGTCCATCTGTTTTCTTTTACTTCCGCTGATCTGTAGAGTTGTTGGATTGAATGACTGTGATGAGGCCAAGTGGTTCACTTGGGGACTAGCAATAGTCTCTAGGCGCTGGCCACGTCTTGGGTATCCCCGGGGCGTGATAACCACCTTGCCGGATGTCATCTTTAAACATATTTTGCCATAACCTTCAACTTTTGCTGTGAAAGAATTTCCCATGTAAATGGTGTCACCAGGTGCAACAGTGGCATATGATGCAAAGGCTTCTTTTACATTACAAATATGTGAAGTGGCTCCAGAATCAAGCCACCACTCCTTGGGGTTTCCTACCAAGTTATATTGAGTTAACATGACACATATGTTCTCCACTTCTTCATTCTTCTCAATCATAATTTGCTTGATTCTTTTTCTTTTGCTTCTTTGAACAGCGGCAATCACCAGCTGGATGTCCAACCTTCCCACAGTTATGACAATTACCCTTGAACCTCTTTTTAGGCGGATTGCCTTTTGGTCCAAAGAGCTTCTTTCTTTTTTT
Source organism: Solanum rostratum (assembly GCA_029948455.1). NCBI lineage: Eukaryota > Viridiplantae > Streptophyta > Magnoliopsida > Solanales > Solanaceae > Solanum > Solanum rostratum. The sequence goes on from CM057055.1 coordinate 53,170,600, forward strand.
AGCATTTGGTCCTTCTTCAATAATATTTTCCCCGGCTATTGTTGAGTTTGTTTGTGACCTTTTCTCTGCTGCCTTGTTGTCCTCTTCAATTCTCAAGCATACGATGAGATCTTCAACAGTCATCTCCTTGCGTTTATGCTTCAAGTAATTCTTGAAGTCCTTCCAAAGTGGGGGTAACTTTTCAATGATGGTTGCCACTTGGAAATCATCATTCACAACCAATCCTACATTAAAGATTGTGTGAGAATTGAGAATGAATTTAATATATTCAAACCAGGTTTTAAATAAACTTATACCTTCTGCAAGGAGATCATGAATTATAACCTGCAACTCCTGAACTTGAGAAACAACCACTTTATTGTCTACCATCTTGTAGTCTAGGAACTTTGCCACAATGAACTTTTTCATTTCGGAATCTTTAGTTTTGTACTTCTTTTCCGAAGCCTCCTAAAGTTCCTTGGATGTCTTCATGTTATTGTACACACTATACAGATCATCTTGCAAGCCACTCAGAATATAATTTCTACATAGGAAATCTGAGTGCTTCCAAGCATCAGTCACAAACATCCATTCATCATCTGAAATTCCTTCAGGTAGTACATGAACACTCTTATTAATGAACCTTCGCAGACTTAGGGTAGTCAGGTAGAAGAACATCTTTTGCTGCCATCTCTTGAAATCAACACGGGAAAATTTTGCAGGTTTTTCTGCCGGTGGAATTGCAGGTGCAACATTTGAACGATTTGCAAAAGATGTTGATGCAACATTCATTATTTTAGTATTAACTTCATTCGGATTAGGCATTATTTGTGTCACAAGTAGACAAACAATTTAGTATGTAAATAACTAAGCAATAAGACTGAATTAGAATGTTACTGATTTCTATCACAACCATACAAGAGACTAAAGAAAAATTAATCAAAATATAAAGCAATTTGAATCCACTGAATACACTGTGTGTCCTTGAGGAATTTAATCTCCTCAATGTACCTGAGGTTATCAATCAATCACATCATTTGCCAAAGCCGAAGCCGAGTGAGCGACAACGACGACAGCGATGGCGCGAGAGGGTCCCCTTTACTTGACTCTTTAAGAATTAGAGTGAGTGTTTCCTAATATAAGGACAACATTTTCCTCTATTTTACAGATGAGGGAAAAATGACTCTTCATTTCCCTTTACTTGATTACCCCCACATTTTCATTATTCTTTCGACCTTCATTTCCTTTTATTCTTCATTTCCCTATTCATACTTATTACTTAATCCCAACACATTTAACTTGTAGTATCTTGTATAATCCTTATTGGTTCAATTGAATGTCTCTGGTTCATTCTCTGTTTAACTCCATTTTTTTTCTTCCATTTTGGGCTAGTTCCATTTCCTTCCTGTCTTCTCTTGTAATTTCTCGTGCTTCTGTTTAATGGAGTTAATTGTGCTTCAACTAGACCTTCAAGAGGACAAGCAATTCTTTTTAGACCATCCGGGTGCAGTACATATTACCACAGCTCAGATAGACCAACTTTAACATATTTCAGCAACAGTAGGGAATTCTTTATTTTTAGACCAAAATGGTCAAGTTTGAGGGGGCTAGTCTTCTGTCATATCTCATTTCCTGCTTACTTTTAAAGGGTGTAGAGCTGAAAAGGTCTATTGGTGCTGCAGCTTACATTGAATGTAGTGCAAAAACATAGCAGGAAATTTTTCTATACATATAAATATGACATGATCAAGTTATAAGTCACCTCGTTTCATACTTATTTTGCAAAAGAAAACTGCAGAATGTGAAGGTTGTTTTTGATGCGGCTATTAGAACCACCCAAGTAGAAGAAGAAAAGAAGAGAAAGCGCCACAAAGCCTGCTCTATCTTGTGAGTTTGCTGAAAAAGTGGCTGTAGAAAGGAGATGTAGACTATTATCAATCTCTTCCTACTTCAAGTAGTGCATCAAATTTGTTTACTGACTGGCAGTCTTGACTAAGTACACTAGGAAAGTGTTGACCTTGCTAGTGATCGAGATATGGTTTGGGTTCTAAAGCGCGTTCTGTCTCTTTCTGAATTAATTCTATATGATCTGTGTAACATTTGTAAGATGATTTTTACTGTCTTGGAATCTGTTGTAGGCTATTCACCACACTAATTTAGATTTTGCAAAAGTTTGGACGTGCTATTAGCCTATTATCATTGTGTTAAATCTCTTAGTTGTAATGTATGTTGCTTGTATATATTGAATAATTTCTGGTTTTTTGATTGGAAGACAGGCTTATGCAAGTTTCCAAAACAATAATGCTTCAAGATGGGGGTTGAACTTTGAGGTGGAAAGAAGTATCATCTATAGATTTGAACAATTTGACAGTATATTGAAAGTTGTTTGCAAACAATTAGTACACTACATTAAACTATTCAGAATAACATGTATTTCACGAATGACTTGATAAGTTGCAGCTATTTGTAGATGTTGATTGTATGGTTGACGATTTATTTGTGGTGATGGTGGAGGTGGTTGGTAATAGGAAGTAACTGTGAAGGTTGTTGAGACTTCCAGAAGTTAGTTAAGTAGTTAATAATATTAGAAATATATATTTAGTTAAGTTAGTTGAGATCGAGATTATATATTATGTGCATGTGTGTGTATATTGAACTCCATACATTCTTGTTGTTTTTATATCTTCATCAAGTATGAAATAAAATCCTCTTCTTTTCTCATCATCTTCTACATTTAATTTTCATACAATCATATCGGCTGTCCTTGAAATTAAGAAAACCTTCATGGTATCAAAGCTCGTGATCGAAGACTTATTACATCGAGGCATAGTTCAATCAAACTTTTTTAATTTTTTAAAATCAAAGTGTGAAAGAATAGCTTCCACAATATGAGTTTGAAGGAAAAGATAGCATGACAACAAATGATATTCATGTAATAGAAAAAATTACTCAAGGGGTTAACCGTGTTGGCCATTCAACTAAATTCAGTAATGATGGACTGCCTATAATACAAATTCCACACGTATTATGCCTACGAGTCAAGTTCTGGATTATAGTCATCCTTTGTGTTTGAGTTTTGCTGATATTAGTGGAGTGAATCTCATTTCTTTTCAACTTCTTGGAATTGAGAATTATGCTTTATGGAGCAGATCAATAAAATTAGTTCTACTTGGACGAAATAAAATTGAACTAATTGATGTTACATGTACTAAGAATGTTGTAAGTATAGAATTAAAGAGTCAATAGGAAAAAGTTAATAGTATAGAGTTGTCATGGATTCTGAATTCCTTATCTAAAAGTCTATTGAGTAATGTAGCATTTGCTTCTTGTGCTCAAAGTGTGTGGATTGATTTGAAAGATAGATTTGATCATATAGATGGTTCAAGAACCTTCAGCCTACATAAAAAAATTGTTACTCTATGGGAAGGGGCTGATTTCGTGTTTTTCATTGTACAAAACTTACAAATCTGGACGAGTTTGAGGTTGTAGTCCAATCTCCTGAGTGTAGTCGTGAAAGTCAAAAGGTTTTGTTGATCATTTGAATAGGAAGAAGCTCTACCAGTTACTTATGGGTCTAAATGAGTCATATATTCAGGCAAGAAGTCAAATTCTTCTAATGAGTCCGATTTCTAGTGTGAATCAAACATATGCTATGGCGGTTAATGATGAGTGTCAAAGATCTGCTGCGTCTAGTAGTACAAGTATGGGGCTGAATTCAATAAATGCAACTGGGGTTGATCCTTCGTGATTTATTCAAGAGCTAGTAGATCCTATTCCCGCTAAAATAATAACAAATTCAAGAAAGTTCTAGTATTATTTGTGAATTCTGCAAGTGTAAAGGTCATACAAAGGATCAGTGTTACAAAATAATTGGATATCCTTCTAATTCAAGTCAAAGAAAAAGGTATATAATGATGAAGGTGATGTTGCTTATAATGCAATGAGTGATCAAACAAATGCAAGACCGGATGCATATACTCATGTGCCTGATAATTCTATTCTTGAAAGTGTTAACTATGATTATAATACTTATGTTCATATGTCATCTAAAGTAAAGTAGGTAGTGAACCAGTTATTGACCAACATCAGTGAACTAAATGAATGTACTAGATAGTTACAAGGAAGCATATTCACTAGACATCAATACTACCAAATCCTATAAATGCTTAAGCAAAGTCAAGATTGTGAGAATATAGAAAGAGGACATAGTTCAAGCTAATGCAACAGGTAAAGCTCTCTAAGTTTCTGAAAATGATAAAATGAGGATGATAGATACAGGGGCCAAAAAATCATATGGTATCTAAAATTGGTGTGCTTATAAAGAATTCTGTGAAAAAACATAAGGATCCAAAATCAGTGCATTTACCTAATGGTGAAATATCCAATATCACTCACATAGGATCTTATTTCATTTCTCCAAAGAGTATTATTACAAATGTAATTCATCTTTCAAAGTTCAAGTACAATCTGTTATCAATGAGTAAAGTGACAAAAGAGTGGGGATGTTCAGTCATAGTTTTGTGTTCTCGGTGAGGGAGATTGGTAAGAAAGATGATGGGCTATATTTGCTACTCAACCATCTAACTAGAAGTCAGTTGCAGAATATTTCATGTGTAGTAAAAGGTGGAGCTACTAGTCAATTACAAATAACAAAAAAAAAAGATATAGAGTTGTGGCATAAAAGGCTAGCCCACATGTCATCTCATATATTGAACATGTTATTAGCTGTTAATATTGAAGCTATGAATAATTCTCTAAACAGTTTAGTATATGTCCTTTTGCAAAGCAAACAAGAGATCTCTTTTCAATTAGTAGCATTAAAGTAGTAAATGTTTTGATTTGGTGCACATGGATGTTTAGAGACCATATAAACCACCTACATTTGATGGTAATAAGTATTTTCTTAATGTAGTTGATAATTTTACTAGAATGACCTAGTTGTTCTTGTTATAAAATAAGGCAGATGTATGCATGTATTCGTAATACTTTCTATAGTTTGTTCATACTAAGTTTAAGAAATTAATCAAATAAATAAGGTCTGATAATTGAATAGAGTTAAATCTGAATGTGCAAGATAGTTTAAAGATAAGGGCATAGTTCATCAAAGAACTTGTTCTTATACTTCACAACAAAATAAAGTAGCAGAGAGAAAACATAAACATTTGTTAGAAGTAACTAGAGCATTAAAGTTTCAAGCTCATATCCCTCTAAAATACTGGGGTTAATGTATCATTGCACCAGCATATCGGATAAATAGAATGCCTAGTAATGTGTTAAAAGGTCAATCTCTATATGAGAGGTTATATGGTATAGGTCTATTTTGACAATTCTAAGAGTGTTAAGGTGGTTATATTTTACTAAAGTATTATCTAAATCTGATAAGTTGGCTCCAAGGTCAAAAGCATGAGTTCGTATAAGCTACTCGGAGACACAAAAAGGATACATTCTTCTTCTGTTGTCATCTCATAATTTTGGATATAATATTTAAGGAGTCAGTATTCTTATTTACTTATGTAGCTTTTCAGCAACATATTGGTCCATTTTTCAACAATATAACACCAACATTATAAAGTCATGCTGAGACCTTTGGACAAGTATCTAATATAAAAACTCCTGGTGGTCAGCACTCTGGGCAAAATATGGAAGATTGTGAATATAGTGCAAGTCAGTCATGATGCTTAAGGTGATCAACTGATAGAGGGTGATATAACTGAAACATAACACCCTCAAGACAGGCCTAAACGGATGATCACAAGGAGATCCTCAAGAACAGCTCATCCACCTGTGTGGATGAAGGATTTCGTTTTATTGAACAGTATTAAGAATGTTCCGTTTCCCTTAGCTTACTATGTGAACTATGACCACTTTTATCTGAGTCCTATCAAGCATTCATAGTACTAACATCTACTCTTAAAGAATCTTGTCTTGCATAATATACATAGTGAGATGTGTTGTATAAGAAGTATATGATTTTGTATAGTACCTACAGATAATAAGAATATAAATGAGTGGTAATATCAAGGAGTTAGAGTTTTAGGTAAAAGGAATCCCTTAAATAATTATTTGAGGTTAAAGAAATGGCTCTAGTAGCACCTTGCCCTTTCGTAAGGTTTAAACTAAGTTTCACCTTTTGAATGGGACTAAGAGTGTCTAATTTGCTAATTATGGAGTATTAAGAGGTTTTAATGCAAAATGTTCATATATTAAGTTATGGAGTCAAGAAAATTGCGAGACAAAGGTTGACAAAAGTTACCGTAAGCTTCTCTAAGAAATCTTTCCTAACTTTGGGTCAAATGTCTCAGACCATTTCCCCCAAATTATGAGGAGTTAAAGGGGCCATAACTTATCAAATCGAAGGTCTATGAGTCTAGTTTGAAATGCACAAAACCATGTATAAATCTAACTTTGAAGAAAAGAGTTATGACTATTTACCATGGACTGTTCAAGTAGAAAACTAGGTCTCAAATCACGTAGGGTCAAGAAAAATTATAAGTCAATGATCCAACATTTTAATACCCCAGAATATTTCTTTTCTTTTCCAAAATGGTGAGAAAACTGAAGAGAGGGATCTGATGAAGTTTTTGAGTGATTTAGGTATGTTTTTAGAGATTTCTACCATTCAAGTTCGCCCCCATGCCTAGAAATGTGTTCCTTACACTTTGCAATCATTTTCCCCTCCTATTAGTTGCGTTTGGAGTTATTTATGAAAGATAATAAATTATTGTTCTTGCTGGTTTTTCTAATTTTGCAATTTGTTTACTAAGATAATAATCTCTGGGCTCTTTTATGATCCTTTTTACGAAGTTCTATGAACGTTTTATCATGTTAAAGCTATAAAATAATGTCGATTTGTGCTCAACTATGAACTATTTAAAGGTATGTATATGTAACGACCCAAACCGGGGCATAGGGGTGACACGGCGAATAAGAATCCGAAGGTCCCCAAACAAGCGTCATAGATCATGTATGCACTTCATAGATTCAAATAATAAACAATAGACCAGCATCAATAAATAAAAAGGGTAATGGGAGTAAGGGACAAATCATAGTTAAACGTGGAAGCTCAACTTAATAGTTCAAAACATAATTGAAGTAAAGCAGTAGTCCAAACACACCTCTAACAAAATACAATAAATAGAGCCAAAAGTAAAAGTCTGGACCCCTCAATACAAGTCATAGAAGAAAATACATAATGTGTCCGATATATCAAGTGAAGCCAGCAGATAAGGGCTCCGTTCCCGGAGAATGGGAACTCCAAAAGCTCAGAGTCTCCACGATTAACCTATCCACGAGGAGGGAGATAAGGTAGATCACTTGTCCCTACATGATTATAAGTATGTAGGCAAAATGCAGTTGGTACTTTGGAATGTACTAACTATACAGGTATACAATATTACAAGTAAATACAATGACAAAGAATATGTACCAGATATGTCCAAATTCCGATGCTTTAACAATATAATCAGTTTGACGATAAAACGTAAAGTAATGTCATGATAATGCAAAAGAAGCACCTAAGCAAATAGGTGTGGGATTAAAACCATAACCGATAAAATCATATGAGCTATAATATGAAAAATTGATGTTATACTCTACACCGGCCAAAGAATGAGCCTACTTGCCAAGGTAAACTCCGGAAATGAAAATACTAGATCCATTAGCCGGAAGGCCTAAAAAGGCAAAATCAGAAGGCCTAAAAAATCAAAATATCCTATGGTGGCACGTAGTTATAAGATTAGAAGCATGTATAAGACCCCTTGGATGAAGCCTCACTTCTAACTCATTAGGTGCTAAGTCAAAATCTCACGGAAATGGACAATGCGTATTTGAAATTATCAAAACTCAACTTAATTAAGAAGATCTTAGCTTATCAAAACATTTTTAACTTGTACCTAAGAATAGCTCCATAGAAAATATTCAAAATAATTCAGAGCGGGTCTTGAAATAACCCATATCGATTAAAACTTATAGTTGTTGTTTTTGTTTAAAATCATATGCTCAAGTCCATGCCATAAAGGCCGATATCCGGAATTCATAAAGCAACTTAATTTGGATTTGGGTATTTGTCAGCTAACCTTAAAATCATGTAACCGAATCACAAGTAAGCTTAAAATAATCAATAAGCAATATAGGTTCAAAATTATATTAACCTATAAAGAGTTCCAAGTTTGAAAGTGTAGATTAGATTAAATCATGCAAATTCATAATGCTTGAATCAAATCATGTAAAGCATTGATAAATATTCATAAATAATCATAAGTATGAATAAATCATAATCTAAACAAATATCAACTAATATGCAATTATCGTAATTCAAAATTCAGATTTTCGAAGAGGATTTTTTGATTGAAAGGAAACCAAGAATCAAACCCACGTACCTTTAAGCCTTGAAATTTCTTGAAAGATACTTGAGAAAAATCTTTGGGCTTCACTTATGTTCTTGAAATCCAAAAAAGATTCTTGAGAGCCTTGAAATTGGATGAAAAATTTGGTGAAGACTATAAAGGGTTTTGAGAGAGTTATTTGTCTGATTTTAGGCTTAAAAGGGGCTGAATAAGGAGAGAATCTCGTCTATATGGGCGTTGGATTATTACCCAATTGCCCTCAGCTAAATCAGAATATTTTTGGAATTTTTGACCGATGGCACGGACTTGTCGCTAACCTTACTGGTTCACGGATTTATAAGAAATAAATTCTGAAATAGCCAATCTATACATTGTGAATAATCATTTTTCCACATACTTTTACCTCGTGAACTAGAATATGAAGTATGATTTGCAAAATAATGCCCAAATTTTAAGATATTCAAGAAATGCACTATAGAATATTTTTTCAGTCGCGTGAGTGGTGTTATACATATAGTCTCTGTTAATCTTAGGTCATAAAGAAAAACTTTCATGAAGAAACTTCAAGCATTTGGGCGTTCGTTGGAGAGGTATGTCAAGGATAAGCTCTGTCCCTCCTATTAGCACGAAATCTGAAAAACTCCCAACGTCAAATGTGATATTTTATTTTTTATTGCTAGAAATACCTTCTATAAAAGGCAATGAAATCGTAGCTGAATTATTTTCATGATGCTATTGGGTTGATATTTCATTCGTTCAATTGAACTGGATATTCGGTATTCATATATCAATTTATCGGCTTTCTCGATTGCATGTCCATATGTTTGAGTTGTTACTCTTCTTTGGGTGATGTCACTGAAAACAACGAAAGGAAACTTAGCAATCATAATCAATCCTCTTTTCTCGTTAAAAATGTATTTGACTAACTTAAAAAGTAACACGTTAATTTCCAACAATCTAAAATATAATGCTCATATTTAAACTACTGAGGCACTTGATTTTTTAAAATACTTTCTTTTAATAATTAGCAACGAACCAAGTGCAAACATTAAATGAAGAACCTTAAGCTCCTTATGAATACTTTTAGAGTTAAGGTATCATTCTAAAAGTTGAGATAAGTTTTCAAACTTATTCGAAAGACATATAAGATTCCATGAGTCATGTGTATATGCTACGACAGTGACTATGACATTATGAGAATAAGAGTATTAATGAGCCAAGATTGATTGAATTCTTGCTATAGCCTACTATGTGCATTCAATGTTCATATTATGCATGGCATGCTATACATGGACTTCGAGCTATAATCAGAGGTAAGGGGCTTATTTGTCCAAATGACTATATATATGTGTATTATACAAATGGCCACAAGTTAGCAAATACGATGCTGGTTAGCTATCGAAAAGGACCACCATTGCTAGCATTTTGTTAGATATGCCATGCATTTGCATATATATATATATATATATATATATATATATATATATATATATATGTATGTATTCAAGACATGAGATTACTCAAACATACCAACATACCATGCATATTTGATCACTAGGAGATCTAGTGTCGGCCATGAAAGTTATTTGAGTTTTGGTTACAAGTGGTATCTCTATTACCCTCTTTACTACAACTATTTATGATTTTACTTTCGGTCTTACATACCAGTACATTTTTGTTCATACTGACATCCTATTGTTTGGGGATGCTACATTTTTTTTTGTGCATGCATGTTCAAGTAGGGATTCTGATCGACCCCTCCGCTAACATTCCAGTTCAGTTGTAAGTGAGTAAGCTCTATCTCTTCCTAGAGTTTGCATAGGATGTATACTTTTGTAGTACAATTGGGTATAGTTGGGGTCTTGTCCCCACAGTGCTAGTGACAATCTTAGAGGCTATTATGGACATGGTATTTGGGTTGATCTTTTGCAACTTTTAGTCTCCAGCCATAGGTTTGGCATGTATATATATGTATGTGTGCGCTTGTACCTCTCTAGTTGCAGCCTTATCGGCTAGTTAATACTTTGTCATTTTGGCTTATCTACCTTGGTATATATGACTTATTTTTAACCAGGTTATGACCTAAATGGTCTAGGCTTAGTTTTCTTAGATGTGATGCTGCGTGATCTTTTGGCCTCTAGTCTAGTTAGCTAGCATGTTTAGTAGCTTACTCGACCAATGATGGTATTAAGTACCAGTCGTGCCACCCCTCCTTTTGGGGTGTGACAAACATGGTATTAGAGTAGGTCATATCCCAAGGAGTCCACAATGTCGTGTCTAGTAAAGTCTTGCTTAGGGGTGTGTGATGCACCAAACTTATAATCAGGAGGCTATAAAGCATCTAGGAATGATTATATTTCTTTTACTTAATAGATCGTGTTACGGAGAAAAGCTATAAGGACATATGAAATCTAAATTGTGCTTTGTGGCTTTTATCTAACAAGCTGTCTATGCTCAGGAGATGGCATAATGTGAGATAAGTATGGATCCAAGGAAAGGTAACAGTCGTTCCTCGCCAGGTCAGGGGAATATATTTCCCATGAAGGAACACAGTGGGTCTCTAGTATCCATAGTACCAACTTCCCCAGTAGCTGTTGAGGCCCAAGGAGATGCAGTACACCCAGCTCCACCAGTTTCAATGGTACCTGAGGTAGGTAGGGACGCAGGTCCTCTAGCACCTATTGTTCCCCTACTAGAGAATAGGGAGTAGGGGATAAGATTAGCTACTGACTAGGATGGTTTCTATTCATAAGAGATAACTAGAGACGGGAGCAGATGCCAAAAGAGATCGAACAAAAAGCTCGAAGGTACGAGAGTTTCTTCACTTGGCCCCTTTAGCATTTATGGGATCTAGTTCTGCTAAGGATCCTCAGGAATTTATAGACCATATGTATAGATTATTAAAGTTGATACATGCCTTTGTTATCGAGGCTATATTGGATTTTTCTAACTACGTGATGTATCCATCTTAAGGTGTGAGGCATGGGAGAGATTTAGAGGGTCTAATGCTCTGTCGGCAAAGTGGGAGGACTTTTATAAGGCATTTCTAGCCTATTACTTGCCACGGGAGGTTCAGAAATCCCATCTTGAGCATGAGGGAATATAGTCTTAGGTTCAATTCTTCGGCTAGGTATGCACCAAATATTGTACAGACCATGAACGCCAGAGTTCATAATTATATGGATGATTTAGGGGATCATCTGATCAGAGATGGTAGTATAGGATCTTTAAAGGATAATGTAGATATTTCTCGCATACAGGCTTTCGCTCAGACTACAAAGAACCTTTCTCATCAAATTCGTGTTATCCATAGGTATAGGGAGCAGAGTAAGAGGGATCATACTATGAGGTCTTATAGGTAGCCACAGGGTGATTTTATCTCACGACCCAAAATGGAATGCAACTAAAGAAAGATAAATACAACAGAACAAACTCAAAGATATAAAATTCTCCAATAACCTAGAGTCATGAGTACAAGAGCATCTAAAACAGTACTGAAGAGTAAATACAACTGTCTCAAAAGCAAGTACAATATTGACTCGTAATATCTGATACATAGTCTGAATGATAAGGAAAATAATAAAGAGAGTCCCAAATATCCGTGGAAACTCAACGTTTGAGCCTCACCGGTAAGATCTGGAAGAAAGCAGAATGACTCAAGTGGAGTGATCAACTACCTTGTACGAGTCTCTGTGCTCGATCTGCAGGGAGGAAACAAAGTAGGGGTGATTACACCGAAATATACTTAGTAGGTTCCACCAACATATCACCTGCATCAAAATGGTTAGTACAAAATACAATAAAATCATAAATAATGGCAATTATAGATGTTAAACCGATCCAAGGATGCAATGTAATGCAAATGCAAGAATGCAGTGGTGTCACAAGACATATATGAGGTGAAATCATGACAGGACCGATGTACACATCTACCGAGTCGAAGGTACAAGATAGAACCTGAGGGCGTCGCAGGCCATGTACTAAGATATATATAATAAAGTGTCGCATGCCATAATCAGAAGTATCTCGAGACATCGCAGGCCATAACAATTGTCTCAATATGCATCATAATATCTCAAATGAGGTAATGTAGTGATAAATGTGCATAACAATGCATCTAATCATGTATCAAATGCCTGCATACCAACGCAATCAGTCATATATAACATGTGTCCATATCAATGTATCCCAACAGAAATAAGATATGTGCATACCAATGCACCCAGTCTAGTATAAGATATGTGCATAACAATGCAGCAATCAAGCATAAGAATCTGTGCAACCAATGCAACTAATCAATATAAGATAGTGCATACCAATGCAAAAATGGAGTATTACCATTATACGGATATATCATATCTCGTCTTATCACCAATCACAAATAACCCTATTTCATTGAAACAAGCTCCACAAGTACCCCAAATGGGCTCATAACCCTTACATTGATCATATTCATCATCAATTAGTCACAACATTAACCAAGAACTATTTCAAGTCTCATAGTATCGTAATGATATCCCAATTATCTCAAAACACAAGATTTCATCTAAATTAATCAATAGGATCGCCATTTACTCAATTTTCGGCATAACCAACCTCATATTCCCATCAAATTCAATCATATCATGATATTGGATCACAATTCAATCTACATCTCACAATTATCACATGAAAATGCTCAATAGCTCAAATTCAGTCCCAAAGAGGTTAGCCGAACCTACCTTGATACTGAAACCGCACTCGAATAGGAAAGCTTATATGTCAGCATTGACCACATGCTCAAAGATGTTATGTCGAGATAATCTACTCAAGCGTCCAAATGATCCACGGATTGATCAGCCACTATCAAGAATGGATACTACGTATCAAAAGGTGCATTTTGATACCATATTGGCATATTTTAGGCTTAGGGGCAAAATGGTCAAAATTAGGGCTAAAATTTGAAAGTCTTAACTCTGGACATTGACTTCGAAATTGGATTCTATACAAAAAATGGAGTTAGTTGGTGAAATCCAAATTTAAATCGATAGGCAAATCCTCATTTAAAGTTTCAAGTTCATAGACCTAAAATCCCCAATTTTGGACATTCAAAATCATGAAATTGGAGCCAAAATCAAGATAAAAACCATGGAATTAATTGAAATGATGTTAGAGATACTTACCCAAAAGATTTCTCAGAAAATCCTCTTCAAAATTTGTTTCCCAAAGTTTGAAATATTGAAAATGGGGGTTTTACGTCTTTAAAAATGACTCAGTAAAAATGTATTCCGCGAAGGCGGACCCTTGTCTATGATCGCAGCGAACAAGAGTGCACATACCTCCGTGAAGGTGTAGGTTCTTCTGCGAAGGTGGAGTACAAATTTGGGTTGCACCGGATACCCCTACACCAGCCATTGCCAAAACTCAAAACAGACCCTCGGAAGTTGGAACTCATCCGAACTCAGAATTTCATAAACTTTATATGTGTCCATACCAGAAACAATGATCTAGACTCAACAGAATCATCAGAATTTGATTCCGAGGTCTACATGATACATTTTCTAATGCAAGTCAATTGAACTAGTTTAAAACTCAAAATACCAAAACTATCCTTGAAAACTCCAAATTTATGACGAAACGATTTTTAGCGTTAGTTTCACCATTCCAAATGATTGGAACTATCGGAATTTTGATCCAAGCTTCTGAACTCTGAATATTGATCAAAGTCAAACTTTTGTTTCAAAAATGACTAAAATCACAATTTTGGGCCTAAAAACCTCATTTTAACTCCAAATTCAGTTCTGCAACTTCCTATAGCTTAGTTTTGACATTCCAAAGCTAATGAAATCGATGGATCTCCAATCCAACCTCCGAAACTCAGAATTACAAAAAATCACTTTTTCAACAATTTAAACTTCTAAAAAGACCAAAACTCATATTTTCAACTTTTAAAACTCAGAATTTCAGTTCTAACCATTCAAATAGTTCAAAGTAGGCCTAAAGCAACTTATGAAAGGTAAAATAGTAATTTCATAGATAAAACAAAAAAAAAACCAACCAAGTCATTACATTATTCATCACTAAAAAGAATGTTCGTCCTCGAACATAAGAAAAAGAGGAGTACCTGAAGCCTAAAGAAGATTGGGATATCTAGCCTGCATATTAGACTCCAACTCCCAAGTGGCCTCATCAACAGAATGGTGCTTCCACTGAACCTTTACAGTAGGTATATCCTTAGATTTCAATCTCCAGACCTACCTTACAATATAGCTATAGGTTCTCCTTCAAAGGACGAATTTGGACCCAACTCAATAGAGTAATAAGAAATCACATAGGAATCATCTGGAATGTATCGGCGTAGCATCGAAACGTGAAAAACAGGATGAACAGAAGATAATCTCGGTGGTAAAGCCAACTCATAAGCTACCTCACAAACTCTCCTCAAAATCTCAAATGGGCCAATGAACCTGGACTAAGCTTGTCATTCTTTCCGAATCTCATCACATCCTTCATGGGTAAAACCTTCAGCCAAACACTATCACCAATAGAGAACTCAAGAGGCCTAACCCTCTTATCAACATGACTCTTATGGCGACTCTGGTATGTCAAAAGTCTACTCTGAATCAGTCACTCCCGGTCCATGGCATCTTGAAGAAAATCAACACCCAACACCTTAGCTGAACCTAAATCAAACCATCCAATGGGTGATCTACACCTCCGGCTATACAATGCCTCAAACGGAACCATCTGGATGCTAGAATGGTAACTATTGTTATATGCAAACTCTGCCGATGATAAGTGTTGGTCCCATCGGGCCCCACAATCAATAACATTGGCCCTACGCATGTCCTTCAACACCTAAATGGTGCACTCCGACTGACCACCAGTCTGAGGGTGAAAAGCTGAACTCAAATCCAGAGTAGTACCTACCACGCTGTAAAGCCTGCTACAAGTAAGAAGTAAACACAGGCTCTCTGTCTGATATTATAGAGGCTGGCACACCATGCAATCTGATAATGTCTCAAATAAATAATCTAGCCAACTACTCCGCACAATAGCTAGTCTTCACTAGTATGAAGTGTGCCAACTTGGTCAATCAATTAACGACCATCCAAACTGAATTAAACTTGCCTAAGGCCATGGGCAAACCTATGACAACATTCATAGTCACTCTTTCCCACTTTCAATCAGGAATGGGCATCCTTTGCATCGATCCACCGAACTTTTGATGCTCATACTTCACCTGTTGGCAATTCAAACACTTGGCCAAAAACTCAGCCATGTCTCTCCTCATGTCAAACCACCAATAATGTTGTTTTAGATTATGTACATCTTAGCCATGCCCGGATGAATAGAATATCTAGCACAATTGGCTTCCTTTAATATTAATCTCACCCAATCCCCAACTTTAGGCATACAAACTCTGCCATTAACCCTTAAAACCCATTAGAATCAATAATAGCCACCTTGGCTTCACCTCTCACAACTTTATTACAAATCATGCATAATCTGGGGTCCTCGAATAAGTGAGAACATGTCTGATCAATCAAAGAAGATCTAGCTTCAACAAATGCCAAGATACTATGAGGAGGAGAAATGTCCAGACGAACTATTTGCCTAGAAAGTGACTGAACCTCCAAAGCTAAGGGCCTCTCCTCAGCCCTCAAGAATGCTAAACTCCCCATACTAGTATCCTTTCAGCTCAAAGCATCTACCACCACATTGGCCTTCCCGGGTGATAGAGAATAGAGATATCGTAGTCCTTAAGCAACTCCAACCACCTACGCTATCTCATGTTCAAAAGATGTATTTGAGACTCCGGTGATCGATAAAAATCTCATAATGCACCCCATAAAGATAATGTCGCCACAATTTCAACACAAACACAACTGCAGTCAACTCCAAGTCATAAGTAGGGTAGTTCTTCCATGCACCTTCAGCTTTCTAGAAGCATAGGCTATCACCCTCCCCTTTTGCATCGATACACCACCTAAACCCACACCTGAAGCATCACAATACACCACAAATGGAACTCCCTCCTCGGGTAAACCATGAATAGGTGATGAAGTCAACAAATCTTTGAGCTTTTGGAATCTCAACTCAAAATTATTTGACCACTGAATGCTACAACCTTTTGAGTCAATCTGGTCAATGGGGCTGCTATAGATGAGAAACCCTGAACAAAATGCCTATAATACCCCACTAAATCAAGAAAACGCCAAATCTTAGTCACCGAAGTAGGCCTAGGTCACTCACGAACAACTGCTACCTTAGTCGGATCGACCATAATACCCTCTTTTGACACAATATGGCCAAGAAATGCAACGAACTCGAGCTAAAACTCACACTTTGAGAACTTAGCATACAACTTCTATTCCGTCAATCTCTGAAATATAGTCTTCAAGTGTCAAACATGATCTGCCTCACTCTTAGAATAAACCAAGATATCATCTATGAACACAAACACAAAGATGTCTAAATACGACCTGAACACTTAGTTCATCAACTCCATAAAAGCATTCGAGGCATTAGTCAACCCAAATGACATAACCACGAGATATCAAACTCCGAAACTCTCAACTGATGGTAACTCGGCCTCAAGTCAATCTTAGAGAAAACCAAGGCACCTTGTAACTTGTCAAAAAGATCATTAACTCAAGGCAAGGGGTATTTGTTCTTGATGGTCACTTTATTAAGCTAACAATAGTCAATATATATACGTATAGTGTCATCCTTCTTCTTCACAAATAATATAAGAGAACCCCAGGGTGAAACACTCAGACGAATAAAGTGTTTCTTTAATAAATCTTCCAACTGTTCCTTCAACTCCCTCAACTCAGCCGGAGCCATCCGATAAGGAGCAATAGATATGGCTTAGTGCCCGGCTCCACATCAATAGCAAAGTCAATATCACTATCCAGAGAAACACCAGGCAAATCAGTTGAAAATACATCCATAAACTCTCTGGCAACCTGGTAGCCTCCAATGATGTAGGCTCCTGAGAAATAGCCCAAACATGAGCTAAATATGCCAAACACCCTTTCCCGATCAGCCGACAAGCACGCATATAAGAAATAACACCTTTAGGATAGGAGCTAGGTGCTCCAGTCAACATCAACTGAGGCAATATTGGGTCATGGTATTTGCATGAAACTCAAGAATAGCATGATAAGACGGCAACCAATCTATACCCAAAATCACATTGAAATTAACCATATCCAACAATATCCGATCAGCAACAGTATCTCTTCCCATAAAAGTCACCACACAACCCTGATACACCCGATTCACCACTAAAGATTCACCTACTGGAGTGGAAACACAAATAGGCTCAGAAAGTGGCTCACATATAATATCAATAGCAGAAGAAAAATAGGCTGACACATATGAATAAATAGATCTTGGATAAAATAAAATTGAAGCTGAACGGTGGCACACTGGACCATACCTGTGATAATTGCATCAAAGTCCTCTGCCTCAACTCTATCTAAAATAGTATAGCAAACTCAACGACCACCACTAACTTGTAGACCACCACGAGCACTACCTCTCACTATACTATCACCTCTTCTGGTATTACCTCTCATGGCCTGAAGTGTGTCTCTATGTACCAGTGTTGTAGCTAGACGAGCTGGCTAAGAACCTGAAGTCTCAGTAGGAGGTACACGGTTTGGACAACGATGAATCAAGTGCCTAATCTCATCATAATGATAACAAACCCTGGTCTCATATCTCTAAGATGGCTGCCCTAAAAAGCCACCATGCTTGGGTGTGCTACCCACTTGAGTAGATTTGGACCTATCAACACTATCAGATGGTGGAAGAGCTGCCTGAACTGCCTAGCCCTGATGTCCTTGACTCTGAATCACTCGATCCCATAGAGAGCCCCCATTAAACTATCCATATCAACAGAACCTCTTCCCGCCACCTTGTCTATCCTGCCTAATACGCTCTATCATACAAGCGTGATCCACAACACTCTAGAAAGTACCTCGAGCTAATAACAATGAAGTTGTAGCCTTCTGCAGATACCCTACAAAGCCCTTGTCAAACTGTCGAATCCTCTCAAACCCAGTAGGAATGCTAGACAAGGTATATATGGACAAAGCGTGAAATCTAGCCTCGTAGTCAGAAAAGAACATGGATCCCTATTGTAGCCTATCAAACTCATCTCGGCTGCTGTCTCAGAGACTGTAGGGCATAAATCTCTCATAAAATATCTCAGCAAACTGTTCCCATGTCATAGGTGGAGATCCAATAGGTCAACGAGCTACCACTGACCTCCACTACTCCTTGGCAAGGCCAGTGAATTGATATGAAATGTAGGCAACCCAGTGCGACTAAAGAATAGCCAGATTGCATAATCAATTCTGGTACTCTAACAAAATCATAAGCTCTATCGCTAGGAGTGCCGAACTCTGAAACTAAGTACCCGAACTCGGTCTAGACACCTGAAGTAGAGTGATAATAGTCGCAGGAGGGTCTGTTGGAGCTGAAGAAGGATCCACATGAATCATAGCCGGCTCCGATAGAGCATTAGAAGGACCAATTGGTGTAGTAGAAGTTGGTATTTCAATAGTAACTGGGGCTGGAGGAGCTCCCTCCAATTTAGCCAATACCCTCAAAAGTAACTCCTGAACCAAGGGTGTAGTCTTTGGGGTTGAGGGCGGTGGAATAGGATCTATACGCCCCTATGGCTTATGAATAGGCTCTGTAGAATCCTCTAGTCTACCCTCGTGGTGAAGTTATCCCTCTATCATATCCTCTACCCATGGCCCTACCCCGAACTCTACCTCAACCTCGGACGGGAGCCACATCAGCTGCCTTGGATTCTCCCACTGATCAACAGGATCTGGTAGTCGACATCTGCGTAGTACGAGTAGATTAGACACTATCAAAATGGGTAGTACAAAGAAATTCATAAATGGAAGCAAGATGTGAAAACTTCTCCTAACAAGTATTCCATAGCCTCCCGAAGATGGGTGTGGATGATTATAATCATGAGCCTAACAAACCTAGATCTCTAATACCAAACTTAAAACGACCCAAAATGGATCATAACTAAAGAAAGATAAATAAAGCAGAAACAAACTCAAAGATATGAGAATTCTCCCGAAACCTGGAGTCATGAGTACAAGAGTATCTAAAATAGTATTGAAGAGTAAATATAACTGTCTCAAAAGCAAGTACAACAGTCTTATAATATCTTATACATAGTCTGAAAGATAAGGAACATAATAAAGAGAGTCCCAAAGATCCACGGTGACTCGAAGTGTGAACCTCACTGATAATATCTGGATGGAAGCAGAATAGCTCAACTAGAGTGATCAACTACCCTGTGCAGGTCCCTGCGCTCGATCTGTAGAGAAGAAACAAAGTAGGGGTGAGTACACTAAAATGTACTCAGTAGGTTCCACCGACTAGGTAAGAGAAATCGAATAAGTATGTAATAACAAAGAATCCTATCACCTGCATCAAAATGGTTAGTACACAATATAATAAAATCTTGAAAAATGGCAATTATAGATGGTAAACTGATCCAAGTATGTAATGCAATGCAAATGCAAGAATGCAATGGTGTCGCAAGCCATGTATGAGATGAAATCACGACTCTCGCGGGGCCGATGTATACATCTATCGAGCCAAAGCTACAAGATAGAATTTGTGGATGTCACAGGCCATGTAACTAGATATATATAATAAGGTGTTGCAGGGCATAATCAAAAGTACCTCGAGGGGTCACAGGCCATAACCACTATCTCAATATGCATCATAATATCTCAAATGATGTAAATATAGTGATAAATGTGCATGATAATGCATCCAATCATATATCAAATATATGCATACCAATGAAATCATTCATATATAATATGTTTGCATATCAATGCATCCCAATAGAAATAAGATCTGTGCATACCAATGCACCCAGTCCAGTATAAGATATGTGCATAACAATGCAACAATATAGCATAAGAATCCGTGCATACCAATACAACTAGTCAATAAAGATGGTGCATACTAATGCAACAATGGAGTATTAACATTATATGGATATACCATGTCTCATCTCATCACCAATCACAAATAAGCATATGTCATTGAAACAAGTTTCACAAGTACCCTAAATGGGCTCATAACCCTTACACTTATCATACTCATCATCAATTAGTCACAACATTAATCAAGAACTATTTCAAGTCTCATATTATCATAATGATATCCCAATTATCTCAAAACACAAGATTTCATCTTAATTAATCAATAGGATCGTCATTTACTCAATTTTCGGCATAACTAACCTCATATTCCCATAAAATTCCATCTTATGATGATATCGAATCACAATTCAATCTACATCTCACAACTATCATATGAACATGCTCAATAGCTCAAATTTAGTCCCAAAAATGTTAGTCGAACCTGCCTTAATGCCAAAACCACACTCGAACAAGCTTTCAATCAACTCAAGCCTCCAAATGACCCACAGATTGATCAACCACTATCGAGAGCAGATTCTATGCATTAAGAGGTGCATTTTTACCCATATTTCCATATTTTAGACTTAAGGGGGGAATGGTCAAAATTAGGGCTAAAATTTGAAAGTCTCAAATATGGAAATTGACTTCAGAATCGAATTCTACATAAGAAATGGAGTTTGTGGGTGAAAATCCCAATAAAATTGATTTTAAATCAAAAGAAAAATTCTCATTTATAGTTTCAAGTTCACACTCTGAAAAAATCCCCAATTTTAGACATTCAAAAACATAAAATTCGAGCCAAAATAAGATAAAAATCATAAAAATTAATCAAAATGATGTTAGAAATACTTTTCCAAAAGATTTCTCTGAAAAACCTCTTCAAAATTGGTCTCTCAAAGCTTGAAATATTTAAAATGGAGAGAAAATGGGGGTTTACGTCTTTAAAAATGACTCGGTAAAAATGTTCTCCACGAAGCGAACCCTTATCCACCATCACGGAGAATAAGAGTGAATATATCTCCGTGAAGGCAGAGATTCTTCCATGAAGGAGGAGTACAAATTTGGGTTGCACTAGATACCCCCACACCAACCGTTGTCAAAACTCAAAACGAACCCCTGAAACTCATCCGGACTCAAAATTTTACAAACTTTATATGTATCCGTACCAAAAACAACGATCTAGACTCAGTGGAAGAATCAAAATTTGATTCTGAGGTCTACAGGATACATTTACCAATGCAAGTCAATTAAACTAGTTTAAACTCAAAATACCAAAACCACCCTCAAAAACTCTAAAAATTATGATGAAATTATTTTTTGTATTAGTTTCCCCATCCAGAACTATTAGAACTGTCGGAATTTCTATCCGAGCTTCCAAACTCCAAGTGTTGACCAAAGTCAAACTTTGGTTCTAGAAACGATTAAAATCACAACTTTGGGCTTAAAAATCTCATTTTAACTCCAAATTCAGTTCTGCAACTTCTTGTAGTTCAGTTTTTATATTACGGAGCTAATAGAATCAATGGATCTCCAATCTGACCTCAAAAACTCAGAATGACATAAGAACTCATTTTTTCATTAACTTCAGCTTTCAAAAAGACCAAAATTCATATTTTCAACTTTTAAAACTCAGAATTTCAGTTCTAACCATTCAAATAGTTCAAAGTAGGACCAAAGAAACTCATGAAAGGGTAAAATAATAATTTTCATTGATAAAGCCAAAAATGACCGACCAGGTCATTACATTTTAGGCCCCCACTTTATTGATATCCATGTCGGTTAGGTAGTTTCCCACCATAGATGAAAGGACAACAGTTTGATCATTATATTTAAGTTAGCACTAAGGCACAGCTCAGGCCATCCTGAGAGTTGTTGACAGAAGCATTCTGCACAAAAGAAACAGCCTACTCCTCTATGTACACAATGCGGTAAGTTTTACACTAGCAATGTAAAAAGGGTTCGGGTGCATGTTACCATTTTGGGTAGATAGGATATTTTATTAGTCAATGCTCAAGGTTAGGCAAATGTACACCAGCTCAGCCTTTAGAATCCACAACAGCCTCTTTATACTCTGTACATACTCCCCGACCAGGTCCATAGTCTATTCAGAGTCGTGGCAGGGGGAGAGGTGAAGGAGACACTTCAGGTTCTACTAGTTCCTAGAAGCCCTTTTATGCACTCATAGGCTGATAGGATTCAGAGGCATCTTTGGATGTTGTCACAAGTATATTGGCGATACACTCTTATGTTGTTTATGCACTGAAAGATCCACGCACTACATTTTGTATGTTACTCCATTTATTATTGGTAAGCTTGACATGAGACCTGAGTTGTTACCGCAGTTAATTGAGGTATCTATGTCAGTCGGCGACTCAAATATAGCTAGTCATATCTATCGAGGTTGTACGATGTTACTTAATGAACTTCCAGCCTCGGCTGATTTAGTTGAATTAATTATGCTAGATTTTGATGTTGTTATGGGTATGGAGTGGCTGAAAGCTAGCTATGCTAATATTGATTGTCGTGCAAAGCGGTTCCGCTTTCATTTTCTAGTTCATCCTATCCTCAAATGGAAAGGTAATGTTATCACACCTAAGGGTAAGTTTATTTCATACCTTAGGGCTCAAAGCTTATTTCTAAAGGTTGTATATACCATCTAATTCATGCTAAGGATATTGATAAGGATCTAGTGACCCTTCAATTAATCTTTATTGTGAATGAATTATCGATGGTATGCCTTGACAAGCTTCCAAAAATCCTCCCCCCCCCCCCCCGCCGAAAAAAGAAATCAATATTTCTATAGATTTCCTTCCTGATATGCAACTTACATCCATTTCTCCCTATAGAATGGCTCATGCAGAGCTAAGGGAATTGAAGGAATAACTAAAAGACTTCTCAATAAAGGCTTTATTAGGCCAAGTACATATCCATGGGGTGCTCCAGTACTCTTTGTTCGAAAGAAAGATGGCTCCTTACAAATGTGTGTTAATTACAGACAACTAAATAAAGTCACTATCAAGAATACGTATCTTGTTCCATGAATTGATGACTTGTTTGACTAGTTGCAGGGTGCCAAATGTTTTTCAAAGATTGACTTACGATCTGGTTACCACCAGTTGTGAGTTAGGGAGGTTCATATTCCAAAGACAATATTTAGGATGAGGTATGAACATTTTGAATTCCTTGTTATGTCATTTGGGTTTACAAATTCCCCAGCAGCTTTTATAAATCTAATTAATCGAGTATTTAAACCATTCTTGGATGAATTTATGATTGTGTTTATTGATGACATCTTGATATATTCATGGTCAGAAGCTGAGCATGTAGACCACTTGCGAGCTATATTATAGACTCTCCAGGATAACACGTTATATTCTAAATTCTCTAAATATAAATTTTGATTAACTTTTGTAGCTTTTCTTGGTCATGTTATTACTGGCGATGATATCAAGGTCGACGGCCAAAAGATTAAAGTGGTGATGGCTTGGCCAAGACCCTTGAATTTGACAGAGGTTTATTTCATTTTAGGCCTGACAGGATGTTATAGAAGATTTGTTGAGGGATTCTCCCTTATCTCTGCACCACTGACGAAATTGACACATAAAACAAATAAGTTTCAGTGGACCCAAGCATGTGAACAGAGGTTTCAGGAGCTAAAGAAAAAGCTTACCACTGCACCTATCCTGGCTCTTTCGGACGGCACCAAGGGTTATGTTGTATATTGTGATGTCTCGAGAATTGAACAAGGTTGTCTTCTTATGCAGCATGGTAGAGTCATCATGTACACTTGTAGACAATTGCCGAAACATAGATAGAATTATACTCATGATCATGAGTTTGCTGCAATTGTTTTTGCCCTAAAGATTTGGCAGCAATATCTATATTGGGTGTATAGTGATGTTTTTATCGACTACCAGAACCTTCAATATTTATTTAAGCAGATGAAGTTGAACCTACGTCAAAGGAGATGTCTAGAATTACTAAAGAACTATGATGTCAACATTTTATACCATCCCGACAAAGCTAATGTTGTTGCTAATGTGCTTAATGAGAAGTCCATGGCAGTCTAAGCCATGTTAAAGATGATAAGGTTAAAATGAAAAAATATATATCACCTACCTAGTTTGAATGTGCGACTAGTAAATACCGAGGGTAGAGATGTAATTGTTCAAAATATTGAAAAATCTTTCTTTGTTACTGAAGTAAAAGAGCGATAACGCGAGGATTCTGCGCTTATGACACTAAGGAAAAGTATTTCACAATAGAAATATCCTTTATTTGAGCTAACTGGAGATGGAGGCCTTAGGTACCAGACCATTTATGTGTGTCGAACATCGAAGAGATCTGGCCCAAGATTCTTTTTGAGGCCCATTATTTTAGATATTTAGGTTACCTTGGAGTGAAAAAACTATATCAAGACCTTTGATATATCTATTTATGGAAGGGAATGAAAAAAGAGATTGTAGAGATGGTAGCCCAATGCCCCATTTGCCAGCAAGTTAAAGTAGAATATTAGAGACCTGAAGGCTTGGCTCAATTTATTGAGCTTTCGTTATGAAAATGGAGCATGATAAATATGGACTTCATCACTGGTTGTCTCATACTTCATGGAGGTATGATTCCATTTGGGTAATCATTGATAGGCTGACAAAATCTACTCATTTCTTGCCAGTAAGAACAACATATCTAGCAGAGGATCATATTACGCTTTACATTAGGGAGATCGTTCGACTTCATAGAGTTCTATTATCTATTATCTCTGATTGAGGGACTCAATTTACAGGATATTTTTGGAAGTCTTTTTAGAAGAGTCTGGTTACTCAAGTAAATTTTAGCACCGCTTTTCACCCACAGATTGATGTACAGACAGAGCGTACTATTCAGACCATTGAAGATATGTTACGTACCTACGTGCTAGATTTTAAAGGAAGTTGGGATGATCATCTACCTCTTATCGAGTTCGCTTATAATAATAGCTTCCAAGCTAGTATTCAAATGGCTCCTTATGAAGCATTATACGAGCGAAGATGTAGGTCACCGATCGGTTGGTTTGAGGTCGGGGAGGCAAAGTTGTTACGCCCTAATCTAGTCTAGCAAATTAGAGACCGATTGCAAATAGCCAAAGATGGATGAAGTCTTGTGTGGATCTTTGACAACGAGACTTAGAGTTTGATGTATAATATTGAATTTTCTTATAAGTTTCACCTATGAAAGGTGTCATGCGATTTGGAAAGAAAGGGAAGATCAGTCCTAGGTATGTTGGATCATATAAGATTATTTAAAAAATTAGCAAGGTGGAGTACGAGCTTGATTTGCCTCTGAGACTAGGAACAGTCCATTCAGTATTGCATGTATCTATGTTGCGGAAGTACATTGGAGATCCTCAGCATATTACTCATATTGAGAATATTCATATTGCTAAAGACTTATCTAATGATAAGGAACCAGTAGCTATTTTAGATCGGCAAATAAGAAAGCTTCGAACAAAAGAAGTGACCTCCGTGAAAGTTTTATGGTGAAACAACAATATTGAGGAAGTAACTTGGGAAGCCGAAGAGGAAATGATGAAGAAGTACCCCTAGATATTTACAACTTAAGGTGAGTCACAACTCAAAAAATTGGAAATTATCTTTTTACATTAAGTTAATCAGATTTTAAATGATTTAAAACTGTAATTTGTGTGTCTGGTCGGGGGATAACTATATGAAGCTTAATGGTTGGAATTTTCAAAATTTGATTTATGGTTTGCAATAGTAATATATATATCCTCGAAAATATTATTTTAGTAGATAAAAATACAATAAGGGGATTGTCTCGATCCATTTGCAGAGAATGCTTTTAAGGGGGGATACTATGAGGTCCCATATTTCTTATCTTGCATAATATACATAGTGTGATGGGATATATACGTTTTATATGATATTTTATAGTACCTAAGGGTAATAAGACTAAAAATGAGTGGTAATATCAAGGAGTTAAAGTTTTAGGTCAAAGTCATCCCTTAAACGAATATACAAGGTTGAAGAAGTAGTTCGAGCAACACCTCCTCCTTTCGAAAGGTTTAAATTAAGGTTCACCTTTTAGGTGGGACTAAGAGTGTCTAATTTACTAGTAATGGATTTCTAAGAGGTATTTTGATAGTACAACGGTCATATGTTAAGTTTTGGAGTCAATAAAGTTGCGAGACAAAAGTTGACAAAAGTTACCGTAATCTTCTCTAAGAAATCTTTCTTAACTTTGTATCAAATGTCTCAAACCATTTCTCCTAAAATATAAGTATTTAAAAGGGTCATAACCTAAAAGATTGAAGGTTTATGAGTCTAGTTTGTAACTCACAAAATCACATGTCAATCTGACTTTAGAGTAAAGAGTTATGACTGTTTTACCACAGATTGTCCAAGTAGAAAACCGGGTCACAAACTGAGTCGGGTCAAGAAAAGTTATAATTCAAAAATCTGATATTTTAAGACCCCAAAATTTTTATTTTTTGTTCTAAGACAGTGAGGAAACTGAAGAGTGAGTTCTCATGAATGTGTTCTTTACACTTCGGAATCATTTTCCCCTCCTATTACCTGTATTTGGAGCTATTGTTAGAAGATAATAAATTGTTGTTATTTATGGTTCATCTATCTTTACAAATGGTTTGCTAAGGTAAAAATACCTAGGCTCTTCTATAATCATTTTTATGAAGTTCTATGAGCGTCTAATCACGTTAAGGCTATATGGCAAATCTGCCAATTATGCTCAATTATGATCCGTTTATAGATGTGTATAAGTTGCATATATATAATGTTTGTGAAGCTTAAGACGTAAGGAGCTATTTTTGTGAAGAAACTTTGGGCATTCAGATGTTCAATGGAGATGTATGTTAAGGCTAAGCTATGTTCCTCCTTTTAACACAAAATCTGAGAAACTCCCAAGATGTCATACGTGATATTTTACTATTCTATTGCTAGAAAGACCTTCTTATAAGAGGTATTGGGATAGCAACTGAATTATTTTCATGATAATATTAGATTGATATTTCATTTGTTCAATTGAACTGGACATTCAGTATATATATATTAATTTATTGCCTTTCCTGATTACTTATCCATGTGTTTTAGTTGTTACTCTTCTTTTGGTGTGTCACTAAAAATAAACAAGGAAACTTAGTAGTCATATATGTGAATAACTTAAAAATTAACACGTTGATTGCCAATAATCTCAAATATAATACTCCCATTTAAACTACTAAGGCCCTTGATTTTTTTAGAATACTTTCTTTTGCTAATTAGTGGAATCAAGTGTAAGCATTAAATGAAGCACCTTAAGCTCCTTATGAACATTTTTAGGGTTAAAACACCATTCTAAAAGTTAAGTTTTTAAACTTATTCGAAAGATATATAAGATTTCATGAGTCATGTGTATATTCTGTAACAGTGACTATGACATTATGAGAATAAGAGTACCAATGAGTCAACATTGGTTGAATTCTGTCACGCCCCAAAAAAGAGGGGAGGTGCGACTGGCACCCGTTATTATTATAGGCTGAGTGAGCCACTAAATATGCTAGTTAACTAGATAAGGGACCAGAAGAAAATCGGGCAGCATAACGTTTAAAAAACTAAGTCAGGACCGTTTAGGTCATGACCTGGTCAATAGCAAATCTTGTACATCAAGATAAGTAAACCAAAATGATAAAGTACTAGCTAGTCGACAAGGCTGCAATAACAGAGGTCCAGGCACAAACTATATATACATGCCAATATTATGACTGGAGATTAATGAAAGGCACAAAAGAATCAACCCACAATAACATGTCCACACTAGCCTCTAAGAGAACCACTAATACTGTCGGGACAGGGCCCCGACTATACCCAACTGTACAACAAAAAGTAAGCATCCTGTGAAAGCTCTAAGAAGAAGTGGAGCTTACCAACTCACAGCTGAATTGGGCTCCTAGTGGAGGGGTCGATCAGAGTCCCTACCTGAACCTGCAAGCACAAGATAAAATGCAGCATCCCCAGGCAACGGGACGTCAGTATGAATAAACATGTATTGGTATGTTAGGCAGAATGTAAAACCATAGGTAATAGTAGTAAAAAGGGTAATAGAAATACCATCTGTAACCAACACTCAAGTAACCTTAATGGCCAACAATCAATCTCCTAGTGATCTAATATGCATGATATGCTCAGTATCGCATATTGTGAATACATATATATAGATGCAAATGTATGACATACCCAACCAAATGCTAGAAATGGTGGTCCTTTTCGGTAGCTGACCGGTATCATATTTTCCAACCTATGGCCATCTGTACCATATACATACATATATATCATTTGGGCGAATAGGCCTTATACCCCCAATTATAGCTCGAAGTCCATACATAAGGTGCAATGTATGATATGAATATTAAATGCACATAGTAGGTCATAGCATAAATTTAGTCAATCTTAGCTCATTGGTACACTTATTCTCATAGCATCGTAATCATTGTCATAGCATATACACCCGACTTGTGGAATCTTTCATATCTTTTGAATAAGTTTGACAACTTAACTCAACATTTAGAATGAAGCCTTAACTTGAAAATGTTCATAAAGTTGTTTTACATAATGCTTATACTTGGTCCTATGTCAATTATAAAAGGAAAGTATTTAAACAGAATAAAGTGCCTTAGTAGTTTAAATAGGAGCATTACGCTATAGATTATTGGAAATCTACGC
Source organism: Solanum rostratum (assembly GCA_029948455.1). Classification (NCBI taxonomy): domain Eukaryota; kingdom Viridiplantae; phylum Streptophyta; class Magnoliopsida; order Solanales; family Solanaceae; genus Solanum; species Solanum rostratum. Next base: position 53,199,598 of record CM057055.1, read on the forward strand.
ATTACTTATTAAGTGCTTCAATTATTATTATTTTTTTTGTATGGAAGGACTGATTATGAATACTACATTCCCTTCATAATATGTATTTATTTTAATGACACTACACTAAGAAAAGAAACACCTCGAATATATGGATGGGGAGCCAAGAAAATCGACAAAATGATATATAGATATTGAATATCTAGTCTAAGTGAACGAATGGAATTTCAACCTAATACAATCGTGAAAATAACTCAGCTGCAATCATAATGACTTTCACAGAAGGTCTTTCTAGTAACAGAATAGTAAGATATCGTATTTGACATTTTGGGAAACTTCCCAAATTTCGTGCTAAAAGGTGGGACGGAGCTTAGCTTTAACATACCTTCCCAACGGATGTCTTATTGCCAAAAGTTTCTTCACGAGAGTCATGCCTTACATCCTAATCGCATCAACTATATATATGCAGCTTAAAGACATCTATAAAGAGTCCAAAATTTAGCATTAATGACCAGATTTGGCAAATAATATTTACGCAAGAAAGTGTCTGTAAAACTTTGTAAAAATGACCGTAAAGGAGCCCAAAATTATTACCTAAACACACAAGCTGCAAACCAAGAATAACCAGTAGGAACACCACTCTTTTACAGCCCCAAACACAGCTAATAGAAGGGAAAAATAATTGCAAAGCATAAGGCACACATTTCTAGGCAGAGGGACGAATTGTAATGGTAGAAACTCGAAAAACTTACCCAAATCACCTTTGTACCATGAGGGAACTTTATCTTCAATTTTTATGTTGTTTAGGATAAAATAGAACTTATATGAGCTTTAGAAAGCTCAAATTAGCCGACATCTAGGTGGGTTGACCCGACCCGACCCATGACCCGATTTCCTGCTCAAGCAGTCACAGTAAAACTATCATAACTTTTTATTCTGAGATCGGTTTGATGCACGGTTTTGTGAGTTGCAAACTAGACTTATAGATCTTCAATTTGATAAGTCATGGAACTTCTAACTTCTTATATTTTGGGAGATATGTCCTAATATATTTGACCCAAATTTAAGAAGGATTTCTTAAAGAAACTTATGGTAGCTATGGCCAACCTTTATCTTGAAACTTTCTTGATTCCAAAACTTAATGTATGACTTTTTTTATATTAAAATAACCTTTAAAAAATTCATTATTAGAAAATTATATACTTTTAGTCCCATCTGGAATGTGAAACGTAATTTAAACCTTCCAAAAGGGGCGAAGTGCCACTCGGGATATTTCTTTAATCCCGAATGTGTATTTTCATGGTATTACTTTGGATTAAAACTTTAGATCCTTGACATTACCTCTTATTGGCAGCCTTACCATCCTTAGGTTCTACCCAAAATCATATATGTCTTATATGACACGTCACCCTATGTAGATATATGGAAGATGAGAAATATGGGGTCTCGCAAATTCCTTCTATGGCTTAATATGTGCATTCAATGTTCATATTATAAATGGAATATCATGCATAGACTTTGAGCTATAATCGGAGGTAAGGGGCCCATTTTCCTAGATGACGATATATATGTATATTATACAGATGGACACAAGTTTGGCAAATACGATGTAGGTCAGCTACCAGAAAGGGCCACCATTGCTAGCATTTGGTTGGGTATATCATGCATTTACATCTATATATATATATATATATATATATATGTATGCATTCATGATGTGCGATTACTTGAGCATACCATGCATATTTGATCACTATGAGGGCGAGTGTCAGCCATGAAGGTTATTTGAGTTTTAGTTACAGGTGGTATCTCTATTACCTTTTTTACTATAAATATTTATGATTTTACTTTATGTCTTACATACCAATACATCTTTGTTCATACTGACATTCCATGTCCTAGGAACACTGCATTTTATTTCGTGCGTGCAGGTTCAGGTAGGGATTCTGATAGACCCCTCCGCTAGGCTTCTAGTTTAACTGTGAGTTGGTAAGCTCCACCTCTACTGGGGTTTGCATAGGATGTCTAATTTTATAGTATAGTTGGGTATAGTCGGGGCCTTGTCTCGACAGTATTAGTGACACTCTTAGAGGCTATTGTGGACATGGTGTTTTGGATTGGTTTTTTTATAACTTTTAGTCTCCAGCCATAGACTTGACGTGTATATATATGTGTATGTGTATGTGCATGTACCTCTCTAATTGCAGCCCCGTTGGCTAGCTAGTACGTTATCATTTTTGCTTATCTACCTTAGTGTATATAACTTATTGTTGACCAAGTCATAACCTAAATGGTCTAGCCTTAGTTTTTCAGATGTTTTGCTTCTTGATCTTTTAGTCCGTAGTCTAGCTATCTAGCATGTTCATTGGCTTACTCAATCAATGATTGTATCAAGTGTCAGGTGTGCCTCCTTCCTTTTGGATGGACAGGGAAGATAATAAAATTTCAAAATGGATAGACGCAATGCAAGGTGAGATTGAAACATTACAAAATAGTAACACTTGGGAATTAAAGGAAGATTCCCATTAGTTGTAGGTGGATTTATAAGATTAAATATAAGTCTAAGAGAAAGGTAGAAAGGATCAAGGCAAGACTTGTTGCTAAGGAATACAATCAGAAGAAGGGATAGATTATAAAGAAATATTTTCTCATGTAGTCAAGATGGTGATGTAGGAACTATTTTTTCCTTAGCCATTTCAAGGAAGTGACACATTCATCAAATGAATGTTTTCAATATATTTTAAAATAGTGATTTACAAGATGAGATCTATATGAACTTACCTCAAGGTTTTACTAGTCAGGGGTGAAGAAAGTATGTAGACTAGTAAAGTCATTATATGATCTTAAACAAGTTCTAAGATAGTGGAACCATAAGTTAACAGAAGCACTACATAGGCTGGGACTTGAGCAAAGTTAGTATGATTACTTCTTGTTCGCAAGGAAGACAGATGAAGGGGTCACAATAATTGTGGTAATATGTTGATGATTCATTTATTACAGAAAGCAATTCAAAGTTGATAGAAGGAACAAAAAAGCTCTTTATAACTTTCAAGATAAAGGATTTAGGTGAACTAAGGTTTTCCTTGAAATTGAATTTGCAAGATCAAAAGTTAGATTAGTTATGTATGAAAAAAAATATGCACTAGAACTAATTTCTGAGGTTGGTATGTCAGGTGCTAAACTAGCTAAAACTCCTATTGATCTGAATGTTAAATTAATATCAAAGCAGTATGATGACCTAAAAGGATAAAATCAAGATGATCAATTAGTTGATCAAAAGTTAGTTAGTAAACTTTTATATCTAAACTTGATCAAGCGTGACATTTCCTATAATGTTCAAACCTTGAGTCAATTCTTACAACAACCAAAGAAATCTCACATGGATGTTCCCTTAAGAATTGTCAAGTATGTTAAGGAACATCCAAGACAAGGTATTTTATTATCCATAGTTCAAAAAATGAGATCACTTCCTACTGTGATACTAATTGGGTAGTATGACATCTTACGAAAAAATCAGTAACTGGATATGTTATTAAGATGGGAGAATCTATGGTGTCTTGGAAAGCAAAGAAACAAATAACAGTATCAAAAGGTGCTTAGTTGAGGCTGAGTATAGGAGCTTGGCATCTATTGTAGCTGAATTGGCTTGGTTAGTTGGCATGCTGAAGAATTTAGATGTTGAAATAAAGCTTCTAGTTACCATTTATAGTGATAGCAAATGTAATGACCTCGAAGGTTATTTTTTGCATTCTCGATAAAATTACCATTTTGTCCCTCCTGAAATTTGCCTTGAGTTATTTTTGATTGAGTCTTAAAGTCAAACTTTAAAACTTTGTAAAAAAGTTGGAGTTTTTCTATAGAAAGAGTTTTTAAAGGCTTAAAGTGGGAAATTTTAAGTTTTATGGTCATCTTGAGTTTCAAGTGTCAAAATGCAATTTTGTCAATTCCATCAGCTCTGGAATGCAGAATCTGGTTTAGGAAAACTTGCAGAACTGAATTTGGAGTTAAAACGGAGATTTTAGACCCAAAGTTGGATTTTCAGTTTATTTGGATCATAGTTTGATTTTGGTCAACATTCAGAGTTCGGAAGCTCAAATCGAAATTCTGACAACTCTAGTGGTTTCGAGTGGTAAACTAAAGCTAGAAATTTTCTTGTTGTAATTTTTAGAGTTTTCAAGGGTAGTTTAGGTATTTTAAATTTTAATTAGTTTCTTTGAGTTTTATCGGATTCCGGTCTAAGGAGGCGTCAAACTCAAATTTTGATGGTTCCATTAAGTCGGGAATATCATTTTTATGGGGTTGCATGTCTGGTTTGTGTTCACAGAGTTCTCAACAAATCTTGAGGGTCCATTTTATGAATTTCTATGTTAATGCATTACTGATATCTAGTGCATCACATTAATGCTTGGTGTTTGCAGAGTGTTAGGTCCTCTGGTCTCCACATTCATGGGGAGGACGTTCGTGAAGGACCTCTGCATTCACGGAGTGCCATTCCTTGACCTTCGTGTTCTCGGCAAGGTCTCCACATTCGCGAAGTGTGTGTAGTTATTGATCCGCGTTTGTGGATAGGCACTTCGTGTTCTTGAAGTTTTGGGGCTTGTTTGGCTTCCATGTTCGCTAATAATTCTCCGCATTCGAGGAGCATTAAAATGCCTAAAACAGTGTTAAGTTTTAAAGTGATGGGTTCCCCATTTTTAATATTCTAAGCTCGGATTATGAGAAAATCTTCAAGGTTTTTCAATGAAAGATTATTGGATAAGTAATTTCTAATTTATTTCTTTGATTCTTATTGATTAATTTGTAATTTGACTTAGAAATTAGGATTTTTAATTGAAGAAATTAGGAATTTCTCGGACTTTGATTTCTAATCCAAAATTGGTGATTGTGACCTCATTTTAACTCCTTTTTCGAAAAGGTTATTGCCATTAGAATCCTTATTATCTGAGGATCATTTTTATATAAGGATTTTAGGAACCTTTTTTGGCATGAAATTTTGGACTATTTTACCCTTTTCGCTCAAATTTCTTAATTTTAGTGTCATTAGTTTTGTAATGTGATTATGATATTATATTTGACTAGATTGTTGTGATTTAGATTGTTGGAAAAGGTATAAATTTGACTTGATTTGAGACTTCTATTAAAGCAAGTGGACTTCTAACCTTTGATTAAGTATGATTGAACCATGTATTCTCCTATGTATGCAGAGTTGAGCGATTTGGGATATGAATTGGGATCGAATTTTATTACCATAGGCTTTGATCATGAAATTTCATATTGATAATTATTCGTGTTGTGAAATCTTGATTTGTGAATTAATTGTGGATTTGTGATATATGTGATCTTGTGAATTATTTTATATTGATGTCAAGATGGTACCTGTATTGAGATTTTAATGATATTGAGATTGTGATGACATTGAGATCATAATGATATTGAAGTTGTGATGAAATTGGGATTGTGTATATTGCGTTCACTATTATTTGTGCATTGATACTTGTGATGGCTACAGTTGAGAGATGTGTAAAGTAACATGTGGGTTGGTGGCCGAGGTCTCTACTGGTCGATGATTAGCCGAGGTTTCTGCCGGAGAGCCGAGGTAATATTTTGGTGGATGATGTGGCTAAGGTTTCTTCCGATCGTGTGAGCATTGACCAAGGTCTTTGCCGGTAATATTCATGGATACATGGTCCATGTGTGGCCCCCATGGGCTTCGGCCTGATTTTATCAGTGGATGTATATCGTAGGACAGACATGCGCCATGATTATTTGACATTGCATCGCATTATTTACCCTTCATTGCATTAACTCCATCCTATATCATTCCTTCTTGAATATTGTTGTGTGTATTACGTGTGATGTTGTGAATGTTTTAGAGCCTTGTACATTGTTAAGATGGAACTAATGAGAGTTTGTGCTAGATGATAGCTTGAGCCTTGTACATTGAAAATACTGGACTATGTGGATTTTATGATTGCTTAATTTACCGATGGACTATTGTACTACTTGACTCTGGGAATTAGTGGTACGTTATGAGATATTGTTCTATAATATGTATTTATCTATATATATATATATCGTTATTGTGCTAGGACTTTTCTGAGTGCAGATGTATAGTTCAGTGGTTTGTGGTTAGGTGGATCAGAGTACTTGTGTTCGTCATTGTTTTACTTCAAGTTTAGTTCCTATTTCCTAAGTATCGGGTTGTTTGGTGCTCACCCCCTTGCTACATTTTGTAGGTTGTGAGCTTGGTCCTTCTGGTTAGACTTGTTTTGCTATGAGATCGAGCCTCCTGATCTTTTGAGAGATAATTGGTTGTTTCTTCATCAGACCTTCGAGGATTCTGTTCTAGGTTATGTTTCATTTGAGAACTAGATATTGAGACTTGTATAATTATTCGAGTATTCTTATGATTAGAGGTTTGTAGATGTGACACCAGCCGGGATAGTTGTAGTTTGATTTCCCTATATTTATCTATTATATTAGACTTTTTTTCACTTTTTTATCGTATTTGGTTGTTCAATTTTGCGCTGACTCACCTTGGTTCGTTAGGTGAGTGCCATCACACCCGAATTTTAGATCGTCACAGTAAATCAATCATCCAACTGGAAGCTAATTTTTTCAATCATGAATGTAGTAAACACATTGAAATAAATTGCCACTTTATAAAGGAGAAGCTTCAACAAAGATTAATCAGTATAAAATATATCTCTACCAAAGACCAATCTTTTGACATCCTTACTAAAGGACTAAACAGATTCCAACATGAATTCTTCATGCCCAAGCTAGGTAGTCTAGATATCTTTACTTCTCCTAGCTTGAGGAGGAGTGTTGTGGCTTCCGAAAGTTAGTTAAAAGAAGTGGTAAGTATTGTTAGGAATATATAGCTAGTTAAGTTAGTTGAGATCAAGATTATACAGTGTATAATCAAGATTAAGTTAGTTAAGTGTATGTGTATATGTATGTATATTGAACTCAATATATTCTTGTAGTTTTTTGTATCTTCATCAAATATGAAATAAGAATTCCCTTTTCGTTTATCATATTCTACTTTTAATCTTCATACAATCATATAGATTGTTCTTGAAATCAAGAGAACCTTTATTGTAGTGGCTGATAGTGATAGTGATGACAACGAATAATTATAATAATGAAAGTGATAGTGATTGATAATAATGACTAAGTAATAGTAGTTTCTAATGGTGATTGTGATGGAAGAGGTAATTGATGGTAATGGTGATAACATCGGTAGAGCTTGGCATTATTTGGTTCGAACAGAAAAAATCGACCGAACCAATTTTTTTAAAATTTCAATTTCGGTTAATCAGTTTATTCAGTCGGTTTTGATTTTAAATTTTAAAATATTGATAATTCGGTTCGGTTAACGGTTTTAATTTTTTTTATTTTGATTAACCGAAAAATCGAATTTCTACATATGTTATAACTTATAAATTATAATATGTATAGTATAGGCCAACATGAATTGGCGATTTCCCAAGCCCAATCAGGCAACATATACTTATTGAAGGCCCAATTTCAATTTTAAATAATATTACTTTACTTTAGTGAAAAATAAAATCCCTAAATCCTAATTGCTAACCTGGAACATATAGGTCGAGGAATGAAAGAATCAAATGGTAGACTTTTGATTTATAGGTTATGCCACTTCATTCAATGCATGTAATCGTTCATGTTTTTAAATAATGGTCTCATTAATTGGTTACTAATATAGAGTAGCTTATCTCTATAGAGTTGTAATAATGTGTTTCCTGTATGTAATTAATTACTTTTCATCAAAAAAAAGAGTCAGAAATAATATTCAAACCGAAAAATTAAATCGAAATAACCCGAACCGAAATTGCAAAAACCAAACTGAACTGAATTTATTTCAGTTCATTTTCAATTTATATTTTTCTTAAATCGAAAATCGAAAAATTAAACCAAATTTCACAAATCGAACCGAATCGATCGACTGCCCAGCCCTTAACATAGGTGATTGTGGACAAAGTGATAATGAAAATTATTCACACAGAAATTAGCACTTGACAGTTTTTTCAAGATATGAAAAAAATTATAAATATAAATATTACGTATAAACATAATCAACTCGGTATTTTTTTTCATATTTCTTAAAAAAAAAAAAAATCCACCCATATGTATGTATTTATTATATTGAAATCTTTGATTTTATTTAAAAAATCTAAAAATTGGTCAGGTACAGTTCATTTGATCAATTTTTTTAATAAAAAATATTGACACCCGTAAGTTTAGATGTGTTAATAAAAATACTGAATAGTTAAAATATGAAATTTGAGAAAATATATAATTAAAATATTTTTTAATAATTATCTCGTAAAATAAAGTGGTATAATCTACTAGAATGAGTAAACCACAAATAATTGATTTGTGTAAAAAAGTTGTTAATTATGAGGGGCCCCAAAACAAAATAGAGTAACAATTTTGGACTCCATATATGAACATAGTAAGTAGAGGTGTGTTATCCCTCCTCTGCTCTGACAAGTAACATTCTTAAACATTCTTTTTCCGCCATCGAAAGTGACGGCCATCTCAGCACCACTTTTTTCCAGTCTAAAAATCCCCTCGTACGTCTTCTCCCAGCACAAGTGTTCCACCTTCATTGTAAGTATCTTTAAGTTTTCTCATAAAAATTTAGCTCTTGCCATTTCATTTGTGAAGTGAAAAATTCTGTTGCTTTCTTCGTTTTGGTGCATACATGGGTTACTGTTAGATTTTTCTAAAATCCCTTTTTTACTGTAAAGTTGTTGTTGGTGAAAGGGTGAAGGCAGAGGGTTGTATGAGTGTGTGTTTTGTCAACTTAATTCCCAAGTAACCACAATTGCCTATTAAAATTACTTTTCTTTCTTTTCCAATAATAAAATTCTAAATGTGGCCTTAAAGTATTCGAAATTGAGCAGATAAATGTACTCTTGAGAATTGCTATTATTTTGGAAAATTGTTGAGACAAAAGCAGTGCGAATTTGCATGCTAAGGAGTAAGGAGGGATCCTCGCCCTCCTTCACGATGAAATTTGTAAAAGAATTTGCTAAAGTTTTTGGTTATTAAAACATCCTTGCAAGGGATATTTATCCTACTCTTTTGTTGTTAAAAGTTTACAGTTCTTGAAGCCGAGTGTCTATATGAAACAACCTCTTTTTATACCTGTACGAGGCTAAGGCCTACGTACACCCTCCTCTCCTCATACCCCACCTGTACGATTGCATCGGCTATCTTGTTGTTTGATTTTTTTACCGGACATATCGTCCTATTATAGACTGGAACGCTGAATACCATCTCAATAGGAGTTTATTAAATGCTTGTGGTTTACTTGCAGGCTCTTAGTTTCTTTTGGATCTCTGTAATGGACAGGGGGGAGCTAGAATTATCTAGCCAAGAAGTGTTGTCAAGTTTTAACTTTGGTGAAATTCCAGAATGTAGTCACTTGAACAAGCGTTTTAATGAAATTCTCACGGACGTGCATGCTTGTATTCATGCCCACACTTGCGATCCACCTGGTCCTGATAACTCACACACGCACACTTGTTACCATGTCCACACCAAGACTGTTCCTCCCACATGTGACGATACTACTGCAGAGTCTGCAGCAGCAAATACAGGAAAGAAACGCCCTTTGAATAATAAGGTGGCAGTTCGCAAGTACTATGCGAAAAAAAAGGCTCGGGCTGCATCATTAGAGGATGAGGTGGTCAGGTTAAGGGCTATAAATCAGCAATTATTGAAAAGGCTGCAGGGTCAAGCTGTCTTGGAAGCTGAGATTTCCAGGCTCAAATGCTTGCTTGTGGATATCCGAGGAAGGATTGCAGGTGAGATTGGATCATTTCCGTACCAGAAGGCAATGGAGGGTTCTGATGCATATCAGCACCTTGTCAATCCTGATCATCGCGGAACTTATCTGATGAACCCTTGCAACCTACAATGTCATGATCAGGGTTCGGAAGAGTTAAATGGACAAGGCCTTAACAGTTGTGGATTTGAGATTCTTCAGTGTTCAGGTAGTCAGGGACTTAAGGAGGTTCCTGGATGTGCATTGGGTTATAATACTCCTACGTCCAACGCTTCTCATGGGAATAAGAGAATGATAACAGGTGAAATTCACATCCATTTGCATTTCCTGTTTTTGGCATATTATTCTGAAAATTGGTCAATACTATCTATATCTCATGAACTCCATGAACCTTCTCCTCTTAGTTTACAAGAAATCTTTCCTGAAAATACATTATCATCCTGTTGAGTCATACCAGATGTAGATTAGGCTGATTCCTATAGCGTTTGAGTTTCATGGCTCGGTAAAGGAAATGATAAACCTATGAAGATCTCTTTGTAGGTCAGTCAAAATTCTTTACAAATTGTCACACAAAGAAACTTCTAATTTGTGAAAACTAGAACAATATATGGCTCATGATAGGTAACAAAGCCAATAACCACATACCAAGTGTAATCTCAGGTACGTGTACATAGACCTTACCCCTACATCATGAAGCTAAAGAGGTTGTTTCCAAATGATTCTCGGTTCAAGTAACATTATAGGTGACAGAGTCTATATTAGCTTAAATCAATGTCTCCGAGGTCTATATTTTTCATATATTGTAGTGTTATTGTTTCATTAATGTATGACAATAGGATCCGTTTAAATTTGAAGTCAATTATATAATCCAAACCTCATAGACTTCTACAATTTTAAATAGTTATACAGGTCAGTTATGCAAATTCTATACCTTTAAGTTTTACCCCTTGATCCTGGTATTATTAAAGAAATTTTAATGTTGCCCCCAAATTCCAAAGGGGTTGTTTCCTTTTCTAAGTAAAAATGTCTATGTATGTCTGTAACGTTTATTATTGGCATTTTTAATTTATCATGTGAAAAATTAAAGGTTATGTAGCAAAAAGAAACAGAAGTACTGGTTGAATTTAATTTTCAAATGAGCTGAATTAAGAAGGTGAGTAATAGAATGAGTAGAAATGTTTCAGGAAGGAAATGTTGATCTTTGATTTGTGTTCTTTTTAGGAAGGAAATGTACAGCAATGACAAGCCGGTGAACTGCTAACTTAAGGAGGCGTCTTTGGTCTTGAGTACATTGCATTAGGTTCAATTTTATGATATTTCCCTGCTACTTCCAGTTGGAAGCCTAAGTTGTGTTTTGGATTTTTCAATTATTTATTATTTAGAGTAATGGATTTGTCTAGTGGACATGCTTAAACGGAGCGATATCATAGTGAACTATATAGCGAACCTCAACTTGCTTGATGGTGATATAATTGTGTTATGTAGTAATGGATTTAACTAGTAGACATGAAAAATGAGACCAAGAATTATGAAGATCTGGAAGGTTTGTTCCTTGTCATAGGATTCGTTTTGCTCTTGCTCTTGAATTATTTTTCAATTGATAAAATTCTTGTCTAGATCATGTCAACTTCGACATAGTCAAGGGAACAAGGTTTAGTTTGTTGATACGAATAATGATTGGGACAACTGGAATAAGTCAAAATTCATTAAATTAATTCAGTCAAAACCACATATTTGCTGTCTCTGGTATGACTTCCATCTCCAAATTTAACTCAAACATAGCTCCCTTTTGTTTGGGTGGGGGAAGGGTCTGAAGCAGTGTCAAACTAAAATACCCAATAATTATTAGCTCTCCTAAGGAGGTGATCCAGTCGCACTTTTCAATACGGCTACATTGTTACGACTTTACTCCAGTCACTAGCCCTGCCTTTGGCATCCCCTTCCTTGCGATTAAGATAACGACTTCGAGCATGGCCAGCTCCCATGGTGTAATGGGCACTAGCAGCTCTAAGTGTTGCTGGAGCACTCAATTATTAGTGGGACTTTTACATTTGGTATGGAGGAAAATACTTTTCAATTTTTTAAATTTTAATTGGCTTAAATATCTTGAAAAATATTTTTCAAATCAATTCATTTTTTTCAAATTTAAAGAAAATGACTTCATGCAAAAAAACTAAGAAAAATATTATCAAAATATCCAATCTCAAATGAAAATATTTTTCTTATCTAATCTCCAACATGCCCAGCACACCCCCTCCCCCCACCAAAAAAAAATTAAAAGATAAAATAAAAATTTATTTTTGAAAAATATTTCACATTTTGAAATTTTTATTTTTTTATTCTATCCCAACGCTGACTCCCCCCCCCCCCCCCCACACACACACAAAAAGAAAAATTCAAAATTTATTTTTAAAAAATATTTCAAATTTTAAAATTTTTATTTATTTATTCCATCAGTTGCTCTACCCCTTACCAGTACCCTACCCCAAAGCCCCCCCCCCCCTAAAAAATTTAAAATTGAAATTTTGCAGAAGTTTCAAATTTTGTTTTTCCTCCCACCACCAGCCCTCCCTCCCCCCCCCCCCCCAAAAAAAATATTTAAATAATTATTTTTAAAAAGTATTTCAAATTATGAAATATCTTTATGTCAGCCATTAATTTTTTTGAAAAATATTTTTTATCCTCTGTCAAAAGTAAAAGAGATTTTCTAAAAAAAGAAATTTCATTCACTAATCAAACAATAGAAAATATTTCTCACTCACCAACCAAATATGAAAAAATGAGTTAGAAAACTACTTATTTTGTAGAAAAATATTTTCCAGGAAAACATTTTCCGTGGAAAACATATTTCTCCATACCAAACACAACCTATATTAAAAAAGAATTCAAAAATTGCGAGATTTTGGAACTTACTTATCATATAAAATGATATTTTTCGTATTTATCAAATATTGTGATATTTTCACTTATGATATACTGTATTCAATATACGCAATAAAATCTTTTTTAAAGAAAAACAGAAAATCGCTATAATTTTTTTTAAAGAAAAACAGAAACACGTTTTTGGGAGCAAATTACACAATCTCCATTGTTAGATTTATGTGTATCTTCAATCTAAAAATAGATAACCTAATTGAATCCTCTCTTTCTTCTCATTTTTTCCAAGGGGATATCAAAGACTAATCGATATGAAAAGAGTCAAAACAAACTCTATTGATACAATCTATCATTGACTGAAACAAAATGTATCAATATACGTTAAATTGATACATTCTACTACATTATATATTTCTTTGATACAGTCCAAAACTTTTGTATCAAACGCATCTTGAAATCAATATACAAGGTGACATTTTATCAAATATGCATCAGCATGATAATAATTGATACATATTGTATCAGTCCATCCTGATACACATATACAAAAATTTGAAAAACGAATTACATCTTTGTGTCAATATGTATAAACCTTATATTTATGCAAACCGTTATCCAATTGAAAAATACAATCCTATGATTTGAGGAAAAAACAAAATCGAAGGTTTGTTGTTTAATTGGGCTCAGAATGAAGAGGAAGGGTGAATTGGTTACAGAAACCTGAAAATATATTAAGAATAAAAATAGTGACCAGAGGGAATTAATCCTTGTCATTATTTATTAATCGTTATTTTATGTAACTCTTTTACATCAAAAAAGGAAAAAAGAAAAGAAAAAAGCAGAGTCTTGTCATCGTCTGCAATGTTGTGAGACAGAATATGACCAAATTAAAGAAAGTGATTTTGGTGAAACAGTTAACTAATAAATACATGGAGTGTTTTAAGCTTTAACAGGAAATGATTCTAACTCGCAAATTTTCTATAAAATAATAAATATGCTATACTTGATAATATTTTAAAATTATAATTAATATTATAAATACAATAGCTAAGTTTGCTTACCTAAATAATTTTCCATTTATGGAATACCAAGTGTTTATTGGGATGTTATTTCTGTATGTATTCATTGGCCAAAAATTTGATGATAGCTTTGTTATGGGCGTCAAAATTCCCAATAATATCGTTCGAGACGATTGTGCCCAAGTTAAATGAAGGGGAATTTTCATACGGAGAAAATTTTCAAAACAGTCACATTTTAGTATTTAATAAGACTTCTTAGCTACTATTTATCAAAAATAGCTAGATTTTAGTTGTCATTTAATGTAATTTCTGTTTTTTTTTCTCTTAACAAAATTAAAGCAATTAATAAATAATTAGTTAGAGAAAATCATGGTAAAAGATATTTCATATATAGTAAAAAAAAATCCTGAAATAATGAAATCAGTGAGTGTTACATAATTTGTAGGACTCTTTCAGTTATTGTGTCTTCTTCCGGTACTCCATCAACAACTTTCAATTGACTATTAACGATGCAAGCAGATAATTAATTTTTGCCGGAAAAAAGGATTTGGGGGCAAACATAGATTCTTCCATAATATTTATCCAGATTTTGATTCTGTCACGATCCGGTCCGGGACATGACCTGCTAGATCCGACCCACAGGAAAGCCAATTATCCAATCTCAAGGTACCTGTCCTAGCTCTCTAGTCATAACCAAAACCAATACAATAATATAAGTCACTGAAACCTACCCAGAACCTAGAATTCAACTATACAAAGCTACAATATACACAAGGACATATCATATACATATTGAAATAATCATAATAATATACAAATCAAGAGTGCTCCTACAAACACAACCATTAAAGTACAAGGCCAAAGTCTGAGAGTTAAAGACGGTCATCAAAAGAAGACAACGACAAAGTCAGAGCTGTTGGTGCTCACCCAAAAGAAGTCTCGTGAATCACCAACTCAGCAACCACAACCCGTACCTGGACCTGCACCATGGGAAGATGCAGAAATGTAGGACATAAGTACCAGAAAAAGACACCCACTAGGCATCATCAGCCGACTGAGTGAAATATAGTAAATCCAGAATGGTCAAATATAAAGAACTGCAGCAGGTCTAGCCAAATCGAAACTCAAATCAAGGAAACACATGTCCGGATCCACTCAAACCACAACCGAGCCAACCAAGGAAATGAACCATGATAACCTGAACCAACCTAAGTGGTGAACAGCAATAACCTGAACCAACCCAAATGATGAACAACGATATCAAATGACGAAGCTGTGAAGACCCATACCACAATTTCCCTTAGTTAGGACGTAGTGTTGTACGCAGGTGCAAGGCCCTTATATCTATGCTTGTACGCCAACTGGGCCCCCATAATCCTAGAAGGTACACTCGCATAATCTGATCGACCCAATAACAACATAACCCAACTCCTTATATCACATGATCACAGGTCAGTTGTATGTGGTTTAAGGCCCTAGTGTCTAAGCCTATACGCTCCCTGAGCCGCCATAAGCCCGAGGGTACACCCACACATAATTAGGGTGTAAATAGGTATGTGGATCTACGGATAATCAATCACGGGGCCTCATCCCTAACTGTCACATGTCGATTGAGTCTTCTACCCTGTGCCAACATGTGGCACCCGATCCAAAATATACATGGATAATGGTGGGACGTATCCCTCGCGGGAGAAAGATCCCCCTAGCATAAACAATAGTGCCACAACTCAGAATATCAATCACGGGGCCTCGCGCCCAAAGTGGAATCAGTGGGGTCCCCGACCCAAATATCAATCAATGGGGCCTAGCTCCAAAATGTAATCAACGGGGTCCTAGACCCAAAATATCAACAAGTGCTCGGACCTCTTTAGAATTGGCACCTCGATCTTGACACTCGGACGTCACCCCCTAAGAATAGACCACAGGATGCGTAACCTGGGGTCCCAAACACTCGAATGTGGCCACCGAAGACTTGAACTACAAGGTGCGTCATCTAGATCTCAGAGCATAGGACCATTCAATCTCTCTCTAGCTTATCTGGATCCCGATTCGGATCCCCCAATCATATAATCTCTCTTGACAGAATCATCCCCATCAAACCACACGATCCACCACCTCATTCAAATGCAATAGATACGCCAGCATAGACAAAAAGAACCAGTGCATAACAACTATTAGCAATACATCGGAGCGTAAATATCATAGTTCATCACAAAGTCATGCCTAACAAAGGCCAACTATACCATAACTCCGTCAATTACAAGTACCTAGAGTAAACATAGACAATCACGATATATCATAAGTATCCAGGATAACCAAACCCGACAAAGTCATACCTATACTGGAATTAGGCCACAGTACGACATATAATCAATATACAGTCTCTTGGTCATCATATCGCAGTAGCGGCATGCTATCCACACTTATACAGGTATGAGTCAAGTCAGATCACATGCTTGTCCCAAGGCACTAGCCCTTATTCGACCCTTATTAGGCCTCTTCTCTATGTAAAACAACTCATAGGGTAGCGTTGGTATAACCTAAGCTAAGGCCCAAAAGGCTAGAGAATCAGAAGGATGTCACCTACCTAGAATCATATCGCAGCCCAGCTGCTACCAATTGGATTTCGCCCAAGGCAATCATGTGTTGGCCCACAGATAATGTTCCCTTCTTTAAACAGGGTGCTAGTCCCCAAGACTAACCCACATAGATAGTGTCTCATCACAGATGGCCCAGGAAGCCATAGAATATAACCTATACCTTGCTAACTGGTCACTGTGGCTCAGTAGAAACGTATCTTGTATCACAGGTCACAAGACTTAACCCATACCTTGCTAACTGGTCATCGTGGCTCCGTAGCAATGTATCTTGTATCACAGGTCACAAGACTTTTCTAGGAGCATAGCTATAACTGTTCCCAGAACAGGGTGTGTTTCTTCGGTTACTAACTAGTAGCACCAGTACATAGCAGATAACAATGGTATACATGATCATGTAGGTCACAGGGCAGCATATTGTGTTTAATTAGGCAAGTCTACCATAATCTAGGTAGCCACAAATACTCAAAAAAGATATAGATATTAGAATCAGTGCAAAAGGTAACATGTAATCATTTTTCAGCCTCATAAGCAAGTATATTTCAGTAATCTCAGGCCACAAACACATACAAGCAGGAACCAACCACTGTGTACGTACCTGTCACATGTCCTCAGCCTATCCAGCCCTTTTTTAGGCCTTTCTCATAGCCAAACAATGTAAGAACTCAAAGAGTATAGCAGTTATGGTCAACACAACCCTAAATACAACAACTATTGACCCATAATATTGCATATACACAACACACAGATCACATCCAGCCATATATAACGTATCAATCCGTAAATAACATATTTCGACACATTTCAATTTAAATATGCATGCATTTCAACTCACTCTGAGGTTTAGAGGAACCCTAACCTACCTGGCAACCGACATCTCATGCTTTGACTCAATCCAATTCTGGGATTTTCCCCTCCTGATCACTTTTTATGATGCTACTCAACTGCCAAAACATAAGTCACAAGATCATTACGGCTAATTTGACTGTAAAATCTCAGGGAAACAGGTGAAATTACATCAATTACGACTAAAATGGAAAAAATTGGGGCCCACACCTAAATGTCAAACCAATCCCTGTAAAATGATCCCTACATCACCCTGAGTCCATAGCTAGAAATTGAGCCCAAAACAGATCCCAGAAGACAGAGAAATGACTCAAAAATGAAATTGCATTTCTTATCGAAAATATTTCTTACATAAATTCTCGATCAAATTCCATAAAAATACAGCTAAATTAACAAGATACAAGTAAACCACAACATTTCTCTGGAAAAATAGAATAATTTACACAAAAAATTCACTTAATTCCATTGAGAAATAACCAAAATATCACAATGTAAAGTTTTCACTCATTTTTTATATGCAGCCCGTAAAAAGCAGTGATTTTACCTCAAAATACATGCCAAAATCGAATTTTGACACCAGCACGACATTCCTTGCGAAAATCCTTACAACGTAGCATTTTGAATCACTCAAATTAAATAAAAAATGGGTTCGAAATTGCGGTGCGAAGTTGAGAGGGAATATAGCATCGGATTGCACCATGTGGTAGCCCTTAGAGTTGCCACATCTTCTCCCCCTCTCTTATTAATATTTCAATCTACTTTTTTATGTTTCTGATTCATTCGGACTCTGGTTTTCGCAAATAAACTATTTAACCATATGGATTTCGACATTCAGGATCCAATAATGCGGTCGAAATTTCCAACAGAGCTTCCCACAATAAAATGAGAGTCTCACTTCTTTATCTGCAACTTTTATCGAAATGCCCTCGGGGGGTTCAAATCGCATCTGAATGTCCCTAGTATCAAACGAGGAGTCGTCCTAGACCAAAATTGGTGTTCCAAAGTTAAACATGCTATCAGAATTTTCATCTAAAGTATGATTCCCAAGGGTGTTGACTGAGTCAACTATTAATTAGTTCCGGTGGCTAAATTTGTAATTCTTGATATAATTGCACCGGCTATACTCCTAGCCTAATTCAATGGTTCCGAAGCTAATGGAATCGTCAGAATTCCGCTCTGAGACCATTTATTAAGACTTAACTCAAAAACTCATTTTACAGGTATAACATCCTGGTTAACTCAAAAATCTATATAACCCAACCAATAGTCATTCCAATAGTCCCAACAGATCATCAATGGCCCAAGGTCATTATACACAGGCTCAAATCAACAGAATAACTACAAAACCATAGAAATGACCAGGAGGTCATTACAGATTTAAATGTGTTAGATCTATTTTATCTGATTGATTAGCCGAAATTGTGTATTTCATTAGTTTGCTTTTCATTCCTAAGTGTATAACACGTTTTTAGCATAAAATATGTGCGAATACAATTTCAGTACAGAATAATTGTATATTTATATCGATTTCGTGTCGCAAATATGTGTAAGAAAGTCGAACACAAAATGTTATTTTGAATACATTAGGACGTAATATTTTTGAAATACAAATATTGATCAGTGCAAATATTCTTCTGTTTGGGATACATTGATGGTAGAATTTTTTTTCTTGCTTTAAGTATAATGTAGTATTTAAGATATAAGATATTAGGATACAACGAGTGTGACAAAGAAAATTCAAGAATAGAACTGATGCAATAAATTAATGTTGGGATACAACCTGAGTAGTATATATTTGTTCATATATAAATGTGATTTAAATTATATACAATTTAGCTTGTGTAGTCATATAGCCAAACTGAAATACATAAACAGGTTCAAAAAATTGCGAATAAAATATTACGAATACACATTTGGTAGTGTTTGTTACTGTTTTTTTTATTTTTTTTTATTTTGACACATTAAAAGTTATATGTTATTTTTTTAACACAAATTGGACGTTTGTTTTTTGGATACACTTCTTTGAAAGAATTTGCGGAATACAAGTTATTCATGCAAAATAAATACGGTTATGAATTTGAACTGAAAGATACATTCAACACAAATTGTAATTTTGAAAGGGTATGTAGTTTATGTTGGGATACAAAATTTAAAACCTATGACATTCAAAAAAGGATACAAAAAAAATTAATGGATACACATAAATATATTTGAAACCTTGTGAATATATAATATACTGAATACAAGTAACATAATAAATACAAAAAGATATATTTGTATCTCACTAATTTGTATCAGTAGTAAATTAAAGTAGCCAATTGTAAATGAATAGTTTATTGTTTCGTTTAGCACTAGAGGATACATTCAACACAACTATTTTCATGTATACTTTCATGTATATTCAATACACATACAAATTTTGACAAAGTTATCTAGTTTATGATAAGATATAAAATTTGAAATCTATGACATTCAAAAAAGATACAAAAAAAAAAAATTAAAGAATACATATAAATATAGTTGAATTCTTGTGAATATAATATATTGAATACAAGTAAATATAATGAGTACAAAAAAGATATATTTGTATCTCATTAAATTTGTATCTATAGTTCAAATAAAATTAAAACAACTAAGAGAATAGTTTTTTTTTCATTTGGAACTGGAGGATACACTCAAAAAAAATATGAATCATTTGAGGAGTTTGAAAAAATGTAATATATTTGTATCTCTTTAATTTGTATCTGCAGTAAATAAAAGTAAAAAATAGTAATGACTGAAAGATACATTCAAAAATAAATATGAATACAAATTTGAACTAGAGGATATATTCAACACAAATACAAATTTTTAAAAAGTATCTAGTTTATAATAGGATACAAAATTTGAAATCTATGACATTTAAATATGATATAAAAAGAATTTGGTTCTATACAAAAAAAAAATTATTCTAACACTCCTCATCGCTATCACTACTAAAAAAGCAGGAAAAACCGACCACGAAATACCGACTTCCAGAGGTCGGTATAACTGTAATTACCGACTCCCACCCGACTTCGAGCCTAAGTCGGAAAAACCTTGGTCGCTTTTTCATACTGACTTCTGGAGGTCGGTATTTACCGACTTCACGAAGTCGTTTATATTTTTAGGTCGGAAAATTAGTAATTTTATTTTTTTAAATATTTTTCGACTTCAAGAGGTCACTATAGTGTATATGTTTTTTTCCTTTTTCTTAATATTTCCGACCTCCTGAGGTCGTTTAAATAATAAAATATTATTAATAATACCGACTACAAGAGGTCGATATTATATATTTTTATTATTATAATTGTTTAATATTTTCGACCTCCTAAGGTCGTAACTGTTATTATTGATACCGACTACAAGAGGTCGGTATTATTTATTTTAATTTTAATTTTTTTGTTGAATTTCCGACTCATTGAGGTCGGTATTATTTATTTTTATTTTAATTTTTTTGTTGTATTTCCGACCTACTGAGGTCGGTATTATTGATTTATATTAATTTTTTTTTTTTTGATATTCCGACCCACTGAGGTCGGTATTAATTTATTTTTATTATTTTTATTTACTGCAAAACTGACCTCTTTGCGACTTCCAAAGGTCGATATTATTTTATTTTTATTATTTTTATTTTCTGTGAAACCGACCTCTTTGCGACTTCCAGAGGTCGGTTTTCTGGAAACAAAACTGGCAGCACACTGCTGCAAT
This sequence comes from Solanum rostratum, assembly GCA_029948455.1. Classification (NCBI taxonomy): domain Eukaryota; kingdom Viridiplantae; phylum Streptophyta; class Magnoliopsida; order Solanales; family Solanaceae; genus Solanum; species Solanum rostratum. Next base: position 53,220,465 of record CM057055.1, read on the forward strand.
TTCTTGCCCACCTGGAAACAGAATTGGCAGCACACTGCTGCAAATTTTTTGCTCACCTGTATGCATAATTGATCAACCTCAACAGAATTCCAATAGAGCAGTTCTAATATTTCTAGTACACAATTTTAGATTTACTAATTAAACTTTGAATCCATTAAACTAAAATAAAATACCATCAAAGTATTAGTACAAAACGTGAAATATTTACTAAATACAACTATGCTTCATCACTCTCCTCTTCACTTTCCTCTTCACTCTCATCCCCAAAAGGTCGACTGGCCGGAGGAATGATTTTTCCTGAATCAAAAAGAGAATTTAGTTGGGCCCGAAGCTCCATATACCTTTGTCTATCTTCTGCAGCTTGTTCCTCTCTCTTCTTCTCTGCTGCAGCAAGTTCGGCAGTGAGCAAAGATATCTTATCCTGCATTTTAGATATTGTCGCTTTATCCACACTATCAATGCTTGAAGAGGATGCACAATAAAACCAACTCTTCTTCTCATGATAGGCCTTTTCTGTGTAACCGTAGACTACCCCTCTAACCGGTTCACCTGCACTCTCTCGCCACAACTGCTCGGTAATTTCTTGTGACAGTGGTGCATCTTGACTTTCCACAGGTAGGGTACTACGATACTCCTGTAGTTTTTGCGTAAACCTCTCCTATAATTTAAATGAAAAACTATTAGAAAAAAAATATTACATCAAGCAAATTAGTTACATCAAGCAAAGTAGTTATAGAATTTTAAATCCTATTTGAAAATAAATAATCACACACGAAACAAACACATTATCACAAAATGTACTGTCACAAACGTGATTAATTTTCTTAAACTACCAAAATGAATGAAGCCAATAATACATTAATTATACACTTCATAATATCCCTTACCTTATCTTGAACAACAATATTTATGAAGTACTTATAACATGAAAGAGTCAATCTAGCTAGTAGTACTATCTTTATACGCTATGTTTACATTTTCAACTCATGTTAATAACATTCATCAGAGACATCTATAATAAGTAGTGAAGCACATATCACCATATCACCAATCATGACCATGTAAGAGAGAATTTATATATATATATAAATTGATTGAAATTCTTACATATGTCTCTTGAGCACGTGGCTCAATCCATTTTTCTCCTTCCGTGGGGTCTGTCGTCCTTTTGGTGTGAGTGGCCTTGAATAACTCCTCCTGAGATACCGGCCTACCCAATTCTTTTTCCTGCAAAAATGATATATAGCATGTGATCATTAATCGTACAAAAATACTTACCAAAAAAGGGAAAAAATTATTTTATTGAATTAAATAAAATATACCATTCTCTTCTTTCTTGTAAGCTAACTAATAGCTCCACCAGTGTGCAGAGAACCACCTTTTTCAGATGCACGAGCCATTTTCCCAATGTCACTCCTCTTCTTAAACTTTTCATCAGTATTCCAAAATTCCTGCAATTTGGCCCACTGATCTGGAACCATAAAGGTTGGAATTCTATTATGTTTCCTACAATCACAAAATGTTCCTGCAAGCAACTTTCCGGCTTTGTAATTGAAATTCGCTTGAATTTTTTCCTCATGCTCGGGAGCCCATACATAATATTTCTGCAATAAAATAATAAGTAGATATTAATAAGAATCGAGAAAGAATCATATTAATTTTCATCTAGAAATGTGTATAGTGAATTTAAATACATATAATATGAATTTAATTGATAACATTCTTACCTTAAATTCATTGAACATCTGTCCTTGCACTTTCATTGGAATCTTACGCCAACTCGGATATAGATCATCATAGTGTGTTCCGATGCATTTTAAGATGACACCTGATAAACCTTCATCTGGAAAAGCAAGAACATTGTTGTACAAAGTGCTATTAAAATGCAAAACAAAATCCTAATTATGGAAAAGCAAGAACATTGATGTACAAAGTGCTATTAAAATGCAAAACAAAATCCTAATTACGGAAAAGCAAGAACCAATGTCATTCTGAATTTATACCGAGAAGAAATGGAAAGTTGAAGTTAGTTTTACTAATGTTGTTAGCATAGCCAGCGGCTGGTGCTACTATGTACTTCTTTTCTTTCCTTCCATGATTAAATTCTTGTTCAATTTATTTGCTGTGAGATCATTTTCACATTGGCCACTAATGAACTGAAATGTGGAGTCTGTTGATGCTCATCTGATCTACTAGAGGCAGATATAGAGAACAAACATGTGAAGTGTTCAGTATCAATTGCAAAAGAATCAGTCAATCAAAGAGGAGGGAAACATTGATTTGTCTAAAGCCTTGCAATAGCATTTGCTATTATTTCTAGTATAATAGGAGCATAATACTACTAGCTAGGGGGTCAACATGGTAGCAAGATAAATAGATGATAGTGGTCAAGATGTAGATTAGGAAATAGTAGAAAAAATTGTGGAGACAATTGCTCCTGCTCTCAGTTGTAGTTTTATAAATTCAGTCATGAAAACTGGAAAAAGAAATGGAGAAGGCAAGAAAAAATGTTACTGGTGAGAATTTGACTATAAAAATGTTGCTTTGTTTCAAGAAAAATCTTACATAAGGTCTTTTTATGAAATCATTAGCAATTTCATCAAAATATAGAGTTCTCCCTCGAGGAATGGTTCAATTAAAATTCAGAAGAAATTAATTCCTAAATTTGGAGTGTTAACGTCTGTGCTTACAAACAAATGTGAATCCTTACATTAGGAAATGTACTACTCACAAATGCAACTTGAGTTCTGCAGATATGACTATAGATGCTATCATGATCAGGGATTTCATTGTAGTGAAGTATGAAGAGCCTTCCATTGAATCAAGAACCAACTACCAATAGATATGTTTCAAACGTTACAGAAATTCACTTCAACAATGGGAAAAGAACCAACTTCAAAGGAAGCATCGAGCTTGTAGAAGAATGTTCCTATTTGGATATATATATATACTCAGACTGAAATTGAAATATGTTAAGGATACTCCCCTATTTCTAACCTCAAACTCTAGGTTAAAACATCAGAAAACAATAGCTAACTGTTTTTTCCTTTTGCTTATTCGCGCTATTTCTAATGAAAATTCCAACAGAATCCAAGTTGAGATGAGCTCTGCGTTGATCGTTAACTCAGAGAGGAGGCATTTTGAAATGGCTTCCTGAACCCCATTGAACAATTTTTTCTAAAAGAACTAGAAAAGGTTCACACTTCAACAATGAGAAAAGAACCAAACTTGTAACAAAAACAAGAGTTCACTGTAAAATGCTTGAATACTTGACAGATGACACATATAGAGAACAAACATGTGAAGTGTTCAGTATCAATTGCTTTTCTCCAGAATGAAGTTAAAAAAATATGTACCGTAATCCCAATAAACCAAAAAATGCAGAATACCAAGTCTTTTCTGAGGAAAAACAATACCCATCTGACACATTAACTGGAATAAGAACCAAAATCGAATCCTAAGGCGCCGCGACTCTACCGAAATAGTAAATGGAAAATCGAAATAGAAAATCGAATCTAGAGAAGGATGGATCAAGAGAAGGATGGAAAAACTTACATATTGATTTCACCGGAGAGACTGACAAGAAGATTTCGCCGGAGAGAGGTCGCCGCCGGAAGTTGCAGGTCGATCCTAAGGCGCCGCGACTTAGGGTTCTGTTTTGAGAGAGGATTTCTGTAAAAGCAAACTGAGAAAGAGGAGCAGTTAGGCGGGTCATCTAAAAAATACCGACCTCCAGAGGTCGGTATTTTTATTTTTTAATAAAAAATAACATGGAAGTTAATATTCTTTTTTTAAAAAAAATTATTTATCTTTATTAAAAAATGTAAACGGAAGAAATTAAAAAAAATTACTCACTTTCGATTATCACCGAAGTCGAAATTATTTTTTTAAAAATTAACTCTCATTAATATATATGGTAGACTTTAAAATACCAACCTCTTAAGGTCAATTTTGTTGATTAATATTAAAATAAATATTTAAAATCATCGATTTCAAGAAGTCAATATTATTTACACAAAATAACAATGAAAACATATCGATCCCTTGAGCTCAAATTTTATTAATTAAAATTAAATTATATAATGAATATCAACCTTAACATATTGATATTCTTAAAAAAAATATATATATGTTTTAAATTTACCAATCAATTGAGGTCAAATTTCAAAGAATAATGTCGTATATTATTTATATATACTTTTCTTTTTCAACAAATCATTATAAACAAATAAATCATCGATTATCCACAAAGATTGATATTTATAGAAATTGATTTGATTTGTTAACGAGTATAACAATAGTAGTTTACATTTATTACATCCTACGTATATCAACGTATTTCATACTTGAATTCAATTAGCGGCACAGATAAGGTTATTTTTAATAAGGGGGTTCAAATTTATTAAAAAATACACTTATGAACTAGTACAAGCTAAGGGCATAGAATACACACACACATATATATGTATGTATAAGTAATACACTGCTCGAGAAGTATAATTTTTCAAAAACAAAAATATATACTTCATACGTGTTTGATGAATATATATATATATTACCTCTTGAAAGTATATTGTTGTCTATATCATTTAACGGGATCCCAGATACCACTTGTGGGATCACACTGGGTATGTTGTCGTATATCATTTAACGGGATAAGATGTTCAAGGTTAATTAAACGAAAAGTTAATTAATTATGCATATAAATTTTATAAATCAATTAAATTTTCTTTAATTGATAATGTATGTCGTACTCAAACCATTAATACATAGCACTTTTTTTATTACATTACTCGACGAGTATATATAACATCCTAACGTATTTCATACATGTTCGATGGATATTCTCATTTGCCTTTTGCCTATTATATTACTATACGAGAGATTCATTTAAGTTCGGACACAGATACTTTGATATAGTTTATACACACACACTAATATATATATCAACAATATTTCATATTTGAATGTGAATTATCAGTGTTTTATTGTCTATTTCGCGAATTCTAATGTTTTTAATAAAATTATAAAAAGAGGTTGCACTTTTAAAAGAATTAATTGTAAGCTTAAAATAATATTATATTAAGTAAGAAAAAAATGATTAATAGAAATAATTTTTTAAAAATTGACATTTGTATGTCGATTTTATTAAAAATAATTAGATAATATAGTGTATACTGATCTCCAGTGGTTGGTATCAGATTAAATAAAAATAAAAATAAAATTGATCATATTAATACCGACATTCGGAGGTCGGTATTTATATTATTTTATTTTTTATTTTACATAAAACCAACTTTTAAAGGACTATTTCTTTAAATTTAATAGAAAATATTATTTTATTAGTTTCATATTTTTTATTTACATAAGATTAAATTTTATTCTTGATTTGGTAATATATTACCGACCATTAAAGGTCGATATCAATAAAAATAATTAAATAAAAAGAAAAATATCGACTCCTTGTAGTCACAATTTACATATTAACACACAATAATGAATTTAGCAAGAACTAAAAAATAACAATATAAAAGTATGAATTTTAAAATTCGGGCCAAAATTGGGTGTCGACAATATATATATATATATTGTTTGTTTCATATGTCTCTAGTGAATTATTGTTTATATACATAAATTCACGATGGACTAATAGAATTTATTGTATTAATCTATGAATAAATATAAGTACCTCCTAATTAGTATCAACGTTATTTCATACTTCGAATATGAGTTGTTCTTTGTCTACTCTACGATTACTAATTTTTTTTGAATAAAATTATACAAAATTATTACACTTTCAAAAAAATGAAAACAATAGTAATATAAAATAGAACAATAATGATTAATAAAAATATATTTTTTAAAAAAATTGAACTATGGATATCAATTTTGTTAAAAATAATTGGACAAAACAAAAAATACCGACCTTCGGATGTCGGTATTACATAAAACTTTAATAAAAATAAAATTAATTACATTAAATAAAATTATATTGACCTCTGAAGGTCGATATTTCATATTTTTTTATTTTATTTTACTAAAAATCGTCTTCTTGAGGACGATTTATTTAAAATTAATTGACAATATAATATTTTTAGGTGAAATTGTGGTAAAATCAAATTGCATTCTTAATTTTTTAATCCGATACTGACCATCGGAGGTCGGTTTGAATAATAATAATTAAAAATAAATAAAAAAATCAACCTCAGGTGATCACTATATGAATATTTCAATAAAAATAAAAATTAATTACATAAAATTTAATATTACCGACCTCGGGAGGTCGATATTATTAGTTTTTAAATTTTTTATTTTACACAAAATCACCCGAAAATCTATTTAAAATATTTTGTATATTTAATTGAGAAAAAATTAAATTTATTTTTTATTTTTTAATACAATACCGACCACCAGAGGTCGATTTTTTTAATATTTATTTTTCCCGGGAAAATTTCGGACCTCCGGAGGTCGCTATGTGATTTCCCGCATTTTTTTGTCAAAAAGATTGACTTCTTGTAGTCGGTTTTCTTAGGAAATTTTTAAGAAGTATTAATTTTAACAATACCGACCTCCGGAAGTCGAAAATTACCGACTTCCATTGGAGGTCGGTAATTTAGAGGTCGGTTTTCACTGTTTTTTTAGTAGTGTATTGTTTTGAGCTTGATCCATACTCTGTATTCATATAGGATTGAGGATTTGCTTCGATTTTCTATCTTCTTCGATTCAAGCTACAGATCCTACATTGTCCATGAGTCCTTGAGTAATACAAAGACTAAAAGATGAAAAATCCATAGAAAATGGACTATTAGATGGGATACCTATGGTAATCCTCTTTGAATAAGACATTGTATTACAGAAATTGAAAATCCACTATGCCCAAACCCTAGGTGATATATAGAACAAGCAGAGGCCGATCTATATGGATCGTATCGGGTTCTTGAGCAGCCATTGGCCCTGAAATTGTTTTTGTGCATCTATATAGAAAATATGCAAAATGTGTATGAATATAAAGATAAGCACCCAATGAACAAGAAATCCTGTGGGTGTTTTTGGTTCTCGTTGCCCTCCTAAGGCTCAAAGCAAGCTACCAGATGAGGGATTGAATCCCACTGACAGCACCAACTTTTTTACCTTAAAATACACCTGCCAGATAGCACCCACAGTTTTTAAATCCTTGATTTGCCATTGAGAACAAGCACAATAATGTAAACAAAATAAAAAATTATCCAAAAAAAAAATATATGATGAAGATTTGTCACCTGAATCAATTTATCTTCTTTTAGGAATGAAATCATAACCCAAAAGATAAAAATGCATATATGAATGGGGAGGGAATGGCATGAATCCGGTGAAAATAGGAAAGAGAAAAGATTTTATTTTAATTTTAAATATTTTTAAATATAAATGGGGTATAAAATAATGTGGATCTAATTGAAAAGGGAAAGAGAGAGGGAGAAAGGATTCTATTTTAACATTAAATATTTTCAAACAAAAAAATATAAGTAAGTTGAGAAAAAAAGGAATAATATTAGGATACTTTTGATTTGACATTCAATTATAATATAGCTGTCATTAATAATTTTTTTAAAAGGGTGGTTATTTTTAATAAGTAAGTTAAAAATCTTGACTATTTGCACAATTTTTCCTTTCATAAATAGCTTTGTGAAATTTAATATGGTCAAATAACTATATTTCATATAATCACATGGCATAATCATGGCTATGTGACCTGGAGGGGAGGAGAGGGGTGAGCGAGATTGAGAGAGAGATGAAAGAGGTGAGCGAGATCGAGAGAAAGAGGAGAGAGGTTAGCGAGATCGAGAGAGAGAGGAGAGAGGAAAATTGTATATGTATATTTGTCAAATTGAATATGTATAACTATCAAATAATTGTATATGTGTAGCTAATATACATATGTACTGGCAAGCGAGATTGGGAGAGACTAGAGAGAGACGAGTAAGATCGGGAGATCGAGGAGAGAGGCGAGCGAGAGAGGATAGAGAGAGGAGAGAGGCGAATTGTATATGCATATCTATCGAATTGACTATGTATATTTGTCAAAATAATTGTGTATATGTAGCTGGTATACATATGTAATTGTATATCTGGCAAGAAATTGCAGAGAGAGAGAGGAGAAAGGCGAGAGAGAGGAAGAGAGGAGAGAAAAAATATCAACAAAACTCTAACTATAGCAATAAAATGCTAACTATAGTTATAAATTGTAATTTTTTAAATCTATAGTTATATAATGCAAATACATATTATATGTTTGCCTAGTTATATTATTTTTCCTCAAATGAATTCCAGCCATGGGCCAATGGCAATTTTGACATGTTGCAAAAAATGGATATCTAGACTTGATAGGTTAGGGAAAATAACACTTATAACCTAAAAGTGAAACAATTTACAAGCAACTTTCCTTTTACTTTTATACCCTCTATTTGAACTATTCTTGTCCTTCTGATGCCATATATGTGTGTGTATGTATGTATATGATAGTATCAAAAAGGAAAAGGCAATGCTTCAGTGAAATTATTTGATACGATCAAAATAAATATATACTTTGATTATGTCAAAGAGAAAGAAGTCGTGCTTCACTAGAAATACTACTCACTTACTCCTTGATATCATTAGAGTATATAAACTATGATGAAATCAAGGAACATGCAGTGCTTCATGAAAAGACTACTCAATTACAATTTAATACCATTATAGTACACATATACTCCAATGGTATCAAAGATGAAGGACTAGTGCTTCAGTGAAAACACTAAGCAGTTACTCCTTGATATCATTAGAGAATATATACTATGATGACATCAAGGAGGAACATAAAGTATTTCAGTGAAAAGATTACTCAATTACTATGTGATACCATCAGAATTTAAAGTTTAACAAATAAGCTTTTGACTTTAATAAATAAGATTGCGACTTTAATATTTTTCTCTAACTATTTCGTAGTTATTTCTTAAAAAATAGAGTTCAATATTATATGATACCAATAGGATATTGATACATTAGCAAAGTATCGGAGAGAATTATGCTCATTCATATTAAGATATTGCTATAGTCTTAATATACCGATGGAGTATCACAAGTAGTAATGTTACGTCATGCGCGAAATAAGAAAGGTAAATAAGTCATGTTGAATCCATTTTTGATAAATAATTTTACAATTGGATTCATTTTGTATAGTTAACCCGATATGTTATCGTAGGGTTTACATAAATCACATTGTGTAAAGAGTTAATTACTGTTTTTCCCTACACTTTTCAACTTATAAAAATCTCTTAAAAAACATGGCAATCCGGATACAAAAATTATAGTTTTTAAGTATCAACAAGTAACATTTAAAGCATGATATGTTGAGTATTGAGATAATTAATTTAAGAATCAGAATTAGTGTATTCAGATTCTGAATTAATATATCTGGATTATTGAATCAATGTATTTAGACGGAAAGAAGTGTTTTTTTTTTAAATAGATGAGAATAATGAAAAATATGAAAAATAAAGGAATGTAATTAGGTAATTATTCCTATGTTATTGTAGCAAGCCCATATATTATTATGGTTCTCTATGGAGAAGCCCAAAATCAATAATGTGTTATAAGCTATATAAAATCAAATCGAAATTGATATATCGAGAAAATGTTATTGATTTATCGATATCGAATTATTGATTTAATAGTTTTTATTTTTATATTGGGTTATTGATTCTAAATGATTTGAGGCTTTTTCTTACAGGTTAACTAATATTCGATAATAAATTAATAAATTATAGTTATATCATTCAATATATAAAGTCTTGGATTTAGGGTTTAGTTTTATATTTTTATTTTTGACTGTCCCAAACTCTCGGTTATCATAGAAAGTATCAGTATTTGCATTTGAGCAAGATACAATCTATCAATTCACGTGCATGGTTTATTTGATTTGTCCTAAGTGACTTTAATGATACTTTTTTATAATAAATATTATGGTTAAATTAATAATTGAACCAATAACACTCAAAAATTAATAAGTGATAAGACAATATTTTAATGATTCTATAACAATTTAGCATGTCTACAAATAGATATCAATAAATCCAATCGATAAACTTAAAAATCAAACCAAAATGATCAGTATGCAACTCTAACGAGTTATGGGACTATTTTATCTCATTTTTTTGTCTATGTAAAACGGACGAAGCGCACAAATATCCTATTTCGACATCACTCTACGTAGTCTGCACCCATCATTTTTCAAAACATTTAACTAATATTTGCATAATAATAACTATCTAATATAGTAACAATAATACTCCAAGCTACATTATAAAATACTTCTTTTCTTTTTTGTAGTTGAGAGGGGCTTAATTTTAGAAATTAATTATTAGACTTTGAAGTTAATGGGTTAGAATTCTATTTATTTTAAATTATTGAAATTTAAATAATAATTTATATATATTTAATGAATTTTTTAAGATAAATACAAAATTTAGATTAAAACTGTTCAAAGATTCGTAAGCCATGCTATAACATCACCTCTGCTTAATTTCCTTGTATAATCTTAAAAACAATTATCTCATGAGCTAGCTTTTATGGATTAAGTTAGGTGTAATGTCCATTTGTTATCAAGAGTTAAATGCTTTTCGATGTTTAACTCATCAATTATAATACTTAAGTCCAACATTTGATTTGTACGGTCTTGTTTAATTTAATTTAGCATCAAATTTTAAAAAAGAAATAATTTTTTTAGAAATTTATAATCTTAAATATTGGATAATATTTGTATAACTAAACGACTTTTAAAATTTGTCATCACAAATAATTGAGATCAAATTAATCAAAGATGTCATGTGAACACTAGTTAAAAAATTTGACCCATGAAAAATAGAAAATAAAATAAAAATGTACCAGAAGGGTATTATAGAATGTTTGGTCAAAATAAAAATGTACCAAAAGGGAATATTATAGAATTACTTGGTCAACATTGACCTACATTCATACGGAGAATATATACAAACAAGGGAAAAGAATAAAAAATACCTCTTGACTTATTTAAAATGGAGTAGAAATATCTTTTTTGATTCAAAAATATTCTTCAATTAAATTTTTAGCTCAAAAATACCCCTCTTTAATGGAAACAAAAAAGGGTTAAAAATACCCCTGGACTATAAAAATAGAGCAAAAATACCGCTTGGTTAGATTTTATTTCAAAAATATTCCTCCCATAAAATTTTGCAAAAATAAATAAAAAATACCCCTCTCTAACGAAAATGACACCATGCATGTTATGTGGACAAAACGCGGCCATGATCAATCCACATGAAACATTATTTAGCTATAGCGACCCAAGAGGTTTTCTCCTCGGATATTAGGTCCGAGACTAGCCTTTTCATGTTAAAATGGACTGTTATTTCACTTGCAAACGTCTCAAAAATTTGATCTCTGAACGATAATATTGATTTATCCTCGTTATAATCATTGCCTCCTCCTTCAATCAGTTTCTCGAGTTCAATAAGATTCAATTTTTCAAATTTTCCTCACCTACAAAGCTTGTTTAGAAATTGTCATGCTCATGTTAGCAATGTAACACAATTAATATAAGTTATTATTTTCAAGAGATAATTCTGTTGCAACTAAAAATAAAAACTTTTTTTTTTCATATAGTAAGAATCTGGACTACTCAAAGTCTTGACAAAAATTGATTTGGAGATGGATTGGCTCGAATTTTTAATGGAAGAGGGATATTTTAAATAATAACTTTAAAATTTTAATGGATGAGTATTTTTTAACCGAAAACTAACGGAGGGTGTTTTTGCTCCATTTCTAATAGTTAAGGGGTGTTTTGGCCATTTTTCATTTCCATTAGGACAAGGAGTATTTTTGAACTAAAAATTTAACGGAGGGGGTATTTTTGAGCCAGAAATACAACAGAGAGATATTTTTTAACCAAAGCATAACAGAAAGATATTTCTACTCTATTTCAAATAGTTCAAGAATATTTTTAACCTTTTACCGTATGAACAATCTACTGAGAAGAAATTATTTTTCCTTAAACAACAATCTACTCAGAAGAAATTATTTTTCCTTAAACAACAATCTACTCAGAAGAAATTATTTTTCCTTAAACCAGACTTTCTAACTCTAAATGACTGTAGAAGAAGAAGAAGATTCTTAATTTGTAGAAGTTCAAAGCTGTTTCCTTTAATTGGGGAAAAAAGAGAATGAGTTCCAAGAAAGTAATTATTTCCTCCTTGTCTTTGAAAAAAGAAAAATCCACATTACGTGAGAAAATTAAGGTAAACTCTAACATAAATAAATATATATCATAACATTTGTGTAATTAAAAAAAACTTCTCATTCAAAATATAGACCTTATTATAAATATAATTTAAAAAATACTCAAATATTTTCATGTATTTTATCAAGATTATAATATTTTAAAATACCTTAGACATATAAATTAACTTATGTAATCAATTTATGTTGAAGATGAATTAAAATAAATTAATTCTAATTTAATTTAGAAACAAAAATTTAGAGTAATAAGTAGCATTTTCTAATGTGTAACAGGATATTTTAGACATTTTAATTAAAAAAAAGCTTAACAACACTTAGGTTTCAAATTTTTTTTGAGCTTAAGCACTTTTATCCAAACATATAATTACTTATTTTTAAAATAAGTTTATCACTTTAAAAAATACATTTAAAATACTTTTTAAAAGTTTTTTTTTTTCAACTAATCCAAACGGATTCTAGTTAAATTTTTTGTAATTTTTACTAGTTTATAGCCGGTAATAATTCTCAAGATTCTCCCTAATTTTTTCGGTCCAAGTCAAACTAATAATCAGGAATATATAAATTTTAGTGATAGTTTCAGTTAGTCAACTTCTCCCCCTCTTCTTCTTCCCATTTTTTAAACTTAGGATTGGAACTTTTTTTCATTCTTTTTGTTTACTACAACTTTAGATGATAATTTCTTTACAACAATTTCACCCAGTTTTCAAGGTCTGCATCAATTGACTCTCTAAATAAGATAGTTTGATCATTTTAGTATAACTATGGATTAATGGAGAGATCTAGGTGTGAAGGAAGATGAACTGATCATAAGATATCTTGAAATAGAATTCTAGATACAAAATAACTTAGGTAAGAATCAAACTAAAACTTTTGAACTTTGATGCAATAAAAAAAATTATAAAATATTATTAAGGATAACGATACAACTCTTTTATCGATGGTCATTTATTTGACAATATATATCTAAAATGAGTTAGTGGTACATCCATGCATGACAAATGCATAAACTAAATATAATTATATCAGAGTTGTATGGGCCAGTGTTCAAACTTCAGCGTATAACCAAAACGTATACAAATGAAGATCATCGGGTTCACAAGAATTTATGCTAGTCTCTTAAGATCATATATAGAAGTGTTATATTTTTTTATAAAAATATTTATATATATTGGTGTGTGAATTTATATTCAAATTATCATATAATACGATGATTAAATGCACCTTTATCACATATCTTAAATCTTTTGTTTAAAAATATTACGCGCATCGTTCCAAAATCCTGACTAGCGTATAACCCAATATTGAATTAGACCATATTTTAAGATCAAATTAAAATGAAAGACGAACTGTGTCTTTGGGATCTTTCTCTTTATTAGTCCACACACCATTTATGAAATATATATATATATATATATATATATATATATATATATATATATATATATATATATATATATATATATATATATTTATAGGGTACAAAGCCTGTTATACCCTACGCATCTCCAAAGGAAAAGCACGACTTCAACCCAAATTGAAACACATTGTTATATAATATACTCAAATTAGGGGACTAATGACAATAATATTTTTTAAAATAAGAGATGAATATTATTATAATATGGTAGAGGTAGAATTTTTTTAGCCTTTTCTTGATCGAATTCATGTCGTGTAAATATATTTTGGGAAATTTACACAAATACACCACTTATTTTTTTCTAATTTCTAATATTCCCTACCATTTTAATTAATTACTAAAATCCTTTTTTTTTTTTAATCTTTTACCCCTTTTTATTTGATACCTAAACAATTAACAATTTTCACAACCTTTTTTATGCCTTTTTTTATGGCAACAGTCCAATCAGTCACAATTACTTTACTTAATTAATTAATATCTTTTTCCCAATTAACTGCTGACAGTTTTTTAATTTGAATTTACATTGGAACCGTAAAAACTCCTTTTTCATCTTAACTTCAAACCCTTTTTTACTCCTCCTTCGTTTATTATCCGCTTTTCCCTCTTTCTTCTTTATTCCGCCTCTTCTCACTAGTTCTCTTCCATTTTCCGTCCACCATTTCCATGGATTCTCCCTCCTTTAGTCTTGGTTTAACCCAATCCCTTGGTGATAATGTCAATGTACCTTCGGTTTCACCAGTTCCAATGGAAGAAGGTCATCCAACAACCATGAATAATCCGGTTGATGAAGAACCCTAAGAAGGAATTGGTTCCATGAAGGATTCGGGTTCAAGTTCTAAGCCATCTATCAAAAAAACGCATGCAACAAAGAGGAAAAAAATCGAACCCGTTATTGTTCGCCCATCATTGAGAAAGGTATGTTTTTCTTCCCTGATTTCTTCAATTATTCACTGTAGTTGTTTGATAATTTCATAAATTGATAAATACAATATTAAGTGGTACCTGAATTTTTTGCATATCAGTGATACCTGCAATACAAGTACACATTAGTGATACTTTGGATTATCATAGTGATACATGCATTTTAATTGACACCTTGCAGAATGTGATAATACAATATTAAGTGGTACCTGAATTTTTTGCATAACAGTGATACCTGCAATACAAAGTACACATTAGTGATACTTGGATTATCATAGTGATACATGCATTTTATTTGATACCTGCAGAATATGATAACCAAACATGCAGTGAATACATGCATATTTTGTATAATTGTGATACATGCAACACAAGTACATAATACTGATTCATGAATTTATGATACCTACATATTTTTGCCATGTTAACATTTGCACATTTCAGTGATACCAGTTAATACATGATACACATTTTTGATAAATGTCAGTTATGTCCGATTATTCTCAGGGCTTAAACTGTGTTGTAAAAAGTATCCCCAGAGGATGTGTGAGATTTGGTTCTTCATACAACTCAAATTTTGTGGCTGATATAAAGTCGTCCATTGGCGATGATATACTACACGCAGTGACTGTGGTGTATATGTCGCTGCATTTGCTGAGTATCTAAGCGACGGAATTTTTGTTCCATCACAATCACCAGACCCTCTTTATCTTTGGAGAAGATATGTTGCGATTCTATGGAAATATGGACTATACAAGGCAAATAAAGGTTTTAAAAGCAAAAACGATGATCCTCCCACGCCTAAAGATCAATTCCGTCCAGCAGACAACGACAAACCGATGCTTCTTTCGTAGAAAAATCTGATAATATTATTTTGCAGGAAGGATTTTTTTTTTAAGTCTATGTTAGTAGAACTCCAGTTTTTTATTTCTTTTTGGATACATTGAAAACATGTAATTTTTTTATGTAACTACACTATTTTCTGGGGATACATATCCATTTTAATTTTCTATTTTCTTTGTAATATTACAGCGCATGAGAAATCTATTAGATATTTGTACAAATTTTTTTCCCTTCATTAATTTCTGTCATTATTTCTTTATTTTGGAGAACATGATGGTGTTTTATTGGAGACTATTTCTGCACGGGTATGAAAATTGTTAAAAAAGACATCATTATTGTAATTTTTTGCTTCAGTTTTGAATTATGCATATTATAATGTATCTACGTATGTATGCACTGAAATTATGGATATCAGAAATATAGAATGATTATATATCTTATACCAATTAACTGTACAGTCCACTACACATAACTCCAACGACGCTGATACGTGTCATAAACATTTTCAAGAAGAGTTTGCCACTGAAAATCATAAGGAATAGGAATAAAATTTCTAAATAAACTGCAAAAAATTCAAGGACTTTCTTTTGGACGACATAAAAACCAAAATAAATAAATCAACAAATCAAGTTGTGAATTCCTTAATGTACTGATATTATATCAAGTGGAAAAACAGGATAAGGATTTTATTCAAAATAAGTGAATTCACAAAATTATTACTCATGACAACATAACAAAGTTGTTTTTTCACTTTTTTTTTTGGAAGAAACTACATGTTCGTCTATTGTGCCCTTCATAACCACAACGACTACAACAATTAGCGCTTGCGCTAATATTTTCACCTGCGCTCTTCCTTCTCCTTTTCCTAGGCCTCCCTGGCATCCGTTTGTATTTGGGTGGCAACACAACTTCATTAAGAACTTTTGGTGGGGCCTCCCAATCTGCTCGATCAGGCATAGGTATCATCGGGACTTCGTACGTTTTTGCTAATGCTTTTGGCTTATAATAATCAGAACAATATGGATGCATATCTACCACATTCATACTCTTCAAAGCAACTACTGCATGTGTGCAAGGTAATTCGTCAATTTGAAATTTTCCGCAACTGCAGCTCTTTCTTTCTAGACATACAACGTATCTCCGGGATGTATCATAAACTGAAAAAGTGTATTCTGATGACGGCACAACCTGTTTTTCAAGATAAAAACATAAAGTTGTCCATTATAATTGCAAAACATCACTCAAAATGTTCATCTATAACATTCTACTACAACTATTCAATTTTTTTCTGTTTGCTTCAATTAAAAAAAAATTATTGCATATACCTAAACCTTAGGCACGACACGTACCTTCGTGGCAGAAGGATTCAACAATGACAAATCTGTTTTTTAAATTTTCTAAGAAAAAAAAACAGTAAGTAGAAACTGTTCTAAGAAAAAAAAATTTAAATATGGTAAGTAGAATCCGTTGCTGCTAGGATTCCTTAATTATAGTAACTGATTCCAATTTAAGAAGGTAATTATTAGGTATTTGATTATTCAATAACAACTCAGTCGGCGACTATTTAGGGATCTGATTACAAGATCTGTTAGGATTTCTTATTTATAGTAACTAATTCCAATTTAAGAAGGTAATTATTAGGTATCAACCGTTTTTTTTGGGTATCGGCCTTCTACACCTTTGTATCAAATATCTCAAAATAATTGATATTATTAGTAATTTTGATAAAAGTCGGCATTTTTAGACATTTCCTTCTTTGAGTTTAATATTTATCAAATTATACATATATTTTTCAAGAACACAATATTAAAAGAATTGATCCATCTAATTAGCACGGAGTTAGATAAGTCCAAAAGGATTCATCAGAATTCTCTTTAATAGAAAAATGCACTTAATAGCACGTCACATATATATCTCCCCACATGCCTGCATAATGCCATACAAGTGGACCAAAAGAAAAACGTACACATTTAAGAAAGTCTTACCTGCAAAAGTTATACAATATAATACCAGTACGTACGTACCAATAATTACACAACTTGAACTTTATTCCTTAGGCCGAAGTTATAAGAGGGTCTGCCATTTTTATGAATTCACTAATTTTAGTTTGAACAATATAATAATTGATATTTTAGCCTCTAATAATTGATCTTAAATACACAAAATTTAAAAAATATTAATTCTTTTTAAAAAAAATCGTGACGCATTCCTAACTCTCATAATAAATTCAAAAGAAAAAAGCAAATCATAATTAAGGGTATTTTAGTTCAAAAAAGAAAAAAACTCTTAATTTTAGGAGTAATTGAATTTCTAAAATCCAGATATGCGCCCAAGCCTAAACATCAATTACTTTGGACAAAAGGAGGTACTATAAATTTATTAATTCAGAATCAGGTAATATAAAAGAATCAGGATTTTAAGTACATAAATTTTAAATTCTGATTCTATTTTTCGCTAATCGCATGCAAGAATTGTGAAAGCAAATGACAAATGAAAATTATACACAAGCTGTATATGTACTTCCATGGCAATATATATGCTGTGAATGCAGACAAATAAAGAGTGAATGGATGGGAACTTGTGTATATGTTTGGTTTATTGATAAAGATCAATTCACATGTATTTGCACTCAATATCATGCAGACATCCTTTATAGAATTTTAGTACATTATATAGGCCCCCCCATCCCTCTTTTCTCCACTTCTTTTCATGACTTGTTCCATTCAAGAGAATTAAACTCACAAGAACACTCATCTGCTATGTATGTACATTAACTTAACTTTTCCCACAAATGTTGTTATCATTGCATTAATTATACCATCATCCTAGCTATAGTCGGTTCATAGATGAACTTAAAAGAGTGATTTATAATGGTTATATATAATAATAATTTTGTTTCAGAATCAAATTCGTTGATTCGAACAAAAGCTATTGAATTCACGTGAACTCATGACTGATGATAATATAAATATAAATTCGCCTCTAAGTGATATATATTGAAGCATACTACCTATTGATAGATCTGCAGGCAAGTTCAAAAGTACAAACGTCTCTCCTACTTTCGATTTAAATACATGTTATAATAAATAGACGATGGAAACCTTGGGACTACTTTATTATACTAATTAGAAAATGAAAACTACTCTGACACTACGTACCCTATCAATATATTTAATGGCAATACTGAAAAGACATGAACAAGTGTAGGTAAGGGGAAGAGACTCCATTTCTAGCACTTGTATTGTTCTACCCTTTTTTTAAGGCAAAAAGTTTGCATGGTAAATTGAAAAGTCACAATGAAAAGAGTCCAAAATGGATGATGGGTCAATACACATGATCCATTAATTGTGGTTTTGGTTTGACTAAAGAATGTCATGTGCTAGGTGCAAAAGGAAGCAACACATGTTGGCTGATTCTTGTGTAAAATCAGGGGTGGGACTTGGTGTGTAAACAAGGAAACAAACAAGTACCATGATGATGACTTATATTACATCTCATTTGTTTGGAATTTTATTTTACTTTATTATTTAGATTTCAGTTATTAACTTTGCTTAAATTTTTTATTTGAATATTCATCATTCTGATCATATTCGTTATATATATATGAATCACCCTATAATAATATAATATAGGAAAAATTACAAAAATATGCAATTTAAGAGTAGAAATTACATTTTTTTTATTTACCAAAATAACAAAAAATTATCAAATTATACAACGTCCTTTTCCTGACAAAGCATCAATTTTTCAAATTTTATTCTTTCACAAATTTTATTCTTACTTTTTATGAAATAATGATATTTTCCAATGGGTATTAACCAACCATTAAATTTGATGGGATTTGTTTCAGTCCTCGACTGACGCGCAGGTTCACTTTGGTGTACAACTTATGTGTCACCATGTTCCAAATATGGCATCTAACTATATTGCGTATTGGTATCTCTGATGGTATTTTCCATGATAATATGAATCCCATTTTGGTATTCACATTAGGTTTTTTATTATGAATCCCTATGAATCTACACGGCTCAATGTTGTCGTTAACTATTTTTTTAATTTTAATTTTTCCTTTTCCAACACAAATCACATCAATTTTTCATCAACAATAATTACTATAAATCAACTTTTACCTATTTTGTAATTAAAATTGGTATATTATTATAAATATTAAAAAGTCGGTACGCCCTTGTAATTTCATAGAAATTTTTATATAGTTAGGTGAATCACCCTATATATATATATATATATATATATATATATATATATATATATATATATATTTCTTTTTAACGTTAGAATTATTTAATGGATTTGAATTAAATCTGAATGATAAAGGTTTGTAACAAAGTTTTTCAAGGATTTGTGCAAATATGAAAATTCATTATAATTCCATCCATTCACCGTTGTTATTATTCTTCACCACTTTCAACTATTGGCATTGTAGCCAATCATTATCAACTATCACCACTCACAATCACCATTATCGTCAATTACTAATATCAGTTATCACCACTACTAGTACTAGACACTAGTTACAATCAACGCCATCAATCACCATTACCACAACAACAGTAGATTATTATTGACAATCACCATTATCAGTTATCACCACTATATTCGACAAACCATCATTGTCATTCACCACCACAACTATCACTCTCATCCAAACTATCAAACGTGACAACAATTTAGCACATTACATATTTTAATAAACAAATAGTCTTAATTATCTAATGTTCGAATTATGATATGTTTTAATAGTTAGATGTGTATATTCAGATTTAGAAACATTTAAATTGTAAAGAAACAAACTACCGTAATTAGTTTGTATTTAAATCTTAATACAATATCTCAATGTAATATGTGTGTTCAAATTCAGATATTTAAATTAAAAAACACAAATAATTATAATTATCTAATATTCAAATCTTAATACGATATCTTAATATTTATATTTATATTTAGATCCAAACATTTAAATTATAAAAAAACAACAATCTTAATTATTTAATATTGAGATCTTTCTATAACATTTTAATATTCAGACAATTAGATTATAATCCACATCTTAATATTCGAATTTAGATATCCTAATCAATTACCGCTCCCCGCTCTATATCCTTTAACATATAATTAGTTGCTTGTTATATTATTAAAGAAAAAATTTCTTAGATTTGTATACATAGGAAACTAGAAATGGTGGAGTGACGGCAGGAGCGGCTCTCTTGAAAGAAGAAGAAAACTGAAAATATTTTCTTTAAAAAAAAATAAAAGAAAAAGGAGAACTTTGAAAACACGATTACAAATAGTGATTCATACATTCAACAATAAGTAAATATCATTTTTAAAAGTATATATTCATTATGATTGAAGCATCTAATAACCATACAAATACCTATATTTATATTAAATGATTTTATTGGCCTGACAAATTAAATATGTAACACCGTAAAGACGGTATTTGGATAAGCATATTTTTAAATTTTTAAAGATGTTTGACGAAGGTTTAAAAAGTATTTAAAGAAAAGTCAAAAGTAAAAATTAAACTCGATTTTTAAAAATCACTTAAAAAAAACACTCCTGAGTTTGTAACTATCTTTATGCTAGTTTCAGTCTACGTGCTTCGCACGTATGTGTCGCATCAATTTAAATATTATATATAAATAGTACTTGTCATTAAATAAATACAATATTCATATATTAGTTTGATGCAACGATTCAATTGCTTTTAATATAGATATGTTAACAGATTTTTAATACCTAAAGTAATAATTTAGAGTTGAATCATTAACTGATTAAAATTTAATGTAACAAAAAGTCTTCAATATAAAAGGAGTAGTTCAATATTTTCAACATAATTTTACTGAAAAAATTTAGGTTATTAATCATTATTTACAAATAATAGTCCTAAATCAAAAGTGAATTTTAAATATAAAAAAATTCTAATCTGAATCCTAAAGCTAAATAAATAAAAGATTAAATAATAAATTAAGAAAAATAATTAAAAGACGATTTTGTCTAAAGAATAGTATTTTAGTGAGGGCATAAAGTTCAATCAGCATTTCTAAAGACCTTCACACTTTTAATATTGTATAGATTATAATATAACCACAAGGTGAAATAATGGGCTAATTTCATATATATACAATGAATTAATGAGAAAAGTGCCTAAAATACCCTCGAACTATTGGACGTGGTACAAAAATGTTCTCCATTCACCTATTGGATTTAAAATACCCTTGTCATCTACCTTTGGGATCCAAAAATGCTCTTTTCTTTTATAGAATATTAATTAAACATTTTAAATAAATCATAAAAAATATATAGTGACGATCAAAGCTAGCTTGTCAAAAGTCATATACTTTATATACACTAACTATACAATATAAATTACTTATACATGAACTCTACATTGAATACACATCATGATACATTCAAAAACTGAATATAATTTGATTATACATGAAATATACAGTAATTATACATAACTATATCACAAATGATTTTTTTAAATAATTACATTGACTAAAACGCCATTTACCGTAAGTACCCCTATGTTAATTATGGTAAAAAGATATTGTTTAATTAACCACAAAAAGAAGTGTCCATGTCACTCTTAACAAAATGGTTAATTCGGCAATTCTTACCTTGCTTTATCATGTTTCCATTATATCTCCCAACTGTCTCAAAGTTGAAATTTCTCTCTCTTAACTCGTGGGATCAGAATAAGAATATTATTAGAAAAACAAATTTATATGTTTAATTAATAAAAAAGAAATGTCTACAAATAAAGCATAAAACAATAAAGTTTTGCTTCATATAGAATGCTAATAGAGATATTACCAGATTAGACTAAGATATGGATGGTTTTCACCGGCAATGATATAAGGATACAAATTTTCAATTTGTTGTTCCATTTTGTTCGGAACAAATTTTCAAAGTACTGAAAATTAATTGCAATAAAAATAAAATAAATTTATATTGATGAAATTTATGAATACAATTCTGTTGTTCTTTTCATGCTTCTCTCCTAATATGTTTTGTAATTCGAGGGCCAATAATAGCGTATTTCTCGAATGTAGGATGATGTACACTTTCTTGAGATATGTTTGATATCCAAAAACGTAGGGAAGTACTTCGTCGTTTCATGTCGATCTTCGGGAAGACTTTATCGATCACATCTTGAAAGAAATATGTAATAGATGTCGTAGCTTTCTACAATACTTGCTCCTAAGGGTATCAAACAGATGGGTTGAGTTGAAATTGAGAAGGTTAGAATGGGTTGAAATAGAGACTGAGTTGGGTTATGATCCACCCAAACTTACTTTGGGCTCAAATAGGCTAAAATTCAAGTTGGGTCATGACCCGCCCAATTTGACCTGCTCAATCTCAATAACTCCGACATATTACTATTTATTTTTTATAATCACAATTTGAATTTCAACTCAAAATATATAAAAAAAAGTTACAAATTGATAGATAAATGATAGGAAATATAAAATAGATAGAAAATTGTCACGCCTCGGGAGGGTACCCTAGGCGTGGCCGACACCCAGAGACTTTTGCTAGTCCCCAAGCGAACCACTCGATCTCAAGCCAGTCATTTGACATCAAACATAGCGGAAAGCAGTAAGATAAAAGAATAAAGATAGTGAGCTTCTTAGTCAATTCTACATCAATAAAAAAGGGCCATAGGCCAACAACCTCAGTCTCAACATCTAAGATAAGTAAATACGATTACTAACTCAACTCAAGGAGGGGAAAACTCCAACATCAAATTCTCAACTCTAGTCTATGAAGCTTCTACCTCAACTCAACAGTCTAAGATGGTACCATGACAGGCCATGTCTACCTAACTCAATTAAATGAAATAACTGATAAAGGAAAAAGACTCCTCCGGATACCTAACTCAAAGCACTCTCCAAACATAAAATGTAGTTTTCACGAGAAGAAAACTAGAGTTTCAAGAGAAGCTAGTGAAATCTTCAAAGTTCTTTAAGAAATCTAGTTTTCCCAGGTATGTAAGGCTCTCCAAAAGTTATCTTTAACTACTAGTCTCTACCCAAGATCAAGCTTATGAGTTGAGATCAAATTTTCTTCATTACTAGTTAATTTCATCAAAATACTTGTTCATGCATTTTCTTGATAAAAATCATAGCGTTTACTGATTTCACTATTGAGACAATATTTACAATTATTGTCGCATTTGTGAGAACCCTATATTTCATGAAAGGCTATTATATTCACAGTTTTGAGTTGAGTTTAAGAAGTACTTGAAGCTTTTGTATTTAGAAGATAGCAGAGTAATAAAAGTCGTGTTTGAGACATCTTACATCGATACAACTTTGAGACAAAGAAAAAAGTCAAGTTACGAAAAGCTTGAGAAACGCTAAAGTTGGGCTAAGTCCCAAAAGATGAAAGAGACAACTTGAGAAGTCTTATTCTTGAAGTTATGAGCATTATAAAAGTTATTTTAGGAGTAGTATTGAGCATCAATATGAGTGAGAGTAATGATAACTTGAACTCATAAACTATGTAGCCGGTGTGGGATAGGATTGTACTAGAAGATAATTCCTCACTTGCCACTGAGATGACCTAGTTTGGAGATGGATCCACTCCCCTAGTTTTCATCCCTTACCCTGGCAAAGTATTGGACGGCTCTGGCAGCGTGGGCAAGATGTTGTATCATCACAAAGCTCATAGTGATGGTTGTCGGTTAGAGAAACTCCGCAAGCTAAAGCATATGTTATCTTCAGATACAAATTCAGTTACATTTATATATGCATTAAATCATATGTTTTACTTATATTATATTAATGATTTTACCGAGTTACTTTTTGAGTTAATTTGTTCAGCTAAGCATCCTATTCTGAGTTATGTTTTGGTCGTCTTACATATCGTATATTTCACGTACTGACGCCTTTGGCGCTGCATCATTTTATGATGCAGATTCAGGCATCCATATGAGCATGTTCAGTAAGACAACTTTCCAGTGGCAGTTGGTGAGACTTCCTCATTCTTAGAGGGCTCCAGTCAGTTAGTTTGATTTATCTATTTGTTTTATAGTCAGGTAGCCGTGGGTCTTATTACGACACCTATCTTTAGTTTAGTAGAGGCTTCATAGATAGAATTAGTGAGTCAGTCCAGTCTATTCATTCAAATATTTAAAGCATTTATTAGTATTTGTATCAGAAGATGTTTTGAGGTTTTATATACAATATGGTTGATATTCTATGCATTTAATCAGATGTTTTGAAGGTTCACCTTATAAAGCTTCCACATGTATGTTAAGTCTTCAGTTAAGTGAGTCAGCCAGGCCAAGGGTAGGCTTGGGGACCAGTAATGGTTTTTGAGTGTCAGTCACGTCCACGATATAGGCTCAGGACGTGTCAAAGATCCTGTTCTATAACTTGCTTAGAAGTCAAACATTCAGAAACTTGTACACCAGGTAAATCAAGAACTACAAGTTCCTTTGTCGTTGGTTGTATATTAGTGCATGCATTCTGGCAACCAAATAAATAAGTGCATAAATCAAAGACTTAATTATGTATCAACTTATAAAACATGAAAACGAAATAAAATATTATATTTAAAAAAATAGATTATGTCCATTACCTCAGTAAAAATACTCCACATAAATGATTCAAATTTTGGCTTGACACTAACAACTAGCCAGTTGAGTATTCTGAGTATGTAACCTCCCTCTTTTAGTGCAATTTCTTTGTTGATTATAGAAGTACATTCATAAATCTAGACATTGATTGCATAAGGCATGCCAGCTAGTAAATACATCTATTGTTCAAATTTGACCGCTTGCATGAAAGATTTGATCAATTTGGTGAAAACAATTTGCCCCCAAAGAAACTGCTCATAACTCTCATCTTCGACCATTAATAAATCTTCAATTGGTATAGGTGTCTCACCGAGTTGGGAAAATACAAATGTGTGGATAAAATACAGGATCGTCATTTGAAGAGCATACTTATTGTTCTGCCATCCACCCATTTGAAATCGTTATGCCAAAAGGATCTTACTCACACTGATTTTGGACCCTGGAGAGTACCTCTGTATCAATCTGCTTGGAGTGGATTCCAAGTATTTAAAATCAGAAATATTGCATGTGCATTTCAATTCAGTAATGATAGTGAATTCCTTCATGGTGAACTAAATATGTTTCCCTTTGTATATTAATCTAATCAACTTGGATTAATATACAAAAATCAAGCATAATTAAAACATGTATCTAATCAACTTGGATTGATATACAAAAAATTAAGCATAATTAAAACATGTATCTAATCAACTTGGATTGATATACAAAAAATGAAGCATCATTAAAACATGTATCTTATCAACTTGGATTGATATACAAAAAATCAAGCATCATTAAAACAAATCGGTAGCTTCGGAATGAATCATTATTTTTCTTTCACCCAAAGTATGCACTGTGTACAACAATATATCCAGTGGAATTTCACAAGTGGGGTCTGGGGAGGGTAAAATGTATGCAAATCTTACCATTATCTCATAGAAGTCGAATGTATGCACTGTGTACGATATATAATATAAAATTTGTAATTTAATTATTCAAGAATTCTAAAAGAGAAAATATTATGCCAATATTGATACATTCTTCACCCAATTTCATTTTCTCTAATACCAAATGTTTTACACATACACACCCACAAAAGAAAAATAATTAAAAAATAAAAAATTAAATCAAATATGATATGGAATATATATCCAAAATTTTGGTTTTAACAATTTAGGATACACCAAACTATGTATATCCTTATTCCGATTAATTTGAATAACAATAGCTATATACTCCTTTCGTCCTCGTTTACTAATCGCTTAATTAAAAATTATTTTTTCTTTTACTTGTTGATTTTAACGAGTCAAGAAAAAATATTTTTGAACGATAATTAATATGAATTACTTGTAAAATAATCCTAAATAAATGATTTCACACGAAAAGTGTCAAATCAATATATAGAGGACTGGTAAAAAATGGAGGGAGTATATATTATGAAATTTGGTGCTTTTATACAAGTATTAATTATTAAAGTAGGGATGATAAAAAAGGAGAAGGATAGAGAATGGTAAACTCTTATGGCTCGTTTGGTATAAATATTAATAATGCATGGATTAGTAACGCAACAATTAATAATACAAGGATTATTTTTATCAAGTATTTCGTTCATCGCTTCTCACCTAATCTTGTGGTTGATTTAAAATTTTACAAGAAACTTCTTTCCAATTATATCCTTGAATTATTATGAAATATTCTATTTCATGTAATTGGGTCAAGGTAGATAATTGAGGGAGAATATACTTTTTTTGTAACCTTCTAACTAGCTTGGAGAAGAACGTACAATTTTGTTGTCATATTTGTTACTTTCTCAATTGAGTTATTTGAAGATAAATAATTGCCATCTTAATAAACTGATTACTAATAAAACGTCAATTTTTAATTTAATAAAGATAGAACATCTATTTTTAAGGTCGAAAAGATCTTAAACAATAATAAGATCGAATAAACCATCTACATTTATACATAAAAATTGCAAGTTGTAGTTTTAAATGGAGTTAACATCTTAAATCACTCAACTTTGAGAATTTATCTGAAAAATTTATTGAGCTTTATTTTGTATAATAAAAATCACTCAATAACACATTTGTATCAACAAATTAACTTAACTAAAGTAATTAGCAAAACAAAATTTTGGCATGACAATTTTTTTTATATTATGTAAATATGAACCCATAAATAAAATTTAAAAATTCAATATGACAAAAAATTATTTTATATTATGTAAATATGAACTCCAAAATGAAAAAAAATTGTAAGTTAATTTAAATTTACTAGTACAAACTACAAATATAAAATCAAGAAAATGAAAAAAATGATTAAAGAATTTGAGGGGATTGAGGGATCGTTTAGTCATTTAAGGGGCTTATCCAAGGATTGTTAAACCTTAGATTAACTATCCCTCCATTTTCTAGGGATAAAATAAGCCTTTACATGAGGTATAACTAATCCACGAATCAAATCAAATAAAGTAGCCAAACAATGGATCAATTGAATTATCCAAGGATTGTTCTTAATCCAGGGATTATTCTTATATAATACAGCCTATCAAATGGGTCCTTATAGGCGTATTAGATAAAATTATCCATGCACTTTGTGTGGTATTATTTAACACCATGTTTGGTAGGATTTTATGCCTATATATAACTAATCCATCTATTAGTTCATACAACCTACATGGTATTAACTAATACCTTCCATTTGGTGGTATTAGCTAATACCTTGTATTTAATACCATGGGATTAGATATATAAAGATAAAAATTATCCCTCAAATTCTTTTACATTTTTTTAGTTTCTTGATTTTATATTTGTAATATTATACAAGTAAATTTATTTAAATAAATTAGCTTACAAATTTTATTTATTTACTATTTCATATTTGCATAATATAAAGAATAAAAAAGTAATAAATTTACCATGTCAAATTTTTGAATTCTATTTATTTGTGGGTTCACATTTACATAATATCAAAAAAATTATTTTTCCATGTCAAGTTTTTTAATCATTACTTTAGTCGAACGATTTTGTTGATACAAAGGACTAATTAAGTGGTTTTGTTGATGCAAAACAAAGTGTAATGACTATATTAGATAAATTCTCCTAGTTGAGTGATCTTTTAAGATATAAACTCCATATCAAAACTATAATTTGCAAATTTTTATGTGTACATATAGATGGTTTGTTCATTTTTACAAGAGAAAAGACATACCCCCCCCCCAAACTTGGCAGCAAAACTAACTTTAGCATCTAAACTACTCGGCATTCATATTCCCCCTTAACAATTTTCAAACGATTTAATCACCCCCTAAGAGCTGATGTGGCAGAGAGAGTGAATATGAAAACGTGTGAAAAAATAAAAAAAAAGTCTGAATTTATAGAAATCAGACGCATGGCTTTTCTTATTGGTCATTATATAATTAATGTTTTAATCTTTTTTTATGTGTTAACTTTTTAAAGATATGTAAAAAATTTATTTAAAAAACTCTAGGTCCCTTTTGGAAAAATTAAATTTTTTTTCTTACTATTTAGTTGTCTTCCCCGATACACCCTCTCCTCCGTTGAAAGCCCACCTCTATCTACTATTCCTATTCTACTATTTCCTTTAGTAATCCCCAAAATCCCCAAAAGTGGAAGATAACAGTCTAATAATATAGATAAACAGAAGAAAACAAACTAAAACCATCCCACAACTGGTGTCACATGTACAAGCCTATAAATATGGAATATATACTCAAAGGAAGTACATGTCATGATATCTAGTTCTCAAATAGAACAAACATAACAGTAGAATCTCTGAAGGTTTGCTGAAGGAACAAACAACCACCTCTCGATAGTTCCCGAACCTCGATGCAAAAGATAATCTGAAGCTAGAAAGGTGGGCTGGGCTCACAACCTACAAAAATATAGCATGGGGTGAGCACCAAACAACATGGTACTCAGCGAAATAGAACTAACATAAAGTAAAGCGATGAAGAATAAAAGTAACTCCTTAAATCCCAACCACAATCCACCGAACTACAACCATGCACTCAGAAAAGTCCTAACATAATATAATATACAAATCACAGTAATATAGATTTACTCATCATCCGATATAGTATCTCAATACACAAGTATATAGTAGATCCAACATTTATTCAAGAATCAGGAATATGATAAGTACACAATCTCATAAACAATATACAACAATAACAACCAGATATGATATGAGATGGAGTGGGGCCATGAGATGAACATAATGTGATGCAATGTCAAATTATCGTGATGCATGTCTGTCCTAGAATACACATCCACTGATTAGATGACTGCCTTAGTCTAACCCATGGAGCCCACACGTGGACTGTGTATTTAAGAACATGGTCATCAATAACCTTGGCTCATACCCACCTGTTTGGAAATGACCTCGAACCTATCCAAAAATAATCTCGGACTGTTGGCATATTACCTCAGCTTGATTGATGGAGACCTCGGACACCAATCCACATGTTACCATACTCACATCTCGATTGTAGCCATCATAAGTATATGTATAACTAATAATACATGAAATATGTGGGACCATTATATCATAGTATCAACCTCATAATAATCTCAATATCTCAATATCATCAATAGCACAATATCATCAGTATCTCAATATTACTCAGTCTCAATGCATTAATCATATCACAAATTAGCATAATCTTACTATCAACATCAAACTATTCACAAAATCATATAAGTTACGAACCCACAAGTGCTTATAAGTCAATATACCACCACATAAATAACTGCTCAATTTGAAATATCATGATCAAGCCTATGATGTTACAATTCTATCCCCAAAATACTCAATTACACACATATAGGAGCATACAAGGTTCATTCATACTTAACAAAAGGTTAGAAATCCACTTGCCTCAAATAAAGTCCCAAATCAAGTCGAAATCGCCGGTTTCCCCCTTCTACAGTATTCCAAATCACCACAACCTATTCAAATATAGCATCACAATCACATAATGAATCTAATGACACTAGAATTAATCAATTTGGATGAAAAGCGAAAAATGATCAAAAAATCTCATGCTAAAAAATATAGCCGGAAATTGAAAATTATGGTATAAAAATATTCTTCGTATAATAAGAAGTTCATCAGTGAAAAAGGTTTCGAAAATGGAGCTAAGATGAGGGAGTCAACAATTTAAGTTTGAAAATTAAAATTCGAGAAATCCTCAATTTATACCATTAAAATCCCAAAATTAGAAGTTAAAATCGCAAATTAATCAATGTAAATCAGGGAAATAGGTTAAAAAATAGTTACCCAGTCACTTTACCTTGTAAAATCTTGAAATCTCTCTTGAAAATGAAGCTTAAAGAGTTGAAAATGGTGGTTTAATATAAAATCCATCATTTTAAACAAGTCACTAACTAAGGCATCACTAATGCTCCGTGAACACGGAGACCAGACAGGGGTTAACCCTCCGTGAACGCAGGGATGAGGTTCGTGAATGTGGAGGCTTACTGCACTGTACTCCGCAAATGCGACAGTGAGGCCCGTGAACGCGGAGGGTAATGTATACATATCTCTGCAAACACGGTCTCCAGCCCGCGAACGCGAATAATAATGGGACTTGCAGCAGAGAACAATGGGACTTGCACCAGATAACAGTTGCACCAACAACACTCAGCACCAATAAAACAGGAACTGGACCCTTGGGAATTCATTTGGAATCCCCTGAACACAAACCAAACATAAAGCCCTATCAAAAACGATGATCCGGACTGAATGGAACCTTCAGAATTCGATTCAAGAACCTTCGTGGCCCCGAATTCGAGAAGGATCATTTAAACTAGTTCCAGACCTAAAAACTCAAAAATTTCGAAGAAACTCTCAAAATTAGGATGAAGGCATTTATAGTGTTAGTTTCACTACCTAGAAGCATTGGAAATGACGAACTTCGACACGAGCTCCTGAACCCTGAATATTGACCAAAGCCAAACCTGTCATCCAAAATAAATTGAAAATGCAACTTTGGGCCTAAAAACTCTGTTTTAACTCCAAATTCAGTTCTGCAAATTCTCCTAGACCATATTCGGCATTTCAAAACTGATGGAATCGAATTCCGACACTCGAAACTCAAAATGACCACAAAACTCAAAATTTTCAACTTTAAGCCTTTTAAAACTTTATTTTTGCAAAATTCTAACTTTTTATGATATTTTCAAAATTCAACTGTTGGAATTATCCAACAATGACTCAAGATAACTTTTGAAAAGGGCAAAATGGTAATTTACTCCAAAAATCTAGAAATGACCTTCGAGGTCATTACATCATCCACTACTAAAAACAATATTTGTCCTCGAACATGAGATAAGGAACATTCCTATAGGCTCAAACAACTAAGGGTATCAGACACGCATATCCGACTCTATCTCCTATGTAGCCTCACTCTCGGGTCTATGGCTCCACTGGACCTTTACTGAAGCGATCTCCTTAGTCCTCAATTCTTCACTTGCCTGTCCAAAATGGCTACCGGCTGCTCCTCATAAGTCATTTCAAGGCTCAACTCAACTGAATCCATAGAAACCACATAAGACTCGTTCGAAATATAACACCGCATTATCAAAACATGGAATACAGGATGGACTAAAGACAGGTGGGTGGCAAGGCGAGTCTATAAGCCATCTCTCCCACTCTATCCAGAATCTCAAAAGGAGTAATGAACCTTGGACTAAGCTTTCCCTTCTTCCCGAATCTCATAACATCCTTCAAAGGTGAGACTTTCAACCAAACCATGTCACAAACCGCGAACTCCAAAGGTCGAACCCCACTTGTAAACATAGCTCTTCTGGCGACTCTAGGCTGTCACCAACCTACTTTAAATCAACCGGACCCTCTCAAGGTCATCTATCAACATATCAACACCTATACTCACCACCGTTACTGTGTCAAACCAACCAATGGGCGATTTGTATCTTCGGCCATACAAGGCCTCAAAAGGAGCCATCTGAATGCTTGAATGATAATTATTATTATATGCAAACTCTAATAAGGCCAAATGTTAGTCCCATCTAGCCCCAAAATCAATAACACAGGCTCGGAGCATATCCTCTAATACCTGAATGGTCCTCTCGAACTGACCATCAATTTGGGGGTGAAAAGTTGTACTCAAATCCAAACGGGTGACCAAACCATGATGTAAGGCCCTCCAAAGTATGAAGTAAATGACGAGCCTCAATCTGACACAATGGACATCGAGACCCCATGAAGTCTCACTATCTGACTAATATAAAGTTGAGCTAATCTCTTAGTTGTATACTTCACTTTGACCGGAATGAAGTGGGAAGACTTGGTCAAATGATCCACCACTACCCAAATAGAGTCAAAACCCTCGACGGTAAGAGATAAGCCGACAATGAAGTCTATAGCAATACACTCCCACTTCCACACAGGAATGGGCAAGCAATATGCTCCCACTTCCACTTGGGAATGGGCATTCGCTGAAGCTCCCCACCTGGCCTCAAGTGCTCACATTTGACCTGCTGGCATGTCAAACACCTAGATATAAACTCTGAAACACCTCTCTTCATACCATGATACTAATAATATTGACTTAGATCATAGTACATCTTCGCTGCCCCTAGATGAATGGAATATCTAGCACAACAAGCCTCCTTGTATCAATCTGATGAAATCGCCTACCTTGGGCACACAATTTAATTCCCAATCCTCAAAACACCATCAGAATCAAGCATTACCTCTCTAGCTTCACCTTTAGTCACTTTATCCCGGATAATACAAAGTTTCTCATCCTCAAACTACCTCTCACGAATCTGATCCATCATAGATGCCTGGGCCTCAATAGTAGAAAGAACTCTACCCTGCTCTGAAATCTGTAACCACACCAACCCATTGGCCAATCTCTGAACATCTCTAGCCAACAGTCATTCCTCAACTCGGATAGCTGCTAAACTCCCTACGCTGGAAGCCTTCCTACTTAATTTATCAGCCACCACATTGGCCTTTTCGGAGTGATAGAGAATAGTCAAGTCATAATCTTAGAAGCCTAATCCATCTTCTTTGTCTTAGATATAGATCCCGCTAACTGAAGATATATTGTAGATTGTGATGATCAATAAAGATCTCACAATAGACTCCATACAAATAGTAGTGCCAGAAATTCAACACAAACACAACCGAAGCCAACTCCAAATCATAAATGGATAGTTTTTAACATGGGCCTTCAACTATCTAGAAGCATAAGCAATAACCTTTCCTTTATGAATCAACACACCACCTAGCCCCACTCTCGAAGCATCATAATAGACAATGAAATCCACACCCTCCTCTCGCAATGTTAGAATAGGTGTGGTAGTCAATAATAACTTAAGCTTTTGGAAGCTTTCTTCACACTCATTGGACCAATGAAATACCACATTCTTTTGAGTAAGCCTAGTCAGTGGAGCGGCACTAGTGGAGAAATCCTAAATAAAATAGCGAGAATAACCAGCCAAGCCCACAAAGCTGCGAATATCTATGGCTAAGGTAGCCTAGCCTAACCCCGAACGACCTCAATCTCACCAGATCAACTCGAATACCCTCCTTGAACACCACATGCCCCAAGAATGCTATTGAACTCAACCATAACGTGCACTTGGAGAACTTTGCATACAACTTCTCCTCCTTGAGCCTCTGGAGTACAATCCTCAAATGCCTCACATGGTCCTCCTCGGTCTTGGAATTGATCAAGATATCATTGATGAATATAATCATGAATGAATCCAGATACGACCGAAACACCCCATTCATCAACTCCATAAATGTTGCAGGGGCGTTGGTTAAATCAAAGGACATAACAAGAAACTCATAGTGGCCATACCTGGTCCGAAAGGCTGTCTTGGGTAAACCTGATGGCCGAACCCGAAGCTGATGATACCCAGACCTCAAGTCAATCTTAGAAAATAGGGCTGCTTCTTGAAGCTGATCAAATAAGTCATCTATGCAGGGAAGCGAGTACTTGGTCTTGACAGTCACTTTGTTCAACTGCCTATAATCAATGCACATCCTTATGGAACCATCCTTCTTATTTATAAATAGGACTAGGGCACCTCATGGTGAAACACTAGGGAGAATAAATCTCTTGCTCAACAGATCCCAGAGCTGCTCCTTTAACTCATTCAATTCAGCTGGAGCCATCTGATACGGAGTGACAGAAACGGGCTTAGTGCCCAGCTCAAGGTCAATAGCAAAATCAATGTCCTAATCAGGAGGGACTCCTGGTAGATCAGTAGGAAACACATCCGGAAAATCACAAACCACCTAAATTGAACCAATAGAAGGTGACTCATCAATAGTATCACGAATAAAAGCCAAATACCCTTGATCAATCAACTTTTGGGCGCGGATATATTTATCACTTTACTAGGATAGGAACCCTTCGAACGAATTCACTCAATCCTCGGTCTTCCTGGCATGGCTAAGGTAACAGTCATGGCATAAGAATCAAGAATAGCACGATATAGAGATAGCCATTCTATACCCAGAATAACATTAAAATCTATTGTATCCAATATATTCACATCTACCCAAGTCTCCTAGCCCGCTAAAGTAACAAGACAGGATTGGTTGATACGCCCAAATTACACTCCGAATGGAAGAGTAAAGCGGTCGTTGGTCAAATATAGAACTCAACCGGAGTTGAGGTCGATCCCACAGGGAATACGTAAGAATTGTTCTATCAGTACTGACTTTCAGTTGTAAATGCTATTCCCAAGATAAACGTATATAAAGTAAATGGGGGGTTGCGTTATTTAATTTAAATGCTTTGTGTAAAGTAATTAACAAAAACGTTGTTCCGATTTTTAGACAGATAAAGAGAGGCTAGGATTGTGTTCCCCATGACATCCAATACGACAACTAAACTGGTTTGGTAAACTCGCTCTTAATAATGCATGCAAAATCCAACAACTTAGCTAATAGCTAGTTCCCCTTTCGGTCTTTCCTAATTATATTTCACTCATCTCCTATCGGTCTCAGAGTGTATGCAATTCTACCCATTGTTTTTGATCTCATAGTACCTTCACCTTTCAGTCTCAGGCACTTAGACTAGGTTCATAACCCCGAATTTCTGTTGTTAACCTCTTTTCCCAATCACTACATCCCTCTCGGGCATGTAGCGAATACAGGCTTACCCTAACGCGTCGACTCATTAAGGAGAAGTTAGAACGAAGAATTTAACAATACATGCAATGGTTATTCGAACGAATTACCCAGTTTGCGTTATCTTATTGAGTCGTCACGGTTCCCACAACCCTAGTTATGGGTTTAGCCTAGCATAATATTGATAACTTGCCCACAACAATTAGATGAAGACATAAGGATTGACTTACAATTGAAGAACAAGAATTCGTGTTACAAGCTTCGAATAATGATCACAAACACTATTCTCACAAATTACAAAGTCAAACTAATGTTTCCTGTTTTTTCTCTCTTGTTTCTGCCGAAAAATGAAGTCTCTCATGAAATAAAATAATGTACTATTTATACTAAGTAAAACTAATTTGATACAATTTAGGAAAAATAGGTTCGGCACGGGACACGGTCCGTTACACGGACCGTCTGGTGTCAGACGACTCGTCTAACGGACCGTCTAGAACGGCTGCTGCGTCGGCACGGCCCGTGACACGGCCCGTGTGGCGTGAGACGGGCCGTCTGTCCCTCCGTGTGGCTCCACTTGCACAAATTCTGATATTTTCGACGAAGGCCCTTTTGCTTTACGTCACTTACACGAAATACGACACGGCCCGTCTGGTGTCAGACGGTCCGTGTGACGGTCCGTGTGGATCTCATTGCATGATTTCCTTAAATTTCGATGAGTGCCTCCGAGTTACGTCAGTTACACGGCCCGTGACATGGTCCGTCTGGCGTCAGACGGGCCGTGTGAACTGTCCGTGTGACAGCTTTCTGCGCGTTGCACCAAGTGTGGTGCCACGGTCGGTCACACGGACCGTGTGGCGTGACACGGCCCGTGTGGGCCTTTCATGATCCAACACTTGGCCTTGTTTTTCACTCGTTCCTTGTGCTTTCCTCAATTACCCATGCCTTTGCTATTTTCCTGCACAGTATCAAAACACACCTATTAAACCAACAACAACGCTCAAGAACGCACAATAATTCTATGTCTTAAGCGTCGTAAAAGTCGTATTTTCATGACTCATCAACACCCTCAACTTAGAACCATTGCTTGTCCTCAAGGGATGACCAAAAACACATAACGACACACAAAGACAAGCGCTTAACAAGAAGTAAATAGAGACCCCTTTATCATCAAATTCATGTTCAAAAAGTACACTTGCGATGTGCTCATACCCCAATGGACTCTTATTAGATCAACCTAAGCACTATACTATATCCCGTTGGCCCTATTTAAGTCCAAGAATAAAGATGAGCTGGTTAGTATACCCACCAAATAGTGCGGTGATAGTGCCCCTCACTACAAAGAAGTCTCACACACAGTGTAACAATGTAGCACAGAGACTGGAATGTAGACACTCACACTCAGAAAAAATTTTCAACCGAGACACAAGTATAGACCATATGCTTGCCTTTATTTTCACCACCTTGACTCTTGACTGACCTTTTTAGGATCACTTTAGGACTTTTAAGGCTTGTAACGTAGGCTCGGGCTTGGGTGAGATATATTTAGGATCAAAGTGACTAGCTTTTCGTTCCAAGACCCTGCTTTGACTCAGCCACTACTTTCGGCCCCCCAAAATCTTTGTTTTCCCTATTTTGCCACTTTGCTTTGTAGATGGGCGTGGTTACCTTCTACGTTCATTCTTTCACACGCCCCAGATTTTTTTTTTCAGTCCAACTTTTCTTCTCATCACTCGCCTCCTTTCCATCCATATTATTCTGCTTCTCGTACAATAGCCACCCTCAACTTAGGATTTTAGCCTGAGTTGAGGTTCACAATGTCTTTTCAAGGACCAGGGCCATGTAAGCCACCCTCAACTTAGGCCTTTGGCCTGGGTTGAGGTTCACAATGTCCTTAAAGGGACCAGGGCCTGAGTACGGTCTGCAGATAGATTGGAACCATGAATTGGGTAATAAGAAAGAAAAGGTCTATTAAGGGCTCAATTATTTGGTTCAAGGGGAGAAACTTCATTTGGTTAATTCGTTTTAGGCTTAGTGACTTCTCAACAACAATGGCCTAAGATCCTATCCTAATCCACTCATTCAATCGTTTTAGGGGGACCAACCAGGCAAGTTCTAGTTTACAAGTGTGTCAATTGAATTCAAGCAAGTCCACTCCCACACATATGGCACATATCCCCCACTATTCAGCACTACACAACACAGTCAAGCTTTCATTATTCAAGATGCCAACTAGAATATGTACAATGTGCTTTAAGAGGATCACAAAATCAGTCAGTATGGGATGCATGCTTACACAAGTTTCGTGGATTTTCATTTTTTAAATTGTTGGGGTTACTATAGATTCTTATGTACACTTGTCTTTACACATACAAAACAAACAAAATAAACCTAAACATGCCAGTTCTACTAGATACTACACCTTTAGAGAAAAGAAACATGGCAAGAAAAATTCGTCAGGGTAGGATGCCCCACCCCCAACAAAATACAGTGCAATGTCCCCATTGCACCAGAATGCATATTAAAGCAAAAATAGGAGTGGGACATACCTGGGACGCCCTAGGCGTCAGGCGGGTCATCATGGCCCGAACCAACTGGTGGGTCCGGGTAGGCAACATCAGCATCTGGCCCCATGACACTTCCGGAAGCACCTGTCCGGGCAGCCTCATATGCTAGGCGCGCCTGCTCCTCCTGGGCAGCAGCCTCTCGCCTCTGGGCCCTCAACGCTTTGCGCAGCCTCCTCGCTTCCTCACGCTGCGGGTCTTCCGGGGGGCTCGTGCGCTGGCTGCGGCGCTTACCTTTATCCTTATGACCGGAAGCCGTTGGAGCAGGTACTTGGGCAGCAGGAGGTACGAGCAGTACGCCCCAGCCCTCGGTCAGGCTCGGCTCCACCGGGGCACTGAACAATGAGATCAACGAATCTGGCGGCGGAATCGGAGTTGGCACCGAGCTGTTATACCGGGCTTATAGCTCTGTAATTTTCTCCTTCATATCCTGCATCGTCTGTACCAAATGCGCCCTCTCATCATCAGACAAACATCCAAACATGCGATGGAAGTATCCCTCCAACGTGTTGACCTGCTCCTGTAAACTCTGTATTTGGCCCACTATTTCTGCACAGAGATGGTCCTCAGCCAGCTGCACGTGAGCCTGCACCACTTGAGGCACCCTGACCACCATTTGGTCAACAATTGCCCGTGTCTGCCTCTATTCTGTTACTATGCGGGCTAGAAGGTCGTAAGGGACATAAGTGTATCCCGGATGCGCCTGCGGTGCTGTGCCACTGCCCCCGGGCTGCTCAGAATCTGTACCGGTCTGGGGGGCTGTGGGGGGCTCCTCAAATGACAAGGGTTGCTGCGGAGGAGCCCAAGGAAGCTGTGTAGGAATCCCAAGCCGGCGGGATCTGCTGTGATATAACGGGTTGTCTATATCCTTGATCATGGCAATGTTTACCACACCCGTTGGAGCTATCTTCCTGTCCAAGTAGTGGGTGGTGGGGATACGGGCCTGCCTGCAAAGTGCCCGAATCAGACATGGAAATGACATACCTGCTCGTTCTGATAGGGCACGGTCCTTGATCTCCATGGCAATCACACGACCCACATTAATACCAAGTCGAGCTACCAAACACGCTACCAACGAAGCATGAGAGAGTTGGAGCGTCTTGTCATTCACCGTGGGTCGTAGTCGGGCCCGCACCACCGACCACCAGAACTTTGCGACAAATGTGAGGGAGGCCTTGGTAATAAGAATCTTGGGGTTTGTCACCCAAGGTGCCTCCGCTCCTTGGAGCGCAATTTGCTCTGCCACCCACTGCAACTCCTTGGCCCGGTTACACGGGTCTGACATGCGAACCTCATCATTAATGTTCACATACCTGGAAATGAATAACCCATCCGGTGGGGCACGGTAGTTTGGGCCAAATAAAAACCTGTTGATCGTCTCTGCCGAGATATCAACCTGAGTCTCTCGGATGGTAACATAGTCCCGGTGGGACAGCTTGGCAGCAAGCCGCTTCTTCGACCTTCTGGGCAGGTTGTCTTCAATGGAGGCAAGTAGACTAGCGGCGTAGCTGGAATAGAACTCGGCGATCATATCCGGGCCATAATATCCGGGAGGGCTGGCCATCCATCCAAACTGGTAAGCTGCAAAGGCATCTCGTATCTCCGGGATGGAATCCAATTTGTCCACGAGGACTCGTATCTCCGGGATAATTGGTCTCCCCTGATAGCCCCCGATGCCTTTAGTGATGCCATTAACATAAATCTCCTTTGCTCCGGGGACTATCCACTGCCTGCGTAAGAAGACCAGAAGCCACTTGGCAGTTTTCGGGTCAGAATTCCGGGCAACCGACTGCTGAGTGGCCTCATCGTCACTGTCGCGGAGGAGGAGAATGTCCTCCTCACCCCCAACATCGTGCTCTGCGGTGACTGGAGTGCCTGCCTCATCCTCCTACTCTGGGGCTGTAGCTTCCCCTTCCACCCCCACCTCTGGAGCTTCCTCCTCAGACTCTGAAGCTATATAACGTCGCACTACACGGGGACGGGTAGTGCGAGGGGGTTGGGGAGAGACATTGCCGGCGATCTGCACAGCTGACCCACCGTCGGAGTCATCACCTGAGTCACTCCCCGGATGTTGACCGGAGGATTCTGTGATCGAATCCCGGAGACGTGACTCATGCTCGTCCCTACGTTGGCGCGGTCTTAGACGTGGGGCCATAGTAACCTGCAAACATCACAAGGAATAAAAAAATTTAGTTATGCCAAGATGCTTAGGACGACACACTAACGGGTACTCAGACTTCCCCTATGTAAATAACAACAACAACAACATACCCAGTGAAATCCCACAAGTGGGGTCTGGGGAGGGTAAGATGTACGCAGACCTTACCACTACCACATAGGTAGAGAGGCTGTTTCCTGGAAACCCTCGTCACAAAAATCCATCAGCAGAACACGCTATATACGATACACAGGCAAAAAGAGAAGAGCACATAATAATACCTAGATACAAGATAGTAAACATATAAAGGCAGATAAATAACATATAAAAGACAGACAATTACCACTCCTTCCTATCCTCCCTATTAGCCTGCTACTCTAATTCTCGACCTCCACTCCTTCCTATCCTCCCTATTAGCCTGCTACTCTAATTCTCGACCTCCACTCCTTCCTATCTAAGGTCATGTCCTTGGTGAGATCAAGTTTCACCATATCGTTTCTAATCACCTCCCCCCAATACTTTTTTGGTCTACCTCTACCCCTACGTATAGCTCCCAAATCTAATCTCTCACACCTTCTAACAGGGGCATCAGTACTCCTTCTCTGTACATGTCCAAACCATCGCAGTCTCGCTTCCCTCATCTTGTCAGCTACAGGGGCCACCTCTAGCTTCTCCCGAATGACCTCGTTCCTTAAGAGTGGTGTCACCCGGTATATCATAGGGAATTTTGCACTAGAATGCATATGATAATCAAGGAGAATAAATACAGTGAAGTCCATAGAAAATAAAGTAGGACGGCACGGTGGCCCCACACGGACCGTGTAAGGGTACACGCGTAGTGAAGAGGCCCGTGTGAGGGCCGAGAAGGGTGGCAGACTACTAAGTGTCATGGGACGGGCATCCACACGGACCGTGTAGGGTCAGACGGTCCGTACAACGGACCGTGTGGTGTGCCTTAGAGCGAATCACGGAACTCGAGCCGGACGGCCACGACACGGCCCGTGTGATGCCACACGGTCCGTGTAACGTGCCGTGACACGGTCGTCGTCCCCAATCATCCAAATATCATAAGATCCATGCTCACACAGAAAAAAATGCATCAAAAACTCAAGATCGGTCAGTTAAACTACACATACCACCCTTCCCAACACACGAATCCTATTTTAACGACCCTAAAATCACAAAATACCCTATGTTCAAGAGTTCAAGAAAGCAACAATGGTGGTTTAGAGTAACCCATCACCAAATCTTTAAGAAATCGTGCCCTAGAGAGTCATAGACTTCACAATCAACAAGACTAAGCATAAAACCATACAAAGAAACAAAACTAAAAGAAAAATTTCAAGCAACAAATTAAAGAACAACTAACCCAAAATAAAAACTTACTTGAGAGAGAAAAGTAGACTTTGAACTCAAAAATTTGCCTAAGGAAAGTGTGACGGATCGTGAATGGAGTGCACAAACCGTGTGAGAAGAGATGAGAGTGTGGTGGTGTGAGGAAGAAGGGAGAAGGCATGTGGGGTTTAGAGAGAGAGTGAGTGAATGAA
Organism: Solanum rostratum; assembly: GCA_029948455.1. Lineage (NCBI taxonomy): Eukaryota > Viridiplantae > Streptophyta > Magnoliopsida > Solanales > Solanaceae > Solanum > Solanum rostratum. The sequence continues at coordinate 53,261,932 of CM057055.1, forward strand.
ACAAAATACAATGTGTGGAAAATAAAATTTGGAAAGAGGGTATAAATACCCAAGACTGCAAGGCCCAAGCCGCTCCGGAAAATGGACCGTGCCACGTGGCATGTTCCGTGTCGCATGCCGTGGGTGGCACACGTCTGTTCCCAAGGCGCACGCTCAAACGGTCCGTTAAACGGACCGTTAGACGTACCGTGTTGCGTGCCGTCTGTCGGCACATGTGTTGTTTCCTAAGCGTGTGCGTAAACGGTTGGCCGCACGGTCCGTTCGAGATCACACAGACCGTGTGAGTGGACCGTGTGATTTGCCTTAACTGTATCATTGCGCTTACCTGGGGCACGCTCCAACGGACCGGTACACGGTCTGTCTAGCGTCAGACGGGCCGTGTGAACGGTCCGTGTGATGCCCCTTTGTGGAATTTTGTCCTTTCCGTCGCCCGCACTCCTGATCAGGCTTCCGTTCACCATGTGCATCCTTCCCTGAGACAAAATATAAACCAATATAAGGCATAAGTCAGTGTGTTTCTCTCTCTTTTTTTTTATTTGATGGGTTGCCTCCCATTAAGCGCTTGGTTTAACGTCACGGCTCGACGTGGTGTTCTCGACTACTCAGACTTCATCAAGATGGAGAACCTCTATCACAGAGGTTTCATCTGCAGCTCCCAAGTACTTTTTCACGCGCTGCCCATTAACCTTGAAGCGGTGCCCGGCATCCGTCTCTAACTCAACTGCTCCATTAGTAAATACTTGTGCGATCTTGTACGGGCCAGACCACCTTGATTTCAACTTCCCTGGAAACAACCTCAATCTGGAGTTGTAGAGCAGCACTCTGTCACCAACCTCAAAGCTCCTTGGTGCTAGGGGTGGGTTCGGTTTTTGCGGTTCGGTTTTTCCTTAAAACCAAAGACCGAACGGAAGGTGATTTGGCGGTTCGGTTCGGTTCGGTTTTGCCCCAAAAAAAAGTAAACCATTGGTTTTTCGGTTCGGTTTTTTTCGGTTCGGTTTTCGATTTTTTTCGGTTTTTCGGTTTTTAAAAATAATTTTTTAAAGTAAAATAATATGTTGGGTAGAGACGTATCATCGTATAGATATGCTAAACAATTGGTAAAGAGTAAAGTTTGGATTAGTACAAGTATCACAATATAAGAACTACAATTATCACTAAGAAAATTGCAAACATATGTTCTAGAAAAACAAGTATCAAATACTCCTTGGAAGGTTCAAGTCAATTGATGTTGAAGTATATAGTTAAAAGAAAAGACATAATTTATATAATTAACTTATCTACCTAATAAATATTTATGAGCATACGCACATAATATATTTTTTAAATATCAGTCAAAATATATAAAAAGATTAAAATAATATTTTATCATTTGTTCGGATGGTCTATTGGAGCAAATTATGATTCAACCATTATCTAAATAAAATTTTCTTGCAAATTTTACAGAATGTTGATATTTTCATTTACCTATAAATCACATTCATATATTAATTTTACTAGAATGACGAGGTAAATAAATATCATAAAATTACAGTGCTAAATTAAGTTATATCGAGAAATTTAAAGGCGATTTTATGCATTATCCCTTGGTAGAATTCCATAGACATCAAAGTTTGTCTCTATTTTTCATTTTGATATTGCAACTTATTCTTTGTTTGGATGATTATTATGTGTTATTTTGTATTATTTCAATGAATATAATATTTTGATGGATTATATCATTCGTTGTTGTTATATAATGTGGGCATATTCATAATTTGAATGATAAATATATAAGAAATTGTTGGATATGGGATGGAGCTATTATGAAAAGGTAGGATAAATAATAACACAAAATTATTAAATAGTAATAAGTAAAGACAAAATAAGAAAAAATATTAAAGCAACGATGCAATCACACCAAATAGATTGTTGAACAAAATATATCTTTTCGTCTTACTTAATGATAACTTTAAATTATATGATGTAGTAGAATTTAAGTAAAGCAAAATAAATCAGTTTTTGACGGTTCGGTTCGGTTTTAGAAGACCAAAACCGAAATCGAAACCGCACAAAATCGGTTCGGTTCGGTTTTTTGTGTTCGATTTCGGTTTTTTACGGTGCGATTTTTTTTTTGGTATTTTTCGATCGGTTTCGGTTCAGTTTTCGGTTTTTGGTTTTACGGACCCACCCCTACTTGGTGCAATCAGCTTGTCATGATAAGCCTTCATCTTATCCTTGTATAGAGCAACACTCTCGTAGGCCTGTAGATGAAATTCATCCAGCTCATTCAACTGGTCCATCCTCATGTTGATGGCTTCCTTCCAATTCATATTCAGGGCCTTAAGAGCCCATAATGCCTTGTGCTCCAACTCAATTGGCAGATGACAGGCCTTACCAAACACCAACTGATATGGGGACATACCAATGGATGTCTTGTAAGCTGTCCTATAGGCCCACAATGCATCATCTAATTTCCTCGCCCAGTCCGTTCTTGTGGCATTCACAGACTTGGTCAGGATCTCTTTGATTTCCCTATTGGATACCTCAACCTGCCCACTTATCTGCGGATGATAAGGCGTGGCAACCTTGTGTTGGTGTACCCCGTATTTAGCAAGTACAGCCCGAAAGGATTTGTTGCAGAAGTGGGAGCCCCCATCACTAATGATAGTTCTGGGTGTCTCAAATCTGGCAAAAATGTTCCGCCTCAGGAATTGTACCACATTCTTGCTCACATTGTTAGGCAACGCTGTTGCCTCCACCCATTTAGAGACATAGTCCACTGCCACCAGGATATACTTCATCCCATAAGAGCTCACGAACGGGCCCATGAAGTTAATGCCCCATACATCAAACAGCTCAATCTCCAAAATGGGGGTCATTGGTAGCTCTTGACGCCTTGAAATGTTCCCTTGGCGCTGGCGCTGGCACTGGTTGCACCCCCGCACCAAGTCATGGGTATCTTTATAGATGGTGGGCCAGTAGTACCCACACTGCAGGATCTTTTTGACAGTTCTGGCACTACCATGATGCCCCCCACTGGAGAGGAGTGGCAGGCTTCCAGGATGCTCAACATCTCTGCCTCTGGGACACATCTTCGGATGACCCCATCTGCGCATGTTCTGAATAAGTATGGATCATCCCAAAAGTACTTGCGCACCTCATGAAAAAACTTTCTTCTCTGGTGAGGGTTAAGGCCTTCCAGCATAATATCACTCACCAGGAAGTTAGCAAAATCAGCATACCAAGGGACTAAGTCCGCAGAAGCGGCTAATACCTGCTCATCAGGAAATGAATCATCGATGTTCAACCACTCATTGGCGCGGGCCGCGTCCTCCAACCTGGATAGATGGTCTGCCACTTGGTTCTCCGTGCCTTTACGATCCTGGACCTCGAAGTCGAACTCTTGTAGCAAAAGCACTCATTTGATTAACCGAGGCTTAGCATCCTTCTTGGACATGAGGTATCGAAGTGCGACGTGGTCATTGTGTACGATCACTCTCGTGCCCAGTAGATATGCTCGAAACTTGTTGAATGCATACACCACGGCTAGCAGCTCCTGCTCTGTGACAGTGTAATTTCTTTGAGCCTCGTTTAGTGTCTTGCTGGCGTAGTAGATAGGATGGAAGATTTTGTTGCGCTTCTGCCCCAGCACAACACCCACGGCAACTCCACTTGCGTCACACATTACCTCAAACGGAGCGCCCCAATCTGGTGCAACCACGACAGGCGCCGATATCAGCTTCTGCTTCAAGGTCTCAAAGGCTTGCCGGCACGCATCATCAAAGTGAAACTTGACATCCTTCTCCAACAGTTTGCACAATGGGTGTGCAATCTTGGAGAAGTCCTTGATGAATCTGCGATAGAATCCAGCATGCCCAAGGAAACTCCGGACCCCTTTTACCGAGATAGAAGGTGGCAATCTCTCAATGACCTCAATCTTTGCCTTGTCCACCTCAATCCGCTTATCTGACACCTTATGGCCAAGGACTATGCCCTCCTTAACCATGAAATGACACTTCTCCCAATTTAGGACCAAGTGGGCCTCTTCACAGCGCTGCAATGCCTTGCTTAGATTCTGCAGACAATCATCAAAAGAATCACCCACTACCGAAAAATCATTTATAAATACCTTGAGGGTGTCTATGACCATGTCTGAAAAGATGGACATCATGCAGCGCTGGAAAGTGGCTGGGGCATTGCAAAGTCCAAATGGCATCCTTCTGAAAGCAAATGTCCCGTAGGGGCACATGAAGGTGGACTTCTCCTGATCTTCTGGGGCTATTGATATCTGGTTGTAGCCCGAGTATCCGTCGAGGAAGAAATACCATCCTCGCCCTGCTAGCTTGTCTAGCATCTGATCCATGAACGGCATGGGGAAATGGTCCTTCAGAGTCCATCTATTCAACTTCCTGTAGTCCATGCACACTCGCCATCCGGTGACAGGTCTCAGCGGGACAAGCTCGTTCTTGTCATTGGCCACCACCATCATGCCCCCCTCTTTTGGGACACACTGCACTGGGCTCACCCACTTACTCTCCGAGATGGGATATACCACCCCAACATCCAGCCACTTAATGATCTCCTTTTTCACCACCTCTTGCATAGGTGGATTAAGCCTTCTTTGATGCTCAATGTTGGGCACATAGTCATCCTCCAGTTTGATTTTATGAGTGCAGATGCCTGGAGGAATGCCAATTATGTCTGCAATGGTCCATCCAATAGCTCGCTTGAACTTTTGGAGGACCCCCAACAATGCCTCCACCTAGTGTTCCTGAAGATCTGCAGCCACAATCATAGGAAGAGTGTTGTTAGTACCTAAAAATGCATACCTGAGGTGTTTAGGTAACTCCTTGAGCTCCAGAACGGGCGGTTCCTCGATAGAGGGTTTCGCCGGTGGTGTTGGCCTATTTTTCAAATCCAAGTCCAACTTTCTAGGCACGAATGGTCTGGTCCCCGTGCCCTGCAGTGCATAGATGGCGTCGTTGTACCCTTCAACACCATCTTTTGGGAAGTTCATCAGAACTGCCGCCAGTGTGTCGACAGTCATCTTTTCCTCCAACGAGGCCTCAGAAGAGTTGTCGTCATCAATATCCATGACGGACATCACAGCTAACTCCTTAGGCCTTTTCATGGCAGTGCACACACTGAATTTCACCTCTTCGGTGTTTAACTGGAATGTGAGTTCTCCTCGCTCTACGTCCACCAGTGCCCTGCCAGTTGCCAAAAATAGCCTTCCGAGGATGATTGGTACCTCGAAGTCCACTTTACAGTCGAGGATGACAAAATCGGCAGGGAAGATGAACCTGCCAACTCGAACTAGAACATCATACAAGATTCCCACGGGCCTCTTTACTGATCTATCTGCCATCAGTAGCCGCATGGTCATGGGTGTGGGGGCTCCCAAGCCCAACTGCTGGTACACTGCCAACGACATCAAGTTAATGCTGGCACCAAGGTCACAAAGAGCCCGTGCAAAGTCATATGCACCAATGGTGCACGGGATGGTGAAAGCCCCTGGATCTCCCTTCTTTTCTACCAAAGACCTTGTAGTGATGGCGCTACAGTGGTGTAAATTATTAGCTGGCTCAATCGTGGCTATCCTCTTCTTAGTAACTAAGTCCTTCATGAACTTAGCGTAGCCAGGCATTTGTTCAAGTGCTTCCACCAAAGGTATGTTCACAGACAGCTCTTTTAACATAGACAGGAACTTCTGGAATTTGCCATCCTCCGCCTTCTTTTTCAGCCTTTGGGAGAATGGCGGTTGCGGTTTCGGGATGGCTGGCAGATTTGGGTTATTAGAGGTGTCCGTCTCTATTGCCTGCTTGGTCGACTCTGGCTCTGCTGTCGCAGCCTCAGGTCCATCACTCCCATTGTCAACCGGACCCTCCATGGGGCTATGCATCTTGTCATCTGCTTTCACCTGACCTGCATCATTAGCAACAACTGGGTTAGAAAGTACCTTACCACTTCTCGTGGTGATCGCATGCATTGGCCATCGTTCTTCGGGTTTTGCGCTGTATCACTCAGGAGTTATCCAGCTTTCCTCTGGTTAAATGCCATTGAAAGCTGCCCCAACTGCTGCTCTAACTGCTTGATTGAGGTGGAATGCGAGTCTACCAGCTGCCTGACATTGGACATTTCGCTCTTTACATCCCGCACCCCCGCCTCAGTGGCCTCCACTTTGCTTAGGACTTTTGTCATCATGTCCTCTAGCCTAGAGTTGCCGCCACCTTCGTTTTGGCGGTCACGGTTTCTGTAGCCATCCCTGTTCTGCCAGTTCCCTTGGTAATTATCCCGATTGTAGTTTCGACCTTGGTTACCAGAGTTGAAACCCCGGTAACCCCCCTGACTACCAAGAAACTGAGCTTCCTCATCGTAGTCGCTGCCTTGATCATCATACCTGGGTAGTGCTTCCATTGCTTTGACTTTCTCAGTGCCCCCACCAAGGAACCTCTTCGACAACAAATCTATTTGTGTCCGCATATGGGCCATGTCCTGGTCCCGTTCCTCCTCCTTCTTGCGCTACTCCTCACTCATCTCAAATACCATTCCGGAACAGTTTGCCTCTCTAGTATACTATGCCTTGTTGTTCTTTGACACCTGATCCAAGATGACCACTATGTCCGGGAAAGTCCTGGACATATATGACCCTCCACAAGCTGCATCAATGATGGGCTTGGTAACGAAGTTACAGGACCTGTAGAAGACTGCCTTCAAGTGCGTCAATGAGATGATGGTTTGGCCACTGTTTGAGCTTTTGTCTGAATCTCTCCCAAGACTGATACAGCGCTTCATTCGGCATTTGTTTATGAGACCAAATCTCATCTTTGAGCTTCAGTTGCTGTGAAGCAGGGAAGAATCGCTCCAGAAAGGCCTCCTTTAGTTCTCCCCGTGTGCGGATGGAATCATGGGGGAGCTCGTTCAGCCACCTTATTGCCTCACCAGACAGAGACAGTGGAAATAGCCTCAACCTCAGCTCTTGCTGACTAACTCCTGGAATTTCGGACGACTAGCAGGTAGCTAAGAAATTCAGCAAGTGTTGATTTACATCCTCTGTGGCAGCTCCAGTGAACAACCCCTTCAACTGCAACATCTGCAGCATGGTGCTGGTGATCGTGAATTTGATCCCAGCAGGCAGAGGTGGTAGTACTATTGCCCCAGTAGTCCCAGCACCATCATCATCATCATGCGCTGCTGGTGGGTACTGAGGGCCTTGAGGTCTCACCGGGGGTTGGTGTTGCTGTGCTGGTACGAGTGGTACCTGGCGAAGTGGTGCCACTGGTGGTACCACATTACCAGCGAGATCATCCATACCCAACCCATCCTGACCTCTATCCGCATGATTCACTGCCAACTCCCTCTGCCTTGCTGCTTCACGGTCCTGGGCGTTCATTCAGCGAATTGATTTAGTAAGCTCTGGATCGTAGGGAATAAGTGTTGCACCCTTGCTTCGGGTGCTTGGCATGCAATGCTGAACCCCTACGAGGACAAAAACAAGAAACAAAGTAAAATCAGGGACTAGACTTACAAGCTGAAAGTAGCAACTAATAGACTAGTTCTTTGTCGCGTTCCCCGGCAATAGCGCCAAAATTTGATACGCCCAAATTACACTCCGAATAGAAGAGTAAAGCGGTCGTTGGTCAAATATAGAACTCAACCGGAGTTGAGGTCGATCCCACAGGGAACACGTAAGAATTGTTCTATCAGTACCGACTTTCAGTTGTAAATGCTATTCCCAAGATAAACGTATATAAAGTAAATGGGGGGTTGCATTATTTAATTTAAATGCTTTGTGTAAAGTAATTAACAAAAACGTTGTTCCGATTTTTAGACAGATAAAGAGAGGCTCGGGTTGTGTTCCCCATGACATCCAATACGACAACTAAACTGATTTAGTAAACTCGCTCTTAATAATGCATGCAAAATCCAACAACTTAGCTAATAGCTAGTTCACCTTTCGGTCTTTCCTAGTTATATTTCACTCATCTCCTTTCGGTCTCAGAGTGTATGCAATTCTACCCGTTGTTTTTGATCTCAGAGTACCTTCACCTTTCAGTCTCAGGCACTTAGACTAGGTTCATAACCCCGAATTTCTGTTGTAACCTCTTTTCCCAATCACTACATCCCTCTCGGGCATGTAGCGAATACAGGCTTACCCTAACGCGTCGACTCATTAAGGAGAAGTTAGAACGAAGAATTTAACAATACATGCAATGGTTATTCGAACGAATTACCCCAGTTTGCGTTATCTTATCGAGTCGTCATGGTTCCCACAACCCTAGTTGTGGGTTTAGCCTAGCATAATATTGATAACTTGCCCACAACAATTAGATGAAGACATAAGGATTGACTTACAATTGAAGAACAAGAATCCGTGTTACAAGCTTTGAACAATGATCACAAACACGATTCTCACAAATTACAAAGTCAAACTAATGTTTCCTGCTTTTTCTCTTTTGTTTCTGCCGAAAAAACGAAGTCTCTCATGAAATAAAATAATGTACTATTTATACTAAGTAAAACTAATTTGATACAATTTAGGAAAAATAGGTTCGGCACGGTACACGGTCCGTTACACGGACCATCTGGTGTCAGACGGCTCGTCTAACGGACCGTCTGGAACGGCTGCTGCATCGGCACGGCCCGTGACACGGCCCGTGTGGCGTGAGACAGGCCTTCTGTCCCTCCGTGTGGCTCCACTTGCACAAATTCTGATATTTTTGATGAAGGCCCTATTGCTTTACGTCACTTACACGGAACACGACACGGCCCGTCTGGTGTCAGACGATCCGTGTGACGGTCCGTGTGGATCTCCTTGCACGATTTACTTAAATTTCGACGAGTGCCTCCGAGTTACGTCAGTTACACGGCCTGTGACACGGTCCGTCTGGCGTCAGACGGGCCGTGTGAACTGTCCGTGTGACAGCTTTCTGCGCGTTGCACCAAGTGTGGTGCCACGGTCGGTCACACGGACCGTGTGGCGTGACACGGCCCGTGTGGGCCTTCCGTGATCCAACACTTGGCCTTGTTTTTCAGTTGTTCCTTGTGCTTTCCTCAATTACCCATGCCTTTGCTATTTTCCTGCACAATATCAAAACACACCTATTAAACCAACAACAACACTCAAGAACGCACAATAATTCTATGTCTTAAGCATCGTAGAAGTCGTATTTTCATGACTCATCATTGGTACACCTGATCCACTACTAAGGGCTCTCCTATCAGGGTCGAAACATGAAATGGTACAAACATGAAATCACAAGGCAACTCGAACCCCACAGAGAAATAAGCAGACACATATGAATAAGTAGAGCCAGGATCAAGTAACACAGATGCAGGGCAATGGCAAACCAGAACAATACCTGTGATCACAGCATCAGAGGCCTCTGTCTCGGGTCTACCTAGAAGGGCATAACAATGGCCACCTTGACTTCTACTCGTAGAAGCTAACCCTCTACCACCTGAAGAAGTGGAAGTATCACCTGCTCCCCTACCATCGATACGTCACCTCTATTGGTCTGACCTTTACCTTGGCCCCTGGTATGTGGGGTTGGACCTTTGGCTGGTGGTGCTGGATCTCAGAAAGGTGCAACGAAGTATGAATGATGGGGCCTAGAATAAGTCTGTCTAGGGCACTATCAGATCATATGGTTGGGAGATCCACATTCATAGCAAGATCTAGGGGTGAACCACTGATGTGAAGGAGCAGGAGGAATGTTGTTACCTCTTTGGCCCATGGACCTTTGCTGAGGACCAGATGAACTCTACCGTGAACTATAGGAATCACGGAGACCTCTTCCTCACTCTGAAGCTAGCAAGGTTGCATGAACCCCACTATGCTGAAAAGAAATACCTCCTCTGACTATACTCTGCCCCTTGATGAGGCACCTAAGTATTGTTCAGATGTATGAACCCTTTTGGGGTCGCCAAACTCCTCCCTCTGCATCAACTTTGCTTCCTTGGTGGCACCAACCACTGACTGGAAAGAGGCTTCATCTTTAGATACCTAGAATATAGACTGACTAATAGGATAAACTAGCCCATTCATAAACCGGCGAACTTTCTCCACCTCGGTCGGAAGGATAGCGGTGGCATGACGGGCCAACTAACAAAAACGAATCTCATAATCTAAAACTTTCAGCCATGCCTCAAACTCTCAAACCTCAATCGGCTCTCCTCACAAACACTCCAAGGACAAACCATTATAGAATGCATCCAAAAATGTCTCCTAAGTCATCTGAGGAGATCCAGCTGGAAGGGAACCTATATAAGTCCTTCACCACTCCCTGGCTGGCCCATGGAGCTGGAGGGTGACATATCTCACACCATGTGTCTCTGCTAGTCCCAGGGTATCTAACAACTCTCTATAAGTGGTCAAGAACTCGTGAGCATCCTCAATCTTCCCACCCTAAAACTAAGGTGGGTCCATCTTTCAAAATCTTTCATACCTATACTATTCATCACCAGTAAAGGCAGCAACTGGTGGAATCTCATCAATCAGAGCTGCTAGTGGCTACTCAACTTGAACTTGGGCCTCGAGGGCCTACTGCTGATCCTGAGGTTGCACCCTCACCCGTGTCTGTGAAGTACCAGGGTGTCAGTTGGGCTACTTGCTTGCCCCAAAGTCTACAACACGCCCAAGACTCTCAAAAGGTATCCTGGAGTAGTGGTGTTGCAACAAACTCATGTGGAACCTGCTCTTATCTAGGATCCATAGCTGGCTCGGGGGAGATACCCGATTCATAGTCCTTTTTTGGTGTGGCTCCTCGGCCTCGACCTCTAGCTCGTCCTCGGGCACGACCCCTACCCCTTGTTGGGGTCTCAATAGCAACATCAGGGGCGACCTCCGCTCGACCTGTAGCAGTAGTAGCTCTAGTCCTCGCCATCTGTCAAAAGGACATACGAACACCAGTACCAAAACAAAAACTCATGCACAAATGGATCAGAATAAAGCGAAAAAGAGTTTCCAGACAGCCTTCATAGCCTCTCGAGGATAAGCAACGGACATCTTTGTACCAATTCTCAAGACTCTACTAGACTGGATTGTACACATATGAGACTGAAGAACTTGGGGCTCTGATACCAAATTATCATGACCCAAACTCTGGGTGTGATGACACTCACCTAACCCACCAAGGCGAGTCATCCCAAAACTCAAACCACTTCATAATACAGATAAAAGCGGAAGATGACAGTCTAATAATTAGATAAGTGGAAGAAAACAAACTAAAACCATCTCAGAACTGGTGTCACATGTACAAGCCTCTAAGTATGGAATACTCAAATGAAATGCATGTCATGATGTCTAGTTCTCAAATAGAACAAACATAATATTAGAATCTCCAAAGGTCTGCTGAAGGAACAAGCATCTACCTCTCGATACATCCCAAAGCTCGATCCAAAAGATAATCAAAAGCTAGCAAGATAACCGGGCTCACAACCTACAAAAATGCAGCAAGGGGTGATCACCAAACAACAGGGTACTCATCGAAATAAAACTAACTTAAAGCAAAGCGATGAAGAACACAAGTAACTCCTTAAATCTCAACCACAATCCGCAAAACTACAACTCTGCACTCAGAAAAGTCCCAGCACAATATAATCTACGGATCGCAGTATTATAGATGTACTCATCATCCGACATAGTATCTCAATACACAAGTATATAGTAGATCCAACACTTACTCAAGAATCAAGAATGTGATAAGTACACAATCTTATAAGCAATGTACAACAATAGCAAACAGATATGATATGAGATAGAGAAGATTCTATGAGATGTACATAATGCGATGGAACGTCAGATAATCGTGATGTGTGTCTGTCCTAGAATACACATGCGCTGATCAGATGACTGCCTTAGTCGAAATTCATGGGGGCCACACATGGCCATGTATCTGTGAACATGGACGGCAATGACCTCGACTCATGACCACTTGCCCGAAAATGACCTCAAACTCGTTCGAAAATGACCTTGGACCGCCGACATATTACCTCAGCTCGACTGGTAGAGACCTTGACCACCAATTCATATGTTACCTAATTCACATCTCAGTCAAGTATCAATATACAAATAATAAAGAATGTAATATACAGGACCACAATTATATTATAGTATCAACATCATAATGATTCCAATAACTCAATATCATCAATAACTCAATATAATCAGTATCTCAATATTACTCCGATCTCAATGCATCAATCATATCACAAATAAGCATCATATTACAATCAACATAGAAGGATTTACAAAATCATATAAGTTACGAATTTGTAAGTGCTTAAAAGTCAATATATCACCACATAAACAACTGTTCAATTCAAAATATCATGATCAAACCTATGGTGTTACAGTTCTATCCCCAAAATACTCAATTAGACACGTATAAGAGCATACAAGGTTCATTCATACTTAACAAAGGTTAGTAATCCACTTGCCTCAAATAAAGTCCCGAATCAAGTCAAAATCACTGGTTTTTCCCTTCTACGATATTTCAAATCACCACAATCTATTCAAATATAGCATCACAATCACATATCGAATCTAATGACACTAAAATCAATCAGTTTGGATGAAAAGAGCAAAATGGTCAAAAAATCTCATGTTGGAAAATGTTGCCGAAAACTGAAAATTAAGGTATGAAAATGTTCTCCATGTAATAAGGAGTTCATCGGTGAAAACAGTTTCAAAAATGGGGCTAAGATGAGGGAGAAATCATCAATTTAAGTTTGGAAATCAAAATCCGAGAAATGCCCAATTTACACCATTAAAATCCCAAAATTAGAAGTTAAAATCACAAATTAATAAATGTAAATCAATGAAATAGGTTAGAAAAAAGTTACCCAGTCACTTTAACTTGTAAAATCTCAAAATCTCTTTGAAAACGTAGCTTGAAGAGTTAAAAATGGTAGTTTAAGATAAAACCTGTTGTTTTAAACAACTCGTTGTTTCAAGCATCACTAATGCTCGGTGAACACGGAGACTAGAGAGGGGTTAACCCTCCGCGAACGCGAGGATGAGGTCCGCGAACGCGGAGACTCACTGCATTGTACTCCGCGAACCTGATAGTGAGGCACACGAACGCGGAGGGCAATGTACCCATATCTCCTGAGAATGCAGTCTCCAGCTCGCTAACGCGGAGAACAATGGGACTTCCACCAGATAACAACTACACCAATAAAAACATGAACTGGATCCTCGGGAATTCGTTTGGAATCCCGTGAATACAAACCAAACATAGAGCCCTATCAACAATGAAGATTTGGACTCAATAGAACCGTCAGAATTGGAATTCGGAACCTCCGTGGCCCCGAACTCGAGAAGGATCAGTTAAGCTAGTTTCCAACCTAAAAACTCAAAATTTTCACAAAACCTCTAAAAATTAGGACAAAGGCATTTCTAGGGTTAGTTTCACCACTCGGAAGCACTGGAACTGACGAAAATTCGATACGATCTCCCGCACCCCGAATGTTGACCAAAATCAAACTTATGATCCAACATGAACTGAAAATGCAACTTTAGGCCTAAAATCTCTGCTTTAATTCCTAATTCAATTCTGCAAGTTCTCCCACCAGATTCGGCATTCTAGAACAGATGGAATCAACGAAATTGAATTATGACACTCAAAACTCAAAATGACCACAAAACTTGAATTTTTCAACTTTAAGCCTTTTAAAACTCTTTCTTTTGCAAAACTCCAACTATTTACGATATTTTCAAAATTTGACTTTTGGACTTATCCAAAAAATGACTCAAGGCAACTTTTGGGAAGGGCAAAATGATAATTAGATCAGTAATTCCGGAAATGACCTTCGAGGTCATTATAGAAGCACAAACAATTATGTCACTGAAGGCCAAAACGAATCATGAATGTATTTTGATTTTCGGTCTTGAGATTTGTACGTTACTAGTTTTTGTTAAATTACAAATTTGAGGTCTTTTTTGGTTCGTTGAAATATCTGTTATGCTAGGTGTCTTTATTTTTCATCCTTGTTCCGAATATTTAAACTTTCTATGGATATTTGCACTTCAATTAAAAAAAACAAATAAAAAAAGACTGAAATAGAGATGGTAAGATGCTTTATAATAGTACAACGGATTGACAAAGAAGAAAAATATGATTTTATTTTTTAATTTGAATGACAAAAAGGAGGAATGGAGAAGAGCAGTAAGGATTAAAAATGGGGAAGAAGAAGGAAGAAGAAAGAAGTGGGGGTAGGGGGTGGGGGGTGGGGAAGGGAAATATAAACATGACTACAAAATTATTGTTCTTCTGGCTAGTTAGACGTCACAATAAAATAATCTATTTAGTGATAGCTGTAGCTCAGCTACAACTTGCAGATAGCCATGGAGAATTTAGTGAAGAAGAAGAAGACTTGGAGAGAAATTCATTTTATTTCTTTCTTGTTCAACTGAAAGGAGTACAATGATATATATATAGGTGTTTAGGAGTAATAACCAACAATTAACCACCTAACTAATCTAACAACTTGCTTAACTAACTCTTAACAACTTTGATTCCATTTAGACCTTGCTAAAAGACTAAAATGCCCTTCACATCAGCTTGTATATATATCAACATTTTAGTCAACACCCCTCCTCAAGCTGATGGGTTGAATATGTCCTTTACACCAAGCTGAGTTAGCAAGTGTTCATGTTGAGCTCTTCCCAGTCCTTTGGTTAGTATGTCTGCCAGCTGATTATTTGTAGATATATGGCTGGTTCTAATGACTCCTTGTGTGATTCTTTCTCTCACAAAATGACAATCTATATCTATGTGTTTGGTTCTTTCATGGAATATGGGGTTTGCAGCAATCTGGATTGCTGCCTTGCTATCACAAATCAGTTGAACTGGAACCTGAACAACCACACCTAACTCCTTCAATAGACCAATCAACCAACTAATCTCTGCAGATGCTGAAGCCATGCTTCTAAACTTAGCTTCTGCTGAGCTCCTGGAAACTGTGTCCTGTTTCTTTGACTTCCATGATATGAGGGCTTCACCAAGCTTAACAATATACCCAGTAACTGATCTTCTGGTCTGTAGACAAGATCCCCAGTCTGAATCACAATAAGCAGTTAGAGTACTAGTTCCTTGTGCTGGCATGAATAGGCCAAGACCTGGTGATTGTTTGATATATCTTACCACTCTTAGTGCAGCTTCCATGTGTGAGTTCTTTGGGCTGTGCATGAATTGGCTTAGTACTTGTACTGTGAATGACAAGTCTGGTTTGGTCATGGTCAAGTATAGCAGTCTTCCTACTAATTTTTGATAGGGACCTGGATCTTTTAGTAGTAAGTCAGTTTCCTCTTTGTTGAAGCACTTATCATATTCATCAGATGTAAGTTTTTGATTTACTTCCAGTGGAGTGTATGCTGGTTTAGAGCCACTCAATCCTGCTTCAGCTATGAGTTCCAGTGCATACTTTCTTTGGGACATAACTATTCCTTTCTCTGATCTGGCTACCTCTATTCCTCGAAAGAACTTCAACTCACCCAAATCCTTCATTTTGAACTTAGTCTGTAGGTCAACTCTAGTCTGCTTCAGAAGATTTTGATTGCTTCCTGTGATTAGAATGTCATCTACATATACCAGTACTATTGTAGTATCACTTTCATCCTTCTTAGTGAATAGAGAGTAGTCAAAATGGCTCTGTTTAAACCCCATGTCTTCCAATGCTTCCGTTAGCTTCTTGTTCCACTGCCTAGGAGCTTGTTTGAGACCATATAATGATTTCTGGAGTTTGCAGACTTTAGAAATGTCCCCCTGTCTAGCAAACCCATCAGGAAGCTTCATGTACACCTCTTCCATAAGATCACCATTTAAAAAAGCATTGTGAACATCCATCTGATATATATACCACTGTCTAGAGGTTGCAAGTGCAATCACTGTCCTTACTGTAACCATTTTTGCTACTGGAGAGAATGTTTTAGTATAGTCTATGCCCTCTTTCTGGCTGAATCCTTTGGCAACCAACCTAGCTTTGAACCTTTCCACTTCACCTGAGGCCTTGTACTTGATTTTGAATATCCACTTACACCCTATAGGTGTCTTGTTGGGAGGTAAGTCCACAACAATAGTTCCTGTGAATAGGTAGGGTTGATACCATGTAAAATTAGGTCTTGGGCCTAACTCACACCCCAAAAGCTAGCTCAAAGGAAGGAGGATTGTCCAAGCCTTATAAGGAGTCCACCCATCTCATTAACCACCAATGTGGGATTTTTTGTTCTTCAACACCCCACCTCACGCCCAGTGCTTAGCATCTGGTGCGTGGGCAATTTTAATTTTTTTTTCGGGGACCCAACATTGGGTGAGATGGGTCCTGCTCTGATACCATGATGGCTGTAGCTCAGCTACAACTTGCAGACAGCCATGGAGAATTTAGTGAAGAAGAAGAAGACTTGGAGAGAAATTCATTTTATTTCTTTCTTGTTCAACTGAAAGGAGTACAATGATATATATATAGGTGTTTAGGAGTAATAACCAACAATTAACCACCTAACTAATCTAATAACTTGCTTAACTAACTCTTAACAACTTTGATTCCATTTATACCTTGCTAAAAGACTAAAATGCCCTTCACATCAGCTTGTATATATATCAGCATTTTAGTCAACATTTAGACTCAATGACATGAAATTAAAAATTTCATAATAATTAAAGGATATAGTTGAAAAGAAACTTTATTTGTAAAGTTTTGAACCATGCACAAGATTTGATGGGAATCAATGAACCAAATACTTGATAAAAAAATAATCTCTATATTCTTGATCCCTGCATTATCAATCCCCATATTATTTATTTTTGTACCAAGGGGTTGAGTTTTAAATGCAGTGGGCAAGGTGGGGCTGGACAAAATATTTTTCAAGAAAAAAAAAAATCTCAAGGATAGAAGTTGATCTAAAAAAGGCAGTGATTTAAAGATAAAATTTTAATAAGGGAAGACTTAACCTAATCTCGTAAACATGTTGCGTCTCTGATATGATAAGTAGAAATAGCTCTGAAAAAGAAGATAAAAGGTGAAACGATTTAAGGGAGAAACGTGTTTGGTTATATTGCCAATTAAGATATTGAATCCCAAATTACATGTTCTATTCTTAAAAGGTTTCCCATGAATCTTTTCACGTTAAACCCATGAAGTTTTGTCTTATCTATCACTTTCCTTTTAACTACTATTTCAATGAATTTATTTCTTAGTAATAAAACACTACCTAAAAGAAATATGGAACAAATTAACTACTAATTTATTATATAACACAATCGTCATTGATTTAAGCTTTTGACTGTCTAATGTAATTATTTTTGAAATCTCTAGGGAAGGTAATCACTATTCTTCAAAAGAGATGTAAATCATACTAAAAAAGTCTGATACGACGAGTTCGACTGAAAAAGCGTTAGCAATCTTTAATCTTATCAACTCAACTATCTTAATTATGTCTGATGTGAATCATGAAAGACGATCAATGTGTAAATTAAAATTTGATTTGTTCTTCATTGATTAATGATGTTCAGAATTGAATTCAAAATTCTAAGTTACCTTACTTTACTATCCTAACTTTTTTTTTAATCTTTTTTCAGGTGATCATCAAAATCTACAGCCACAAATTACCTTAGTAACAAAAATAAATGTCTGAGAAGAATGACAGCGTAATTTTAGGACCTCTAGCACATTTTATATACATAAAAAGTTCAATTACTTGGGAAGAAACGAAAAAAGTATAGTTTATAATAATTTTTAAAGTCAATGATTCTTCTTTACTTTGATTTTTTTTAAAAAAAATCCCAACTTTTATTACAAATATTCATAAATTTTATGATTTATTTACAGTATTTCCTCAAATCCAAAAGAAAACGAGGTTCAGGGTACCACCTTTAATGCATTTTTGAATTAATTCTATCGATTTTTTTTCCCCTCACGAAATGGAACTTATTGTATATTTTAAAACTATTTAAAGTACAATAAATAAATAAATAAATTTTATTGAAAACAGTCATAACCGAAGAAATTATTTGAGACCCAAAATAATAAATAGCAGGAGCCTGTTTGGATGGACTTAATTTAAGAGTTTTTAAATTAAGATAGTTTTAAATTTTCTTTTATAATATTTAAATAAAAATTTAAAAAATACAATACTTAATTTTAAGTTAAAATAATAAAAATAAATTAAATCACATATTGAAATTTTTAAGAAGAGCAAGTCAACTGTCAATCAAAAGAGACTTCAATTTTTGAACTAGTGGATTATAATTTTCATGCACTTTTTTAAAATTATACTTTATTATTGAAAATTTAAGGATCTAGATAATAAAATTCATTGGTGTTTGTATTTTAAAATTTGTGAGTTAATTATTTTTGAAAAAAGAAGTTACGAAAATAAATAGAATTGAAAATCCTATTCTTAAGGCTTGTTCACAAACTGACAAAACCAATCTTTGAATTCCCTCTAATAATTCATTCTCCTCTAATTTAAACTGACCATTTCTTTTTCCCTTCCGTTTCTGCTATCCATCATCCTAAAATACTGACTCCTCCTTCATTCAATTCACGTACCAAATGAACAAAAAAAAAAAAAAACTCTTTCAAAACCTCCAAATTAGGAATTGAATTCAATTTAATTTTTCACAAACAAACAAAATACTTGTCTGACCCGATTGTTTAGTCACAATATCTCTATGTCTTTTAATGCTTCTTCACAAGAATTCAAAGAGAGAGAGAGAGAAATTAAGAAAAACAACCTTTTATTTATAGCCCTTCCTTTACTTCCTGCAACTTTTCAGTTTTTCAGTTTCCATTATTTCAAGTATTTCTACACTACTATAAATAAGAAACAAACCCCACCATCTATACATGTCTTTTTCTTCGTATTATTTAATTTTTCTAGGTTTTGCCTACCCTAAACCAAGAAACATGTCACAAAAGTTGGCAAGTTCTTATTTTTAACCAAAATCCCACCTTGTTTTGCCTGATTTTGTGCTGAGATTATAATTTGTTCTTAGTGGTTTACAAATTATGGCCATTCAAGCGCAGTTGTATTCGGAGAATTTTGGTTTTCCTTTAGGGAGTTCACAGGATTTAATGGACAATAATGCTTGTGGATTCAATCAGTTGTGTTTTAATCCTCAACAACAACAACAGCCCTTTTTGCGACAAATCCAACAACAGCAGTTTCAAATTCTGAACCAGAAAAACAACATTCAGAATCTGATCAACACAAATTCTACTATGTTTCCTCGTAGCTTGGCTTCCCAATTTGAGAAACAGAAGGTTGAGATTGATCAGTTCTTCACTTTACAGGTAATTCTTACTCCCTCTCTCCGTCTGTCTGTGGATGATTTATAGTCGTGTGTGTACTAACAATTGTTAATTGATTAACAGAACGAGAGACTGAGATTGGCTCTACAGGAACAGAGAAAGCAACAAGTGGCATTAATCTTGAGGAACTACGAATCAACTACTCATTTATTACTGAAACAAAAAGACGAAGAAATTGCAAAGGCTTGCAACAGGTCGAAAGAGTTAAAAGATTTCTTGAAAAGAATGGAAATGGAGAATCAAACATGGCAGAGAATCGCCAATGAAAATGAAGCCATTGTCGTTTCTTTAAACAACACAATGGAACAGCTAAGAGAAAATGCCTGTTTTCAATCAACCAATGTAGGAGATGCAGAGTCTTGCTGTGATGTACCATACAAAGTAGAAGAAGAAACGAGAAAGATGATGTGCAAAAGGTGTAATTCTTGTAAGTCGTGCATGGTTTTCTTGCCTTGTAGGCATCTTTGTTCATGCAAAGATTGTGACCCTTTTCTCCATTCTTGTCCTCTCTGTAACATGGTCAAGAAAGCAACCATAGAGGCCTTGATTTGATCTTAAACATCTTATCACGAAACAACTTTTTTCTTCCCATTTTAAGTAAAGTGTTTGCTATCCCAAATTTGTATCCGAAATCTTAATTTAGGATGCTCTACGAGAATCTTTGAGTTGTGGGATTACTCCTTCTAAATTCATAAATCACATTATTCATCTTCTATTAATTAATTCTTATTTTATGGGTCGGGGGCGGGGACTTTGTTAATTTTGTGTAACCGATTAATTGAAGAGAGTAATTTAATATATTAGATAAGTTATGACTAAATTATTTGTTTATTGAGTGTTTTTTAAGAATACGTTATTTTCTATAAAAATACTCTTAACTTTATTAGTTTTTTTTAATGTATTTTTTTTGTTAGCTTTAGTCATTCAATATTTATTTTTAAAATAAATCTTTCATCTTATTTAGCTTAAATATTATTATTTGTGCATTTTCAAGATAATACTATATGCATTTAAAATACAAATTTCATCTTATTTAATTTAAAAATAAATTATTTCGAATTTGCCAATCGAATATCAATTCAAAGATCGTTATATTTTTATGTCAAAATTATTAACACTTTTCTTTTACATCAAACAACCCGTTACAGAAGAGGACATGGCAGCATCTCTTGTATTTTTAGTGTCACATTATTTTTTGGAAAACAATACTTTTACCTTTTTGAGGTTTTTTTCCAAAATCTTCCACTTTAGGATTGATTTGATTATTCATATCTGATTTTAGCAGTCGTTTGTTGAATCGTGACTGTGAGTGGGTGTCAGAAATTAACGGGTGGGTGTGGGGGGTATTACTGCTACTGCCTTTTTCTGTCACTTAATTTTTATTTTTTTCTAGTTGATCTCCTCTTCCAAGGAATCCACCTTTTTTTGTTCCTTCCAAAATAAAATAATTAAATACTATAAAATAATATATTTTTTTTATCGTACGGTCAAACTTCTTATCTATGCAATAGCACTGCTTTACTACACCATTCAATCTCATTATAATAGTTAGGTGTGAAGCTACTACCTTATAGTTAGAAATTCATTAGAATTTTCCTCCAAAAAAATTATATTATTTAAATATATTTTTTCTATCTTATTTTATATAGCATTATAACAATAACAATAACAATAATATACTGAGTGAAATTTCACAAGTGGGGTCTAGGAAAAGACTATTTCCTGGGAACCCTCATCTCAACAACCCATAAGCAGAATACTAGATATGACGAAAAGCAAAGGAAAAGAAAGACATAGGCAGAATGACTACTAATGAAAAACACATGATAATATATAAATACAATAGATTTAGCACATATGATACGGATAAAGACAACACATGATATACGGACTCGACAAAACCTACTGCCCTACAATGCCCCACGGCTAGACATCAGCCTAACTCTGCTAACCTATTAACCTTCTACTCTAATTCCCAATCTCCACGCCTTCCTATCTAAGGTTATGTCCTCGGTGAGATCAAGGTTATTTTATATAGCACTATTTAACTTATATAAAACATTTTAAAGAAAAAATTGTATTATTTATCCAATATTATAATATAGTAATAATAACATTTATTATTAGAATTATATTCTTTGTAAAATTATTTCTCTATAAATGTTATACTCAATATTATGTAGTATGGTAATAAATATAATACAGACAAAGATAAAATTATTAAAATGTTTATGATAATTACTGTTAATGCCGTGCATGTAATAAATTTTAAATACGAATATCTACAAGGGAAAAAATATAATTAAATAATGCCCATCAATTATAGACATAACTTCACAATAAAAAACTAATGATATTTGCTTTTATTTTTTAACATTCATGTTCTTTCTATTTTTCAATTAAATTGGTTAGAAAAATATGTTCTTCTTAGTGATACACAAAATTATTAAGCTATTTGCATACTTTTATTTATAACACATAAATGAGATCTAAACGTCAAGTTTTAGTAACGATAATTCTCTAACAGACGATATATCTAAAACAAGGTTTAATTGTATCTATAACAACATTTCATATTTAAATAATATTTAAGAATTATTAATAAAATGCATAAAATCTAATGTTTTAAATGTTATAAAATTCGGAACTTTAATATCAAATTCGGAGCCTAATCATACTTTATTATAAAGAAGATTTTTTTTTTTAACTATAGAAATATATATTTATATAATATTCTTTATCATATAGTATATTTTAAAATATAAAAAAATTGCTCAAAATTTCTAAACTAATCGTTGGTGATTTTGGAAATTTTATTTCTATGATTAGTTATAATATTACTAAAAAGAAATATTATTGTAATGACCCTCTGGGTCATATTGTCTATACTGTGTTATTTTTACTATTTAGAGCATTTCTAGAGAGACCCCAGCTCATTAATGATCTGTTGGCGCTGGTAGCCTGGTCGTTCGATTGAGAGTTGTGCAGTTTTCTTTGTTTTGAAAGGCCTTATACCTTGAGAAATTGATTTTTGTGCAAAATATGGGTAAATGAACTTAGAGCGAAATTCTGATAGTTCCATCAGCTTTGCAATGATCAAATTAGGCTAGAAGCATGGTCAACTCGAGAATCAAGGCCTTCAGTGTGAGTTTGTAGCAAGTTTTGCATTTTAGCCATCAAAACTAGCCAACGATTGACTTTGCTCAATATTCTTTGAAAACGTGTCCAAATGAAAATTCTAACAACACAGTTAGCTCTAGAATGTCGAGTTTAATTGTTAGGTCTTTTTTGTCTTACACCCGCATACATACCTATACTATTCCTGTATTCGTTACAATTTTTAGAGCTTCTGAGAATATTTTGAGTTTTTGAATCCAAAACTAGTTTAAACAATCAATTCCTAAGTACTGGGCCAAGAAGGTGTCGAATTTGAAATATGATGGTTCCATTGAGTCCGGAACATCGTTTCTGGTAGGATTTCATGTTTAGTTTGTGTTCACAGGGTTCCGGACGAATCCTGAAGGTTCAATTCTTGATTTCTCATGTTGTGTATTTGCTGGTTTTTAATTGTTTCTGGTGCAGAAGAAAATTGTTGTTGTAACACTCAGTGAAATTACCAAAATACCCCTACAAGAAAAATGTGCACATAACATATCTTCCCAAACTTCGATGGCAAATCCGAGGCCGAAAAATGCGATCAACATGAAAAATTGTGTAAGAAAATAGTCTTGGTTGATTTTTAGAGCAACCGAATCAAAAGATAATGTTTCGATGCGAAACGCAATTCTATTAAGAGTGCGCGACATGTCCGCATCGCGACTTGTCGCAAATTTATACTTGGATGTGATCCCAATGTTTTCTACGATATTAGAAAACTCGATTGAAAATTTTTAGCGAAAAACCCTGAAATACACCCAAGTCCGTGATGCAGACTTGGTTCTCTAAAGTGTATTTTTTTAGTTTTTCGTGAGGGGCATTCCAGACTTTTTCCAACCCTTCCTAAACTTAAAACACGATCAAAATAGGTCGTTTTGACCGTAAAAAGGATTTTAATCCCCATTCCTAAGTCTTTCTAAGCTTCTAACAAAAAACTAGAGCTAAAGAGAAGAGAGGAAGAGCGAGAATTGAGGAGAATTTATACGAGATTGATTATCAAAACTCCATATCAGGTATGTAAGTCTAAATTAAAGTATGGAATTGTTTTTTCATGTGCCTCTATTGATGGTAGTATAGAGATTGTGAATGTGTTGAGTCCCCATGAATGTTTCTTGAATGTTTTATTGCAAATTATATATATATATATATATATATATATATATATATATATATATATATATATTTCAATATGTCGATGATCATCATAAATTTGATTTTACTGATTTAATACTTTGCATGAGTGATTGCATAAATTCTATATGTTATTTTATAAAATATTACATGAATGAACTTAGGGATTGAGTCTAGAGATTTGACTTGAGATTGTTGATTATGCTTTTGATATGAGCGTGATGATAGGTTGATAGAGCTTGATGGTCGTACGAGCATTCATAATTGAACTCTAGAGAATTGGTCTAATTGACTTCCTCCTAATGATTGATCTAAGCCGTTGAGATATTGAATGAGAATTGAGTTGATGAGCTGATGAGAGTCCTTATGAGACTAATTGAGATGGATGGTCTTATAAGCATTGAGTCTTGGGAGGAGTATCGAACACCGAAATGAGTAAGAGTAAATCTAACTCGTGCTCATTAACTATGTTGCCAAGTGTAGGTTAGGATTAAACCATTTTATTAGAGGTTCCCTCTTAAGTTGAAGTCCCGTAAAGCAATAGAGGACTTGAGAGACTAGATCCTTTGCGGATCCAATTCGTTCTTAACTTGGCAAGTACGGAACGGTTGTGGCAACATCAGGGGGATTGTTGTACAATCACTAGCTCATAAGTACTTGTTGTCGGATAAGAGAAACTTCTAGATAGGTCACACACTGATAATATTCAGAGTTTATTTGATTGGATGAGATTGAATTGGTATAAATTGGTCATTGTCTACTCTTTATTTTTGCTTTAGATAGACATTTGACATTCTGATTGAGTATCTTTTAAGTTGAGGTTATTCTGTATTATTATGCCTATATATGTTTCATTAAGCTATTTTACATACTCGTACATTCCACGTATTGACATCCATTTGGATTGCATCATTTCATGATGTAGAGACAGGTACTAGAGATCGTCAACAGGCACACCGTTGAAGATCTATTGTAGTCAGCTGAGTTGGTGACCCTCCCCTACTTCAGAGGATCCTTATTTTATTTTTATCTAGCTATTAGAGTCAGACTTTAGACTAGCTTTATTTTGAGTTAAGGTGGCCATGGGTCTGTCATTGGCACCAATTGATAGCGATAGAGGCTTCATAGACAGAGTTATTGATTGGAGATTGTGTTGAGCTAGTTTCTTTCATACTAGCCTGATTACTTGATATGATTTTTTTGAGACTTAGATTGTCCACCATTTGTTTTCATAGTCTTTGTTGATATATTAAATGGGTTGAGGGAGTGAATGTGATGAGGCCAAGAAGTTTGCTTCGGGACTAACAATAGTCTCTAAGTCCCGGCCACGTCTAGGGTACCCTCCTGGGGCGTGACAATTGTTCTCCACGTTTGTCCTCAATTGCCGCGTTCATGGAGGTCAAATTGATTAGACCTCTGCATTCGCGGAGTTATAGGATTTGGGCTCTATAAGCCTCTGCATTCGCTGGTATGGAACCACGTTTATGGAGTGTTTTCTAGCATAGCCTCCGCGTTTATAGAGTGCAATGGTGTGGTTAGCCTCCGCATTCGCGGATCCTTATCCGTGTTCGCTGAGAGTTATTCACCTGAAATAGTAGACTTTTTTAAAGTGACGGGTTTTATTTTATTTCGCCATTATCAATACTCCAAGCTTCATTTTCAAGAGATTCTTCAGGGTTTTTCAAGGCAAATTGATTGAGTAACTATTTTCTAACCTATTTTATTAATTTTCATTGATTAAATTGTGTCTTTAACTTATAATTTTGGGCTTTTGATTGGAGAATTTGGGATTTTTTCGAACTTTGATTTCTAATCTTAAATTAATAATTTCTTCCCCATCTTAACTCCATTTTGAAAATGATTTTCACTGTTGAATTCCTTATTTCTTGGGGAACGTCTTCATGTATTAATTTTTAGTTTCCAGCTACTTTTTCCAACATGGTAATTTTGACTATTTTATCCTTTTCATCCGAATTGATTGATTTTGGTGTCATTAAATTCATTTATGTGATTATGATGCTATATTTGAATAGATTTTGGTGATTCGGAGAATCATAGAAAGGGGAAAGCTTTGAATTTGACTTGATTCGAGACCTTATCTAAGGTGAATGGACTTCTAACCTTTTATTAAGTGTGATTGAACCTTGTATACTCCTATGTGTATGAAATTAAATACTTTGGGATAGAATTATATCCTTGTAGGTTTTGATCATGAGATTTCGACTTGGGTAATTGTTCATATGGTAAAATTTTGACTTGTGAATTAATTGTGAGTTCGTAATACATAGAATTTGTGTATTACTTGATGTGTATATTGAAATAGTGATGAGGTCGAGATTATATTGTGAATACTTGTGTACTTGTGATTTACTTGGTTCTGATTATTGATATATATGATTCATATGAACATCTTACATAATTTTATTGCCATGAACATATCTATTGTGCATTTATTATGTGCTTGCTTGATGATCTATTGAAAATGAAAAGCCGAAGGGAAATGGTTCTGGCTAGAGAAAAAGAAAGCAAGAAAAGAAATGAAAAGCCAAAGGAAAATGGTTCTGGCTAAATATGAAATGAAAAGCCGAAGGAAAATAGTTCCAGCTAGATTTGAAAGTAAAAGCCGACGGAAAAATGGTTCCGACAGATACTTGGTCCATGTGTAGCCCCCATGGATTCCAGTCTGATGCAATCAGTGGATATATTTTGTAGGATAGACATGCATCATGATTATTTGACACTGCATCTCATTATTTACATCTTATGGCGTTTACTCTATCTCATATCACTCTTGCTTGCTATTATTATATGAGTTGCTTACGAGGCTAGATATTTATTGTATCATTTGACTTGTTTATTCTTATCCTTTTTGAGATGTAATGTTATGTGATAAGTATATCTATATCCGTGTGATTTCTCTATATTCTATACATTGTGCTGGAACTTTTTCGAGTGTAAGTTTGTGGTTTAGTAGTATGTGGTTGGGTGTTAAGGAGTTACTTGTGTTCTTCATTGCTTTACCTTGGGTTAGTTTCCATTTGCTGAGTACCCTATGGTTTGGTGCTTACCCCTTGCTACATTTTTGTAGGTTGCGAGCTTGGGCCTCCTTGCTAGTTTTTCTGACTTACAGGATCGTGCTTCTAGATCATTCCTGAGGTAGAGGCTTATATCTCCAACAAGCATTTAATGAATCCATTATTATATTTTGTTCAATTTGAGAACTATATATTTGAAACATGTATTTCATTTGAGTATTCTGTATTTAGAGGCTTGTACATGTGACACCAGTTCTGGGATGGTTATAGTTTTTAATTTCCTTTGATTATCCATCTTATTAGACTGTTTATCTTCCACTTTATTATTATATTGAGTTGGTTAGGTTTGGGCTAACTCGCCTTGATAGGAGAGGTGAGTGTTAGTACACCCGAATTTTAGGTCATGACAACTTGGTATCAGAGCCTCAGATTCATAGGTCTCACATGTATACAAGTCTAGTCTAGTAGAGTCTTAAGGATCGATGCAGGAGACATTTGTTACTTATCCTTCAAAGCTATGAAGACTGTTAGAAAATTCTCATTTACTTCATTCTAGTTAATTTTTGTGTAGGTTTTGTTCAAGTGCTAAGTGGTCGTGTGTCCTTTTGACAGATCGCGAGGATTAGAGCTAATGCTGCTTTAGAACGAGGGGAGGCAGCCCCTGATATTGTTATTGAGACCCCAACTAGGGGTAGGCACCATGCCAGAGGATGAGCTAGAGACCAGGGCTGAGGAGCCGCATCAGTGAGAGATTATGAGCGGGGTGTCTCCCCCAAGCCAGCCATAGAGCCTAGGCAGGAGCAGGTTCCTCACGATTATGCTGCAGTATCATTACTTCACGATATACTTTTGAGGGTCTTGGGTGTGTTGGAGGCTTTGGGGCAGGCAGGTAGCCCAACCGAAACATCTGGTACTTTATAGACTGGGGTTAGAGTTCAACCTCAGGATCATCAAGAGGCCCCTGAGGCACCGATTCAGGTCGAGCTACAACTAGAAACACCGATATATTGAGATTCCACCACTAGTTGCCTTTATAGATGATGAGCAACATAAGTACGAGAGGGTTAGAAAGATGGACCTACCTCAGTTTCAAGGTGGGAAGGCCGAGGAACATGAGTTTTTAACTCTATGTAGAGAGTTACTTGATGTTGTCGGACTAGCAGAGATGTATGGTGTAGGGTATATTACCCTCCAACTCCGTGGGCTAGCCAGGAAGTGGTGGAGGACTTATTCAGGATCCCTTCCAGTTGGGTCTCCTCAGATGACTTGGGAGACATTTTCTAGTGCTTTTTATGAACGGTTTGTTCCTTGGAGTGTCCGTGAGGAGAGGCGTTTGAGGTTCGAGAGTTTGAGACAGGGCACCATGACCGTTTTAAAGTATGAGGTTCGCTTTTTTCAATTGGCCCATCATGCTACAACTATTATTCTAACCAAGGAGGAGAGGGTCCGCCGATTTGTGAGAAGGCTAATTTTTCCTATCAGACAATTAGTATTTTGGGTGTCTAGAGATGGAGCTTCTTTTCACTTGATTGTTAATGCCACCAAGAAGGTGGAGTTGATGCAGAGAGAGGAGTTTGGAGACCCCTAAAGGGTCTGTACATTGGGACAGTACTTAGGTGCTTCATCAGGAGGCAGAGGTATGACCAGAGGAGGAGGTTTGTTTAAGCACTGTGGGGTTCATGCAACCTTGCTAGCTTCAGAGGGAAGATGAGGTCCTCGAGATTCTTATAGCTCAGGTCAGAGTTCATTCGGTTTACAGCAAAGGCCTATGGGCCGGAGCGGCTACAATATTCCTCCTGCTTCATCACAACAGTGGTCCACCCTAGATCTTGCTATGGATGTGGATCTCTTGATCATATGATTCGACAGTGCCCTATGCAGACTCATTCTGGGCCCCACCATTCTTACTCTGCATCACTGGTCAGAGATCCGACACGACCACCTAGAGGTTCAGCCCTAGGGACTTGGAGCCAGGGTAGAGGTCAGACTGATAGAGGTATATGTAGCGGTGGAAGAGGAAAAGGTGATACTTCTACTCATTCTGGTGGTAGAAGGGAAGCTTCTATGAGTGGAGGTCAAAGTGGCCATTGTTATGCTTTTCCAGGCAGGCCCGAGGCTGAGGCCTTTTATTTCGTGATTACAGTATTGTTCCAGTTTGCCATCACTCTACAACTGTGTTATTTGATCCTAGCTCCACCTATTCTTATGTGTCTACATACTTCTTGTTGGGATATGACTTGCCATGCGATACTATGTCTGTGCCTGTGCGTTTGACCTCAGTAGGTGAGCTCTTAGTAGTGGATCGGGTGTACCGATCCTATCTTGTGACCTTATCAGGCTATGAGACTTGGGTTGATATGATTATTGTTGAAATGCTTAATTTTAATGTTATTGGGGATAGATTGGCTTTCTCCTCATCGGGCTATTCTTGATTACTATGCTAAGACTGCAACTTTGCTTTTCCGAGCAGATAAGATATTATATGGCAAAGTTCGAGTGGATCCTATCCTAACAAAGTCATATCTTATATTCGGGCATGGAAGTTAGTGAAGAAGGTTGTCTGGCATATTTGTCTTTTATTTATGATACCGATGTTAAGCCACAACTGATGGAGTCTATTCCTATTGTTCGGGAGTTTGTTGATGTGTTCCTTGCAGACCTTCCTGAAGTCCTCCTGACAGGGATATTGATTTTCCATTGATCTTAACCCGAGCACCAAGTACATTTCCATTCCTCCATATCGCACTACTCCAACTGAGTTGAATGAGCTAAAGGAGCAGCTCCAAGATCTCTTAAGTAAAGGGTTCATATGCCTTAGTGTGTCTCCATGGGGTGCCCCTGTTTTGTTTGTAAAGAAGAAGGGCGACTTTATGAGAAAATGTATTTACTATAGATAGTTAAACAAAGTGTTCATCAAGAACAATTATCCCCTCCCTAGAATTGAAGATCTATTTGACCAGCTTCAGGGTGCGGCCGTGTTTTTCAAGAATTAGTTGAGATTCGAATATCATTAACTGAGGATCAGGTCTTCTGATATTCCTAAGACAACTTTCCAAATGAGGTATGGGCACTATGCGTTTCTTGTGATGTCATTTGGGTTAACCAATGCCCCAGCCGCATCTATGGAGTTGATGAATGGTATCTTTCGATCATATTTAGATTCTTTTGTTATTGTTTTCATCGATGATATATTGGTCTACTCCAATACCAAGGAGGGTAATGAGCAACACTTGAGGATTGTACTTCAACGGCTTAGAGAGGAGAGGTTGTATGCCAAGTTCTCCAAGTGTGAGTTTTGGCTGAGTTTGGTGGCATTTCTGGGTTATATTGTATCTAGAGAGGGTAGCTGGGTTGATCCAACGAAGATTGAAGCAGTTTAGGGATGGACCAGGCCTACTTCGGACATTGAAATTCATAGTTTTTTGGGCCTAGCTAATTATTACAAGTGATTCATTTAGGGGTTTTCTTCTATAGAGGCTTTATTGACCAAGCCTATTTAGAAGCATGCGAGAAGGGCTTCCAAAAGCTCAAGTATTTATTAACTACAACCCCTATTTTGAAATTGCCAAGAGGAAAGTATCGATTTCATGGTCTATTATGATGCCTCGGGAGTGGTGTTAAGTGGTGTGTTGATGCAAAAGGAAAGGTGATAACTTATGCCTCTAGATAGTGGAAGGCTCATAAGAATAACTATCCTACCCATGTCACGGAGCTGGCAATTGTTGTGTTTGTGTTGAAGTTATGGAGGCACTACCTTTACGGTGTTCGTTGTGAAATATTCACTGATCATCGTAGTTTGCAATACATCTTCAGCCAAAAGGACCTAAATTTGAGACAGAAGAGATGGATTGGGCATCTGAAGGATTATGAAGTGACTATTTTATATCACTCGGGGAAGACCAATGTGGTGGCTGATGCTTTGAGTATGAAGGCCTCCAACATGGGGAGCCTAGTAGCTATTCAGGTGGAGGAGCGACCGTTAGCTAGAGATGTTCACAGATGGGCCAATGGGTTGGTGAGATTGCTTATTTCAGATTAGGGTAGAGTGCTTGCTTCTATTGAGGCTCGCTCATGTTTGATGGATCAGATTCATGAGAGACATTTTGATGATGAGAAGTTGTGCATTATCTGGGACAATGTGACTAGAGGGGAAGTTAGAGAAGCAATTTTTTATTCTGATGGCGTTTTGAGGATTGGGAGTCGTATCTGTGTGCCCAAGGCAGGTGATTGTAGTTTTTTATTTCCTATGCTTATCTATCTTATTAGACTATTTCTCTTTCACTTTTATTATTATGTTGAGTTGGTTAGGTTTGAGCTAACTCACCTTGTTGGGATAGGTGAGTTCCATCACACTTGGATTTCGGATCGTGACATTGGTTCTCCCACTAGAAGGTTAGTCTGGGTATGACTCACAGCTCCTTTGGGGTTGTGATCATTTATTTACAATATAGTTTAAAGTGATAAAAAAATAAATAACAATGACAAATAAAATATGAAGAAATACAATTTTATAGATAAACAATAAGGGAGTAAATCTATTTCACCTTTGATTCTTCTATTCTAAGATTTCTTCATGATTCGAGGGTCGTTATTGACATATTTTTTAACATAGGATAGTTTTGATTTCCTTAAGTCATATTTTGTTCTCTTAATAAATATCTTCAGAATTCACGAGATATTTGATATGCTTATTTAAGAGAATATAATACTCTTTATATAAGTATAAAATAGGGTTTAGAGTAGAGTAACCTCTAAAAAACCTAATTGGAATCGAATACGTCTTGTAGAGTCTCATAAAATTTTAGTGTCTTCACAAAGAAAAGCTAATTAATGGTTCTTGTTTATGTAAACAAGGTAATCTTGAAAAAATAAGATCAATTCTTTCTTGATATCCTAAATCACAACTTATTTTAAAAATAAAATAGAAAGATTGAAACAACACTTGTTTTTGAACGAAGGGTGCATGTACTAGTATATATTACAACTTCTTTCAATGTTGGTAGGATATTGCAAATCGACGACCTTCCTCAAAACAACTTACTCCAGTTTAATAATAGATTTCAAATTTGAAACTTGAAAAGTTGAGTTTTCGAAGTTGTGCTTGGATATTCCTTTAATTTGGAAAAAAAAATTAGTTTTGCGAATGAAAGTGAAACTTTTTCACAAATTTTTTTTGAGAACTTGGAAATATTTGAAATATGATCAAATATATTTTTGAAGTTAAATTTTTAAAATTATATTCAAAATCAATTATCAAATGCTAACTTAACTTTTTATATTTAGTTTATTTATTACTTTTTAATGTTACGTTATTATCCAAGAAAGTTATTGGTACTCTTTTCCAAGTTCACTTACTATACACATTTAGAAAAATCCAGCTGTCACCTTATTTTTGGTAAGAAAAGTTTCAGCCTTTTGATGCCCTTAATTAATTTAGAGGTGTTTATTTGATTCGGTTGGATATTAAGGCTTAACAATTAGGATAGTCAATTATTGATTTCACGAAAAAAGCCCAAAATGCCCTTGGAAAATAGTACAAAAATATCCCCATTCACCTATTGAGCCTAAAATATCCTTATCATCCCCTTTGGTCCAAAAATGTTCTTCATTATCTTTTTGGTTCACTTATACCCTTGAAACTAACATGAGATATTTTTGTATCATTTCAATAGTTCGCGAGTGTTTTAGACCTTTTTTTCGAAAATAAAATAATGGTATAATTGGAGAAAAAACAAATAAGTGAATTAGTGGTTTAAGGGTTCTATGATTACAAAATATGTAATTAAAGAAAATAATAAAAATAAAGGTGATTTTCTAGCTAATCATATCATGAAAACCACCATCCAAAGGAGGTGTTATCTAGTAAAATGTTCATTGAAGCCTTAAAGAACTTCTCCTTAGCCACAACTCATACATAACCATATAAAAGGCATCAAAATGGACAGGGGAAACATGCCACTGGAAGTGTTGTCTTACTTTGAGAACATTGCTTTGCAATACTAAGTACTCCTGTTGAGTTATGGCTTGAAGGATATTCTTCAATAAAGGGATGTCTAGAGTGGCAACAATGACCGAAAAATGTTTCCAGTCTAATATGTCTGTAAATGGAAGATCATAATGGTTGGCAATGATCACAGGTACACAACCATAAAACAAGGCATCAACAATGCGAGCAGTGTTGACTTCATAGCCTTTAACATGAAGGCAGAATTTGCTACTAAGAAGTTCTTTGGCATAACATCTGTCAAGGCGACCAAAGTGCACAAAAATGTCGGAATCATTTCCCCACCACTCTAGAAGCTTTTCACGTACAGGAGAATTTAGTGATCCAGCAAAAAATCCCAGCCTTTTCCTGAAAGCATGCAATAAAATGAGTTTCTGTACATCAAGAAGAATCTCCTCCTTCCACACCATCAACTCCCAACAAGGTAAACAAATATATTCATGTAAAAGCTTTGGTTGAAATTTGTTTTCAGTTAATGCAGTATTTTTTTAGCAAAATAAGTTGCTTAATTACGTTTACCATGAATCTTTTTGTTTTTTTGAATTTTAAATTTATATTAACTTGTTTAAGCTAGCGTTTGGCCATAGTTTAGTTGAAACTTGAAAAAAAGGAGTTTTTGAAGTTGTGTTAAAAAATTATTGTTGGAACTTAAAGTTGTATTTAAACATAAATTTTCAAAACTAACAAAATTTCATGAATAATTAATGTTTTCAAATTTTTTGAAAATCTGCTTTCAAACTCTACGGCAATGAGAGCTTAGCTTGTGGAGATACTTTACCTTTTTCGAACATCTGCTAATAAAGATTTTCTATAAATTATACTTTCAAGTTGGCTATTGTTGATAATATATCTCAATATATTACAGAAATAAAATAGATAGTTGCATTATCTCTAAAAGATTGCAGTGAATCCATCAGTAGCTAGGATTTTGGATTTCAAATTATTTTAGGTGAACTAGGAGCTAATTTCTTACTTTTTAGTGATTTGATTTTGTAGATAAATCATTAGCATATTTTTCTTTCGTTAGGAACAACAGCTATCAATATATGTCTTTCAGTTAGTAATCAAGGAATAAATACTGATATTTAACACTACATATATTGATATTCTGATATTACAAGAAGAAGTTTACGAAAGAATCACTAGCACACTGCTAAAACCATAAATTACATCCTACGACATGAATGAAATTTAGTTACACAATACATAACGCTAAGATTACACAGATTTTCAACATTTCTAGACATTCGAGAGAGGCTAGAACTCCCCCAGAAGATTGCTTCTTCTTTTCTTTTTTTTCCTGAATATCCCTCCTTAACTGTCTTGCCCCTTTTTCTCCAGAAAAAACAACCCAATGCATGTGTAAATTAGACAGTTAATAAGTTTTATAATTCTTAATTTTGGCCTCCTGAAATAAGTTTTTATAACTTGAGGCTCATCAGTTCTATTCCCACTATCCCTTTTTCCATTTCCTGATCCCCTATGTAATGGAACTTCTTTACAAAATAAATCAACCGTAGATTTTAGAATTTTTCATGACAATAAACCTTGCCCTTTTCCACATCTGACTCCTATATCTACTCCATTTTCCCCATAACTCTCACCTCCACTGCTTCTTCTTTCTTCCACAGCAACATTCTTGCCAGAGATATCTGACCTTTGAGTCAAATAGTGCTTATCTGGTGGAAGCATTGTGTATGGATATAACATTACAAAGCATTTTGGTGATGGTGCAGGACCAGGATTCTTCATCTAACAAAATGCACTTATTTCAAATGGGCAGGACCATGCACATAAGTATCACTAACTCTCATAAGTTCTGTCGAATACATTCTTAAGGCTAGAGCTTTTACAACTCTCTCTAGTTAGAGGGATTTCTCCCCAATCAATTCCCCTTAAGCTTTTTTGGACTGTGTTAGCTGCTTAACTTTTTGCACTCCTCCTCCAAGATGCCTGATGAATGGAGGAGTATTATGGTTCCATTGTACAAGAACAAAGGGGATATCCAAAACTGTAACAATTACAGGGGTATTAAGTTGTTAAGTCACACTATAAAGGTCTGGAAGAGAGTGGTGGAGATGAGGGTAAGAAGAATAGTGTCTATTTTGGAGAATCAGTTTGGATTTATGTCAGAGCGATCGACTACTAAAGTAATTCATCTTGTTCGAAGATTAGTGGAGAAATATAGGGAAAGAAAGGACCTTCATATGGTGTTCATTGATCTCGAGAAGGCCTATGACAAAGTTTCAAGGGATGTCCTATGGAGGTGTCTAAAGGTGAAAGGTGTCTCAATGGCATATATTAAGGCGATTACGGACATGTATGACGACGTCAAAACTCGGGTAAGAATGGTGGGAGGAGAGTCAGAGTATTTTCCTGATGAGATGGGACTCCATCAAGGATCTGTGTTGAGCCCTTTCCTGTTTGTCTTAGTGATGGATAAGCTGAAGCGATCTATCCAGGAGGAGGTTCCATGGTGTATGCTATTTGCAGATGACATAATACTGATTGATGAGCCTCGAACTAAAGTTAATGATAGGTTGGACGCTTGGAGACACGCCTTGGAGTCCAAAGGATTCAAACTGAGCAGGACCATAATAGAATACTTGCAGTGCAAATTCAGTGTTGCGAGGGATGAAGCAGACATTGATGTGAGGCTTTCCGCTCAACCTATCCACAAGAAGGAAAACTTTAAGTATCTAGGGTCCAACATCTAGAGTAGTGACGATATCGACGATGATGTCACACATCGTATTAGGGCAGCATAGACTAAATGGAGGCTTGCCTCTGGAGTATTGTGTGATAAGAAGATACCACCTAAACTCAAAGGTAAGTTTTATAGAATGGTGGTTAGACCATCTTTGTTGTATGGGGTGGAGTGTTGGTCACTAAAAAAAGCATATGTTTAGAAGATGCATATCGCAGAGATGAGGATGTTGAGATGGATGTGTGGTCACATAAGGAGGGATAAGATTAGGAATGAGACCATTCGGGAGAAACTAGAGGTGGCCCCGATGGATGATAAGATGAGGGAAGCGAGAGTACGATGGTTTCGACAATTGCAGAGACAGAATACCAATGTTCCTGTTAGGAGGTGCGAAAGGTTGGTTTTGGGAGTTATACGGAGGGGTAGAGGTAGACCGAAGAAGTATTGGGGGAGGTGATCAGACAAGATATGGCGAAACTGGATCTCACAAAGGACATGACTTTAGATAGAAAAGAGTGGAGGTCGTGAATTAGAGTAGCAGGTTATTTGGTTGGTAGGGTTAGGTAGATGTCTGGACTTGAGCTATAATAAGGTAGCAGGAGTAGGCGTGTTTTATATCATGTGTTGTCATTACCTATCGTATGTGTGTTAGTTCTAGTCGCTCTTTCTGTTTCCTTTCCTTTCCTTTTTGTCATATCTAGTTTATTTTACTTATGGGTTTTTGAGACGAAGGTTACCAAGAAACAACCTCTCTACTTCTATGAGGTAGTGGTAAGGTCTGCGTACATTCTACCTTCCCCAGACTCCACTTATAGGATTTCACTGGGTATATTGTTGTTATTGTTGTTATTATTAGCTTAACTTTAGATTAGCCTTTTGTAATAGAGCCAACAATGCCTTTTGATTTTCTATGCTTTGTAATATTTGCATCTTCTTAATGCTATCTATGAAATCCATTATACAACAACATCCCCTTACAGTCCCACAAATGGAGTTGGAAATCCATTAACTTATCAGGAAAAAAAAGTTCTGTCAAATACACCTAAGCTTACTTGAAATTGATCCCACTATGTTGGATAACCTCACAGGCTCTACAAACTACCCAAGATCAAGTAACATGTGATAGTTATTACAATTGATGGCACAAATATCTCTTCAGACTCTAGTGTGATGTCAACATCTAACAATTTTATTAATATGTAACAGGGATATTTGTACGAATATGGAACACCAAGGGGATGGCAATCCTCCACAAAAGCCAAATGACCAAAAGGAATAAATGAGAAGACCAAAACATAGTCCATATTAAGCCATGAAAATGGGACTAATACAGGTTAAAACTATAAAAACGTCTAATTGAAAAATGGATTTGATTGCTTTAAAGTTCTATGAACAGATTTCCGTACAAGACAAGTCAATGTGCAGGCTTGGGCAATCACATCTAGTAGAGTTGACTTAACACCAAGCAATTCTCCTTTCTACTCTAGGACTTGTAGCTTTGGAAATGGAATTAGTTTTGCAACTCCCATAGCTGCACATCGAACCTCGGTCCCAATCCATAGCCTTTGGAGCAAAAGTCCCCTGTAGAAGGACTCCCACTTCAATTTAACCTCCCTAACCCCTATCCTAAAGGGAAGAGGTATTCAAACCTTCACAAGCAGGTATAGAATCTATGAAGGTTTAGTATGTACGACACCAGACAGAATGGCATATGATGAATGTCAATAAAAAGCTTTCCAAAAGCTGGGGATATGATGAATGTCAGTAAAAGTTTTACAAGATTGTATGACAAGATAAATGAACCTATCTTGTAAGATTCCAAGTTGTTATTAACAAACAAGTCATGATTTTGATATTAACCCCAAGTAAGTAGTTCCATATCTAAAACGCATGCATGAAATAACTTAGTAATTAGAAATGACTCAGCTGACCTTTTGTAAGGTGCAAACTTTGGATTACCACCTAGCCTTGGCCAAATCTGTGGCAAGGATGCATATTTATGTGGAATATATGCTGATACGAAATAACTTGAAAAACACACAACTTGGATCGTTTTGAACTTAACATCAATTACTTTCTCCATGGCAAAAGGACCAATAGAATGACAGGCAACATAGAAATGGTCAGGCCCATTGGTTAGGTTCCAATAAGGGTATTTATGACTAATATTGAAGATGTAGCTTTTTATGAAGTCTTTAATACCATTGATCTGCACTCGTGGATCATGTCGCAATCGTGCAATTGAGAAAGGTAGAAAGAAGAGATCGACATTAGAAGGATCCTTTGTAACAAAATGGCTCATCATGAGAACTTTCTTGAAGTAACTTTCACTTGCATAGTTTCCACCTGGCTCAAAATCAACAGCCAAGAGTACATTGGAAAATGGATCATCCTTTTGGTGAGGATAAACATATATCTTCAAGCTCCTATTCATTTCTTTGTAGTTATCCACAAAGGCGTCTCTGTCATGGAATACCTCATTTTCAATTACATGGTTTCCTGAAAATAAAAGCCAAACATTTCTACATCCAGCAAATAAGCGACAAATCTCAGACAATACAGTAATCAGGACTGACAACCCCTACCAAAATGCCCATCACGACAGAATATTGTTTGGCTGAAGGCAATTACATTTGCAGCAGATACTATAGCATTCATAGAATATAATTATTTCACATAATAGACTATCTAAAAGTCTTACTTAAGAAAAGAAATGGTAGTTATCAATAGGCAAAGAGATACTAGGTCAAAAGGGCATGGTCTATTTCGTTCTTCCAAAGGGAAACTGGGTCAAAGAAACTGGTTTTTTTGCCGTGTTAGGCATAACCTATAAATAGGCCAACCAGTGATAACTGAACAAAATTATACTGGTACATCTATCTACAAGCCGTGCTTAATCAACATAATAAGACAGGCAACAAGCAGAAAATGTTACATTGTCATCTGGTTTACTTATAATAGGGGTAAGTTGTTGAAAGGTCTCCTGGGTAAAGTCGAATGCGACCCTGAAAATTTCTGCAGAATAGCTTGAGTGAGGAAGATTGTAAATTATACTTGTAGTGCAGTCATACCATTGAATTGAACATGCGTGTGTCTCTGAATAATTAGATTTCCGACAAATGAAACGTTGAGGGTGGAGTTGAATGTGAGATGGGTTTGGTGGGAATGGATGAAGAAATTAGAAGTGAAGGAAATGTAGAATAGAATGAAGAGAGAACTCACAAGACCTAAGGTTGTGGGTATCAATATGAACGCTTGCCTGAGTTTGACTCCTGCCGCCATGGCACAATGTTGGACATTCGAGCAAATGTATACACCATTTTGGTGGAACCATTAATGAGGGGTACAACCATTTAGCCATTTCGTACAACACTTGACTTGGAATCAAGTATTTACTCTCACAACTAGCAACATCAACTGAAAATGAGGTACAAATTCCTCATTATATATTTTTGAATGTTTATTATTTTGAAATTTTCTCCTCAACCATATGCATATTGAGGAAAATAATACAATCAGCTTTTAATAAAATCGATAAACTACGCTATAGTTACTCTGTACCATTTGATTAAAAGAATTTAGGTTATATCTAAAAGTTCATAAATAATACTTTGGGTACTTAACAAACACAAGAAAATAAGTAAAAGAATCACTTGTTTTCCTAAAGCACAATTTTCATAAAAAGATTTCATGAAAAACACTTCCAGTCGCGCTAAAGGCACCCTTTACCTTTCTAACTTGTGGTAAACAAAAGCTAATATTTAGCAAGGGATTTGACATAAGATTGGGTTAGAAGCATGTTGCTTCCATTATTGTTTTTCTTTATTTTGCATGTTAGGCCTGTAGAAGTGAACTTATGATATTTGCAAATTGAATCTTCTAGTTGATTTGGAGAAATGCACACTAAAAATCAAGTAAGAGTTTGAATCCTGTAAATAGAACTGCTTTTAAGTATAATAATGTTACAGTGAAAACGATGTATGAATTGAGATTTTCCTTAGATGGAACAAAAAGGATGATAATCTTGGTTGATATAAAGAAGACCACATTTTTACTGGTGGAAATCTGATCTAAACACCAACTCTACTAAATAAAGTTAATGTATAGCTCATAAAAACTTTTCTGGTATTAAAATAGGATACTTCTTATCCATACAGAGAATTGTCATTTCCAAGCTTCTAATGCAGAGAAAAGGAAGCATAGACAGTTCAGTTTTTGGCTCGATTGGGGCTGTCAAAATAAATGTGGTAAGGCATACATAACCACTTTTCACAAGTATTCCCATTTAGTCTTTTGTACAACATCAGTGCAAGTGTGAAAAATGTAACTACAAAATTGGGACCTAGTGGAATCTTCAGCAACTAAGGCACTGAGAACTGGACTAAGAATATCCTATAAACTCTTCTATCAGTTGCGAAATACAGATAGATTAAGTCAAAAATTCTTTATGCACACCACAAATAAAAATATTTCTATAATGTCTTTCAACTTACAGATGTCAACAGCCGAGGCCGAATGATCTCTGCAACATAGTAGTAAAATTATCAGTTATGAAGAAAAATTTAGTAAATACACTATGAAGATAGATGCAAGTTTGAAATTCATGGAATATTGGAATAACTACAGTACAATCAAAGCTCACCCAAGAACATCTTCCACCAAGTGAAGAGTGACTTATGAGAACAAAATAGCACCCTTACATAGGAGCCTTGTTTGATGCCCATAAAACACCTCAACATGTCAGTCTCATATTCCCCTATTTGGGGGAAAATTTTTCTTTTAATGCTTTCTCCAATGACAAACTGGAAAAAATCAAATAAGAGATTTTGAGAACATTCAAATCATGTCATTAGACCTCAGAAAAATCCCTATATTGAATCAGAAAATTGAAAATCTGATGAGTCTGAATTTCTCAAAGTGATTTGTTGATGAGAACCCATTTACAACAAAAGGAAAATCAAATCAAAAGGAGAAAGAAAAGAAAAATCAAAGGGCTAGTGGATACTAGAAAATATGAAAACTTGCAAGGTAGTCTTTTAAATAAAATAAATGAAAATTACAGTAGCCTTGTTGCAAGAAAATTTATGAAGAAATAACATATTACCAACAAAAATCAGTTATGAGAAACAATAAAGATTAAGCTCGCTTTCTAGCTCTAAGCGAAGACTTGGTGCACAGATGCCATCGGCCCTTTGCACGTCTCAGTTGAATAGTTGCTCTACAACTAGTGGTGCTTATACACTTGCGAAAATCATGCGTTTGAGTCAACGACTTCCTTGACCTATTCCTCTTCGTCTAACAAAGAGCGTACTTATCACGATCCAAAATTGGGTGCGACGAACTTGTCTTTAACTCTTCGAAACAAGTCATCCTAAATAGAATATATTAGAAATAATGTGAAAAAGTAAGGCAAAAATACAGTTTAAATATGAAAATATAAGCATAAGGAACATGAACCATAGTCGAACATACACCATCTGAAGACTGGTGTCACATGTACAAGTCACTATTTTAACTGAAATGAAGGAAAAACGGGATAAATCTAAATGTAATAGCCCTCAAATAAAACATAACACAAGGTAAGGAGCCTCAAGAGTCCGTCGAGATACAAACTACTACCTCTCAAGAATCTAGAAGCTCGCTCTGATAGAAAAGGT
Organism: Solanum rostratum; assembly: GCA_029948455.1. Taxonomy (NCBI): domain Eukaryota; kingdom Viridiplantae; phylum Streptophyta; class Magnoliopsida; order Solanales; family Solanaceae; genus Solanum; species Solanum rostratum. The sequence continues at coordinate 53,302,918 of CM057055.1, forward strand.
AAGGATGAAGAGGTATCGAGCTCAACACCTACATAAGTATGAAGAAAGGGTGAGTACCAACCTACGCGATACCTAGCAAGAAGATCTAAATACAGGTAGATAAGAAAGAACACGAGTACTCCTACTAACCCAACCACATACCTCAAAAACTACAATACTGCATATATTATATATATATCCACAATATCAGTATGCAACACAACAATTGCTAATTCTCAACGATTTACAAGTACATAGTTAATCATCATATCATATTTGAAACAAATATTCACATTTAAAGCAATGGATGAAATAAAATTAGATGTCGTGAAGTAAAATAATATGATGCAATGTTAAATAGTCATTATGCATGTCTGTTCTATGATATATATCTGCTAATTTAATCAGATCAAAACTCGTAGGGAACACTTTCACTCGTGCTAAAGACACCTTTTACCTTTCTAACTTGTGGTAAACAAAAGCTAATATTTAGTAAGGGATTAGACATAAGATTGGGTTAGAAACATGTTGCTCCCATTATTGTTTTTCTTTATTTTGCATGCTTAGGCTTGTAGAAGTGAACTTATGATATTTGCAAATTGAATCTTCTAGTTGATTTGGAGAAATGCACATTAAAAGATCATGTAAGAGTTTGCATCCTGTAAATAGAACTGTTTTTAAGTGTAATTATATTTCAGCGAAAACAATGTATGAATTGAGATTTTCCTTAGATGGAACAAAAAGGATGATAATCTTGGTTGATATGAAGAAAACCACATTTTTACTGGTGGATATCTGATCTAAACACCAAGTGTACTAAATATCCTGGACCATCTCTAGGGAACACCTAGATAACTTAATGAATTCCAGGCTGTACTCTTTAACAGTCAGCCCCTCTTGTTTCAGATTCACGAATTCTTAAACCTTCGCCTCTCTCAACTCCTAAGGAAAGACGTGATCGAGGAAGCTACTCTCGAACTCATCCCAAGCAGCAGGGTCAATATTCTCACCTTGACTTACTTCCCGCTGATTGTACCAAACATTAGCCACATCTTTGAGTTGATAGGCAGAAAGCTCAAGTTTCTCAGTCTCAGTTGCATGCATAGTTTTCAGCACCTTCCACATCTCATCAATGAAGTTCTAAGGGTCCTCCTTAACCTTTGACCCAGTGAAGACTGGTGGGTTCATCCTCAGAAATTCTCTCAGTCTGGTGCCAGTCCTTGGCTCTTGAGAGCTAGAACTAGGAGTTTGTGAACCCTGGTTCTCGCTCTAGGCAGCTACCAACTGTGAGAGCATAATGATAGCTCCTCTGAAGTCAGCCTCTGCGGTAGGAGCAGGTGGAGCAGTAGGTGTTTCAGGAACACACCAATGACTCTCGCTAGTCGACCACGACCCTTCATTTCTACTTGAAGAGGCACCTCTGAAATGGGATTTCTAGCATCTCTAGCTGAAGCATCCCTCTGGGTCATGGTACGTTTTGGAGGCATGATCTGCAAGTATGTAACGCACGGGTTAGAAAAGAGCTTTGTAAAGTTTTTAACTCAATTGTGAATTTAGAATACAGGGAAGTGAAACAATTCCTAATTTCCTATGGCCTCCTACTTATGAAATGTGGTGTACGACACACCCACAAATAAGACTCTACTAGACACGGCTTCATAGACTCCCTAGGACTCTTGAACTCTGTGTTTTGATACCAAGTTTGTCACGCCCTGAGAGGGTACCCTTGGCGTGGCTGAAACTTGAAGAACCATTGTTGATTCCCCAAGAGAACCACCTGGCATCATCGTCATATCAACTCGGCGGCAGAAGAAAATGCTCAAAATAATAGGACATCATACAAATGAATATAACTCTTATTTAAAACATAAGTTTCCAATAAACAAGTTTGGAAATGAAAAATGCTCAACAATCCTCTAATCACATCTATGAAGCCTCTACTTAACAGCCTAGATAGTGCATGACAGACTATGACAGCCCAAATCAAAGGAATGAACTACTCAATCAAAGTAAAAGATAGAAGGGCTCCTCCGGGATACAAGGAGGGCTCACCAACTCTGGAAGTGCACTGAACTGGACCTCAATGATGCACGGGCTGAAGTCCTCAATCACCTGTATCTGCATCATGAAACGATGCATATCCAAATGGATGTCAGTACATGGAACATATTTGTATGTAAAGTAGCTTAAGAATGTAAAACTCAGCTCACTCACCTCGACTCAAACAGTTCATGCTCATCTCAATATATACAAGTTTAAAGTAAATCATGCTTTAAAAATAGGCTCGGTAGAAATAAAATCAGTTTTAAAATATCATGCGTAATCAGTGTTTGCTTAGGAGTTTCTCTTAACTGACATCCAATCCCATCACCTTTAGCTTGGTGATGCACAACAAGGTGACGTCATTGCAACGTCCATCCTTAACTTGCCATGGAAAATGTCAATCAACTCTCTCATAGATCCATAGTAAATGTCCAACGTTTGGGACATGAGTCGCCAAAATGTGTTGTATGACTATCCTACGTTGGTACCATAGTTCTGTGGGTTAGAATAGTTCTTTACTTTCTCCCAGCTCGGTGCTCGATACTCCTCCCAAAATTAAAATATGTTCAACTCATCAATCAACTCAAATCTCAATACTACTCAGTCAATCAACTCAAATATCAGCCTTATTGGGTTATCTGAGCTCAGCTCATCTCAATGTATCATCAACTCAATCAATCAAGGGAAACTAGTCAGACTCAAACGATCATTAGGACTCATCAATTAAAATCATCATCGAATGCATGCAAAATGCATCAATGGACATGCAGTCATGATAATATATGCTTCTTATGCTCAATCATGCTCAACTTACTCAACTAGAACAATCAAACTCGAATCTCAATTCAATTCATGCATAGATTTTGTAAAATCATTCAATTTAGGGTTCATGATGTCAAGTATACATGTATATGAGTCAATTTCATACCAGCGGCCATTCAATACAACAGTTATCTCATAAATCATCATAAAAACTCATAATAGATGCAGAAAATTCAATAATTGAATGATAGAAATTTAAAACTCAACTCTAGCTCTTAATTTCGACTCAAGTCAGTGAAAGGGATGAGTGAATGAAGGTGGTTTCACACTTCAGTAAGCCTTTCATACCTAAAAATAGAAAAAATAGTCAAACTCCAATCAATCTTCGTGTTAAAATTGAAACTCTTGCTCTTCTCCCTCCTCTGGTGTTTCTTAAGAAAATTCTTAAGTGTGAAAAATGGTGAAAATACACTTAGGGTTTTGTTTTAGGACTTTAATTAAGTCTAAAACGTCCAAGGGTTTAATTAAAAGGGGTAGGAATAGACAAAATTACCCCTCTTAAAAACTGTCGCCTGAGCCTATGAGACCCCATCTATGGGTTGTAGACCATTCTATGAGTCGTAGATGACCTCCCGTAAACAAGGGGGCCTGAAATTTGAGTTACTGAAATTTGGCATGAAACCTCCTCTACGAGCCATAAAATGTTCTACGGGTTCTCTGCTAACTCGTAACTCAAGATACAGAAAAGTTGATTTTTGGACCTCCAATTCACGAAACCAATCTATGGGTCGTGGAATACTTTATGGGTCGTAGGTTGTCTCGTATATAGGCCTCAGACTTAGAAAATTTCACCAAGTTAACTAGGGTTTACGAGACCTATTTTACGGGTCATAGATGCCCTCGTGGATTCTCTTTTCAGTCACTTTCTTCAGTCTTTTCTTAGTATCCTATGTGCATCTACTCCAGATTAGGTAGAAGGAATTACGGGGTATTACATATAGATAGATGAGCTAGTTTGACTTGGTACAAAATTTGAGAAAAGAAAGACTCTTTAATCTTGTGGTACTAAATTAAAGTTGTGTTAAATGTACCAAAACGTCCTTTAATCTTGTGACCTCAAACATGCCACATGGAAATTTGAAATTAAAATTTTTTCAACAAAGAAAATTGATCATTCTTTTTTAAAGAGACCAAAGAAAAAAATATATCATTCTTTTTTAAATAGAGTGAGTAGCAAATTCTCATGAAATTTGTATATTTGTGTTTGTTTCGTCACTTATCAGGTGAATGGAAAAGTGATTTTGAAAAAATCTCATTGAATGTACAAATACTTTTGTTTGGATAACAAGGGAAAAACAATTTATTCGCTCCTTGAGAGGAAATGCCTTTGATTGGTACACAGATCTTGAGCCTCATCCATTGACAGTTGGGAGCAACTGGAGCATAACTTTCTTAACCGTTTCTATAGCACAAGGCGCACAGTGAGCATGGTGGAACTCATAAATACTCGCCAAAGAAAAGATAAACCTGTCATCGACTTCATAAATCGATGGAGGAACGCTAGCCTTAATTGTAAAGACAGACTTAGTGAAGCTTTTGCTATAGAAATGTGTATCCAGGGGATGCACTGGGGGCTTCTGTACATCCTACAAGGGATCAAACCTAAGTCTTTTGAAGATCTAGCAACTCATGCTCATGATATGGAGTTGAGCATGTCTTCTACCGGAAAAGATGAATGCTTGTTCACAATCCTCGCAAAGGAAAGGACAAACAGGAACCCAAGAATTGGAGCAAATTTGTGCCCATGAATGACAACAAAGAATCCATGAATGTTAATATGTCGCCTGTGAAGTTTACCACGAAGGAGAGTAGGAAACAAATCGTAAAAATGACTTTTCAAGAGCGTTCAAACCGAAAGCTAACCTTGAGAGATATGCAAGAAAAAGAATACCCTTTTCTGGATTCTGATGTTCCTGAAATTTTTGAGGAATTGGTTGAGCTGAAGCTCACTGAGTTGCCAGAGATGAAATGACCCGATGAAGCTGGGAAGACTGATGATCCAAATTATTGCAAGTATCATAGACTCATAAGTCACCCTCTCGAAAAGTGTTTTATCTTCAAAGACAGGGTTATGCAATTGGTTAAAGAAAAGAAAATTGTCCTTGATGATGGAAAGCAAGCTCTAATCAAATCTCTATCATGTTCGACTCGCTTGACCCAGTTCAAGTATGTACACCTGAAGAAGAAGGGCTATTAGAGAAAGAAAAATCCCAAATCGGTACAGATGATGATAAAGGTTGGATTCTTGTGACTAGGTGGAGACGTAACAAGACAAGACCACGGGAAGAATCGCTTGAACAACCGATCAAAAAAATGATAGTAAATAGAGCAAAGAAGCAGAAGCCAATCAGGCGTCCAAAGGGGCCAAAGGTGGAAATGCATCACCACTAGAAGTCGCGACGTCCTATGACCTTGGGGGAATTCTTACCAAGCTGATTGTGTGAAGACCGCTCTAGACAATGTTGAGGCATCATACTTCAGTGTCGATCAGGGAGAGGCGATAAATGGAACTTCTCAAAGATGTCCCCTGCTAACAAAGACGAAGTGATGGGAGAAATTCCATCAAAGGCATCTCCGCCACCATCGGAAAAGCCTGTGGAACCCTCTTTTCAAGAAGTACATGTATGTGACACAAAGATCACATTTACAGACGAGGATCTTCTATTTGGTGAAACTCTACACAATCGTCTTTTATATATGGTGGGTCACGTTCTAGAGAAGAGGATAAATAGAATTTTGATAGACGAAGGGTTTGGGGTCAGCATTCTACCCATCCACACGTTTAAAGAGCTTGGCATCATGACTGAAGAGCTTAGCGAAAGCCGTTTGTTGATACAAGGATTCAATCAAAGGGGGTAGAGGTCCATAGGCTCAATTAAGCTGGATATTCATATGGAAGATTTGCAATCAAGTGCATGGATGCATGTGATTGATGCAAGACTCATATAATATATTATTGGGAAGGCCTTGGGTGCACGAGAACAAAATTGTCTCATCTTCTTACTATCAATGTCTGAAGTACCTAGAAGATGGAACTGAAAGGAAAATAGTTGCTGACAATAATCCTTTCACTGAAGTGGAATCACATTTTGCCGATGCAAAATTCTATTTGAAGAGTTATGTCATGAAAGGGGAAAAGCTTGAGGGTGTCAAACTGACCAAGTTTGATAGGTTTAAAGGCAAAGCAATCAATGCGGCCATTGAAAGGGCCAAAGTTGATATTGGGGAGGCTAGTACTTGTCCAAATAAGGCAAAAAACATGCCCTCGAAAATAAAGTCATCCCCTACACTCCGTTATGTCCCAAAGGTGAAGAAAGAGGAGGGTCAATCATCTGATGTAAAAGGGAATGTATTAGGAGGGTTCACTCTCCTATCAAATGGATCGATGCAATAAAATTGTATTCAAAGCTTTTGGAAAATTCTGTGGCTCAAAATTCGCCACAAGATACATTACTCCCCACAAAACGTACAAAAGGCTTTGATCCAAATGCTTACAAGTTACTTGCAAAGGCTGGGTACAATCCTAATGAGTCGTCTAGGCTAGGGAAACTCCCATCGGAGGTCACAATTAGGCAAGCACATGAAGGTTTAGGCTATAGCCAACCACCATTGGTGGTATCTCTATAAGAAGGGCAAGCAATAACTATATCACTATAGAAGATGAGTGTGCTTCTTCTAATAAACAACATTCTGTCTTCGATCGATTTGGAAAACCTGCTGCAAGAACTTCTGTGTTCGAGAGGTTAGGCCCATTGAAGAAAAGGAATAATAAGCGTCGAGAAAGTCACCTAAGAGTAATGACGCTTGCTTCACCTATGATCCAAAAGGATTTCAAAAGCATATTTCCTTCCGGGATGAAGCGACGAGTGGAACTCATAGTTTCATGTAAAGAGGTACTAAAAGCAAAGGCTCACACTGTGGTGTACACGAAAGAGTGCGTGGTAGATGAAGAAAGTGTAGGCTCCTCATATCATGTTACAACTCAGATTGAGAATGATGCCTTGTGTCAACTGAGAATTGATGAAGAGTTCGGAGGTATTGCTTGGTGTTATCATATATCTATTAACGATAATGATCCACAGGAAGAGGAGGACGCTGGAGATGCTCCACCAGAATTTGAAGATGGAGTGAGGACCACGATCGATCCCTTAAAAGAAGTTAACCTTGGCACTAATGAAGACCCAAGACCAACTTACTTGAGTGCTTTCCTTGAAGCTGATGAAGAAATGGCTTATATGGATATACTCAAAGAATACAGGGATTTCTTCACTTTGAGCTATAAAAAATGCCGATTTTAATCCCAAGACTGCGGTCCATCAGTTAGCAGTCAGGCATAGTGCTTGTCCTGTCAAGCAGGCTCATAGGCGCTTTAGGCCAGACTTGGTTCCGTTAATCGAGAAAGAAGTTAACAAACTCATTGAGGCTGGATTTATTCGTGAAGTTAAATACCCCACGTCAATTTCAAGCATTGTTCCCGTGAGGAAGAAGAATGGCCAAATTTGAGTTTGCGTTGACTTTAGAGATCTCAATAATACATGCCCTAAAAATGAATTCTCACTACCCATCCAGAGCTGATTATTGATGCTACAACTGGTTATAAGGCAAGTCATTCATGGATGGTTCCTCTGGCTATAACCAAATTCGCATGTCACCAAAGGATGAAGAACTCATAGCATTTCGTACACCTAAAGGCATTTATTGCTACAAGGTGATGCCTTTTGGTTTGAAAAATGCCGGTGCTACATATCAAAGGGCCATGCAAAATATATTTGATGATTTACTCTACAAAAATATTGAGTGTTATGTTGATGACTTGGTGGTTAAGTAAAAAAGAAGGAGCGACCATTTGAAAGACTTGAGACTGGTATTTGAGTTGCTTCAAAGATATCAACTGAGGATGAATCCACTAAAGTGTGCCTTTGGGGTTGCTTCTGGAAAGTTTCTTGGCTTTATCGTGCTACATCGAGGAATTGAGATTGATCAAGCCAAAGTTGATGCAATTTTGAAGATGTCCGAGCCTCGAAACATTCATGAGTTGAAAAGTCTCCAGGGGAAATTAGCCTACTTGAGGAGGTTCATCTCGAATCTAGCTGGAAAATGACAACCATTCAGCCATCTCATGAAGAAAGGTGTCCCTTTCAAGTGGGATCAAACATGTAGCAAAGCCTTTGAAAGTATCAAAGCACATCTAGCGAAACCTCCGGTCTTAGCAGCCCCTATACCTGGAAAGCCACTGATACTTTATATTGCGGCACAAGAAAGGTCTGTAGAAACCTTACTAGCCCAAGAGAATAATGAAGGCAAGGAAAATACCCTTTATTACTTAAGCAGAATGATGACACCAAATGAGCTAAAGTATTCACCAATTGAGAAATTATGTTTGGCGCTGGTCTTCTCGATTCAAAAGATGAAGCACTATTTTCAAGCTCACACTGTCCATCTGGTTTCTAGAGAAAATCCCATCAAATTTGTTATGTCAAAACCAGTCCTTAGTGACCGACTAGCAAGGTGGTACCTTCAGTTCCAACAATTTGAGATTGTGTACATCCCTCAAAAGTCCGCGAAGGGACATGCATTAGTGGACTTTTTGGCGGACCATTCTATACCAGATGATTGGAAATTAACTAATGAGCTTCCTGATGAAGATGAAATGGCCATCGAGATCTAACTCCCCTTGGAATATGTACTTTGATGGGGCTACGCATCGTGGTGGAGCTGGTGCAGGCGTGGTGTTTATCACTTCACAAGGAGAGGTCTTACCATTCTCCTTCACATTGAAACAACATTGCTCCAACAATGTTGTAGAATATCAAGCGTTAATACTTGGACTCGAAATGGCTATTGACATGAAACAATTGCAGTTACAAGTTATTGGTGATTCTCAATTAGTGATTAGACAACTTTTGGGAACCTATGAGGTCAGGAAGCCTGAGTTGCGCTCATATCACTGTTATGCCCCAAAATTGATAAGACAGCTTGAAGATGTGACCCTCCAACATGTGCCAAGGAAGGAAAATAAAACGGCCAATGCCTTGGGTGCTCTAGCCTCAACCCTTACTCTTCCTGATCAGACTTAAGTTACTATCTACCAAAGATGGGTAGTACCACCATTGGATGAAAGCGAGCACATGGAGAATAAGCTTAAGCATGTTGTTGCAATTTTTGAAGCCAATAAAGAGGACTGGCGACAAGCTATCATCGACTACTTATGTTATGAGATATTTCCAAAAGATGCTAAAAGACGAAGTGGCATTTATCGTCGAGCACCTCATTTTCTTTACTACAAGGACACATTGTATAGGAGATCATTTGAGGGAATGCTCTTGCGGTGTTTGGGGGAGGAAGAAGCGACTCAAGCCTTGCAAAAGGCACATTTAGGAGTGTGTGGATCACATCAGTCTGGGCCAAAGCTCCACTTTCACATAAAAAGAATGGGGTATTATTGGCCAACCATGGTAAAAGATTGCTTGGATTATGCTCGAAGGTGCAAAGCTTGTCAATTCCACGCAAACTTCATTCATCAACCGCCTGAAGTTTTATACCCTACTATTACATCTTGGCCATTCGATGCTTGGGGACTGGATATTATTGGACCACTGCCAAAATATTCCGGTTGACACTTGTACATCTTGGCTGCGACAGATTACTTCTCAAAATGGGCCGAAGTTGTAGCTCTTAAAGAAGTCAAGAAGGAGAATGTTGCAAACTTTATTCGAGTTAACATTGTCTACTAATTTGGCATTCCACGATACATAATCACAGCTAATGGTAAGCCATTTGATAACAAGTTGACGAATAAAATATGCGATCTCTTTGGCTTAAAGCAACGAAAATCTTCTGCTTATCATGCTGCCGCCAATGGTCTGGCCGAAGCATTCAGTAAGACTCTATGCAATCTTCTGAAGAAAGTGGTCTCTAAGTCCAAATGAGACTGACATGAAAGAATGGAAGAAGCCTTGTGGGCATATAGGATGACATACCGCACACCAACTCAAGCAACCCCATATTCGCTTGCTTTTGGAGTTGAAGTGGTCCTGCCACTTGAGCGTCAAATACCGTCCTTGAGATTGGCTATCCAAGAAGGGCTCACCGAAGAGGAAAATGCTCGACTACGTCTTGCGAGTTAGAAGCACTTGATGAAAAGAGGTTAGAAGCCCAACGGAATCTTGAATGTTATCAAGCCCGTTTGTCTCATGCTTTCAATAAAAAAGTTGGCTCGAGGTGTTTTCAAGTTGGAGACCAAGTTCTCACAGTAAGAAGGCCCATTATCACTTCACATAAGTCTGGGGGCAAATTCACCTCAAAGTGGGATGGACCATATGTTGTGCAAGAAGTATACTCAAATGGTGCTTACAAGCTTGTCGATACAGATGGCATAAAGATCGGTCCTATAAATGCAAAATTCCTTAAGAGATACTATCCTTGAGGAAAGTTATGCTCCTTAAAATTTGGGTATAAAAATGCATCATACTCCTGGCCCGCAAGAGTATAAACTGTCCACATCACCCTTAAAAAAACACTCTCTCCCAGAACTACGTTGTGACTTGATCCTCTTCATTAAGGTACGTAGGCGCTTGGAATTACCTTTCAAGTTCAGTTGCATGAGTGTTAAAAAATCATATGTTCCTACTGGATGCCTTATGGGAGCAAAGCCTTATGGAATGCGAGTGTCTTCGATGATATTCTTGAGGTTTTCAAATTTGATCAAGTTTGCAGGATGAAGCTCTCATGTTCCCCAAGTCTCCAAACTAAAGTCCCCAAAGTCTACATGTCGGTTCTCAGATTAAGTGAGTGTACAAGTGATGGTCCTCAAGTTCTCAAGTTTTGTGTGGATATTCTTGAAATTTATTCATTTGGTGAGTTACAACATTAAGTTGCATAAAATTCACAAAGGCGAACGCATAAACTTCAAAGAGAAAGGACTTTTATTATGTTCATTCTTACTAGCATGCCAAACGCGAATTAAGTTTGAATTACTAAAGCTCGCGGCAAAAGATAACTTGTAAAGAACTTTAAGTTAAAACCACAAATGCAAGATGTGAACAAAGAAAATCTATTGCTATAAAATTGTCTAACATATCAATCTAAATCTTGAGGAAATAAAGAATAAAAAAAGAGGGAAAATGAGGAAGCATAATTTATAGTTGATCAAATCTTGATGACTAGCCTCTAAGCACTCTTTCCTATGCTCCAAGAGAGTCGAATCTTCAGTAGGAAAAAAGTCCATGTTATCATAAGAGGACACCTCGTTCTCAGCAACTAGGATCTTGGCCCGAACCTCCTCAATCTTCTTCTTGGCAGCATTTACGGCAACCTCAAGTTCCTCTCGCTCTGCCTCTAAAGTTGCTAACTTCTTCTTGACCTTCTTTAGTGATTTCCTTTTAGAAGAAAGATGTTTAGTCTTCTCGCTCTCCTCTGCTCTGAGTGACTCAAGACCCTCCTTGGTCTTAGAAAGTAATTCCATCTTCTTGTCCTCATGCACTTTATCTACAAAATTGGAGTGCTCTTGATCATAGAAGGCAGCAAGCTCAAAGATAGAGTCTACCAAATGCTTCAAGGGTGAAAGATCTATGAGATGCATCTGATTCATCTCTTGGAGAATCTCATAAATATCTTCTTTATAGGATGAGATTGAGTCTAGAGAAGTTCTAGAGAGTTTGCTATAAATTTCTTCCTAAAGGCCCAAGATATACTTATTTTTATGAGTAGAAACGATGTTTTTTCCTTCAAAAATAGACTTGGCCCCACCGTGCTTTGAAAGGAGTGGAGAGTGCTACTCGAACCAAGGGTCACCCCTATTAAAATTTGATCATGAGAAGTGATTGCAATCCTCTGCTCCTGCTCAACAGCTAAAGTTAACTCTGCCTTGGCTTTTGATGTCGCGACAGACTCAATACTAATTTGCGACTCCTCTTGTAGTAGTCCCTTTGGATTCTCAACAACATTCACGTACATAAATAGGGAGGAAAGAAAAGTAGCAAATTACTTAACCATGAATTTTTCTAAAAGAAAAAAAAGAAAAGAAAAATTGAGGTCAGAAGGAAAACCTCTTTGCTCTGAATAGCTAATGTTTTTGGAAGACCATCGATGCCTTGTTCTTCCACAATCTCCAACTTGAAAACCTCAAGTGCAATTGGTTCATGTCTTTTCCTCTTCCAACGTTGATCCCCATTGCTGCTTTTGCTTTGAGAGTCTTGCTTTGTAGATGGAAGAACTAAGGGGCATCTCTTCGTAGGCTTAGGAGCACGGTTTACTTCTTTCTTAGATCCCTTAGAGGACTTGAGCCTCTTACTTTGAGGTCGTGGGGCATCAATTTTTAAGAGCTCCTCTCCGGTGTCTGGACCTTTGTCCTCTAAAGGAATGGTGAAGTTTGGCCCAACCTTTTCCACCAAAGTTCCCAAATGATCCTCAAGAAACTTCCCATGGGATCTTTCCCACCAAGACAAATATCAAGTAGAGTAAAGTCTCTTCGCAGAAGCAACCACAGGTGGAAATGTCGCTCTTGGCATAGTATTATATGAAACACAAATTCTCCAATACCTGAGTCCCTCATTAAGAGATTCGGCACGAATATCCAGTTCGAGGTAGCTAGGAGTATCTTGATGGAACCCAAACTGATGACTAAATCGGTGGGGACTGTATGGCTCGATAAAGAAGAAGTCTCCCTCCCTCAAGGCAAGATAATTAAAGCGAAGGCTCATAAAATAAGATAAATCCAACTTTGAAGCTCTGTTATCATAAACATAATAAGTTGGGTGAGGCCTGTTAAGCATGGTTGCATTCCACACAAGGCTTTCACCTTGATGGACGTGTTTTCGTGCCTTATCCTTGTCAAAATATTTTGCAGCACCCTCGTCAGAATATGTCACCATCCGTGGGAGAGAAGGTCCACCAATAAGAGGATAATGTGTCTTAAGATAATGAGTAAGCAATCATAAACATAATGAATGGGGAAAGAAACTTTAATATGATCAAACTGTGAAGAATTTGAAATCCTATTTAAGCCACGATAGATGCTTGCTAAGACTGGGACCGCAAGGCTAACCCTTCGACTATTTGCCATCAAGCTTGCCATCTTAAAAGTTTCAGGTCGAATAAGGTTTCCCTCTTCAGAAGGAAATACAAAGACGCACAACCAACATGACAAGAATGCTGCCAAATAGGTCCCATATTTTTGGTGTTCTGCTCCAAGCATAGAAATGTCACCTCTTAAGAGCTTAACTATGCGTTCACCTCCATTGATATTTCACCTGTGGGGTTATGCATAGATGCTAGGCGTCGAACCTTCTTCTCTTTTCTTGGGGGAGCTAGCTCATACTTGATGTCTTGTTTACACCAAAATTGTATCCAGTTACTAAGAGAGACCCCCACGCTATTACCCGCCTTCACTTTAAGGTGATGAAAGGCCGAAAATAAATACTCACAGGTTTGAGGAAGAAACCTATCCTTCTTGACATCATAACCTGTAAGCTCTTTGGCATTAGGTATTATTTCTTCATAAGGACACCCACCGATTAATAAGCCGCCAAGGATATATAAATCCCAAAGGGATATAGATGCTTTTCCAATAGACGTAAGTAGTGTATTTGTTTGGGGCACAAGCCTCACAAAAGGCCTGCACCATATTAGAGTTTCGATCATAAGTAAAAAGAGAAGCAATGACAGCATCTCGGAGGTAAGCATCGTTCAAGCTCAACCCGTTTTGCTAAGGACATCTTCTGTCCATTCCTAATATCCCGGGATGCAATGATATTTACCTTCGAACAGAATCTTATCTTCCCAACGTAACCCTTCTTGAATCATGTGGCGCCCTAAATTTGGGAGAGTGCTTGCAAGATTGGTGCCTTGAAGATTTGGTTTCTTAAGATACCCTACCTTGGAAGCTTTGTTAAATTTGTGGTCGTGTTCAAAAGTCCAATCTCCCTTATTAAGTGTGTTCCTCAATTGTGGCCATGCATCAGCATAACGACCAACTAAGGGATCTTGGACTAAAAGTTTGGTCTTTGTCTTGCTATCTTGCGTCCCAATTATGAGGTAGCTAAGTCCGGAAGATGAGCAAGTATAGTCCTTGAAGAAGACCATTGTTTAGGCTGCATAAAAGGAAAAGTGTTACCCTTCATCAATAAGAGCACGCAAAAAAAATATAAAAGGGGATCGAGAATCGAAATAGGGGTCCCTTATGTTTAAACATTTAGAACAATATAAAAGCCTCGCGTTGTTGGTCCCCTATGTTAAAACATTTAGAACAGTGTAAAGCCTCGTGTTGTTGGTTCCCCTATGTTTAAACATTTAGGACAGCGTAAAGCCTCGTGTTGGTGGTCCCGTATGTTTAAACATTTAGAACAGTGTAAAGCCTCGTGTTGTTGGTCCCCCATATTTAAACATTGGAATAGCGTAAAGCCTTGCATGTTGGTCCCCGATGTTTAAACATTTAGAATAACATAAAGCCTCATGTTGTTGGTCCCCTATGTTTAAACATTTAGAAAAGTGTAAAGCCTTGTGTTGTTGGTCCCCTATGTTTAAACATTGGAACAACGTAAAGCCTCACATTGATGGTCCCCTACGTTTAAACATTGGAACAACGTAAAGCATCATATTGTTGGTCCCCTATGTTTAAATATTTAAAACAGCGTAAAGCCTTGTGTTGTTGGTCTCAAGGCGTGAGCGTGGATTTATCCCTCCACACCCCCAAGACCAAATTCTTGTGATACAATGGAGCTTAAATCCACAACCCTGCAAAAGAAAAAGGAAAAAAAAGAACGAGGCAGAACAAAAAAAATATTTGTACCTCGCACTTTAAAACTCCACGTCTAATTCCAAAGATTTTTTGATGAGAGGAACTCCAAATCCTTGAATGTTGATGCTAAAAGAATAAAGAGCGAGGTCTATTTATAGATGTTCAAGCAATCCATGTCCTACATTATCTACAGTTCTTATTATGCTTTAAGGAGGAATCCTAATACAAAACAAAGTTTACTTCTCATTCTTCCTATTTTAATTGGACAAAAGTAATAAGAACGAAAGAAAAGGAAGCTTGAGATGGTGGGGGTTCCTAACAAGGAATCCTAAAATAGTAGAAATTGGAGTCCTAAAATAAGTAAAATTTGTTCAACTTGGATAAGGATTCCTAATAATCTCGGTAAGTTATAACTGACGTGAAGAGGCACAACAATTTGTCGTGTTATTACTTCGAGTTGAACAAGGAAAAAAACAATTGTCGCAGTGGGTTTTGAGCATGAATTGCTAAGGAAAAGGGTCAATTATTTCCATTCCCAAAAATGCCATATAATGACAAGCAAAACAAATAAACAAAAAGAAATCCAAGTCTAATGTTGTTCTTGGTCCCTTTTAAATGGATAAATAAATAATATAATAGCTAAGATATTAAATTAATACTTCAAGCCTAGTCTTTAAAGATAAAATATCTCGACAAGACTTGAAGTAGGGGGCATTTGTAATCATATAAAATTTATTAAAATATAAATTTTATGAAATGATTCAAATTATGTTAAAATCAAAATATATTAGTCCAAACAAATATTATGGATTAATATAATTGATTTTTTTAATTACGTCCAATAATGCATGGATTTAATTAAAAGGTCAAATTCAATTATTTAGACTACAAAAGATAACCCATTTTAGTAGGCCTAATATCCTCTCATCCAGGAGGTCCATCTTGGTGTCATGTGTCAAATGACATGGCACGCCAAGTCAAACAAAGAAGCCAATAGGATCATGTCATGTGTCCAAATGACATACCCATTTCATTAAAGCTCAACATGACATGTCACTTAAATTTGATTGACCGGGAGAAAGTCTGATTCCATCATGACTCATCTATTCTACAACTATATATAGGGGTCCTCATAATTCAAAAGCACATCAAGAATTCTAACAAAAAGCTAGAGAGATCTAATTCAAACATTTAAGTTCAAGATCAAGCTTAAAAGCTCTTGAACTCAAGAACAAGAACACATCCAAATTACAAGATCAAGATGAAGAATAAATTCAAAGTCCAAGAACAAGAACAAGCTCAAGAGCAAGATTAAGAACGAGAACAAAGTCAAGATTCAAGATCAAGATCAAGAACACATCCAAATTACAAGATCAAGATGAAGAATAAATTCAAAATCAAGCTCAAGAGTCCTTGAATTTACACTCTAAAAGGCAAATCAGAGGATTCATAGAGATTGTAACACTAAAATATTGAAAATCAAATACTATGGTTGTTGCGATATTTTTATTCTTGATTATTATTTTTCTGGACGCGAATTTTATCATCTACAAACCTGTTATCCATAAATTAATAACTTTTTTTAATTTAATAATCAGTTTCACTTTAATTTTGAAGAGCACTAATACTTTTTCTATTTTCTTTATGTTTATCACCTATAACAACAAATTGAATAACATGAGTTTTGGATGGTTGGTAGAGTAAATGTGGCTTTTTCCAAATTGAATATTGAGCAATTTAATATAAGTAACAAACTCTACAAGGTTCTCTCCCACTCTCTCTCTCTCCTCTCTAGCATACGGTTAGGGTTTGTTGATCAGTTCATAATTCTCCTCCACAGATGATCGTTTTGAAGAGCTCCGACGGTGAGACCTTTGAGGTCGATGAGGCGGTGGCACTGGAGTCGCAGACAATTAAGCATATGATCGAAGACGATTGCGCTAACACCACTATCCCGCTACCTAACGTCACTAGCAAGATCTTGGCCAAGGTCATCGAGTACTGCAAGCGCCATGTCGAGATTCCGAAGGCCGAAGATAAGACCTCCGAGGAGGATCTCAAGTCTTTCGATGCTGAATTTGTCAAAGTTGATCAGAGCACCCTTTTCGATCTCATACTGGTCTGGATCTTTTTAAAATTTTCATGTCTATCTTACTTGATTCCTCTAGGGTTCGCATTTGCGACGGTCTGATTGTTCAGTTATTGGTGTGAATGATTGTTTGTTGTTTAATTAATTTATTTGAACAATTAGACAGAGGCACTTGTAAGGCATAATTTTGTTATATTCTAGAAGTATAGTCGAATAAACAAATATATGGCTTCTATAGTAGAAATGCCATATAACTGACTAGTGCTTTTTGGCTCGACTGTTTTCCTTCTTTTCTGTTCGTCACTTGTTCTAGTTGTGTAAATTATTAATCTCAACAGTCTAGTTATTAGTCTGTTTCAAAAGGATGACTTATGGTTAGTAGTTGTGTAACGCACCTTACCTCTGCCTTGTGAAGGTAGACAGGCAGTTTCCGGAAGCCCCTATGGTCTTTCTCTCAAGTAAAGCATATCAAAGAAGTAGCAAATTAGTTATTTCAGAAAAACAAAACAGCAGTATCAGAATAAAAAAGAATGAACATTCTATATTGGAAGTAGAGGTGAATGAAGTTTATGGATTCGGAATTGTAGTTCATTTGAATTACTGGGTTTTAAATGATTATATGTATTCACCAGATTTTTTGAGACAAATTTAGAACTTTGACCAATATTACTGGGTTTGACGGAATCTGTAATTCATATACTAGCTCTGCCCCTATCTGGAAGTTCATTTAACTTTCAGATTTACCATCGGTGACATGCTCTTATAGGCGATTGTAATGTCTTGTCATGTTTAGATCAAAAGTTCTAACTGAAAAGTACTATTCGATGTGTCAAAACTTTCTTTTCTTTATTAAACTCCATTCCTGGTCAAGCACACCTCCATACAAAAAATAAATCAGAATGAGTATTAGTTTTCTACGATCAGTTTGGTAATTTTGTTTATATTGTGGATCTATGGTAGTTTGTCAATTTACCTTTTACTTCTGGGTACCATTGCCTATATACTTGGCCTTTGTATGCTGCCTCCTCTTCCATAGACTGAGTTTCTGATGTAGTTACATTGAGTTTATTAGGTTAGTCGCATATAAATTAATTAATCAATTATGTTTCTGCTGTAGTTTGCTCCTGTTTAAGCTATACATTGTTAATCTACATTGAGTTTATTAGGGTAGTCACATCTAAATTAACCAATCAATTATGTTTCTGTCCCAAACTAGATCATTTGTTCTATTCTATTCTGCTTTATTTGGCTCCAGGACATTTAAATGTGTAGTTGTTGTGTTGTAGTATGCAATAAACTACAGTTGGTTTTAGATGTTTGAAGGAATGAAATGATGTCTCGCTGCTACTTCTATAGTTCTATTAGTCTTTTATGTTTGTTTTTTTCCCTTTCTCATGGTCAAGTACTGAACTTTCTGGTTGCTTAGTAAAGCAGTGTAGTATTTTAGTGGCTCATTCTAAAACAACGAGTAAGAAATAATCGATTTGCTGTAAATAAAATTGAAAATAAAAATAAGACATGCTTGTAATTGTAAAATTAGAGCGAAGCATATATTTTCCCTTAGAACATGTAGTAATACTTTATAGATATATTTGTTTTTAGATATAAATCACACATGAATTTCATACTTTTGCCCTTTTTTCAGTTCTGATATGTTTTTCCTCCTCTTTTGAATGTATAAAAAGGAAAAGATGATTATGTTAAGATTTGCGAATGATGACAACTTAACAGTTTTCAAAAAAAAAAACTATAACAGTTTCTCTAAAATTAAATTTTACAGAACAACGCCATCGAATTATTGAAATAGCCAATTTTACTCTTATTAATTGATTTTGGATATTTTTTAAAAAAATTGCTGTGTTTTAATATTCGAATTTTAGTTAAAGTTTTAATTTTAGAGGATAATATAGTTCTTGACTCATAACTTTCTTTTTGTTTAACTTTACACATGTTATTTTTTTATTGGACTAAATTGTTATACAACAACAACAACATACCCAGTTTTTGGACTAAATTGTTATGAAGGTACAAATAAAGCACAAAGTAGATCATAAAATAAAAACCTTATCATTGATTTTTTTTTTTAATTTTTTCATAAGTTAAATTAATATGTTGCACATATATAATTAAATAAAAAGATTTCGTTGTGGAAGACAATCAGGAATCTATTGATGTCTCATGAAATTTGATTTACTTCAACCTTCTTATGAATGTCTTGTTTAGTGTAGAAATTATATTTAGTAAAGTTTAAAGGATATTTGTCAAATAAATGATAACTAAAACAACATATTGGACACATTTATAGAAGGTGAAATCAAATAAATAGTTTTGAAAAATGAAAAATTACATCTATTTCTATTTTTTCTTCCATGCCATCATATTCATAAGTCACACAAAATAACAGTCTATTTAATCATAATCATATGAATAAATTATTTCATTTCAGTAGAATTGCTCTTCAAAATGATACTTAAAAAAAGATGTGGGGAATGATTATATATTTGTGTTTAGTGATGAATTTACTACTTCACTTCATTGTATGAAAGTGTAGCTTTTTTGTACTTTATGTTAAATGAGAGTAATAATGTCATTACCTCAAAGTTCAAAGCATTTAAGAATGTCAATTCCTTTGTAAAGTTGTGTACTATTCACCCTCTAATAAAATATTCTTATAAATTTGATGTAAAAATCAAATAGATAAATTTTATATTTTTAAATATGTTTTTAGTTCCTCAGATATATATAATTGTTATTGTACTTAATAAGATAAATATCAAAAAAATTGAAGACAACAAAGATTTATTAATGTTCAAAATTAAAAAGAAAAAGAAATATTATCAAATGATCATCCGTATGCTTCATATGGAAGTTCATTACTGCGAAAAGCGTAAAAGTAAATTACCTATTACCTAATTTAATTAAACAAATATAAAATAGTATAAATGACAAGTCCTATAGGGTTCTCTCTCAATCTCACCGCCACTCTCTCTCTCAATCTCACCGCCACTCTCTCTCTCTAGGCTACGATTAGGGTTTTTTGATCCATTCACAATTCTCCTCCAACAATGATCGTTTTGAAGAGCTGCGATGGTGAGATCTTTGAGATCGATGAGGCGGTGGCACTGGAGTCACAGACAATCAAGCACATGATCGAAGACAATTGCGCTAACACCACCATTCCGCTACCTGGCGTCACTGGCAAGATCTTGGCCAAGGTCATCGAGTACTGCAAGCGCCATGCCGAGGTTCCGAAGGCCGAAGATAAGACCTTCGAGGAGGATCTCAAGAATTTTGATGCTGAATTTTCCAAACTTGATGAGAGCACCTGTCTCGATCTCATGATGGTCTGGATCTTTTTAAAATTTTCATGTCTATCTTACTTGATTCCTCTAAGGTTCAGATAATGAGGGTCGGATTGTTCAATTACTTATAAGGCATAATTTTGTTATATTTTAAGGTTATAGTCGGGGAAAAAAAGTATGTGACTCCTATAGTAGAAATGCCATATAACTGAGAACTGATGGAGTGTTTTTTGGCTCGACTGTTTTCCTTCTTTTCTGTTTGTTCCTCATTGGTAGTTGTGTCAGTTGTTAATCTCAACAGACGCTGTTTATTAGTCTGTTCCTAAAGGATTACTTATGGTTGGTAGTTGTGTACACACACCTTACCCCCCCTCTACCTTGTGAAGTTAGAAAGACTGATTCCGCTCAAGTAAAGCATATCAAAGCAGTAGCAAATTGGTCATTTTAGAAAAAGAAAACAGCAATAGCAAATCCAAAAAGAATGAACATTCTATATTTGGAAGTAGAGGCGAAGTTAGAATTTGAAGTTTATGGGTTCGGAATTGTAGTCCATTTGAATTACTGGGTTTAAGTTAATAATTTATGCATATATAGTAGTCTTTTCGAGACAAATATAGATTTTTACTAAAATTATTAGATTTGACCAAATCCATAATTTGGTCTAATAGCTCTGTCCCTGTTTAGGAGTTCTTTTAACTTTCCCATTTACCCTTGTTGACATGCTCTTATAGGCAATTGTAATGTCATGCCATGTTTAGATCACAAGTTCTAACTGAGAAGTACTATTCTATGTGTCAAAACTTTCTTCTTCTTTTTTAAATTATACTCCATACCTGGTCAAGCACACCTCCATATAAAAAATAAACCAGAATGAGTATTAGTTTCTACGATCAGTTTGGTGATTTTTGTTTATATTGTGGAATGTGGATCTATGGTAGTTTTTGAATTCACCTTTTACTTCTAGCTACAATTGCCTATGTACTTGGCCTTTGTATGGTGTCTCCTCTTCCATAGACTGAGTTTCTGCTGTAGTTTGATCCTGTTTAAGCTTCATTGGTGATATAGATTGAGTTTATTAGGATAGTCACATATAAATTAATCTATCAATTATGTTTCTGCTGTCGTTTGTTCCTGTTTAAGCTACATTGGTAATTACGTTGAGTTTATTAGGGTAGTCACGCGTAAATTAATCAATCAATTATGTCTCAGTCCCAAACTAGATCATTTGTTCTATTTCTACTCTGCTTCATTTGATTCCAGGACATTTAAATGTGTAGTCATTGTGTTGTAGTATGCAATAAACTGCAGTTGGTTGTAGGTGTTTGAAGAAATGAAATGATGTCTCACTGCTACTTCTATAGTTCTATTTTAGTCTCTTATGTTTGGTAATATTTTTCCCCTTGGTTGTGGTCGAGTACTGAACTTTCTATTTGCTTAGTACAACAGTATAGTATTCTAGTGGCTCATTTAAAACAACGGGTATGAACTAATAAGATTTGCTGTAAAATAAAATTGAAAATAAAACTAAGAATGCTTGTAATGGTAAAATTAGAGTGAAGCATAAGTCTACCCTTAGAATATGTAGTAATACTTTAGCTTCTTGTCTTTTTAAAGAAACAAATGTTATATGGACATGTTTGCAGCACATTCTGTTTACATGTTTGATACACCTTTCTGTTCCACCTCCTAAGGTCTTGCCTTGGCATTTTGAATCCATGGAGTGGCTGACAGTTGTTGAATGTGTTTTTTAACTATTAAATTTAGGTGCTACTGTTACTGAACTTATTGGTTTCCTTTTGATTTTAGTTATTATTGCTGTTAGCAGTTAATTATATACAATGGAACCCTCCCTTTGAGTATCTAGTTTTGTCAAGTTCCATTGTAGAGATTTTCTCTTACCTTTTTCTGTTGAGATCTTGTATAGAGGTCAAGTATGTATTGCTATTTGCATTAAATCGTCTGCCTTGTCTCTTTACAGGCTGCCAACTATTTGAACATAAAGAGCCTGCTTGATCTGACATGTCAGACAGTGGCAGACATGATCAAAGGGAAGACTCCTGAGGAGATCCGTAAGACATTCAACATTAAGAATGACTTCACTCCTGAGGAAGAGGAAGAAGTCAGGAGGGAGAATGCCTGGGCATTTGAGTGAATTTGAGTCTGTAAAGCGTCTATATCTGCAATATACTTTAGCAGATGCTATGAACAACTTATATTACTAAGTGTGTGACTGTTGTTTCGTAGACCTTCTGGCTTTGTCATTTGAACCTCTTATGCCGTGGTTTCTTGTGTTCTAAGTGAACATTGAAGATAAAATCGTGTTGGCAGTTGATCTCTATTTTCATTTATCTATTATTGGAAATGCATATTGTTTCTTGCGTTTGTCATCAGTGTGGTGCATTTAGCTTCTTAGACTCTTACTTGGTGAGGCCAATTCCTTCGTTTGTGTAATGGTTTGGTGGTGCTGTGTTTCTGTCACAGAAGGATGTTAGACTAGAGTGTATGTTGCCTGTAGTACATGGGCAAGGTATTTTGAGTTGAGAATTTGAGCGTGACCAAGGGATGGAAAAGTCCACTTTGGTGGCAATACGATGTGATGGTCTTGGGCCAAACTAAGATTCGATGGCATATATTTTGATTACCATTTGAAATATAAAATCTAGACGACTAAATAAAAATATAAGATTCAATTCTTTTTGTTGTTGTCTTGGATTCATCAGGATTGGTATATGCTTTTGTATGTGCATTATCATAGATAGGAGTTATATATGTGAAAGTTCGAGCTACATTTCCTATTGATGAGAACTTTTTTCTGGTCTAAAATCTAAGGCTCAAATTTTTTTGCTGTTGTCTTGGATCCACAATCCTTAGGATCGGTATATTCTTTTCTATGTGCGTTATGACAAGAGCCAATATTTATTATAGTTAGGAGTTGTATATGTGAAAGTTCGAGCTACATATCCTATTGACAAGAACTTTTTCTCTGGTCTAAAATCTAAGGCTCAAATCTTTTTGTGGTTGTCTTGGATTCACAATCCTTCGGATTAGTATATTCTTTTCTCTGTGTGTTATGACAGAGCCAATATTTATCATAGATAGGAGTCGTATATGTGAAAGTTTGAGCTACATATCTTGTTCACGGAAACTTTTTCTCTAGTCTTATCTTCTTCATTAACAACCAATATTTATCATAGACGAGTTGTATATGCCGCAACTGGCCTTGCCTTTGCAGCATAAATGCTTTCTGCTGGTTGGTTTTCATTGTCATATAGCACTATTAAAGAGCATCTGATTCAATAAGCTCAACTCCTTCCATTTTACCTCGTGATCACAACTCAAAGGTTGATTTTAGCTTGTTTGTGGATTTGAATGTTATAATTTCTTTATTCTTAGCTGCCTAGTAACTATTTAACAAAAAAAAAGCCCAAGTAATTGATTCAGAATTTGTTAAAAGGACTCAAAATTCGAAACAAACTAGGGTGTCAAATTTTGTCCAAAAAAAAGTACTCGTTTAATTCACTCAGATTTTTGTGGGTTCATGAGCCATAGATTGAACCACGACCCATAAATGGGGTCTCGTGGTTCAGTTCGACAGTTTAATGAGGGACTATTTTGTCTTTTTTCATCATTTTCTAATCAAAACTCTGATGTTTTGGAGTTACTTTGAGTTCCTTATCAGTACTCCACGATCCTTTTTCTCATTAACACTTAGGTTATTTGAGAGCAAGGAGTGGTAAGGGAAAAAAGGGGGTAGGGTTCAAGCGTTCAACCTACGTTCTTCGTGTTTCGACTGTAAGCTATGAATCCTAGGTATGTAAGGCTCTTTAGAGTGTTGAACTGAGTTTGTCCACACACCCAGTATCTAAATTCGTCATAATTGAAATCGAGTTGAGTTTTTTTTTAGTTCTTGAGTTGAGTTTTGAGTACATAAATGTCATATAAAGTTTTCTTACTTTTGATTGTGTATTAATGATATCTATGAGTTGAGTAGAAGATTGAGGTGTATATTTATGCATTCCTTCGTATGAGCACTAATTGAGTTAATGGTCATGTGTTCCCATGCATAAGTTGATGCTGGGATAAATGTTTTTTTGGGATAAAATAAAGAATTATTTTTAGCTGAGGTAATGCATGTTTTAAATGAATTTGATGAAAATTGAACATTGAGATAAATGATGTTTGAGCAAGTTATTTTGATGATGATGTAAATGATTTTTTAAGATATAATGATTGATGAAAGATGACGATGATGATAAAGATGACAACGACGATGTTTTAAGATGAGTTTGATGTTTTTTAAAACTAATGTCAAATGAGACTAGATGAGATGATGATATGAGCACATATTTTGGGAGTAGTATTGAACACTGAATTGGACAAGAATATAATTAATTTAAATCCCCTAAACTACATAGACAAGGTATGATAGAGGTCATGTCTCTCTTGTCCTAAAAGAGGACTGAGGACTTTGATGATTGGATCCATGGATGTGATGTCTTTTATGATAGCAAGGTACTTAATGGATGTGGCAACGATATTGCTTCTGTATCATCACTATCTCATAAGTGATGGTTATCGATTAGAAAAACTTCCTAATGAGTAAATGTATTATTTTCATGATGCTGCATATTCATACTTTTAACGGATGAAAGCATGTTATTTTCAACCTTTCATATCATATTGAATGTTGAGTTGAGTTTTTAGTTGAGTCCTAAGTTGAGTATCTTGATGTATGTTCTTACTTTGTTCACTATTTTACATACTGTACATTTCATGTACTGATGCTATTTGGTTCTACATTTTTTCATGATGCATATACAAGTGTTAGAAATACTCAACAAGCGACCCACTGAAGATTTTAAGCATTTCCAGAGCTTTGGTGAGACCTACTTGCACTCGGAAGAACCATTTAGTTTATTTATTCTCCTGAAGTTAAGTACTTTAATTCTTTTGAGGTAGCCATGGATATATTATTGGAACCATCTTGATAGTGTTCGAGGCTTCATAGATAGAGTCATGTGATGCATTTGGAGTCGGGTTTTCCTTAAAACTATTTTCCTTTTTATGAACCTATGGTTGAACCTCAGGTTGAGTTAAATTTTGAAAGTTATTTTTCTCTATTGATGTTGATATTAAGATCCCACAAGAGTACTTTCTTGCTTTTATTTGAGTCTTTCATCGATGATTGAATGAGTGACGAGATCAAGTCATTCTCTTGGAGACCAGTAATGGTTTCTGAATGATGGTCATGCTTAAGATGCTCTCTCAGGGTGTGACAAGCTTATTATCAAAGCGCAAAGTTCAAGAGTCCTAGGGAATTTGTGAAGCCGTGTCTAGTAGAGTCTTGCTTATAGGTGTATCATGAACCACACTTATAATTAGGAGTCTGTGGGACATTAGGAATTGTTTCACTTCTTTCATACTCTGAGTTTGTGCGATAAAGTTTAATTTTATGAATGTTTCTCCTAATTCGTGCATTTACGTGTTTCATATATTGCCTCCTAAACTATCGTCAATCAAACAAACGTTGAAAAACTGAGGCAACCACAATTTGAGATGTCTCTTTTATCAGAGGTGAGGACCAGAGGTCGACCAGCCTGAACTGCTGAGGTACCACCGGTTACCATCCCTGCTACTATTGGAGTGTAGACTAGGACAAGGGCCCATGAAGCTGAGACTGGGAATGAGAGTGGGAATAGGACCCAAGAAGTCCCTTAGGCATCTTCTACACAGCCTTCCAGAGCTACTCATGCCCATTACCTTCTGACTGATTTCAGAAGAGCTATTACAATGTTGACTCAGTTTGTGGCTGCTCAGAGTGGTAACTAGAGTTCATCAGCCCTTAGCTCTAATTGCAAGAGCAGTCTGCTTCCCCTAGGATATGAGATTTTCTGAGGATAAACCCATCAGTTTCATGGGTTCAAAGGTTGATGAAGATCCTCAAATTTCATTGATGAAATGTGGAAAATTTTGAAGGCGATGCATGCTCCTGAGGTTGAGGGTGTAGAGTTGGTCTCCTATCAACTCAAGGATGTTGCGAACATGTGGTATGACCAGTGGGAGGAGAGTCTTGGAGAGGATGTTGAACCAGCGATTCGGGACGAGTTTGAGAATGCCTTTATTGGCCATTTCTTTCCGAAAGAGCTGAGGGAAGCAAACGTTGAGGAGTTTGTGAACGTCAAGCAAGAGGGGATGATAGTGAAGGAGTATAGCTTGAAGTTTATCTACTTGTCCAAATATGCTCCAGAGCTGATTGGCCTGGGAAGTCGGATCGGACATTTGGCCCTCATCAGTGATCTTAAGGTGTCTGTCAATAAATAAACCATTCGGCGCGGCCCGATAGTCTAGGTCGAAGAGAAATTATTGATGGTGGTCTCAGAAATTTCCACTCTTTCACCACATAAAATAATATGCTCCCGTGGGGCCAATTGAAAGGCTAGCTGCTTCTTCAACTTTTTGGAATGGCCACCATGTATTGAATCCAACAAACTGGCAGCATAGTTGGAATAAAATTCTTCGATGAGTGCAGGACCATAATATCCGGGTGGTTGTGCCATCTAGCCAAATTGATATGAGTCAAACATGGATTTGATATCAGGGACCCCATCGAGTTGATCTGTGATGACACAAACCTCAGGGATGACGACCCGCTGTTGGAACCCCCCAGAGCCCTTGATCAGCCCCTGAGTGAAAATCTCCTTGGCATCTGGGACTGTCCAATGACCTCGCAAAAACACTATAAGCCACCTTGCGGTTTCAAGATCTGACATCCAAGAGACCGACATAATGTATGGCCTCATCATCACTATCCCAGAGGTCAATCTCATCAGCCTAATCATCATTGTGGTGTTGATCATCGTCCAGGGTTTGTGCCTATTCCTCCTGTTATGGGGCAGCCTCTTCCTCCTCAACTCCTTCATAAGGAACCCCCTCCTCAGACTAGGGGCTACGATCCAGCTCGCTGTACGCGCCCTCGTAGTGCGAGGGGAGAAGTCTCTAGTGAATTGAACCTTGAAACCTCTCGAGGAGTCATCGCCTGAGTCACTCCCATTTGGATGGCTAGAAGATACAGTTGGGGAATCGTGGAGACGTGACCCAAGCTCCTCCTTAGGTTGGGTTGACTTTCGACGTGGACCCATAGTAATTGCAAGTGTCACAAATGATCAGTTAGAAATTTTGGAACACACAGGTTGACACACGAACAGGTACTCAGACTTCCCCTGTGCCATAAAAGTGACAATAACCCTTACGAGTGGAGTCACCCGGTCTATCATAGGGAGACTTCTCTTACGTCGAGTGGGAAAACATAATTACAAACAACTATAAAAAAAAGATCTAAGTATGCAAAGGTGCTCCCTTGGATGGAACCCCCACACGGGCTGTGAACAGTTACATGGATCATGTAATGGCCCATCTCAAGGGACTTAAAGATTTGAGAGGGGAGGACGCCCATACAGAAGACCCACATGACCCGTGACAAAGGGCACGGTACGTGCGAGCAGCTGTAATAGTGAACTCTGGCGAGTGCGTGCGAAGAGATCAATGCGGGCACCAACATGGACCATACAATAGCGATGGACCGTGTCGAGATCCGTGACGAGCCTGTTCGATGACCAGCCTTCTTCCTTAAGCAAATTGAGCATATTTTTACACTTCACAAGCACCCAATACTAACCCACACATACAAAAGGGTGAAAAAAAATTACTAAGAAAAAAAGCCTAAAGAATGCTAGAATCACTAGACTCCATGGACAACACTACAAGCACTCAACAATGGTGGTTTCACCACCCAATGCAACACTAATGCAAAAAAGCAAGAAATTTGACACTCTAGACAAAGAAAAACTTAATTTCAAGTAAGATCTAACACATACAAACTAGAAACCACACTAAAAAATAAAGAATATGGTAGCTTACTTAAAAAAGAACTCAAGGAGGGTGATGACTTGATTGAAATATGGGGACCCAAACTAAGATGTATGAAACGGATCTTGAGATTGACTCACTAATCGTGACAAAGAAGATAGAATTTTTATGGGTTTTAGAAAGAGGGGGTGAGAAAGAAGCGCGTGAGGAATAAGAGAGAGTGAAAAATTGAGAATGAGGCGTGTTGGGACAAAGTAAGTGTTTTAATACCCTTGGTCAACCGTGTTGACCATCTCTCTCTCCTCCACGGGCGGCCTCACGGCCCGTGTCATATGGCACGGTCCATTTGGACAGTCTGTTTGCCAAGACTTAGAGAAATTGGAAAACGTACTTGGCACGCATTGACTGATGCTACCTACACAGATAGTTACACGGTTAGTAACACATTTCACGATCCATTTGGACCGTCTGTCCACCCTCGCCTTAGAATTTTTACATTTAAACTTACTTAGGCCACCGTGTCACACGGTCAACGCCACGAGCCATCCCGTGCTACACGGTCCGTGTAGGCGCACGTGATTCTCTCTAAAAAGTTTTGGCCACTTTGGCCTCATGTCACGCCTCCCACAATGCGTAAGCTCACAAACTCCACAAATAACACCTATACCTATCTGGAAACACAATTTAAAAACAAAAAACTTCATGATATATAATAAATACTATTTTTTTTAATTTGTAAATAGCTATTACAATGCAAGGATTTCCTCCCAAGAAGAGCTTGGTTTAATGTCGCGGCATGATGCAAGTATGTTGACTACTCAGACTTCATCAAGTTGTACTACCTCTATAACTGAGGCTTCATCTACAATACCCAAGTATTACTTCATTCGTTGCCCATTAACTTTGAATAGATGCCCAGTTTCAGCTTTTAGCTCAATTGTACTCTATGGAAATATTTGGGCAATTTTATACGGGCCAGACCATCCAGACTTGAACTTACCTAGAGTAAAGACTCATATTTTTCTCTCACTGGTATTACCTTGAGGTCCTGAAATTTTCCCCAAGAAAACTGCCAGGCATCACTTCACGAAGGAGCCTACACGGTCCGTGTGGAGCCACACGGTCCGTATAACCTCCCGTGGAGTGATACTTGATCAGTTCCCCCTAGGGGCAAACTTGGGACGTGGGAAAATTTCCAAGTAAAGGTACACGAACCTTCACATGATCCGTGTGATGCCACACAGTCCGTGTGGCCTTCCGTTTGGCTTCTGTGTGGAGAGTTATCTTTACACGGACTAGGTCACGGTCCGTGTGACACCAGATGGTCCGTGAACTTGTCTGTGTGCTGCTACTTAGTTCGGTGAAATTTTACTTCTGCAAGTTTTGAGTCCTGGGCCACGACACTATTCACGATCTGTTGATGCTACACAGATCGTGTAACGAACTGTGTGACCCAGATGGACCAAATTCAGGTCCGTTTCATTAATGGCATTTTTGAAATTTAGGTTGTTTTAAACATGAATTTTGACTTTCCACCTCTCCTAAGTCCTTAAATCAATTGAACTTCTCCAAGTTTAAGCTATTTCTCCATTTCCTCTCCCCCTCTCTAAAATTACTCCTACAAGATTTCTCCAACTTCTCTCTAAAGCCTCAAGTCAAGACCTTTAATTTGGAGTCCATTTTCTCCTCAAGTTCATCCTCAAGATATAGGTATGTGGGATTGATTCTTGGTCATTTTCTACCAAGAAGACCCAAAATTCTTTCAATTGAGTTTATGAAGTTTTAGTCATCTTAAATGTGAAATTTTACAATTTGATCTTGTTAACTTCAATCAATGCATGGGCTGTACATTATTCTGGATTTTTAAGTTATGTTAAGCTCTATTATGATGAATCACCTTGAGTTATGCAATTATGAACATGCATGTCCCCTTAAAGATGGTATTATGCATAGGTGATCTATACTACGATTTTCATATGAATTTTATTGTGGATTTTCTAGATTCTATATTATGTTGCTGATTTTAGATTTACTCTACATTACCCATGCCATTCCTACATCATGTATTGCATTGCATTCATGAGCATCAGTTTACATGGAAATTATGAAGTGGGTTAAGCCCAATTATGTTTTGAAATGATTACGATATGATTTTGATAAGGCATTGGTTATGACAAGAAGGTGATCACCGGTATGTCTATAATTATGGCTCTTTGAGCATCTTGGGTGCTTGCACCATCTTATACATGTAGATGAGCTATTCCTTGCATGAGAATTTTAATTATGATCTTGTGATTTGGCATTGAGTCTAAATGTGCATTTAACATTTTGAAATAGGTACTTGACTCTCTTGGAAGCACGTATACATATATATAAGTATTCTTGTGGGATGTGGTTGACTTCGCTTCGATGGATTGGGGGCGCTCCCCCTTTTCTTGAACTATGTGTCGACATAGGGACGGATGATATTCGTCTATCTTGCTTATGCTATGATATGTTTTGTTATGCTTCTTAAAAATCCTTCCGAAAAGCATGGTCGTAAGGAAGGTGACCATCCACCGAAAAGCGTGGTCATAAGGTGTGATTTAGATTACCTTTGGCAAGTAATCTTCTCCCTACCGGTGGGAGGTCCAAATCGGTCTAATTCATGTAATAGCTCGCATGGATTTGGTTTATCGGTTATAGTCCATCCCCGTTATATAGGAGTATTATCACATTGCACGCATCATGAATTCCATGGCATCTTATATACTAAATTCCATTGCTTATATGATCTCCGTATATTATGTTCCCTTGTCATCTAATATTGGTATGCAGGTTCGATAAGTTATATGTATTGCATGCCAGCATAGTTAGTACATTCGAACGTACTAACACATACTCTATGCCTACATGATTTTACCATGTAGGGACCGAGTAGTTTAGGTACTAGCCACTGGACGAATAGTCTGTTCTTTAAGATTTTTTTGGTGAGCCCCGTCTTCCGAGGGCGAGCTAGTTATTTCTTATGTTTATTATGTATTATTTTTAGGGTGAGCCCAGAACTTGTCTTGGCCTCCATCCTTGACTAGAGGTAGTGTTGGGCACTCTGTAAATCTTTCTTAGATAAGGCTATTCCGACTATCGTATTGCTTATCTATAAATGAATGGATTCCTGAGACTTGATTTCTGCTATTTAGTTATAGGTGTTTAGATGCTATTTGAACCGATGATGTGGATACTGATAATCGCCGCTTGTTTCGGGACTCTCAGGTCCCCATTCGTCGTGTCACATCCAGGCCCAAACCTCGGGTCGTGAAATATCCCCGTCTTCCGAGGGCGAGCTAGTTATCTTATGTTTATTATATATGTTATTTTGTTGAGGGTAAGCCTGAAACTTGTCCTGACCCCCGTTTCTTGACTAGAGGCAGTGTTGGGCACTCTGTAAACCTTTCTTTAGACAAGGCTATTCCGACTATCGTATTGCTTATTTATAAATGAATGGATTCCTGAGATTTGATTTCTGCTATTTAGTTATATGTGTTTAGATGCTATTAGTACCGATGATATGGATATTGATAATTGAGGCTTGTTTGGGGACTTTCGGGTCCCCATTCCCCGTGTCACATCTAGACCCTAACCCCGGGTCGTGACAAAAGATGGTATCAGAGCACTAAGTTTATAATAGTCCTCAGAGCCCAATATGCCACGTTAAGTGGAGTCCTATTCATGGGTTTGAAGTGCACCATACCTATGAGTGAGAGGCTACGTAGACGTATTAGGAAATTCCTCACTTCTTCATGTCGTGTGTTGTGTTGTGACTGGTTTATGAAATTCCCTTACTTACCGGTGTCGTTGATTCATTTCAACAAATGCCTCGAGGAAGACCCCCTCTACCTAGGCCGGCTCCGACCGATGAAGATCAGGCTCCTCACGAGCCTATGGAGAAGCCTATCTCTAACGGTGAATTCCGCACCGCTTTCGTCATGCTTGCACAGGTGGTAATTGCTCAGGCGAGGCAAGATAACTTGCCACGGACCCTACACCTGCATCTAGGGTGAGGGATTTCACCCGGATGAATCCTCCGGAGTTCTACGGGTCAAGGGCTTGTGAGGATGCTCAGGAATTCATTGATGAGCTCTCAAAGATACTGAATATTATGGGTGTCTCTTCTGAGGAAAAAGCTGGACTGGCTGCTTACCAGCTGAAGGATGTATCTCAAGTGTGGTACACTCAGTGGGATTTGGAGAGGGTCTGTGGTGGTGATGTTAAATGGGGGGAGTTTAAATTTGTCTTCCTTGATCGCTTCTTCCCACTTGAGCTGAGAGAGGCCAGAATGACTGAGTTTATCAATTTCAAGCAGGGGAGTATGAGTGTGAGGGATTATGCCCTCAAGTTCACCAAGTTTTCCGAATTTGCTTCGTCCTTGGTGGCTGATCCCCGTGCAAGGATGTACAAATTTGTTTCGGGTATTTCTGACTTGCTTGGGAAAGAATGTCGTACTGCTATGCTGATTCGGGACATGGATATAGCTAGACTCATGGTGTATGCTGAGTAGATCGAAGGGGAGAAACTCAAAGAGAAAAGGACACACGATCCTAAGAAAGCCCGCTTTGACGGTAGGTTCTCCGACATTAGAAATGTTGGTTTTGGTCGCTTTCAGCAGGGCCAAGGTTTGGGAGCTTGGGTGGCTAATGCTCGGGCACCCCCTCCCAGGGTATCGGTGGGTTGCGAACCAGGATATCCTATGTGTAACAAATGTGGGAGACCCCACATAGGTGTCTGGCAGAGGGATTTGGGACTTTGCTTTGAATGCGGAAGTAAGGATCATAAGGTTGTTGATTGCCCTAGGAATATGCGCGGAGGCCAAGGTCAGGTAGCCCAAGGCGGACAGGGTCAACAAAGGGGTCCCCAAGGTGTTGCCCAAAGGAACAACAGGTTCCATCCACTCCATGCCCGCCAGGATGTCGAGGAAGCTCCAGATGTCTTGACTGGTATGTTGAAAGTCTTTGATTTTGATGCTTATGTTTTGCTTGACCCGGGTGCAAATTTGTCTTTTGTGACTCTGCTTTTGACTGTTAAGTTCGGTTTGAGCCCCCAGATTTTATGGGAGCCTTTCTTGGTCTACACCCCGGGTAAATCTGTTGTTGGTCATAGAGTCTATCAAGGATGCCCTGTTGCTGTATTGCATAAAAAATTCCCATGTGATCTTGTGGAACTTGAGATGTTTGATTTTGATGTGATTCTTGGAATGGATTGGTTGCATGCATCATATGCTTTCATAGATTGTAGAACCTGGAAGGTCCAGTTCCAACCTCCCAGTGAGCCAGTTCTTGAATGGAAGGGTGGTGACTCCTCTATTAAAGGTCGGTTTATTTCCTACCTCAAGGCGCGGGAAATGATTTCTAAGGGGTGCATCTATCATATTGTGAGGGTCAAGGATATGGATTCCGGAGCGCCTACTCTCGAGTCAGTCCCTGTGGTGAATGAATTT
This sequence comes from Solanum rostratum, assembly GCA_029948455.1. NCBI lineage: Eukaryota > Viridiplantae > Streptophyta > Magnoliopsida > Solanales > Solanaceae > Solanum > Solanum rostratum. Next base: position 53,336,229 of record CM057055.1, read on the forward strand.
TTGGATGTGTTTCCCGAAGACTTACCAGGCATTCCTCCAGATAGAGAGATAGAATTCGGCATAGATCTTCTTCTAGACACTCAGCCTATTTCTATTTCTCTATATCGTATGGCACCGACGGAATTGAAAGAGTAAAAGGAACAGTTAAAGGACCTATTGGAGAAGGGTTTCATTCGGCCTAGTACATTACCGTGGGGTGCTCCGTGTTGTTTGTAAGGAAGAAAGACAGGTCCCTCCGTATGTGTATTGACTACAAGCAGCTGAATAAAGTGACTGTTAAGAACAAGTACCCGTTGCCCAGGATTGATGACTTATTTGATCAGCTTCAAGGTGTGACTCACTTTTCAAAAATTGATCTCCGTTCCAGTATCATCAGTTAAAAGTTAGGGAATGTGATATCCCCAAAACAGTTTTTCGAATGAAGTTTGGGCATTTCGAATTTGTGGTGATGTCGTTTGTCCTAACTAATGGTCCGACCATATTTATGAACTTGATGAACCAAGTGTTTAAACCATTCCTAGACAGCTTTGTGGTGGTCTTCATTGACGATATTCTCATTTACTCCCGAAGTGAACAGGAGCACAGGAATCATTTGAGGATGGTCCTTCAAACTCTAACGGAAAAGAAATTGTATGCCAAGTTTAGCAAGTGTGAATTCTGGTGGTGGCCTTCCTCGATCATGTGGTGTCCGGAGATGGTATCAAGGTGGATCCGAGGAAAATCGAGGCCGTGAGGAATTGGCCTAGACCGTCGACTCCTTCGGATATCCATAGTTTCCTTGGGTTGGCCGGGTACTACAGAAGGTTCGTGGAAGGTTTCTCGTCTATTGCATCTCCATTGACCAAGTTGACCCAGAAGCAGGCTAAATTTATGTGGTCGGATGAAATGTGAAAAGAAGTTTTCAAACTTTAAAGGATCTGCTTACGTCGACTCCCGTCTTGACCTTGCCAAATGGTTCAGAGGGGTTCGTAGTGTATTGTGATGCCTCGCGGATCGGACTGGGTTGTGTGCTTATGCAAAATGGTAAGGTGATAGCGTATGCATTAAGATAGTTGAAGGTGCATGGACATAACTATCCCCACGGATGACCTTGAATTGGCAGCGGTGGTCTTTTCTTTGAAGATTTGGAGACATTATTTGTATGGGGTTCATGCTGATGTGTTCACCGATCACAAGAGTTTGCAATATGTTTTCACCCAGAGGGATCTCAACCTATGGCAAAGAAGGTGGTTGGACCTTCTGAAGGATTATGATATGAGTGTTCTATATCATCCGGGCAAGGCCAATGTTGTGGCCGACGCTCTCAGCAGGTTGTCTATGGGAAGTGTGACTCATGTTGGGAATGGAAAGAAGGAATTGGCAAGGGATGTTCACCGGTTGGCTAGGTTGGGTGTTAGGTTGGCTGATTCCAGCGAGGGTGGTGTTCAGGTTCAGAATAGGGCAGAATCTTCTGTGGTGAACGAGGTAAGAGCTAAGCAAGATCTAGACCCATCGTTACTTAAGTTGAAGAAGTTGGTTGCTGCAAAGGAGATTGAGGTATTCTCCCAAGGGGGAGATGGTGTACTCCGGTACCAAGATTGGCTTTGCGTTCCTGATGTGGATGACCTTAGAAGAGTGATTATTAGTGAGGCTCACAACTCTCGTTACTCTATTCACCCAGGGTCTACCAAGATGTACCAGGATCTGAAGGAGGTGTATTGGTGGCATGGTATGAAGAGGGATATTGCTAAGTTCGTGTCTAAATGCCCGAGTTGTCAGCAAGTGAAGGTGGAACACGAAAGGCCTGGCGGTCTAGCGCAGGACATAGAGATTCCCACATGGAAATGGGAGGATGTGAACATGGATTTTATGGTTGGATTGCCTCGGACCCGAAAGCAATTCGACTTCATCTGGGTTATTGTGGATCAGATAACGAAGTTGGCTCATTTCTACCGGTTAAGCCTACCTTCAGTGCTGAGGACTATGCAAGGTTGTATATCCAGGAGTTGGTGAGGTTGCATGGTGTACCTAGGTCCATTATATCGGATCGTGGTGCTCAATTCACTCCCCACTTTTGGAGGTTTTTCTGAAGGGCTTTGGGACTAAGATTAAGTTGAGCACCGGTTTTCACCCTCAAATCGATGTCTAAGTGGAGAGGACTATTCAAACCTTTGAGGATATGTTGAGGGGGTGTGTGTTGGAGTTTAAGGGGAATTGGGATGACCATCTTCCACTCATTGAGTCTCCTTACAATAATAGCTTCTATGCCAGCATTGGTATGGCGCCGTTTGAAGCATTGTATGGGAGACGGTGTAGGTCACTGGTGGGGTGGTTTGAGTTGAGAGAGATGGCTTTAGTTGGCCCGGATTTGGTATTGGATGCTATGGAGAAGGTAAAGGTGATTAGGGAGAGATTGAAAGCGGCCCAAAGTCATCAAAAGTCCTATTCGGATATTAAGAGGAGGGACCTTGAATTTCATCTCGGTTATTGGGTGTATGTGAAGGTTTCTCCCATGAAGGGTGTGATGCGTTTTGGTAAGAAGGGCAAGCTAAGCCGCCGGTATGTTGGTCCTTATGAGATTGTTGAGTGGATTGGAGGTGTGGCTTACAAGTTGGAGTTACCCACGGATTTGAGTTTCATTCATCCGGTCTTCCATGTGTCTATGTTAAGGAAGCTAATTGGTGATCCTAGCACCATTGTGCCTTTGGAAAGAATTGAGGTTGAAGAAAATTTGTTTTATGAGTAAGTGTCGTGGAAATTTAGGATAGGAAAGTAAAGCGGCTTCGTAACAAGGATGTGGCTTCGGTGAAGGTACTTTGGAGAAACCAACAAATGGAGAGTGCCACTTGGGAGGCGGAGTTGGACATGGTGAAACGATACCCTCATCTTTTCTAATCTACTCAAGCCTAAGGTACTAGGGATCTTCCTTGTCTAATGGTGTCATTTCTTCCCTTTTTGAGTCTCATGACATGACATGCATACATGTGCACGAAAATGATTTTTCAAGATGTTTTGAGTGATTTAAATATGTTTTGATATCAGTTTTAAAGGCTTTACGATTTTCAAATGATGAACTATACATTGTACCTCGTGTTCGGATGTTTCATGTTCTAAGTCAAGCCCTTCAAGCCTTGTTCTTGCACATTCGGGGACGAATGTTTCCAAGGGGGAGATGATGTAAAGACCCAGATTTTTCTCTCACCGGCATTACCTTGAGATCCTGAAATTTTCCTTGGGAAAACTTCCAGGCATCACTTCACGGAGGAGCCTACACGGCCCGTGTGGAGCCACACGGTCCGTATGGCCTCTCGTAGAGTGACACTTGATCAGTTCCCCATAGGGGCAAACTTGGGACGTGGGAAAATTTCCAAGGGAAGGTACACGAACCTTCACACGGTCCGTGTGGCCTTCTGTCTGTCTTCTATATGGAGAGTTACCTTTACACGGACTAGGTCACAGTCCGTGTGACACTAGATGGTCCGTGAACTTGTCCATGTGGTGTTACTTAGTTCGGTGAAGTTTTACTTCTGCGAGTTCTAAGTCCTGGGCCACAACACTATTCACGGTCCGTGTGATACTACACAGACCGTGTAATGAACTGTGTAACCCAGATGAACAAAATTCGGGTCCGTTTCATTAATGGCATTTTTGAAATTTAGGTTGTTTTAAACATGAATTTCAACTTTTCCACCCCTCCTAAGTCCTTAAATCAACTGAACTTCTCCAAGTTTCAGCCATTTCTCCATTTCCTCTCCTCTCTAAAATTACTCCTACAAGATTTCTCCAACTTCTCTCTAAAGCCTCAAGTCAAGACCTTCAATTTGGAGTCGATTTTCTTCTCAAGATATAGATATATGGGATTGATTCTTGGTCCCTTTCCACCAAGAAGACCCAAAATTCTTTCAATTGAGTTCATGAAGTTTTAGTCACCTAAAATGTGAAATTTTACAATTTGATCTTGTTAACTTCAATCAATGCATGGGCTGTATATTATTTCGGATTTTTAAGTTATGTTAAGCTCTATTATGATGAATCACCTTGAGTTATGCAATTATGAACATGCATGTCCCCTTAAAGATGGTATTATGCATGGGTGATCTATACTACGATTTTTATATGAATTTTATTGTGGATATTCTAGATTCCATATTATATTGTTGATTATAGATTTACTCTACATTACCCATGACATTCCTACATCATATATTGCATTGCATTCATGAGCATCGGTTTACATGGAAATTATGAAGTGGGTTAAGCCCAATTATGTTTTGAAATGATTATGATATGATTTTGATAAGGCATTGGTTATGACAAGAAGGTGATCACCGGTATGTCTATGATTATGGCTTTTTGAGCATCTTGGTTGCTTGCACCATCTTGTACATGTAGATGAGCTATTTCTTGCATGAGAATTTTGATTATGATCTTGTGATTTGGCATTGAGCCTAAATGTGCATTTAACGTTTTGAAATGGGTACTTGACTCTCTTGAAAACACATATACATATATATAAGTATTCTTGTGGGATGTGGTTGATTTAGCACCGATGGATTGAGGGCCCTCCCCCTTTTCTTGAACTACGTGCCAACATAGGGACGGATGATATTCGTCTATCTTGCTTATGCTATGATATGTTTTGATATGCTTCTTGAAAATCCTTCCGAAAAGCGTGGTCGTAAGGAAGGTGACCATCCACCAAAAAGCGTGGTCGTAAGGTGTGACGTAGATTACCTTTGGCAAGTAATCTTTTCCCTACTGGTGGGAGGTCCAAATCGGTCTAATTCATGTAATAGCTCGCATGGATTTGGTTTATCGGTTATAGTCCATCCCCATTATATAGGAGTATTATTGCATTACATGCATCATGAATTCCATGACATCTTGTATACTAAATTTCATTGCTTATATGATCTCCGTATATTATGTTCCCTTGTCATCTAACTCTGGTATGCAGATTCAGTAAGTCATATGCATTGCACGCCCGCATACTTAGTACATTTAAACGTACTAACACATACTTTATGCCTACATGATTTTACCATGTAGGGACCGAGCAGTTTGGGTACCAGCCACTGGACGAATAGTCTATTCTTGAAGATTTTTGCGGTGAGGCCTGTCTTCCGAGGGCTAGCTAGTTATTTATTATGTATGTTCTTTTGTTGAGGGTGAGCCTGGAACTTGTCTTGGCCCCCGTTCCTTGACTAGAGGCAGTGTTGGGAACTCTGTAAATCTTTCTTAGACAAGGGTATTCCGACTATCGTATTGCTTATCTATAAATAAATAGATTCCTGAGATTTGATTTCTTCTATTTAGTTATATGTGTTTGGATGTTATTTGAATTGATGATGTAGATACTGATAATTGAGGCTTGTTTGGGGACTCTCGGGTCTCATTCGCCGTGTCACATCTAGGCCCTAACCCCGGGTTGTGACACCTAGAAACAACCTCAACCTGGAGTTGTATAGTAGAACCTTGTCACCAATACTGAAACTTCTTGGTGAAATCTTCTTGTCGTGTTGGAACTTCATCATGTCTTTGTAAAGCACTGCACTCTCAAAAGCCTGGACACGAAACTCATCTAACTCATTGAGTTGGTCAAGTCTCAAGTCAGTAGCCTCCTCCCAATTCATGTTCAATTTCTTTAGAGCCCAGAGTGCGTTGATTTCTAACTCCATAGATAGATGACAGGCTTTACCTAACACCAATGGTTTTGGGGACATACCAATGGGGGTCTTGTAAGCCGTCCTATAAGCCCACAGTGTATCTCCTTGATCTCTCTATTTGAAAATTCAACCTGCCCATTTGTCTGCGGATGATAAGGTATGGCTATCTTATGTTGTCGTACCCCATACTTAGCTAGCATAACATGGACGATCTTGTTACATAAGCGAGAACCCCCATCACCAATGATAGTTCTGGGTGACCCAAATCTAGAGAAAATGTTCTGCCTTAGAAACTGGATAACACTCTTGCTTTCATTGTTTGGCAATGCAACCACCTCCACCTACTTGGAGACGTAGTCCACTTGTACTTCATTCCATAGTAGCTCACAAATAGGCCCATGAAGTCAATTCCCCATACGTCAAACACTTCCACTTCAAGAATAGGAGTCATGAGCAACTCTTGACACCTAGAGATGTTGCCCTACCGCTGGCACTAATCACAACCCTGCACCAAGTTATGGGTGTCTTTATAGATGGTGGGCTAGTAGTACCCACATTGCAAGATCTTCTTTGCTGTCTTGGCACCACCATGATGGCCCCCACTATGGAGGAGTGATAGGCCTTTATGATACTCATCATCTCCGCTTCTGATATGCATCACCTAATGACCCACATCAGCACATGTTTTGGAAAAGTACGATTGATCCCAGAAGTACCTGTGCACATCCTAAAGAAACTTTGTTCTCTGGTGAAAGTTAAAACCCTCAGGCATAATGTCACTCACCAGAAAGTTAGCAAAATTAGCAAACCAAGGAATTAAGCCAGCAGAAGCTGTTAATACCTGCTCATCGAGAAAGGAATCATCGATGTTCAACCAATCCTCCGCTCTTGACTCATCCTCTAACCTGGACAAATGGTTTGCCACCTGGTTCTCAGTCTCTTTCCAGCCTTGGACCTCAAACTCAAACTCTTGCAGCAAAAGAACCCATTTAATTAGCCTCGGCTTAGCATCTTTCATCACCATGAGATATCTCAATGCTGCATGGTCGGTGTGCAAGATCAATTTTGTGCCCAATAGGTAGGCCCTGAACTTAACAAACGTGTACACCACAACCAGTAACTCCTGCTCAATCACTATGTAATTCCTTTGAGCATCATTGAGGGTCTTGCTGGCGTAGTAGATAGGATGAAAAATCTTGTTGCGCTTTTTCCCCAGCACAATACCCACAGTAATTCCACTCATATCACATATAACCTAGCGGCCCAGTCAGGTGCAATTACCACAGGTGCAGAGATCAACTTTTGCTTCAGGGTCTCAAAGGCATGCCGACAGCTGTCATCAAACTAAAACTTAACATGCCTTTGTAGTGCACTTAAGTGGCACTTCTCCTATTTAAGACCAAGTTCGCCTCCTCGCAATGTTATAGTGCCCTGCTTAGATTCAAGAGACAATCATCAAAGGAATCACCCACCATAGAGAAGTCATCCATAAATACCTCAAGGGTGTCTTTGACCATGTCAGAGAAGATCGACATCATACACCGCTAGAAGGTGGCTAAGGCATAGCATAACCCGAAAGGCATCCTCCTGAAAGAAAAGGTCCCATATGGCCAAGTGAAAGTAGTTTTCTCCTTATCCTCCAGGGCAATGGATATTTGATTGTAGCCCGAATACCTGTCCAGGAAGCAGTACCACCCTCTACCTATCAGCCGGTCTAACATCTGGTCCATGAAGGGCATGGGGAAATGATCCTTCAAAGTCCATCTATTCAGTTTCGGTAATCCATGCATACTCGCCACCCAGTGACATGTCACAAGGGGACTAGCTCATTCTTATCGTTGTCCACCACCATCATGCCCCCTTTCTTAGGAACACATTATACTGGACTAATCCACCTGCTATCGGAGATGAGGTATATCAAACCAGTATCTAACCACTTAATTATCTCCTTTTTCACCACCTCTTGCATAGGTGGATTCAGCTTGCGCTGGTGTTTGATATTGGGCATACAGTTATCCTCCAACTCGATTTTGTGCATGCATATCCTTTTAGAAATCCCTAAAATATCTGCAACGATCCAACCAATGGCCCTTTTAAACTTTTGGAGGACCCCAGACAATGCTTTCACCTAGTCCTCCTGAAGATCTGCAGCCACAATCATGGGAAGGGTTTTATTAGTGCCCCAAAATCCATACCTTAAGTGTTCATGCAACTCATTGAGCTCCATAGCAGGAGGCTCCTCAATAGAAGGTTTAGTTGGTGGAGTCGGTCTATTCTTTAAGTCCAAGTCCAACTTTTTAGCGACAAAGGGTTTGGTTCCCCTACCCCACAAAGCATGTACATAGTCCTTGTACCCATTCATACTATCCATTAGGAAGTTCATTAATATCACAACCAGTGCGTCCACACTTATCTTTTCTTCAATTGGAATCTCAGAAAGACAATCATCCTCCACATCCATGATAGACATTACTGCTACCTCTTTGGGTATCTTCATCGCAGCACACACACTGAATTTTAACTCCTCAGTATTCAATCTAAAAGTAAGCTCCCCACGCTCCACATCTGCTAATGCCCTGCCAGTCGCTAGAAATAATCTCTCGAGGATGATAGGGACCTCAAAGTCCACTTGAAAATCTAGAATGACGAAGTCCGCATGAAAGATGAACCTGCCTACACAAACCAGCACATCACACAAAATCCCCATGGGCCGCTTTACTAACCTGTTCGCCATGAGTAGTCGCATTGTAGTAGGTTTGGAGGCTCCTAAGCCTAACTGTTGGTAAACAGCCAGTGACATATAGTTAATGTTGGCATCCAAGTCACAAAGAGCCCCTGCAAAGTCATAATCCCAAATAGTGTATGGGATAGTGAAAGCTCCTGCATCTTCTTTTTTCTCAACTAGCGACCTTGTAGCAATGGCACTACAGTGATAAAGATTATTTGATGGCTTGATCGTGGTTGTCATCTTCTTAATGACTAAGTCCTTCATGAACTTACTGTAGCCCAGAATCTGCTCAAGCACTTCCACTAGAGGGATATTTACTGACAGCTCTTTCAACATAGACAAGAATTTCTGGAACTTTCTATCTTCTACCTTCTGCCCTCAACCTCTGCGGGAATGGTGGTGGTGGCTTGGGAATGACAGGCAGAGACTGAGTAATGGGTTTTCTGACTTTTCAGCATCTTTAGTAACCTCAGCCTTTGTTGGTGCCACATCTATATTGTTACCCCCGTCATCATCATGCACCTCCACGGGATCAGCTACCTTGCCATCAAATTTATCAATACCTGCATCAGTAGCTACAACAGGGTCAGAAAATACCTTATCACTTTTCGTGGTTACATCCATGCAGTGACCATCATTTTTTGGGTTCTAAACAGTTTCACTAGGAAGTGACCCAGCTTTTCCTCTTATTCAATGAGGCTGACAGTTGCCCCATCTGTTGCTCCAATTTCTTGATCGAGGTGGAATACGAGTCAACCAGATATCAAATATTAGACATTTCTCCAATCATATCTCGCACCCCTACCTCAGTGTACTCCACCTTGTCAAGAACCTTTGCCATCATCTCCTCTAGTTTCGACTTTCCACCACCATCGTTTTGGCATTCACAGTTCATAGGTAGTGCATATGCTCCTATTTAATTATTCCTATAGCCATCTCTGTTTTGCTAGTTCCCTTGGTAGTTATCACGACCATAGTTTTGACTTTGGTTACCGGAGTTGAATGTCCGGTAATCCCCTTGGCTGCCTAAAAAGTTAGCCTCCTTATTATAATCATAGCCTAGCTCATCATATCTGGGCATTGTATCCAGAGCTTTCACTTTTTATAGTCTTCCAGTAGTAGCCTCTTTGTCAGCAAGTCTATCTGTGTCTGTATATGGGCCATGTCTTGATCCCGTTTTTCCTCTTTCTTCCTTTGTTCCATAGTCATCTCGAAAATAAACCCAGAGCAGTCTCCATCCTAGTGTACCATGCACTGTTGTTCTTAGCTACCTCATCCAAGATCATAATGATGTCTAGGAAAGTTCTAGCCATGTATGATCCTCCACATGCCACATTAATGATAGGCTTATCATAAAGTTGCAAGACCTGTAGAAGACTTCTTTGACGTGCTCATCTGTGAGATTGTGGTTGGGGCACTGCTTGATCTGCCTGAATCTCTCCCAAGTTTCATATAGTGCTTCAATCGACAACTGCTTGTGAGACCCAATCTCATCTTTGATATTCAACTTCCTTGATGCAGGGAGGAACCTTTACAAGAAAGCCTATTTTAACTCTCCCCAAGTGCGGATGGAATTATGAGGAAGCTCATTCAGCCACTTTGTCGCCTCACCAGAAAGAGATAACAGGAACAACTTCAACCGGATCACTTGCTGACTGACCCCTAGAATTTTGGACAACTAGCATGTCGCTAATAAGTTCATGACATGCTGATTTGCATCCTCAGTTATTGCTCTGTTACACAACCTTTTCAATTGGAGCATCTTCCGCATCGTGCTTGTGATGATGAACTTGAAACCTGCAGGCAATGGAGGAAGCATTGTTGCTCCTGTGGTCCCAACACCATCATCATCCTCATTCACTACTTATGGTTGTTGGGGAACCTGAGGTCTCAAAATAGGTTGCCACTGAAGAGGTAGTGCAAGTGGCACCAGCCAAAGTGGTGCCGCAAGTGGCACCCATTACCGGCGAGGTCCTCCTCATCCAGAATTTCATGCCCCCATCTGCAGTATTCACAGCCAACTCTCTCTGCCTTGATGCTTAGCATTCTTGGGCGTTCATTTTGCAGATCAACTTTGTTAACTCTGGGTCATAAGGAATAAGTGTTTCAGCCTTCCTTCGGGTGTTTGGCATACAATGTTGGTTCCCTACAAAGAGCAAAAACAAGAAATAAAAGTGAAATTAGGGACTAGTATTACACACTGAAAGTAGCAACTAATAGACTATTACCTTGTCGTATTCTCCGGCAATGGCGCCAAAATTTGATACGTCAAAATTTACACTCCAAAAGGAATAGTAAAACGATCATTGATCAAATATAGAAATCAACAAGATTTGAGGTCGATCCCACAGGGAATGCATGAGAATAAATCTACTAGCACCCTTTTTAGATGCAACAACTATTCCCAAAATAAAGGTGCATAAAGTAAATGGGGGGGGGGGGGGGTTTAATGTTGCAAACTAAATAACTAAAGTAAAATAATGAAAAGGTACAGTAATACTGGATCTCAAACAATTAATGAGAAGCTAGGATTATGATCCCATGACGCCAATACGATAGCCAAATTTATGTAGCAAACCCATTCATAAGTACGTATACAAGATCAAACAAGTTATGTAACACCTAATTCACCTTCCGATCCTTCTTAGATGCATTTCATTCATCACCTTCCAGCTCAGAATGTATACTTTTTAACCCTTGTTATGGATTTCGGGATACACTCACCTTCCGGTCTCAAGTACTTAGACTAGGTTAAAAAACCCCAAATTTCTGCCATAGATTTCTTTTTCTAATCACTACATCCCTTCTGGGCATCTAACAAATACAGGCTTACCCTCATGTGTTAACTCATTAAGGAAGAAGTTAAAGCGAAGAATACTACGATATGTACAATAATCAATCCCGAGGTTCACCCTACACGGCCCGTGAGTGTCACGCACCAAGAGGGTACCCTTGGTGTGGTTGGCACACAGAGACTATTGCTAGTAGCCTCATCATATAATTCATCAAATAAAACTCTACTGAACAGTGAAAATAAAACTGAGTAAGTGGACACATCTCATCTAACATCTCAAGGGAATATATATAATAATAAAGGGTAGTAGAAAGAACTAGCTCACAATCTCAACATCAACGTTCAACCATTGTCTATGAAGCATCTATCATTAATCATGTGGTGCCAATTATAGACCCGTGGCTACCCAAATCAAAATAAAAGAATAATCCAATCTAACTCTAAAGCAAGATGAAATAATACTAGCGGATCCTCCGAAGTAGGGGAGGTTCACCAATCAATCTCATCAATGACTTAAGATTAGAACAATCACTAGGAATCAATCGAATAGACACATCAGTGGAGTTCATGTATAGAAACTCATAAGACAATCAAATTCTATCAATTAATCATCATTCTATCATCACAATCATCTATCTTAACTTAAGGCTCTAGACTCAATTCTCAAGTTCATTATGCATGCTTTTCAAATTAGTCATGTAGGGTTACGCAAGTTCTCATGAAAAATGTTCAATTCAAGAAAATAAATAGTATGATGATCATCAACATAGAAAAAGTTGTAATTTCAAATAGAGCTTTAAGAAAAACCATCAAGGATTCATGCATATAGACTGTTGAACCATCAATTCATTTATGACCATCTATGGGGCACGTGAGAGAACAATCTCATGCTTTTAGTTTAGCCTTACATACCCGGAAAGTTGATATTACAATCAAAGTTTGATTAATACTAGCCTTCTTGGAGAAAATCCTAGACCTCGATAATTCTTTTAGAGTGGAAGGAATTTGAAAGACATTGCTTGAAGGGCTTATCTTTGATTCTTGAATTCTTGACTTAGAATATTTAGAGTCCTTGATGAAGAACCCTAATTCTTGAAAAAGAATAATCAATGAATCATTTTTTTAGAATTCTTGAATTCATTTCATGAAACCCTAGGTTATGATTTAAGACTCTATTAGAGATTCATGAATAAATGAAGAAATTTGGGTTTGGTAGATTGCAATTTATCTTGATGATTTTCTTGATGATTCTTGAGCGTTTATATTTAAGAGTCAAGGAGAGGATTTTAATTATGAAAACTCATGTTTTATGCGTTTTCGGACCTTAAATAGACCCCAAAAAGTTTTAGGATAAAATTACCCTCAAAATAAAATAAAAGGACGTCATTTAGCTTATCAAGAAAGGGTTCACGATAGCTCCGCGACGCGGAGCTGTTGCAGATCTTCAGACATCTCTATGGGTCTTTAGTAAAATGGCCATAACTTTCTAGTCCGAACTTTGATTAAGGCAAAATAAGATGCACTCGAAAGATAATTCAAAGATCTTTAATGTGATATATTATGGGTCACCTAATCCATTATATGTTAGGAGATATGGTCATTTGAAGTTAACCCTTCTATCAACTCATATGAAAATTTAGTCGGTAGAAATTCTTTGGACTCGACTTGATGTAAAAGATCCCTTATGACTCTAAATCACATCTAATATACTTTAAATACTTAGGAATTGATCCTAGCATGTATATACAACCTAAAAGTCATTGGTCCATATAACGTTTATAAAATCTTACATTAGAACTGTGACCTTTTATCATCTCCAGTTCTATTCCCACACTAAGAAATTGTCTTTAACATCTGTGCTCAATTAAGAATCATCAATTAAAATCCTATATCATATGAAGGATGACTTGGTCTTAGCTTAGAAAAATATTGGAGTATTACATTATCTCCCCTTTGGTATCATTTTTGTTCTCGAATGATTGGTAAGGATGGACATCAAGGCACGAATAACAATCAAAGTTCCTCTCAATACTCACTCAATCAATCAAACTGTCGACTCCTCATCATTCTTAATAATCTCTATTCAGACTCAAGAATAGCTACATATTACCTCCAACATTCTTATCATCATCAAAATCAAGAACTCTCATTCTCTCTTGAATTCTTAAATCTCAAGCTCTTCTTCTTTCCTCTCAAGCCCTAGTCTTGTTCAATTGTTAGAAAAGGACTTAGGATGGGGTTTTTAGACCTTTTTTACATCAAAACAACCTTATTAGGTCATGTATAGAGTTTAGGAGGGGTTGGGAATAGACCGGAATGCCCCTTGTAAAATTTAGAAATTTTTAGCTCTGAAAAGACCTAGTTCGCAACGCGGACTAGTCGCACACTGTGTATTTTTAGAAAAAAATTCTGAATGAGTTTTCTCAATCCCGTAAAATATTTTCAAGAAAATATAAGTGTAGGTCCGCGACACAGGCGTGACGCGCCTCTATCGTGCACCAGCACTATTTTGTGTTTCGAATCAAAAAATTATCTTTTGATTGGGCCGCTCTAAAAATTGTCTGAGACCATTTTTCCATTCAATTTTTTGTGTTGATTACAAATTCGGCCTCGAATTTTCCATACGAGCATTAGAAGATGCATTACGCGCATACCCTCCCTCTAAGGTTATTTTGGTAATTTTACCGGGTGTTACATCATCTCCCCCTTGGCTCTCAAGGTCATTACTTTAAGTTTGTGAATCAATTCCCTTCACTAGGCTATAAGCACATATCTCTACACGGTCAGGGAATCACTATCCACAAGAATATTTTCAACTCTTTTGTTATGCTATAGTCATACATATATAACTAGCCACTAAAACCCTCTTCAAAGATACCACTCTTAGTTTCCTTTTGTCTCTATGGAAATCTTTCTATATTTGTTACTCTTATTGGCATACATAACTTCTCTCCATAACTCTTACAATCCAACCTTTTCTTTTGCCTATTAACGCTCGACTTTTGTGCTCTCATAAATTCATTTGTATAAGACTTAAACTATAATGAAAACTCATCATCACCTATCCCTAAGCCCCAATCAACTTAGTTACTCGTGATGGTAAGGACTACTTACATCAACCTACTCCACATTGAAAACACGAATATGCTACCCGGATTCTTATAGCAGTCATATCTTAGAGCTTCACATATCTTTACACAATTACAGGTACATGTCTCAAGCCTCTTCTTGTCTATTGAGCTATCCTCGTCTCACTCGCCTTACCTAAGGGGAAATTGTACCCTGCACATAGCATCACTTCTTCACAAATCAACGTCTTCACCTTCGAACATATACTATGGCAAGCCTCTCAGAGAAAATCTCTAACTAAGACTATCACTCTCACAATGTTGTCTCCTCTTAAACACTACTCCTCAAAATTCAAGCTTAGGGTCTAGTACTAATATGTGAATATATCACACACCTCTCTAATACCAACTTACAATAACTAGGTAAAAATTTAGGGAACATAAAGCGAGTATTCAATCACACATCCCTTCCTCGGAACTCAGTACCATTCATCTATTCAATCATATCTTCTTATCTGACTAAAATCATAACTCGATAAGTCTCACGAACTCTCAATTAAAATCATAAGACTAATTTAGATCTATCACAATAAAAGCACTCTTTTCCCCTATTCAACATCTACACTTCACCCTCAATAATATGAATACTACAACACATCAACATAACTTTCTCTAAGTTAGAGCACGCTCTATTACATTCTAAAAATAACTCTTCCTATATACCTCATCATGAAAATTATAGGGTACTTACGACTCTTTCATCAAACTTATGGCAATTGACTCATCACCTCATTACTTACCTAAAAGGTACATAACTCTAAGTACAAGCCTCAATCAGCTATTACTCTTGCTATCTCGCCCCTTTCTTTCCATCATCATCCCTCAAACTTTGGGATGATTCAATTTTACTTGGGGTTTAAAAACCCTCACATCTCACTCATAGGTGGTAACAACTAACTCTTTAGAGTTATAAGTTTCCTCTCTCATGGGTCATGTCGGAGGCAAGTTTTGAAAAAAGATGGTTTGGGTACATCTAGAGCTAACTCAAATGCACGATTTATATAGGTAATAGTGCACTCTTTCTAGTCAATCAACTTAGCACACTAGTTGGCTCCTCTTAAGTCTAGTATAGTCTCTTTACCATTCTGATTACTTTATCGCAGAAGATCTCATCTATAGGAGTTTGAACATTATGTCTCTATCACCTAGTAGATGAGGCATAGTCAAAAGGTTTAGAGCAACACATGAATGATCATAGATTTCTAAGGAAATAGCTCTATAGCACAATTCAGAATATGAAAGAAGGGAAACTTTTCCTAAATGTCCTATAGTCTCTAAGTTATGGATGTGGAGTTCTTCACACCAATAACAAGGACTCTGCTAGACACGGCTTCATAGACTCCCTAAGACACTTGAACTCTATGCTCTAATACCAAGTTTGTCACGCCCCGGGAAGGTACTCTTGGCGTGACCGGCACTCAAAGACTATTGCTAGTCCCCAAGAGAACCACTTAGCCTCATTATATTATTCAATCAAATAAAACTCTACTGAACAGTGAAAATAAAAGTAAGTAAGTGGGCACATCTCATCTAACGTCTCAAAGGAATATATATAATAATAAAGTCTCGTAGAAAGAACTAGCTCACAATCTCAACATCAACGTTCAACCATCATCTATGAAGCCTCTATCACTAATCATGTGGTACCAATGACAGACCCATGGCTACCCAATCAAAATAAAAGAATAGTCCAATCTAACTCTAAAGCAAGATGAAATAATAATAGTGGATCCTCCGAAGTAAGGGAGGTTCACCAATTAGCTGTAAATCTCAGATCTTCAACGGAGCACCTATTGACGATCTCTAGTACCTGCCTTTGCATCATAAAATGATGCAGTCTAAAAGGGACATCAGTATTTGGATTGTACTAGTATGTAAAATAGCTGAGGTAGAATAATATGGAAACAACATCAACTCAAAATAATCATCAAATCGCATCAAATCGTCAAATGTCTATCTAGATAGGTAAGTGACTCGTCAAAAACTCAACCTCATCAATCATCTTAGACTCATCTCAAAGGAGCTCATCTCTTCTCATCTCATTTCATCTCATATCAACTCAGAGTACTCAAGGTAGGAAATTTATGGGAGTTTCTCTATCTGACAATAATCACTTATGAGCCAGTGAATGTACAACAATCTCGCTGATGTTGCCATGTCGTTCCAAACTTTCCCAGGTAAGGAATACATCAAAACCATATCAGCTCACCCAATATGGAGTCAATCGTCAATAAGTCTGCTATTATTTCAGGGACTGTTACTCATGAGGGAACCATAATATATATAATGGTTTAGGCCTCACCTATGTTTGGCGACAAAGTTTGACGAGTTTGAGTCGAATAACTCTCCCTCTTTTAGTGCTCGATACTCCTCTCATGACTCAATGCTCATAAAACCTCCATCTCAACCAATCTCATAGGGACTCAAACTTCGTCATCGATTGGTATTTGGTAGGGACTCGAACCCTATCATCATTCAACTCATAGGGACTCTAACTCTTTCATCAATCAGTCTCATAGGGACTCTGACCCTTTTATCAATCAAACTCATAGGGACTCTAACCTTTTCATCAATCAAGCTCATAGGGACTTTCACCCTCTTATCAATCAATCTCATCAATGACCCAAGATTAGAACAATCATTAGGAATCAATCGAATAGACACATCGGCAGATTTCATTTATAGAGACTCATAATACAATCAAATTCTATAAACTCATCATCATTCTCTTATCACAATCACCAATCTCAACTCAAGGCTCTAGAATCAATTCTTAAGCTCATTATGCATGCTTTTCAAGTTAGTCATGTGGGGTTATGCAGATTCTCATGAAAAATGTTCAATTCAAGAAAACAAATAGTATGATGATCATCAACATAAAAAAAGATGTAATTGCAAATAGAATTGTAAGAAAAAACATCAAGGATTCATGCATGTAAATTCTTGAACCATCAATTCATCTATGACCATCTATGGGGAATATGAAGGAACAATCTCATGCTTTTAGTTTAGCCGTACATACCTAGAAAGTGGATATTACAATCGAAGTTTGATGAATTCTAGTCTTCTTGGAGAAAATCCTCGATCTTGGTAATTCTTTTAGAGTGGAAGAACTTTGAAAGATATTGTTTGAAAGGCTTATCTTTGATTCTTGAATTCTTGACTTAGAATATTTAGAGTTCTTGATGAAGAACCCTACTTCTTAAAAAAGAAGAATCAAGGAATCCTTTCTTAGAATTCTTGAATTTGTTTTCTTAAAACCCTGGGTTATGATTTAAGACTCTATTAGAGATTCATGAATAGATGAAGAAATTTGGGTTTGGTAGATTAAAATTTATGAAGAATAACTTACCTTGATGATGAATCTTGAAAGTTAACCCTAAATGATGATTTTCTTGATGATTCTTGAGCGTTTATGTTTAGGAGTGAAGGAGAGCGTTTTAATTATGAAAACTCATGTTTTATGCATTTTCAGATCTTAAATAGAACCCCAAAGGTTTTAGGATAAAAGTACCCTCAAAATAAACTAAAAGAACTTCATTTAGCATATCCAGAATGGGTTTGCGATGGGTCCGCGACGCAAAGCTATCGCGGATCTTTAGACTGCTTTGCAGATCTTCAGTAAAATGGTCACAACTTTCTACTCCAAACTTTGATTAAGGCAAAATAAGATGTGTCAGATAGATAATTTAAAGATCTTTAATTTTATATATTATGGGTCACCTAATGCATTATACTTTAGGAGACATGGTCATTTGTAGTTGACTCTTCTATCAACTCATACGAAAACTTAGTCGGTAGAAATTCTTTGGACTCGGCTTGATGTAAAAGATCCCTTATGACTCTAAATCACATCTAATATACTTAAAATACTTAGGAATTTATCCTAGCATGTATATACAACCTAAAAGTCATTGGTCCGTATAACCTTTATAAAATCTTACATTAGAACTGCGACCTTTTATCATCTCCAATTCTATTCCCACACTAAGAAATTGTCTTTAACATTTGTGTTCAATTGAGAATCATCAATAAAAATCCTATATCATATGAAGGATGACTTGGTCTTAGCTTAGAAAAAAAATTAGGGTGTTACAGTGAGCCTCCAAACGGACCATGAAATGGTCTGTGATCTTGTACTTGGCCTTCAAATCTCATCACTTCCTCATGCTTGCTCCACACGGCCCGTGGTGAGGGCTCACATTCCATGGTGTGTCACACGGTCCGTGGTGAGGGCTCATGGTTTTTGGTGTGTCATACGACCCGTGAGAGGGTCCCGTTGACTCTTCCTTGCAAAATTTCTTTACTTTTCAATGGTACTACTTCAAATTCATGTCAACTTGACGAGATGGGACACGGCCTGTGTTAGCTCCCACGGCCCATGAAAGGCATTGTAGGACGTGCCTTAATCTCTTTCATTCCTCTTCATTACAGCCACTTTTGTCACGCCAAGTGTGAGGCCACGACCAGCCTCATGGTCCGTTGAGTGACACACGGGCCGTGAAGGCACCCGTGATCCTTCACTTGGTTCCATCCTTTACTTCATTCACCTAGGCCAGTCCACTACCCTCCCATGGTCTATGTGATGCTACAAGGGTCGTGGAGGCCTCTGTATGCCAACACCTGAGCTCTTTTTCATTCATTTTCTTGCACTTCACCAATTGCTATATTCCTTAACCATTTTCCTTAAAAATAACCAAAAACACACATTAAACCAATAAATTTACTTGAGCACGTGCAAAAATCCTATAGTGTAATGTTGTTGAGTTACATGACCGCCTAACTTTTATTGAGTAGCTGCTAGCCATATTAGCCAGGGAAGTCAGATAGCTTCGCTCCAAAGCTATACCTATTGTTAAGATCTAGCAAAACCACCAGCGAATTAAGGAGTCCGCCTAGGAGACCGAGTGGGAAATTCAAGATTAGTACCCCAGCTTATGTGAGTCTTCAAGTATGTCCTTATCCTTACTTTCGCGAATAAAAGTTCTTTTAGTAATCGATGTTGTAATGACTCTCTAAGTTAATTCTATATTTATTTTTTTGCATCTTTTTTATGGTTAGAGCATTCCTATAGTGACTCTAGGTCATTTATGACCTGCTGGCACTAATAGCTCGTCGCGTGGTCGTTTGCTTGGAAGTTGTGCAGTTTTTCGTGTGTAGAGGCCTTATAGCTTGAAAAAGTAGTTTTTGAAGTAAAATGTGAGTCAACAACCTCAAAATGGAATTTTAACGTATCTATCAGCTCTGAAATTTCCAAATTAGTCTAGAAGCATAGTCCGCTTGTGTACCAAGGCTTTCATTGTGAGTTTGTACCAAGTTTAGCATTTTAGCCTTTAAAACTAGCCAATAGTTAATTTTACATAACATTCTTAGGAAGCATGCCTAGTTGAGAATTCTAACAATGCGGTTAGGTCTGGAACATCAAGTTTGTTCTAAAATAACCTCTCGTTCGATCACCGAGGCTTCTGGGTTCATTTTGAGCCCTTCGGTAGATTTCAAAAAAATAAGGCCTTGGGAAGTGGGACCCATATTCAGTTGTAACAATCTCTTACGAAAATTTGGACTGTGTCATTGGATTCAGAACATCGAATTTAGTGGAGTTGCATAGTTTGTTTTCACACACGGGGTTCCTAACGAGTTTCGAACACCCCCTCAGAGATTTTAGACTTAATTGAAATCTAGTGTAGGAAAATTACCCATTATAATTGCGAGCCTGGCCCATCGCGGTGATTATGCTGGCCAAATGTTTCACGATTGTAACCCTGGGCTATGCAATCGCAATGGTCATGTTGACCATGCTTCGCAATCGTTAACCCAAGGGCACGCGATCATAATGAAAATTTAGTGTCATATATATTCAAACATTTCCAGAACTTGACCAGCAATTATACAAAACTTTGAATAGGAATATTTTCTTAGATTTGAAGCCAAATCAAGCTATTCAAAAGGCTAAAGTGCGTGGAAATTTGAGGAGAACATCATGGAAGTGTTAGAAATTGCTTTTGACATGTAGTTTGAGGTAATTTGGACTTTTTTGCTACTAGCTATAAATTGGAATGATCATTCGGAATGTCAAAAATTTATTACTCGCTCATTTTGGATTGGATTTTAGTGAATTTTAGGTCTATTCCGTGTAACTTTTCAAGGCGCACATAGTGGTGTTGGCGGAATCTCTCTATTGAGCTGCATTTGAGGTCATATTACTGAGGAAACTGCTACCTTACTCTTGTGTTTTAAAATAAAATGTTGTTTCATGTTGGGTTGTTTGGTATTGTTTTGGGCGACAGATTGAGCCCCAATTTAAGGTATGGTCTCGAGTAGCTGTAGGGACCAGTGTTTGGGTTCATTCTAGAATTCCAAATGTAGATCCCATTTTTCTCGCTTTAGCCCCAAGATTGGTCTATCTCCATTTCTTGTAATTTTGGTACCAAAATGGCCATATTGATGTTGTAATCCTGTTTTTGACAACCTAGTATCATTCTGAAGCCGCACAAAAAGGAAAGGCTCTTGTGGAGTGAGTTAAAGTGTGCATAATCGACATTCAGGTAGGCATGGCTTCCCTTCTTTTAGATTGAGTTAGGATATGTGAATCTGGTCTGGATAGTATGAATATTGGACAAAGAACTAGTCTGAGGCTTTATTTGTTGAATTTATTGTGTTAGTCGATATATGGGGCTTCTGGGGTATCTATTGACATGTTAAGGTTACTTGTGATTGGTATGCTGATTTTCTATTATGTTTATGGTTATCTGATGATTTTTGGGCTTTAGCCTAGGCTTATACTAGTGATGCCCTAGAACTTCGTTGTTTAGAGCCGATAGACTACTATATATACATTTGGTGTGACTTGACTGGCGTAGATCCTTATAGATCGGAATAGCAGAATTGAGTCTGGTAGAGTTGAGCCTCATACGGGCCATGACAAGATGGGGACCTGACTATTCACACAATCGACTTGCTTCTTAGAATATTCCCATAATATATTAGACCTTGGTCAGATTTAGAGGTGACCGACGAGCCACTTTAGAGCTTAGAGTAAGATCTCTTACGGTCTAAGACCCGACCATTTCCCATGATTAGTTACTTATCCTCTTGTATAAAGTTGATAGACAGGGTTCAACTGCATCCTATATACCCCTGGTTTGAGGCCCTATTGCTTAAGGCTATGTCAGATTATATTCAAGGTGTGAGGCCATGTTGAACTATATCGGGGTTGTCTAACCATATCCATAGCCTAAGGCTATGCTAGGATCATAGCGTGGGTCTAAATCTAGGTTACAGCTTGGGTCTAAAGCCAGGTCAACAACCTGAGTTTAAGGTCGAGTTGGATTATTTTGTTAAATTTGAGACTACATACATATCATTTGGGTTACGAGCTAACTTGCGCCTTGATATTATTAAACCATATTCCAACACATCATTCTTTACTTGATCATTATGCGTAAGTGTACCTTCTGGGTGTATGGGGACCCTATTGGTGTACAGGTATAGATTGTAGGGCCTTACACCTCCGTACATCACTACACCGTTATATAAATCTAGTTACTTCCTTATTCGCATGCATAATTATAGGTATCTTATGATTAGCTACTTGTGGTGTTATTCTACCTTATCCCTGCTTTATTTACTAGTCTTACTCAATCGACCTATGATGCCTACTAGGTACCTATTTTTGGTACTTATACTACACTAAGCATTTGTTTCATGATGCAGGACCGAGGACGAGCCAGTGGCATTGACTCCCCATGTTATTGTTGTCACTTTCGAAGACCTATGGTGAACGTTGAGCATTCTTGGATCCTTTCGGTCTCCATCTGTGCCTATATTTTTCATTGTGGATCAGTTAGGATGGATCTTGTCTATAGTAATTTTGTATAGGTGATTTTTAGGTTCTGGGAAGGTTGTCTTGTAGTTGTACTTTATCTATATAGTATCGGTTCTACTTTTATTATAGATACTTTATCAGTTGATTTTCTTTTGGTTATCTTCTGTCCTCACACCGGTTACTAGCAATTCTGTTTTATAGGCTGACTTACCTATCATTAGGTTATGGTAGGTGCTATCATAACCTACAAAGTTAGGCTGTGACACGTACCTAACATACTTCAGGATGCCCTGCAAAACACATGATAAATTAATTTGTACATGTTTTAACATGTTGATAAACTTCTCAAAGTACTTATTTCTTCTTTTTGAACTTCTGTAAGAATGTAAGAATAGAGGAGGGGAATTTGCTTTTGGTTCCCCATTATACCTTAGTATGCTTGATTCACCCTTTTAACCAGCATTTTCTTTGCCTTTCTCTTTAGCAGCTTTGTTTTGAGGAGCCAGTTCAGCTAATGGGCGACAACTCTTGGTAATCACAGCATTCACCTACTTGGAGTTTTGGTCAGTATTACCTAGCAAACCACTTTGCTGGCGAGACTCTAAACACTAGCTAATTGTCCAAGCTACTTCTCAAAATTTTGGGTTGCTAACTGATTTTGGCGAACCTCTACAGCCAAGTTAGCTTGGTAAGCCATGATTCGTTTCAAAATATCCTCCACACTCATGCTTCCTGATTTGCCTGTTTGTTGGCTACTTTGGTCTTGTTGATTATAATGTTGTCTATCTCCTTGGGGCATAAATATGGTCTTCCCCTGATGTTGATTCTGTTGATTTCCACCTCATGAAAAACTCAAGTGGCTCCTCTAACTTGGGTTGTAGGTGTTTTCGTAGTTCTAATGACCTCCACCCCTTGGTGTATTACGAATAAAGTTCACAGACTATGGATTTGATCCACAATACTCAATTACATGATCACTGCTCTAACAGACTCCGCATAATATGGATTGCTACTACACAATCTTTATAGGGGCATGTTGTTGTCCCAAGGCCAAATTATTGAAATATGTGGTCATCATATTCTGCATAGCTGGAATTTGTACGATTAATGTTGTTATAACATCAATTTCCAACATCCTTGCTTTGTACTATGGGCCTGGAGTTCCCTCCATTCCACATAGGATTTCCTTGAGAGATGTGATTAAGTAATGCATAGAGCTCCTCATATGTCTTCTCTAACACCGGACCATATGCAGCTGAATCAAGAAGAATTTTGGTGTTAGGTTTCAATCCTTCAATGAAGCTACATACCAACACCTCGTTAACTTGATTATGGTGAGGAAACTAACGAGTAGAATTTGAACTTGTCCCAAGCTTGGTACAAATTTTCTCCTGACTTTTGTTTGAAACTCGGGATCTCAATTTGCGATTTTGTTGTCTTCCCCAAAGGAAAGAACCTAATTAGAAACTTTCTTGCAAAATCATTCTAAAAAGTGATTAAGTTTGGTGGATCTAACTTCATCTGCATTATTGTTTCCATTAACATAGAAAAGGAAAAAAAAGCCAATCTAACATAATCCGATACACTCCAGTCGGTGTATAAGTGTCACTAATTACCAAAAAGTTCTATAGATGAACTTGGGGATCTTCATGTGGCAACCCCATCAACTGTCATTTGTGGGAAGATGGTCTTGGTCAGTTTTTAGAGCAAACGGATCAAAAGATAATTTTTTGATGTGAAAACACATTCCAGTAAGTGCGTGGCATGTCCCTATCGCAGACTTGTCGTGGATTCACACTTGGATGTGATTCCAATATGTTCTATCGGATTAGAAAACTCGATCGAAAAACTTTTAACAAAAAAACCCGAAAAGTACCTATGCCGAGACAAAACTTTTTTCATCTTTTCGTGAGGGGCATTCCAGACTTTTTCCAACCCCTCCTAAACATAAAACATGATCAAAATAGGTCGTTTTGAGCCTAAAAAGGGTTTTAATCCCGATTCCTAGGTCTTTCTAAGCTTTTAACAAAGACTAGGACTAAAGAGAAGAGGACCAAGAATTCAAGAGGATAGAGGAGAGTTCTTACGAGGTTGACTATAAAAACTCCATACAGGTATGTAAGGCTAACTAAAACATGGAAATATTCTTCCATGTGCCCCCATTGTTGGTAACAGAAAGATCGTGAGTATATTGAGTCTACATGCATGTTTCTTTAATGTTTTCTTGAAAATTATACATTGTATGTATTTTCATATGTTGATGATCATTATAACCTTGATTTTACTGATTAAATGCTTTTCATGAGTTATTACATAAACCCTATATGTTATTTTTACAAAAGATTGCATGAATGAACCTAGAGATTGAGTCTAGAGCCTTGACTTGAGAATGTTGATTGTGATGATGATATGAGCATGATGATAGTATGTTGGAACTTGATGGTTCCATGAATATTCATAATTGAACTCCAGAAATTTGTCTAACTGATTTCCTTCTAACGATTGATCTAAGCCTTGAGACTTTTGAATGAGAATTGAGTTGATGAGATGATTGAGATGATATGCCGGAAGGCCCAATTGAGATAGAGTTAATGAAATGATGAAAGTCTTTATGAGACTAATTGATGATTGATTGAGACAGATGGTCTTATGAGCATTAAGTCATGGGAGGATTATCGAGCACCTAAATTAAGTGAGAGTAAGTCCCGCTCGAACTCATTAACTACGTCGCCAAAAGTAGGAAAAGACTAAGTCCGTTAAAGTCAGACAAGTTCCTAATTTGAGGACTAAGTCCATTAAATTCGGAGATGTCCACACTTTATTGTCCTAAAACAATAGGACTTGATCGGTTGATTGACCGGATTCATTATGGATTCCACTCATTCTTTACCCAGCAAGTATTGAACGGTTGTGGCAACATCAGTGGGATTATTGTAAACATTCACTGACTCATAAGTGAGTGTTCTCAGATAAGAGAAACTCCCAGATAGGTCCTACATTGATAGTACTCTAAGTTGATTTGATTGGATGAGGTTGGATTGGTATTGAGGGGTCAGTGCCTACTCTTCATTCTTGCTCTAGATAGACATTTGACATTCTGATTGAGTATCTTCTGATTTGATATTGTTATATATTATTTTGCCTATATATGATTCATTCAGCCATTTTACATACTCGTAAATTCCACTGAATGATGTCTATTTAGAATGCATCATTTTATGATGCAGAGGTAGGTACTAGAGATCGTCAACAGGCGCACTGTTAAGGATTTATTGCAGTTAGCTGAGTTGGTGAGCGTCCCTTACTTCAGAGGATCCTTACTTTATTTTCATCTAGCTATTAGATTCAGACTTTAGACTAGCTTTATTTTTTAATTAAGGTAGTCATGGGTATGTCATTGGCACCAATTGATAGTGATAGAGGCTTTATACACTAGATTCGAGTTGTTGATTTGAGATTATGTGAGCTAGTTTCTTTCAGACTAGCCTATTTTATTTATGTGATTTTTGATACTTATATTATCCACCTTTTATTATCATAGTCTTCTGCTAATTTGCTAAGAATGTTGAGCGAATGAACGTGATGAGGCCGAGTGGTTCGCTTGGGGATTAGCAATAGTTTCTGTGTGTCGGCCACATTTAGGGTACCCTCCTGGGGCGTGATAGTGTTCTTCGTTGTTTCCCATCATGTTCTCAAGAAAAAGACTGAATAATTCCTAAAAAATTATAAGTGTCCCATTTAAGTAATCCACAAAATTTTAAAAACAACACATAAAGTCTGTGACGCGAACTTGCTTGAACACTATGTAGTTTCTGTAAATTTTTAGTTGCTTGAACAATTTTAACCTTAGATCAACCTAGTCTGTTACACAGACTAGCTTTAATTTGGTATAATTTTGCAACCTCTTAATTTTAGAAGCTAATGGCTTGAAATAAAGTCGTGGAGGTGCTCCAGTCTTGTACAATTCTTGCGCTACTACTCCCAAGCTCTCATTTTTGCTTTGGTTTTCCCTCCTTTGTTGTGATGACACATTTTTGTGGTCCCATCTTTCATTTATAGTCCTGAAAACATCTAATCACATTGGTTAGCTCAGAAATAGAAAAACAACACTAAAAATGCTAATATAAGAAATTTGTTCTCAAACTAGACCATAAATATGGTTACTTTATCTATTAGGCGCATAAATACACCTTAGATCAACAATCCCTAGAAACTAAAAGTCATTGTACTAAAACTCTACCTACAAGTCTAGGTTAAGGGGAGGGGGGGTGACCCCAAAAAAACTAAAGCATTAAATAAATAAAAATCTGAGTCTGAGAATAATTGGACTAAAATAGTGGAATAATCCATGATAGTCTGAAATATGTTGGCTCACCCTTGAACTCTGAAATTAGTAGTCACCTAACTAAGGTCATTCAGTAACCTTTTGAAAATGTCATGTACTCAACAAAGAAAAAGTAAATATAGTATCAATACACATAACAACAGTCTACCAGTAAGTATACTGATAGGATCACGCGGTTATTCTGATAAGCGAGATATACTGGTCTAATAAACGCGGTTATTAGTAGTCACCTAACTAAGGTCATTCAGTAACCTTTTGAAAATGTCATGTACTCAACAAAGAAAAAGTAAATATAGTATCAGTACACATAACAACAGTGTACCAGTAAATATACTGATAGGATCATGCGGTTATTCTGATAAGCGAGATATATTGGTCTAATAAACATGGTTATTAGTAGTCGCCTAATTAAGGTCATTCAGTAACCTTTTGAAGATGTCATGTACTCAACAAAGAAAAAGTAAATATAGTATCAGTCTACATAACAACAGTGTACCAGTAAGTATACTGGTTAAATCACGCGGTTATTTGATAAACGAGATATATAACAAGAAACTATAACATAATAAACCATACATATGATGAAAAACACAAGTTCACAAATCATGCTTGATATACCAATTTCATAATTATCAATCTCAATACAAATTTAACCATTGTCTCTTAAGGGACCCATACCCAAATAAATTGTATGTCGAAATGTAATATTCAATCCAATAATTTCTCAGAACGCGACACTCGATTTAATAATGTTTCAGAATATGACACCCAATCCAACAATGTATTGAAATGTAATGTTCAATGCAATAATGTGACACCTAAACTATAAACACAATCACAAATACAATGAATGATTCACAACTTGCCAAGTTAAAGTAATAAATTCATTACATGCAATTTGATCATGAGAGATGATCAATTAACTTTATGTCATTGTTCTCCTTTTCACACACATGCAAAAAGTATCATGAAGTAGCTAACAAATATAAACCATACAAATGAGAATATTAAACCATCACCTGGCTTGAATCAATCCTTGAACTCTATAGAATCATAGTTTTCCCCTTTCCCAAAGTTCTAGCTCGCTCTTAATCTACAACAATCATGAAAATTCAATAATCAACAAATAATGGCCTAAATTACCTGAATTATATCACAATTCTAACTCGTGGCCACTTTCATAATCATCTTCCCAACCCCCCCCCCCCC
Organism: Solanum rostratum; assembly: GCA_029948455.1. Classification (NCBI taxonomy): domain Eukaryota; kingdom Viridiplantae; phylum Streptophyta; class Magnoliopsida; order Solanales; family Solanaceae; genus Solanum; species Solanum rostratum. The sequence goes on from CM057055.1 coordinate 53,363,903, forward strand.
CCCCAACTAGGGCATTTATCCACTATTAATTGCAGGTCTGAATCTTCTTTATAACATTTTCCCTGGAATTTATGGTGTAGAAATTAAATTACAAGTTGTGAAAATGATTAACTTATCTTTGATAATGAAATAGTAAAAAACTGAAGAGAATAATACCTATGTCATTTTTGGTCTCTCAAGGACAAAGTGGGAGAAATAAGTATGGATTTAGGACTTTTCTGACGTAAAATCAGCAATTGTCCCGCCATGGAAGCCATTTATCCCGCTATGACAGCACTATTATAGCGAAAATAATTTCACCATCATGGGTTGCACAAAGACAAATACTTCATAGTTTGCATCCTAAATTTCATTTTACAACACACTCTCAAATCGCAATATTCCAAAACATACCTTTTGCACCAAATTTAATTTCAGGAGTTCTACTCGCCCGAATTTAGTTCTGTAAAGCCGTATAGGCTCCTTATTGTCTTCTCTATCAAGTCAAATGATTAAACTTATAATTCAACCCCTAATCTAATACTAGATTACCCTAGACCTTGCATGACTTAAATTTCATCTAAGGTTGGCCTAGTCTCAGCTTACTACTCGAATGTTTTCTGGACTAATTTCCTTCCTTATTGGCCTACCCATAATGTTGGAGTCAGATCGTTACATCGTGAGAACGATTTTCATGAATCCATGTTATGGAAGTAAGATTTGATTATGAATTTTAACTAAATTGACATTCATGCGTTATGATTTGAAGAAATTATTAGAGCATGGTGTTTTTTAGCAAATATCAAGACAATTTCATGAAATTTAGGTTTTCTTTTAATTGAAGCATTCTCATTATAAAAGATTTACATGACTTTGATGCTTTGGTTAATTTTTTATATGAATATGATATGAAAACATGATTTAAGGAGCTATTCTGTGATTATGAATTTTACGCATGGTTCAGTATTACTAGATTCTTACCGTTTTCTAGATGATGATTATATTATACATGGTTATTCTTGTTGAGAATTTATCTAGAACCGAGTAGACCTAAGGATGAAGGCTCATCCGTTAGTAGAGGCTTGAGATTTTTTTTAGCAATCCTTTTGTTCTAGAACTATGTGCCACCACAGGTTTAGGAGGGTTGACCATTAGTCGAGGCATGACTCTTCAGTACGTCACCCGTTAGTTGAGGCATGATTTGTACTTTTGATATCCATCAATAGAGGCTTAACTTAGCCTAGCTTGACTAGTGATCCATCTAGCACATAAGTTTATGACTTAATTGCATTGAGCCTTTTTCGTATTGTAATACATCATGCTTTATGTTATAACTTGCATGGTTATATATCGGTTAGTGGTATCTCTGACTATGCAATTTTGTGATTTGATCGCTTAAATTATGATATGATTCTTAGAATTTTGCACTGCCTAATACTTAGTTATCTCAGTTATTTCATATATTTCAGTTTTCAATTCATGACATGTTTTACCTAGTCATTGCATTATCATTATCAGATTTTAACAAGTTTTTATGATTTGTGGTTGATAGCATACATAGCATATTCCTCATACTCAATATATTTAACAAGTACTGATCACACAGTTCTTTTATCTATATTATTTTATAATATAAGTCGAGATGACTCTTCCCACACTCAAGGCTAGTTCCAAATTTCCAATTTAGCACTTGTGATGAGTTGTCATATTTCAAGGACGTGACAATTTATGAGTTTTATTATTTTCTTTCAGGCTTATATTGGTGAGCTAGGCTTGTTGTATGCCCTATCTAGATAGTAGAGACTTGTTAAACTTGACTTAGTACATGTTCAACTTTATACCCCTGTGTTGTTTTTCTCAGGTTTTCGTTTGACTGAGCTATTATGATGATATTGCTTTGGGAATTACCTTTCGCATTCCATTCTTTGTATGGCACTTGTATTACTTGAAGTCATGCTTATGCTAAGAAGCTTAATTAGGATCCTTCGAGGTTCTATTCATCATGTCATGTCTAAGGTCTAACTTGGATCGTTAACTAGTCATGGATATTAAATGGTCATGTATTTATTTGTTTTTAGATATAAATTATAAATCTCATATAAATTTCATACTTTTGTCCTTTTTTTTTCTGATCTGATATGTTTTTCTTCCTCTTTCGAATGTATATAAGGAAAAAGATGATTATGTTAAGATTTGCAAATGATGACAACTTAACTTAATAGTTTTTCTAAAATTAAATTTTACAGAACAACGCCATCGAATTATCAAAATAAGCAATTTTACTCTCATTAATTGATTTTGAATATATTTTTAAAGTTTTTTTTATGTGTTTTAATATTCACATTTTAGTTAAAGTTATAATTTTAGAGGATAAATTAGTTCTTGATTCAGAACTTTCTTTCTGTGTAACTTTATACATGTTATTTTTTTATTGGACTAAATTGTTATGAAGGTACAAATAAAGCACAAAATAAAAATTTACCATTGATTTATTTCATTTTTCATAAGTTAAATCAATATGTTGCGGCATATATAATTAAATAAAAAGATTTTGTCGCCGAAGACAATTAGAAACCTATTGATGTCTCATCAATTTTGATTTACTGCAATCTTTATTATGAATGTCTTATTTAGTGTAGAAATTATATTTAATAAAGAATAAAGGATATTTGTCAAATAAATGATACTACCTCCATCTTTACTTGTCCCCTATTGATTTGACATATGGATAAAGAAATAGTAAATGATAGGGATAATTTTTACCAAATTACCCTTTGAATATAATTAATACAATGTCTTGAAAAATATAATAAGGAAACGACTATAATTAATGACAAAGGTAAATTAAGAATTAAGTGTAAAATTATCTCTTGATTTCATAAACTGGCCAAGTATTGTTGGACATCCTAAAATAATATAAGGACCAAGTAAAGATGGACAAAAGAAGTAACTAATACAATGTAATGGACATATTTATAGAAGGTGAGGTCAAATAATTAGTTTTAAAAAATGAAAAATTATATCTATTTCTAATTATTTTTTTCTTCCATGCCATCATATTCATGAGTCCCACAAAATAATGTCTATTTAACCAAAATCATAAGAATAAATTAAAACACGTGGAGAATAATTATATATTTGAGTTTATTGATGAATTTACTACTTCACTTCGTTACATGAAAGTGTAGCTTTTTTTGTACGTTATGTTAAATGAGAGTAATAATAACTCAAAGTTTAAGGCTTTTATTAAGGATGTCAATTTTTTTGTAAAATTGTGTACTATTCATTCTTAAATAAAATATTTTTATAAATTTGATGTACAAATTAAAAGATATCTTTTACATTTTTAAATATTTTTTTAGTTCCTAAGATATATATAATTATTATAGTACTTAATTAGATAAATATCAAAAAAAAAAAAATTGAAGAGAACAAAGATTTATTAACGTTCAGAATTAAAAAGAAAAAGAAATATTATCAAATGATCATATGGTAGTTCATCTTCGTGGAAAGCGTAAAATAAATTACCTATACCTAATTTAATTAAACAAATATAATATAAAATAGTATAAATGGCAAGTCGTAGAGAGTTCTATCTCAATCGCACTCCCACTCTCTCTCTAGCCTACGGTTAGGGTTTGTTCACCCGTTCATAATCCTTCTTCAAAGATGATCGTTCTCAAGAGCTCCGACGTAGGGGTGGGTCCGTAAAACCAAAAACCGAAAATCGAACCGAAACCGATCGAAAAATACCAAAAAAAAAACCGCACCGTAAAAAACCGAAACCGAACACAAAAAACCGAACCGAACCGATTTTGTGCGGTTTCGGTTTTGGTTTTGGTCTTCTAAAACCGAACCGAACCGTCAAAAACCGATTTGTTTTGCTTTACTTAAATTCTACTACATCATATCATTTAAAGTTATCATTAAGTAAGCCGAAAAGATATATTTTGTTCAACAATCTATTTGGTGTGATTGCATCGTTGCTTTAATATTTTTTCTTATTTTGTCTTTACTTATTACTATTTAATAATTTTGTGTTATTATTTATCCTACCTTTTCATAATAGCTCCATCCCATATCCAACAATTTCTTATATATTTATCATTCAAATTATGAATATGCCCACATTATATAACAACAACGAATGATATAATCCATCAAAATATTATATTCATTGAAATAATACAAAATAACACATAATAATCATCCAAACAAAGAATAAGTTGCAATATCAAAATGAAAAATACAGACAAACTTTGATGTCTATGGAATTCTACCAAGGGAAAATGCATAAAATCGCCTTTAAATTTCTCGATATAACTTAATTTAGCACTGTAATTTTATGATATTTATTTACCTCGTCATTCTAGTAAAATTAATATATGAATGTGATTTATAGGTAAATGAATATATCAACATTCTGTAAAATTTGCAAGAATATTTTATTTAGATAATGGTTGAATCATAATTTGCTCCAATAGACCATCCGAACAAATGATAAAATATTATTTTAATCTTTTTATATATTTTGACTGATATTTAAAAAATATATTATGTGTGTATGCTCATAAATATTTATTAGGTAGATAAGTTAATTATATAAATTATGTCTTTTCTTTTAACTATACACTTCAACATCAATTGACTTGAACCTTCCAAGGAGTATTTGATACTTGTTTTTCTAGAACATATGTTTGCAATTTTCTTGGTGATAATTGTAGTTCTTATATTGTGATACTTGTACTAATCCAAACTTTACTCTTTACCAATTGTTTAGCATATCTATACGATGATACGTCTCTACCCAACATATTATTTTACTTTAAAAAATTATTTTTAAAAACCGAAAAACCGAAAAAAACCGAAAACCGAACCGAAAAAAACCGAACCGAAAAACCAATGGTTTACTTTTTTTTGGGGCAAAACCGAACCGAACCGAACCGCCAAATCACCTTCCGTTCGGTCTTTGGTTTTAGGGAAAAACCGAACCGCAAAAACCGAACCCACCCCTACTCCGACGGAGAGACCTTTGATGTCGATGAGGCGGTGGCGCTGGAGTCCCAGACAATCAAGCATATGATCGAAGACGATTGCGCTAACACCACCATCCCGCTACCTAACGTCACTAGCAAGATCTTGGCCAAGGTCATCGAGTACTGCAAGCGCCATGTCGAGGTTCCGAAGGACGAAGATAAGACCTCCGAGGAGGATCTCAAGTCTTTCGATGCTGAATTTGTCAAAGTTGATCAGAGCACCCTTTTCGATCTCATACTGGTCTGGATCTTTATAAAATTTTCATGTCTATCTTACTTGATTCCTCTAGCTTTCACATTTGCGACGGTCTGATTGTTCAATTATTGTTGTGAATGATTGTTTGTTGTTTAATTAATTTATTTGAACAACTAGAAAGAGGCACTTATAAGGCATAATTTTGTTATATTCTAGAAGTATAGTTGAAAAAACAAATATGTGACTCCTATACTAGAAATGCCATATAACTGAGGAGTGCGTGACTCGATTGTTTTCCTTCTTTTCTGTTTGTTCCTTGTTGTTAACAACAACAACAACATACCCAGTGAAATCCCACAAGTGGGGTCTGGGGAGGGTAAGATGTACGCAGACCTTACCACTACCACACAGATAGAGAGGCTGTTTCCGGTTGTTAGTTGTGTAAAATATTAATCTCAACAGTCTATTTATTAGTCTGTTCCAAAAGGATGACTTACGGTTAGTAGTTGTGTACACGCACCTTACCTCTGCCTTGTGAAGGTAGACAGGCAGTTTCCGGAAGCCCCTATGGTCTTCCGCTCAAGTAAAGCATAGCAAAGAAGTAGCAAATAAGTCATTTCAGAAAAACAAAACAACAGTATAGGGGTGGCAATTGGGCGGGTTGGGTCAAATTTGAGCGGACTATAATGGGTCAAGACACCAAATGGGTCAAGACCCAACCCAAATTTGCTTGGATCAAAAGGGACTGAGTAATGGGTTATAGAGCGGGTCGAGACCCAATCCGACCCAATTTTACTAAGTTTTGTTTATTTTATTTGTTCTTTTTCAATATTTTAGTACTTAATTAAATTATATTTTTCTTTATCATGGCTACATAAAACATATCAAATTGAAAAAAAGTATTTTGAAAATATTTTATCAAGATTTCTCTCAAGTTAATTCGGGTTGCATATCAACCCAATTTTAAATGGGTTGAAGGGTTAATATGGGTTGAGCTAATAATTGGGTGGATTATTAACCCGCTCAAACTTCAACGGGTTGGGCTTAATTTTGCCACCCCTACAACAGTATTAGAACCAACAAGAATGAACATTCTATATTTGGAAGCAGAGATGAAGCCGAAATTTGAAGTTTATGGATTCGGAATTATAGTCCATTTGAATTATTGGGTTTTAAATAATTATACATATTCAGCAGATTTTTTGAGACAAATATAGAACTTTGACAAATATTACTGGGTTTGACCGAATCCGTAATTCCTATAGCAATGGTAATGTCATGCCATGTTTAGATCACAAGTTTTAACCGAAAAGTACTATTCTATGTGTCAAAACTTTCTTTTCCTTTATTAAACTCCATTCCCAATCTAGCACACCTCTGTATGAAAAATAAATCAGAATGGGTATTAGTTTTTTATGATCAGTTCGGTAATTTTTGTTTATATTGTGGATCTATGGTAGTTTGTCAATTCACTTTTACTTCTGGCTACCATTGCCTATATACTTGGCCTTCGTATGCTACCTCCTCTTCCATAGACTGAGTTTCTGCTAGTTTGCTCCTGTTTAAGCTTCATTGTTAATGTGCATTGAGTTTATTAGGTTAGTCACATATAAATTGATCAATCAATTATGTTTCTGCTGTAGTTTTCTCCTGTTTAAGCTACATTAATAATCTACATTGAGTTTATTAGGGTGGTCACGTCTAACTTAATCAATCAATTATGATTCTGTCCCAAACTAGATCATTTGTTCTATTCTATTCTGCTTTATTTGGCTCCAGAACATTTGAATGTGTAGTTGTTGTGTTGTAGTATGCAATAAACTATAGTTGGTTGTAGGTGTTTTAAGTAATGAAATGATGTCTCACTGCTACTTCTATAGTTCTATTAGTCTTTTATGTTTGTTTTCCCCCCCTTTGTCATGGTCAAGTACTGAACTTTCTGGTTGCTTATTAAAGCAGTATAGTATTCTAGTGGCTCATTCTAAAACAATGGGTAGGAACTAATCGATTTGCTGTAAATAAAATTGAAAGTAAAAGTAAGACATGCTTGTAATTGTAAAATTAGGGTGAAGCATATATTTTACCCTTAGAACATGTAGTGATACTTTATAGATGTATTTGTTTTTTAGATATAAATCTCACATGAATTTCCTACTTTTGCCCTTTTTTAAGTTCTGATATGTTTTTTCCTCTTTTGAATGTATAAAAGAAAAAGATGATTATGTTAAGATTTGCAAATGATGACAACTTAACAGTTTTTCTAAAATTAAATTTTACAGAATGTCATCGAATTATCGGAATAAGCAATTTTACTCTCATTTATTGATTTAGATCTTTTTTAAAAAAATTGCTATGTGCTTTAATATTCAAACTTTAGTTAAAGTTTTAATTTTAGAGGATAAATATAATTCTTGATTCATAACTTTCTTTCTTTTTAACTTTACACGTGTTATGTTTTTTGTTGGACTAAATTGTTATGAAGGTACAAATAAAGCATAAAGTTGATCATAAAATAGAAACTTATTAGTGATTTTTTTAATTTTTTCGTAAGTTAAATCAATATGTTGCGCATATATGATTAACTAAAAAGATTTCGTCACGATAGATAATCAGGAACCTATTGATGTCTCAACAAATTTGATTTACTGCAACCTTCATTATGAATGTATTATTTAGTGTAGAAATTATATTTAGTAAAGAGTAAAGGATATTTGTCTACCTGATCCTACTTGTGGGATTCCAATGGGTATGTTGTTGTTTGTTGTAATAAAGGATATTTTTCAAATAAATGATAACTAATACAACGTATTGGACACATTTATCAAAGGTGAAGTCAAATAAATAGTTTTAAAAAATGAAAAATTATATCTATTTCTGTTTTTTTCTTCCATGCCATAATATACATAGGTCCCACAAAATAACCGTCTATTTAATCATAATCATAAGAATAAATTATTCCATTATAGAAGAATTGCTCTTCAAAATGATACTTAAAAAAGACGTGGGGGATGATTTTCTCGTTGTGTTTAGTGATGAATTTACTACTTCACTTCATTGTATGAAAGTGTAGTTTTTTTTTTACTTTATGTTAAATGAGAGTGATAATGTCATTACCTTAAAGCTTTTAAGAATGTCAATTCTTTTGTAAAATTGTGTACTATTCATCCTTAAATAAAATATTCTTATAAATTTGATGTAAAAATCAAACGGTAAATTTTATATTTTTAAATATCTTTTTCTTCAGATATATATAATTGTTATAGTACTTAATTTGATAAATATCAAAGAAATTAAAGACAACAAAGATTAATGTTCAAAACTAAAAAGAAAAAGAAATATTATCAAATGATCATTTGTATGCTTCAAAATTCATCACTGCGAAGAGTGTAAAAGTAAATTACCTATTACCTAATTTAATTAAACAACAACAATAACAACAACATACCCAGTGGAATCCCACAAGTGGGGTTTGGGGAATGTAGAATGTATGTAGACCTTACCACTACCTCGTAGAAGTAGAGAGGTTTTTTCCTAAGAACCCACATCTCAAAAACTCATGAGCAGAATAAGTTAGATATGACAAAAAGCAAAGGAAAACCCATAAGCAGAATAAGCTAGATATTTCAAAAAGAAAAGGAAAACCCATAAGCTAGATATGACAAAAAGGAAAGGAAAGGGAACAGAAAGAGCGACTATTAACAAAAGGCACATGTCAATATAGCATAAATGGCAAGTCCTATATGGTTCTCTCTCAATCTCACTCCCACTCTCTCTCTAGGCTACGATTAGGGTTTGTTGATCTGTTCACAATTCTCCTCCAAAGATGATCGTTTTGAAGAGCTCCGATGGTGAGATCTTTGAGGTTGATGAGGTGGTGGCGCTGGAGTCACAGGCAATCAAGCATATGATCGAAGACGATTGCGCTAACACCACCATCCCGCTACCTAACATCACTAGCAAGATCTTGGCCAAGGTCATCGAGTACTGCAAACGCCATGGTGAGGTTCCGAAGGCCGAAGATAAGATCTTCGAGGATCATCTCAAGTTTTTTGATGCTGAATTTGTCAAAGTTGATCCAAGCACCCTTTTCGCTCTCATACGGGTCTGGATCTTTTTAAAATTTTCATGTCTATCTTACTTGATTCCTCTAAGGTTCAGATAATGATGATCGGATTGTTCAATTACTTATAAGGCATAATTTTGTTATATTTTAAGATTATAGTCGGGAAAAAAAGTATGTGACTCCTATAGTAGAAATGCCATATAACTGAGAACTGATGGAGTGTTCTTGGCTAGACTGTTTTCCTTCTTTTTTTTGTTCCTGGTTGGTAGTTGTGTCATTTATTGATCTCAACGAACTCTGTTTATTAGTCTGTTCCTAAAGGATGGCTTATGGTTGATAGTTGTACATGTACCTTACCCCTCTACCTTGTGAAGTTAGAAAGGTTGTTTCCGCTCAAGTAAAGCATATCAAAGCAGTAGCAGATAAGTCATCTTAGAAAAAGAAAACAACAGTATCAAATCCAAAAAGAATGAACATTCTATGTTTGGAAGTAGAGGCGATACTAGAATTTGAAGTTTATGAGTTCGGAAGTGTAGTCCATTTGAATTATTGGGTTTAAGTTCATAATTTATGCATATTTAGCGATCTTTTTGAGAAAAATATAGAATTTTGACCAAAATTACTAAATTTGACCGAATCCATAATTTGGTCTACTGGCTCTACCCATGTTTGAGACGGGAGTCTTCAGGAAACAACATCTCTATCTCTATGAGGTAGTGGTAAGGTCTGCGTACATTTTACCTTCCCCAGACCCCACTTGTGGGATTCCACTGGGTATTATGTTGTTTTTTAGCTCTGCCCCTGTTTAGAAGTTCTTTTAACTTTCCCATTTACCCTGAGTGACATGCTCCTATAGGCAATTGTAATGTCATGCCATGTTTAGATCACAAGTTCTAACTGAAAAGTACTATTCTATGTGTCAAAACTTTCTTTTTCTTTATTAAACTCCATTCCCGGTCAATACACTGCAGTTGGTTGTAGGTGTTTGAAGTAATGAAATGATGTCTCACTGCTATTTCTATAGTTCTACTAGTCTTTTATGTTTGTTTTTTCCCCCTTTGTCATGGTCAAGTACTGAACTTTCTGGTTGCTCAGTGAAGCAGTATAGTATTTTAGTGGCTCATTCTAAAACAATTGGTAAGAACTAATCGATTTGTTGTTAATAAAATAGAAAATGCAAGTAAGGCATGCTTGTAATTGTAAAATTAGAGTGAAGCATATATTTTACCCTTAGAGTATGTAGTATTGCTTTAGCTTGTTGCGTCTTTAAAGAAACAAATGTTATATTTGCAGCACATTCTGTTTACATGTTTGATATGCCCCTCCGTTCTACCTCCTTAGTTCTTGCCTTGGCATTTTGAATCCATTGAGTGGCTGACAACTGTTTAATGCGTTTTTTTCAACTGTTGAATTTACGTATTGCTGTTACTGAGCTTACTTATTGGTTTCCATTTCTTTTTAGTTGTTATTTAGCATTTAATGATTTAAATGGACCCTCCCTTTTAGTATCTAGTTTTCTCAAGTTTCATTGTAGAGATTTTCTCTTACCTTTTTCTGTTGAGATCTTGTATAGAGGTCAAGTATGTATTGTGAATTGCTTTAAATTATCTGCTCTGTCTCTTTACAGGCTGCCAACTATTTGAACATAAAGAGCCTGCTTGATCTGACATGTCAGACAGTGGCTGACATGATTAAAGGGAAGACTCCTGAGGAGATCCGCAAGACATTCAACATTAAGAATGACTTCACTCCTGAGGAAGAGGAAGAAGTCAGGAGGGAGAATGCCTGGGCATTTGAGTGAATTTGAGTCTGTAAAGCGTCCATATTTGATGATAAGATTTGCAATATACTTTAGAAGATGCTATGAATATCTTATATTACTAAGTGTGTGACTGCTGTTTCTCGGACCTTCTGAGTTTGTCAGTTGAACCTCTTTTGCTCTGTTATGCCATGGTTTCTTGTGTTCCAAGTAAAAGTTGAAGATAAAATCACACTGGTAGCTGATCTCCATTTTCGTTGATCTACTATTGCAAATTCATATTGTTTCTTGTGTTTATCATCAGTGTGGTGCATTTAGCTTCTTCGACTCTTTACTTAAGAGGTGAGGTCAATTCCTTGGCTTGTGCAATGGTTGGGTGGTGCTGTTTTCTGTCACGGAAGGATATTAGACTAGAGATTATATGTTTCCTGTTGTGACTAGTTGTACATGGGCAAGGTATTTTGAAGGCACATAATGGTCTAGGGCTTGTAGGTTCTGCCTTTGAAACCCTCTTTAGACAGACTCAGTTGAGAATTGAGCATGACTGAGGGATGGAGAAGTCCACTTTGGTTGCAAGACCGTGTGATGGTCTTAGGGCAATGACTGCATTATGACAAGAGCCAATATATTTATCATAGATATAAGTTGTATTATGTGAAGTTTGAGCTATATATATATATCTTATTCACGAGAATTTATTCTCTGGCCTTAATCTCCTCATTAAGTGGCTGCACACTATACTTGGGTGTGACAGGATGATTTGTTAGATCTTATGTTTCCCTGTTATTATTATGTGATTGTTTCCATGACACAGATCTGAGCGATGATTGGCTACACCTTGTATTTCTGTAGCCTCATTCTGTGGCTGTTTCATTTTTCCCGAAACTGCCTTTCTGTAGCTGTTCTCGTGACATTATGTCTCTGTTTTCCCTTCTACCTTCAGCTTGTGAAAGTTGATGGTTGAATCTTTGTGTAGATAGATATAAGATGGTTCAACGTGACGTTATCTGCAGGACTTAGCACTGTTGCAAGTGCCCAAGTTCTTTTCTTTATCCAATCGCATCATATCTGGGATGTGATATGCTCCTAAGGATTAAAGCGATATAGATGGTTCTAGTTATATTTGTTCTTCCTTTTCTTTTTACCTTTCCAGTTTGACGATCATCTGCCGCAACTGGCCTTGCCTCTTGCAGCACAAATGTTTTTTTGTTGGGTGGTTTTCATTGTCATATGACTCATGTAGCATTATCAGAGAGCATCTGATTTAGGAAGCTCAACTCCTTCCATTCTACCAAGGGATCACAACTCAAAGGTTGATTTATACAACAACTATGTAAAAGTAAGGAGAGAGTACATTGTACTCCTGGATTTATAAAAGCGCAGCTAACTTGTAAATGTTGACCATAATAGGGACAATAGTTTTACAAATTACTAAAAGGCAATCGATAGGAGAAGGTATACTTCGAAGCTATACATATAATTACGAAGTTATAGGTCACTATCTTTTGTTTGAAATTATAAATGGTTATGAAAGATCTTCTTTTCACATATAAAATGTTGCTGGTACATAAACAAGGAAAAGTAATACGCCAAACAGGGAGAATGGAGGAGGAGGAGGAAAATGAAGCAAACCAATATAACATTTCGGACTAGTCAAATGTTTTGGACGAGTCAGTCAAATTGTTGAACTGGGATTAAAGTGTGTTTTATCTAATCAAAGATGCATAACCAAATACAACAGCAAAATAAGTTATGACAGCATGTTTCTTTTTTTCTTTTTTTTTCCTTTCGAGAGAAGTTTTATTTTACAAGAAATAGAATTTTTAGTAAAGTCTGTATATTTGATTTTCCATCTTATAATTTCGTTATTATTTTGTTTTATATATATATATATATATATATATATATATATATATATATAAAACCAAAAAAAATTAGGATGTCAAATTGAGTCCAAATTCGAAATACTTGCTAAACTCGCTCAATTTCTAATGAATTTGACTCAAAATAATTTATAATTGGATAAACTTTATCCATATTTAAAAGGAATAATTACCTTTTGAATGTCTTTTATAGAATATTTACTGTTTTTAGATACATTTTTTATTTATTACCTAGATATTCCGTATTTGAAAAATATTTACCATTTATATCAACTATAATATGTATTAAAAGTGAATTATATATGTATTATAATTATTTTGATAAAAAACTGCACTATGAATTATGCATGTAATATAAATGAATTACACTATGTATAAAAATAATTTTTATGCAATAAAGAATATATTGTAAGTGTCTTAAAATATATTAAACTTATATTTTGATTAAAAAAAATTGCATTATGTATTAAAAATGATTTATATATGTAGTAAAATTATATTGCTATAAATGGTAAATATTTTCTAAATATGGTATATATAGGTAAATTCCCTATTTAAAATGATTGTCAACTTAGCCCAACTTAATTCTTAATTTCAACCTTATGATAAATGTTTCCAAAATATTATTCATCATATCCAACGAGATCAAATCTCGGAAGGGTGAGTCTGGGGTCCAAGGTCAAGGTTGGGGCCGGATCTCAAATTTTATGTTTGGTTTGGATTTTGAATTTTGGATCTCGAATTTTTGGTCAAGGTCGGGTCAAGTCTTAGATCCCCGATCAAGATTGATGTCGAAGTGTAAAATTTCAGGATCTAATCATGAATCTTGAGTCAAGACTAGGTTTGAGTTTCGGACCGAGGTTAGATCATGTTTCTTAAGTTAGAGTTGAATTTCGAGTCTCGAATCAGGGTCAGAAGCGAAGTCATGGTCAGATGCAAGATTAGTTTCGAGTCTCGAGTTAGGTTGAAGATCAAATTTGAATCTTGAATTGGAATAGAATTCTGGATCTCAAATTGGGTCTCGTGTAGTATTGGGTTCATGGATCCCAATTTTTGGTTCTTATCAAATATCTTGGCTCGAGACTCAAGTCGAGTTTTGTGTCTAATTTTTTTGTTTCTTTAAGCGAATTCGATCTCTTTTCCTTTTATGAATCACATTAATGAATGTTATTTAAATTAGAGGGTTAAAATAGGTAGGTCGTGATTCACTTTGATTTTTAGTCTAATTTAATTTAGTCCAAAGTAAGTTTAAACATATATAATCTAATCAGATTTTTAATTTAATTTATTTTAATCTCTTCAATTGTAATTCGGTCATTTAACGCTCATAATAAATAAATGAAATTATAATTTCTTTCACTATGAATATTTTACATCAACGTGAGTTTGAACACAGAGAGTAGATAGAAGCGTAAAGAAAAGGAAAGTGAAAGAAAAAGATGTTACTATTTCTTTTGGGTAAATAAGAAAAAAAGTGTCCCTATTATTTATTATTTTTTTCGTTTGAGAAAAAAAAATATAGTTTGACTTGTTATAAAATTTTAAGAAGTAAATAAAATAACTTTTTAATCTTGTGACGTTAAACGCATTACATGAAAAACTAAAATTAAAACATTACCAAAAAAATAGGGTCTAGGGATCATTCTTTTTTTCTTAAAAAATAGTATGTTCATTTCTACTATAGTAGAAAAGAGCTATCAACATGGTTGCTTAGTTGTCAAAAAATTTTCACTCAAGGGTATTTTGGTCATTCAAAATCTGCTAAAAAGCTGATATATATAGCTAATAATATCCATATACGTGTCTTGCATTTCAAAATCTGCTAAAAAGCTGATATATATAGCTAATATATATTTATTATTATTGTTATTTATTTCTCTCTTACACCTATTTTTCTACGTGTCTTCTTCTGCTTTCTCTTTGTTTACACGTATTAGTCTACCTGTCTTCTTATGCTTCTCTCTGTTTTTTGAAGTTGCTTTCTTTTTCCTGTTTTCTTTTGTTTTTTTCTCTCTTCTTCTTCCTGCCTTCTCTTTGTTAGCACTTCTTCAGTTGAAGCAGCTACTGTCAATGTCAACAAGGTTTCCAAGTTTTCCCAGGTATTTGTTTTGTCAATGGATTCAATGTTAATCCATTGTTCAGAATTTGTTTTTGTTGTTTGGGTTTGTTGTGAATGTTTTATTTATTAGGTGTTTGGAAAATTTTAGCATACAGTTATGTTTTTTCTATGTAGTAAAAAATTTGATTTCGATTGTTGATAGCTTTACTGAATTCTTAGTTAATTTAGCTTTGAATGGTTATGCTCATAAAGTGTTTGTTGAAAGTTCTACATCCCATTTCCGCTAATGTTTTATTTATTAGGTGTTTGGAAAATTTTAGTATACTGTTATGTTTTTTCTATTTAGTAAAAAAGTTGATTTTGATTGTTGATGTTTGATTTGGTGTGTGCCTTACCATTAGCTTTGCAATTAAGGCTGAATTCTTAGTTAATTTAGCTTTGAATGGTCATGCTCATAAAGTGTTTGTTGAAAGTCCTACGTCCCATTTCCACTATAATATCACTCTTGAAGAAGATCAACATGAAGTCATTTGATCTTCATGCTTTATTCCCAGCACAATCTTAACTCCTTTTCCTCTCCCATGCAGGGTGTGTTCTGAAATTCCTGATTTTGGGAGTCAATTTTTTTTTTTTTTTTTTTGTATAATGACCTTCTTTTACGTCTGGTGGGATTTTCTTGGTAGTTTGACTAGCTGATGTATTATTGTTGTTGCAAGAGAACTTTAGGCTCACGTGACATTTAGTTGATTATTCTTTAATTGCAGTGTATTTCTGGTTGTGCTAATGGGCATGAATAATATGGAATCCATGCTTAGCTTCTATTGTAGTTATGTGTGTTGCTTATTTGGGAGTTACTAGTTATGTTCTCGAGAGAGGGTGCGCTCATAAAGTTTATTTCTATTTTAGTCTTTGATTCAGAAGATTTATTGGGGAAAAGATTAGGGAAGTTTTGATACTTGATGCAAGAATTACTGATCTGGCTATGTTATTTTTCACTTATGTATGATGGTTATGAAACCAATTCAAAGACCTCTTTTCCCAATTTAGCTAAATAACCAAATTTCCTTCTTTCCCCACCTATGTGATGTTCTTCTTAGAACAGATTTGAAAAAGTTGGGCACTACTAACTTAATCTTTCTCGGAGGATAGCAATCAATATCATCAATACAAAAGGACATGAGGTAAATGCTGCTAAGCTGAGTAAATCGACCATTTGGTAGTGTAAAAGGCATCCTAACTATACAGGATATAGGAATCCTCCTATTACAGAATAATCTGCTACAAAAAGAAAGACCCAAATGCTAGAACATCTGTTTATGTGCAATTATACACCATCAACTGCTATAGAAGCATAGTGCTTCTGATTTGTGTATCTCTTTCTATTTAGTAAGTTATGACAGAAAGAGTTAATATCAACAAAATTACTCCAAGCTCAGAAGAATGGACTTGTAAAGTTCAGGTTGTAGATAAAGGTCATCCCCGAAGCAACAAAGAGGGAACCAAAAGATATCAACTCATGATATTACAAGATGAAGAGGTATTTTTATTCCATTCTAGCTTATATATACTTTTATATTTGATAGTCAATAATATAATAGAATCATGATTCATTGATAGTAAATGACCTGCTTCTTTAGTTCCTATTTGAAACTTAATGAATGCAGTATTCTACTATTTTTAATAGCTTATAAGTCGCTGGAAAACTATATTGCTGCTCATATATATGTGTATACTAAATTTGGCATATCTGATCAGGAAATGCTCAACTGATCATATAAATTATACAAACCACAGTCAATCACTTCTTAATTCAAGAATTTGAATTTAAGATGTGCTCAACTACTTTCTTGAATTTAATCTTGCCATTTATATCTGAAAGAAGTAAAACTTATGCATTCTGTTTCTCTCTCCCTTGTTGGACATAATTACAGCCACTCTCACAGTTTATGGTATGATGTTACTCATATCAATCCATTTAAAGGATCAACTTAAAATTGAATTATTACCAATATATAATCGGTCCTTTCTTAAGATGTGCTCAACTACTTTCTTGAATTTGATCTTGCCATTTTATCCGACAAGAACAAAATTTTCACATTTTGTTGCTCTTTCCCTTGTTCGACATAATTACAACCACTCTTACAGTTTATGATATGATGTTAGCCATATCAATCCATTTAAAAGAATAATTCAGCAATGATTAAATGACTGAGTATAATTAATTTTAGTTCTTCCATCTTTTAGTTTTTCTTAGTTTGATTACTTCATTCGTTAGGTACATCTCTCTGTGGCAACTTTTCCCTAATGAATGAACAGATAATGTAATTGAGAATGCCCTATGATAATGAATAATGGATAAATAAAAGAATATACGAAAAATTCATATTCATCAGCTCGCACACTTCTGTGTAAATGTTGAAGAAACATTTAAACTGTTTATTTGATATTTTCACTCCATTATTTTGATCAATTACATCAACGACATTTTAGGTATCGCTCTATTTCACATAATCATATATATAATATCTACGTGCGTATATACTCTATTAAAACTTCATTAAATTTTCTACAGGAAACTCAAATACAAGCTGTCATGTACGGTTCAGATATTACACGTTTTGAAGAGGCATTTGTTCCTTTTCAAACATACTTGGTATCCACAACGTTTGTCCGCGAATCAATCAGAACATATGGGGAACCTCTTTATCCGTTCTTTTGGATTGTTGATAATAATACAATTGTTGAACCAATAGAGGAGGTAACACCTGCTGAACAACCATTAGCACCACCAACACGCTTAAAGCTTACATCATTTGACAGCTTTGACTACCAACCGATAGGCTTTGAATTCGGTACTTACTACATTATACTTACCTTGAATATATAGCGTTTTTTGAATGACTATTTCAACTTACTAGCGACTATATATTTGCTACAAGATATTCTTGCCATCGTTGTTAATGGAAGTCCTCCATCGTACGCTACAAATGGAAACAGAATTCAGGATTTCATCATCATTGACCAGCAGTAAGTACAATTTATTCTTTTAATAATTATTCTTTAAAAATAAAGATTTCACTCTGCAAACACTTCTTTAATCTGACATTTCATTATCTTGTATTCTTATACAACAGGAAAAAGCCAACGAAGCTCACTCTCTGGGAAGAATTTATCGACCTATATGGAAACAAACTTCTTAGCGATGTCAAAGAGCACGAAGATTTTCCAATACTCCTCGCCAGAAAAGTGGCCAAACCAAAACCAGCTTCAGATAAACTACACATATATTTATAATGTTTTTCATCCAAACAACACATTCTATACAAACTAACAACAACTATTTAACTATATGCAGGCCTCTCAAATAGATTTGGTACAACAATTCATGTCAATCCTCCATACCCACAGGCTCTTAAACTAAGAAGATGGTATTCAAAATAGCGTCCTCCCTATAAACAAATTCTTTTTTTTTAAAAGCTAACATTTTCTATTTATGCATAGGTGCAATGAAATAAAATCACAGCTCAATTCATACGCCAAAAAGAGCACCACAACCACAGGATCGCTCTTGTTTGTTCCATTTGATGAAGACATCATACCCATCACAAGCATCCAGCAGCAAGCTTCGGTACGTATATTACTCAAATCTTAAAGTCTAATTTATGAACTAAACTGTACATAAAATAAACCATTCCATGTATTTGTGAAGGGCAACACATTTCACATGCAGATTCAATTGTCAATACCAAATGAAAATCAGCGATTCTGCATTTTATTTTGCTCTGATTGCAAACAACTCTTTCCACGAAGTTGGTGTCAAAGAAGATTCTACTGTACAACCTGTCATCGATCAACATATCTTATGCCCATGTACAGCTTAATAAATCTCAAAGTATTTTTATTCAATATATTTTGTTTGCTTGTTTCTTGATCCGTGTGGGTTTTGTCACCCTTTGGTTTTTCCAATCAATTCTGCTTCCTAACTATACATGTGTTGTTACAATATGTTTCCTTTCAAGTTTGTGCAATGATATCTTCTCAGAAGTCTTGTTGGTTTTATTTTTCCATTTGTGCTTCACGGGGACAACAATTTTCTCCGAACAACAGTTATTTGGATAAAGTGCTTGGTGTTTTTAACCTGAATGGCACTCAACATTGTTTCTCTTTTTGCGCTGTATTTTAACTTTTAAGGAAGATGTTGTGCCTGCATATACAGTTGTAATAAAAAACCACCAAAAACCTGGGAATTTTGGCAGGTAAAATGTGAACAATAACGCCTAGGTGTAGCACTTACCAGGGTGATAATTTTTTATTAAGGCTTCTCCAGTAATTTTCTTTAGGTGGGGCTTCCCCAGTAATTTTCTTTAGGTGAAAACTTAACAAGGGAAAAGTTACACAATAACACCAACTATAACCTTGTTCACATACTGTAATAACTCCCTCAGATGTATATATATCATAAGTAAGATGTCTCAATTGAATCTGGCTTTTTTGATGGACAAGTAAAATAGACCACATGCCTCGACACTGAATTAAAACAAGATTTGACAACAAATGATATTTCATAAAGGAGCCTTTTCCACCACAGCACCCATAGAAAAATATCAAACAAAACATACACTTGCAAGTGAAAAAAAAAAAGGATTTAAATTGGCAAATGCCTCAAAGAGAAACAAGTTCCCCTTAGCATTAATCAAGGACCAATTGCAGAAGTCCACAAGATCAGCAAGGTTAACAAAAATCCACAATAAGATCAGCAAGGCTCACACCATCCCACTCCTAATTCACATGTAACATAAAATAAATACTTCCAGACTGCTTCAAATTCTAAATGTCATTACTATCTTAGCTTATAAGCAGTCAAATACTCATTTGGTGTCAATACGGAAATGCACAGTCAAACATATAAGAACATGCAATTTAAGAAATAGAAATAAGTATCACAAGTATAGCTTTAATGAAGTAGATGACTAAACATTTTTTGTCCCAACTCATCAAACTTCTCATTTTGTTATTCCCTATTCCAGTCCTAGACACTTACACTTGCCCAGTTAGAAGAAGCATCTGGTTATTTTTCAATATTTATTGTGCACGTCATAGAACATATCATCCACATAATACAACCTAAATCACTATGAATAGAAACTAGGCTCATACTGAAGCAAGATCAAGAAAAAACTGTACCTGAAAGCAACAGCAATGTCATCCCCAAATTTCTCAAGTGCTTTGTCCATAATCTCAAAAGGGGAAGCATTTTGAAGCTCCTTAGCCAATTTCTCAAAGTCCTCTCCGTCAACTTTCTCTCCTACCTCTGCAAATTCACCAAAAAGCAAAGACCACATAGCCCGGGAGTAATTTTCCATCAACATCATCAAAACAAATACATGCAAGGACAAAGATTTAAAATTTCATGTGAGACTGGTTTCGTTAAAATATTGTGGCCGTCTTTAATTTATCTTGCTGGCAACTGCTAGACGTGCCATTCTTATTTTGTTGTGAATTTTAATAAATTTGTTGAAACTCCAATTGCTTGTTCAGTTTTCTATCAATATGCAATCTGCAGTTTGAATGCATTATTCTTGATATACTGGACTTTAGTAAAATGTCTTTCTGCCAGAGGATATTTTTGTTCTTGTTTAGAAGAAAAATATAGAGAACAATACTCATCCCATGCTGCTTTCAGCGAGATGTTTTCTAGAGGGGTGACTCCGCCAATTACCAGTCTACTGGTATTAGTCACCTTCTTGCTCTAGCTTCTGTGACTTCTATTCTGAATCTCTTTCTTAGAATACTTTGAGACTAAGAAAGGGACAAAGAAGAGTTTGAAAGGTCAAATTCTTATTTTCTTGTGAATTTTAATAAGTTCGTTGGAACTCCAATTGCTTGTTCAGTTTTCTATCAATATCCAATCTGCAGTTTGAATGCATTATTCTATGTCTTTCTGTCAGAGGATGTTATTGTTGTTCTTGTTTAGAAGGAAAATACAGAAAACAATACTCATCCCATGCTGCTTTCAGCGAGATGTTTTCTACAGGGATGACTGCCAATTACCAGTCTACTGCTATTGGTCGTCTTCTTACTCTAGCTCCTACGACTTTTATTCTGAATCTCTTTCTTAGTTGTGGCAGTCTTCAGTTTATCTTGCTGACAACTGCTAGATGTGTCATTCTTATTTTGTTGTAAATTTTAACAAGTTCGTTGGAACTCCAATTGCTTGTTCAGTTTTCTATCAATATGCTATCTGCAGTTTGAATGCATTATTGTGGATATAATGGACTTTAGTTGGATTTAACCCAGATTTAGCACTTGGATGTTACTAATCCACAAGAGAACCATATTTTATATATAGGGTGAAGTAGTTACATCCTGACAATTTGCTTATTTTGATGCTCAAGTTGCTAATACTTCATAAATTTTATCCACATATCAGATGCCACTTTGAAGTTACCATCCAAGATGACACTGGTTTAGCAACAGCCATAATATCAGACAAAATTGGAGAAGAAATATTATCTCTCACAGCAGCAGAAATCCATGACATTCGCTGTGTTAAGGTAAAACACTCTACAAATACTTAATTTTCCTCAAAATATTGCATCACAACCTCTTGAACTATTTTAAAAATTCTACCTCTTATAATTTTTTCTTTATCTTTTAGAAACAAGCACTACCACTCACAGCAGTACACCACAAGCTGCTAGGAAAAACGTTCATCGTTCAAATAAAGAAGCTATTTGCAAAAAGCCAAGATACACCTTCAGGAAAATTATTGATCATGTCAATCAATGAAAAAGAAAATCCTAACAACCAGCCATCACCAGTCACAACAACAGTCCCTCCAGAAAGCAGCAAATGCAAGTTAAAGCAGATTATGACAAAAGAAGACTAAAAGGTATTCTTTACATAACCAATAACATACCACATTTTAATCCTATTCAAAATTCCTTCTAATTTATAATATCTCCATTAACTAATCATTCTTCCCTTTTCTTATTAGTCAAAATCCCTTTTTTGATATATGATTGGCATCATCTTTTTGGCACCTCAGGTACAACTCAGATTACACTTTAAAAAAAATTCAATTATAAAATTTTAACTAATCACCGCCGATATATACTAACATCTATTTTTCTGGTCCGCACAGGTACTTTTTTGTCTTTTGGTGATGAACACTGACAAGCAGCTAAATTGAAGCTATATATTCGTAAATCAATGTAAATAACTATAAATCAAACATTTGCCAATCATATATATATATATATATATATATATATATATATATATATATATATATATAATATGTATATATACATATGTCAATACACAAAAAATTTACCCAACATTTTATATATATACCTCACAACGTTGGCACGGGCCACCCCACCCTAGTTCTTAATAGAGAGAGTAACTTAGTTTACTTTTTTGTGTTTGGATGAAAATGAATGATATACTATTTTCATATTTAACATGTAATAATTTAATTTTAGTAAAATAAGTTATAATCATACAAATATTTATATTCATACATCTTATTTTATGTGACCTTTTCTTTTGTTCTTTCTAAAAATAATATTATTTTACTTAGATTGAAAAAAATTTACTTTTAAATTTTTTTTATTCTTAATTAAATAATTTTTAATTATATAAATATCTAAAAATAATTTTTATCGTGTCAAGCAAAAGAGTGTCATGTAAAATCGGGGGAGGGAGTACTTTACTAAATAGGAGAAATGCCTTTTTGTTATTGGATGATTGAAGTATTGAACGAAGTGTGCATTAAATAAATAGAAGTTGGTGAAACCATTGGGCCCCATCGTCAAAGTTGGTCGTTATACGCCGTAGGCATCAAACAAGCATAAACTTGTTTCTTCTCCCTGTTTTCCCCCTATATATGCTGTAATCATATAGACATACGAGTTGAGTTGGGAATTGGAAGCTCATAAATGGCAGAAACTGAGCCGTTACTAGCGAGCAACGACGGCGGGGAAGTGGTGCCAGCTGAGCGTGAAAGTGAAGCAACTCAAACCAAAACTTCTTCTCGTGTTGTTTCTCTCGATGTCTTTCGAGGCCTATGTGTATTTGTAAGCAGATTTCTGCATTTTGTTTGCTGATGAGACAACAGATTAAGATTTCGCCTAGAATTCCCTTAAAAAGAATTTCTAAAATTTTAATTTTAATTTTGACGCTGATTCTTCTGTTTGCTTTGAAATGAATTCAAAGCCTGAGCTTTTCATTTGAATGATTGATCTAGACAAATCCGTATGCATGTTGCGAAGATTGAGATTTTACTTCATTTACGTTCTCGGGAATATCGAAACCTGAAGTTAGTTTGCTCTACGACTTCTCTTTCTGTCTTTTTCTGCTTTTAAAATATAGAGAAATGAGTTTGTAGTTTTCATTTCCCTTTACCCTAAATGTGTTTTCATTTCTCTTCTCCTTCTCGCTTGTAGAAATTTCACCCGATTTTCCAGCTTATGATTTTAATTTGCTTGCTGCTTTCAGCTTATGATGCTTGTAGATTATGCTGGTTCTGTTTTTCCCAGCATTGCTCACTCCCCATGGAATGGTGTCCGCTTGGCAGACTTTGTAATGCCTTTCTTCCTCTTTGTTGTTGGAGTTTCCCTGGCAATTGTAAATAAGGTATCGATACTTTGATCCTCTGAGAAAATCGTGGACATAAACCTAATCATTGTCAAAGATATAGGCTTATGATGCATAGTTCTCAGACTTGTATTATGATATCCTAGACTATGTGCTGTCAATTTATAATTAAATCATCTGAGTAAGATCATGCCTGTTACCGGGTGGTTGTTGCTCTTAGCACTTTCTGAACCTTTTCCTCTTTCAAAACTGCAGATAGTTATAGACAGAACTGGGACAACCTTGAAAGTTGTGATTAGGACCTTGAAACTTTTTATCCTTGGCATTTTCCTTCAAGGTAATTTTATGTGCTGGCATTTTTCAAATCAATATTACGGCTCACTACTGATGTCAACCGCTTAACAATATTCTGCAACTATAAGCCTGCATATGTCTTTCAAAATGGATCTCCTACACTCCATATTGGAAAAAACGTGTGTGTTTCAATTTTGTGGTACACTAGATAGGATATTTCTCCTGTTCTAACAAACATAAAAAAGTTCAATGATGGAATGTGTTACTTCTCGAGAAATTGCACATTTGAAAGGCCAGCTAGATCGTCTCTGTCTAGCAGATTAAGATACACAATATTTATAGGATCCTAGAAAACGCTAGAATATCTACGAGATTCTAGCACTCCCGCTCAACCCAGTGCATCAAATCAATGTACCAAGCTTGTTACTAATTTAGTTAATATGAGAACCACTAATGGACTTGGTGAAAAAATCTACAAGTTGATCATTTGACTCACAAATTTTGTGACAATGTCTTCTTAGGGTATTTTTTTTCCTCTAAATTGAGGGTCTTCTATAAACAGCCTGTGGAGGTAGAAGTAAGGTTTGCATACACTCTATCCTTCCCTTACCCCACTTTATGCACTTTATGGGATTTCACTTTGTTTGTTGTTGTTTTGTTGAAGTGACAATTGATCTCAATGTGTTTCGTACTCTCATGAAACATTAGACTTGATGCAATATGAAGAGTAGCTTGATTATCGCACAAAAGATCCATCTGATTGATTTCTCCTTACTTCAGTTCCTTGACCAACTGCTTAATGGAATAAGTTTGCAAGTTGGCACAACCATTGCTTGGTATTCAGCTTCTGCACTAGATTGATCAATCACATTTGTTCTTACTTTTTTAAGATTCCTCATCACCTTATACCAAAAACCCAATATCTAAACATAGATTGCCTATAAGAAGCTGATCCCGTCCAATCGGCCTCTATGTATTAAACAATCTTCTCATAACCTCGATCCTCAAAAAGCAATTCTTTCCTATGATTCTATGTATCGAAGAATAAAAACAACTGCATCCTAGTGACTTCACACGAAGATTCCATAAACTGATTTACAACAGGAAAGGCAATGTCAGGCAAGTCACTGTGAGATAGTTCTACTTACTAACTAACCCCCTATACCTTCCTGGATCACTAAAAAGCTTCTCTTGTCATAGTAGAAGTTTAATATTCGGGAATTACAACGATCAACCATTTCAGAATTTAGAACTGGAATTGAAAACTTTTGTTAAAGTGTTTCAAGCACTCTTTTGTTTGGGTGTCCTAATTTTCTTGCCAAGATTGTTGAGATTTTGCCATGTAAGATTGGTTGCTCAGATTGCATTGGGATCCTCCGACAGGCCACTCATAAAGTCCTTTATTTTCGCCTTGTGCCAATGGTGCATACTCAGATCCTTCACTAGAAAATCAAAAGAAAAAAATTCTATGGACGTCAGATTATCTTTGCAAAATTGAGACACAGATATAAGGTTGCGTTCTATCTGAAATTTTTTATTTGAAGAATTTATTTTAACATGACCAGTGTGAGTTATAGGAATTTTGTTACCGTCATTAGTACCAGTATAGTCATCCGAAGGGTGAAGATTTTAAGAATTGGCGATTACATGATGTGATGCTCCTAAATCGACAACGCAAGGCATGGAAACAAAGTTTGCTCTGGCTTCCAAGTGATTGTGGGAGCATGAACGACACACATTCACAGTATGCCCAGTGCGAACTGGACGACTTTGTTGAGAGGCTGTTGGATGTCAATTTGGTGATGGGGTTTGTGCATCTGATGGACGCCAATTAGGTGATGAGGTTGGTGCATTTTGCTACTTAGGATGTTGTGAACGCCATGGTTGTCCTCTCTTATTATTGCGGTGTGTAAAATTATTTGGTGGCGGTTGTTGTGCCATTGCAGCTGTAATTGAGGCCTGTTGAGAAGCTTGTTGTATAGTTCCTCATTTGAGATAGGTGTATCTCGCACTTGGATAACCACTGAAATTGAATCATACTCGGATCCTAGACCACTAAGTATTTTGACAGCATCTGGAATAGGAGTTCCAGAGGTTGCAAGTTCATCAGCAACATTCCTGATCTCACACAAGTACTCTATCACAGAGTTGTGATTGTAGCCGGAGAGTTTCGGAGACTGAAAATCCTTGTATGTGATTTGTTAGCATACAGGTTATGCAGTGTGTCCAAGGCTTGCTTCGAGATGGAAGTTTTGGTGATTTCCGAAGTGATTGTAGGCTCAACAGATGTCCTAAGGCCTTGCGAATCAACTGGTCTGGGCGAAACTAGAGTTTGTACTTGAGATTAGGTACCTCTTGGTTGTTGAGGGTTATCATTTTTTATGGTGCTGTCAAGGTTCCATCTAGATTCATGACCGAATATGAGAGATTCGACCTGCGCTTTCCAAATGACAAAATTCATTGGACCAGTAAGCTTTAGGGGAAGTAGGGAACTAGGGTGGAGTTTCACCAGATGATGGTGTTATTGGCAGGAATAACAGAATCACTTGGATTCACCATAGATGCCATAGAACTAATAGGAAGACTCGAAAGAGATGAAAGACTTGTTGGATTTTAGAAAGGCTCTAATACCATGAAGGTTCGAGAGATGGAGAAGGAGAAGTATTTCAGACTTGTCCTTTCTTGATGCTGTGCAGAGCACTTTATATACAATTAATAGACCAACATTAACTCCTTAATTGTAGGAGTATAGAGCTGTAAAATATTGACCTAATATATATATATTTAATTATGCACAAATAAAGGAAAGAAAATCTGAACTATATACTACACAATTAATCATGCCCCAATAAGTATAACCTTTGACAACAAGGAGGGCTTTAAGTTGATCAATTTGACCATCTGAACCACTGACAACCAACAATAGATTTATCTGGGGATAGGGCAGCAAGCTTCCAAGTTTCGAGTACCACTAGCATGTAAAGAATATATCTCTTCAATCATAGCCTATGGCCATTCACCATTCAGGATGACATAGCACTTCACCTATGGGGTTAGGGATAGAATAGAGGACACAGATCACACAAAGACGTATTGAAGTGATAATAAATGATGATGGATCAAACAAGTATAATGAGGATTAGGATTACAAGTGGATTGGATACCTTTATGTGATGCAACTGGTGGAGTAGGGAAAGACAAGTCCCTAGTAGGTGAAGGATTCAGTATATGACATGAATCATCTATACGTGATTGTGGACGTTGAAGGCGATAGTAAATCAAGAGTGGTGGAGTTATAGAAGGTTGAAAATTTGACTGTGGTTGTAGGTGATGGATATGGAGCTATAGGTAAGGGAATTAGAGTTGTAGGTGATGATGAAGGGGCGATAATGATTGAATCTCCGAAAGATGGAACTAGTAATAACCTCAAAGTGTCTAAGTGGATCACCTGAATTTGTGAAGTATGGCTGGGTTTCAAAGAAAGTAACATCAACAAACATATGGCACTGCTGAAAATCTGGGGAATAGCATCTATATCCCCTTTGTGCCCTCTAGTAGCCCGGAAATGCGCATTAGGGAACAAAGGAGTAACTTATTATTTCTGGAGTAAGGTTGTGAACAACCCACCTGTTCTCAGAGACACAAGGTAGAAGAGAAAGAAAACATAATAGTCTGGATAGCCGAGGATGAAATATGATCAATAAGATAGGAGAATATGAAAATTGCATCCCTAAAAAACTCAACAAAATACGAGATTGTATGGATAAGGAATGAGAGTCTCAATGAGATGCCTATTCTTCGATCTTCAACAACCATGACCTCAGATCTTCTCCATTTAATCGCAAGAACTCAATTCTTGACCATCGAGTGAAATTTGAGTGGTGAGAATTGTAACTGTTAGGACTCCTTTCTCTTTCCCTTTGTACACTTTCTTCTTAATGGCCATTTCAGGAAGGAACTTACTCCTGTTCTAATGGGGTTTTATTCCTTTGAGTCTCCTCAGAAGCTGCTATTTCATTTTTCACTTGAACTACTCTTGTATCCAGTTCTTTCAGAGATGAAACTTTAGCTGCTAAAAGCTCCAATTTCTGCTATCATAAACTGTACCATCTCATGCAATTCTCCTACCTCTGAAGTAGGGTTTCCACTGGTTGGTTCTCCAATTGCCTTAGTGCCCTTCACCATTGATGCCAAGGATTCAATAGCTCTGATACCACTGTTTACAGAATTGCAGGAGCTCAACTGGAAGCTCAAGAATCCTAAGCTAAAACAGGAATTCTACAGAGGAATTCGAGTGAAATAGCTAAATAATCGGGGAAGAGAATTATAGAAGAAGAAGATTGTAATTGAGACAGATGTAAATGTATTCGTGATCAATCAATAGAGGATGACTTCTCCCTATAGCTGTACTTGGATTAGATCTAACTTGGCTGAGGTCAACTGCCCTTAACAAACTTTCCTACCCTTAGTGTATTCAAAACTAACTCGTAACTAACATAACCAACTGAAATGCTGACATGTCATCCCTGACTCATTCGATCCCTATCTCCCCTATGTAAATCATGTATCAGTACTCGCCGGAGAAGTGGACTGCCTAATTGTAAAGTTGTCAGAAAGCAGTTGAACTTGGATATGTGATGTCGAATGAGGAGGCAAGTCCCACAGGAGAATGAACACCATCAGAAAGTCGCTGGAAGCCCTCGCACGCGCCAGCATATGGGTGAATCTCGCCAGAAAATCAGACTTCTTCCCCCCGTATGACAATACGTGAAGAGTCTGATGATGTTGAGTTTTCTGGGATGGATTTCCGAAGGGTTCCAAACATAGTGGTGGTGTTGGTTGAGGCTCAACGCACACAGATTCTGACTGTTTGTTGCATAGTCACTGGACTGAAGCACAGTGACAGGAGTTTCTTCTCTGCTGGTAGTTGCACAGAAGATTATGTTGGAATTTTGTTTAAATAAAATTATTATTTAGTATTTCAAATGATTGGATGTGTCTTTTATTGAAATGGTATGTCATTTTAAATGAAAGGGTATGTCCTTTCATTCTTTGGGATCACCAATTCTAGTTAAATTCAACTTTTGCAGATTCTGTCAACACTTTACAATATATTTTGTCATCAATATTCTCCAAATAATTGTCTTTTTTTCTCCAAAAGATCAAGTGCAAGTTTTGCGTTCTAGTAGGATTTCTTCACTATTTACTTAGTGCAAAAATTCATAGGCTTGTCGTATCCACTAAAACTATTTGCGTGATCCCATAGCAATTTTGAAGAGGAGAGGGAGCAAATATCATTTTTAGGAAAGCGTTTCGCATATATTTCAAGCCTACAATTTTGTGTTCTTAATGCATATTATCAAACCTTCATTTGGGTGTTCTATATTTGTATCTTGATATATTTTCCAACAGATTAAGTTTTACAGGGGCTACTGATGTCATGTTTGAAAGTAAGATAAATGAAAAGAGAATTGAGAGAGTCTCAGCTTAATTATTCCTCCAAGCCATTGGGGTTTAAATAGCTAAGTGTGCATATTCTAAGAAACAAAAAGAGAATCAAAATACATAATATCATGAGTAAATCAAGCTACACCTCATTTAAAGATCCTAGAATACGTACGAGATTCCAGCATTGCTGTAGTTTTCTTATAATTTTCATAGTATATAATTTTCTTGTATGAGATATCTAAACTTGATGTTGTTGGAAAATTACTGATTCCACATTTGTTTCGTTTCAGGGGGTTACTTGCATGGAATAACTGGTTTGACCTATGGTGTAGATATTGAAAGAATAAGATGGATGGGAATTTTGCAGGTAACTCTGATATTTTTTTTTTTGCTGCCGTGGTATGAGATGACTAGATTAGGTACAAGATAGAGTGTCTTTTAAGTTTCACTAGCATTGCCAGTTGAGGTGAGTGTCATCACATTGCCTCCAACAACTTTTGCTTTGTAGCTATGTTTCTTATCCTTCCTAAGTGGTTCGTAAGTGTTTCTTAGATAGACTTCTAAAGACTGCTTTCACTTGTGCCCCGTGTTCCTCTGCTTTAGCCTTTGAGGTATTGCTCTTGTTGTTCTTTTTAGTTTCAGTGAAGTGCTTATATGGATTGACTTTCTATTTAGCTATTGCTGTGATAGACTCTGTTTCTTCAAGAGTAGCATCCTAACCTGGTTTCCCTGATTATTATAAGAAGTTTTCATTTTCATGTTAGAAGGATTTCTAGTCACTAGGTCAATAGATAGGTGCAGATGAAGAACTTATGCATGTAACCTGTATATCACGTACTTGTGCAGAGTATTATACAGTTCTTTTCATTTATGCAGAGAATAGCTGTTGGATACATTATAGCAGCTTTGTGTGAGATATGGCTTCCATGTCAAGGGATGAAAAGAGTTCGCCTTTTCAGAAATTATATTTGGCAATGGTAAGACAACTACATCCTTGATTTTCAGGTGGATTTTTTTATTTTATTTTTTGATTGTGCAATTGTTAGGACTTAGGTGTACTATATATATCTTCTGTTTCTGCATCATGAAGGTATTGCTTTGGATACTGAAAAGGAAGAAAATATCATGAAGGTATTGCTTTGGAAACTGAAAAGGAAGAAAATAGATCAAATATAATCACCACATTGATTTCCTTTTTCATTTTGATAAGTGGAACGTATTCAGATAAACAGAGAGCTTTAACTATTTTAATATTGTACAGAGCAAAAGTTCAATCGTGGGACAGATTCTTTTCCTTAGTGGAACCATAAGTATGTCTTATTATGCATACTGTGGACTTCATTCCACAATTATGAAAAAACCAACTTCTTGTTGGTAGGCACTAATACTTAGATAAAAGTCTAGTTTGTCGCTGGTGGAAGTCAAACCCATGTCATGTTGATATACAAAGTCACCTAACTATTTGGACTATGCCTCATTGGTTATTAGCAAGTAGGTTGAATAGGCAAAACAGGGGAAATATGGGGGTTGTTATTGGAAAACTAATGAGTCAACTGCAATGATATTGGCAAATCTTATTATCAATAGTCTTTTTATATACTTTTGTTTTTTGTCCTCCATGCTTATCTTTGTCTGTGGTTTTACTTAACAACATTTTACTTCCATTTGTAGGTGTATCATGTTCCTATTGTCTGCTATATATTGTGGGTTGTTATATGGTCTGTATGTACCTGACTGGCGATTCAGTGTGTCACAGTCAACAGGAAGAACCAATTATGAGGTTAGCAACTGTTTGCTTTCTATTCTCTTAATTTGAACTTTATTCTAAGAAAAGTGAAAACGATGAGAGTGGCTACAAGCATCACGTTAGGAACCTACAGAAGCTTAAAGTTGAATGTGAGAGTCATTACTGCTTTGAGTGATGTCAGTACTAATCTTGCTACCTTTAATGTAGCATGTAAAATGGTTGCTCATAGTCAAGAACTTTTATGATCAACTATTATCCTATAGAAGCTTATTATCACTTTAATCCAATGGAAGCTTAAAAATAACTGATCACTCATTACTGGTTTGTGTATGATAAGTTCCATTCCTAATTAAGTTGGAGAACTTTTGCCAGTTAGCCTATATTTGTACTATAAGATGGTAAATTTTACTGCCACTTGCAGGTGAAATGTTCTGTTAGAGGAGATCTTGGACCTGCATGTAATTCTGCTGGAATGATTGATCGCTATATTCTTGGAATAGATCACCTCTATGCAAAACCTGTATATAGAAATATGAAGGTAACTTTATACTGAATTGCACTGCTGAAACGCTTATGTCCACACCTCACAGTTAGCCAATGCATGACGAATATTATCTTTCACAGGAATGCAATGGATCTAACAGTGACACAGTTTCTGCGAGTATGCCTTCTTGGTGTCATGCCGCTTTTGATCCTGAAGGCATTGTAAGGTAACAAACCTCTCATTGTTCTTCACCACAAATTCTCCTCTGAAATGTACTAATTATTTGGTGATATCATGTTTCTAATTTGACTTATTCTCTAGTTTGCTGTTTAACAACTTCTGCTGTTGGTAATCTTTTTGCAGTTCACTAACAGCTGCTGCTACATCCATCATTGGACTCCAGTATGGTCACATACTTGTCCAATTTCAGGTGAGCCATGGGGTATCGTTAGCTGCCTGATTTACCTCTGTTAGGTGCTCTATTTCTATCCTGAGTCTTGGGATTGTTGGGAAAAAGTTTTTATTTCAGGAGAAATCGAAGGAATGCTTTCAGGTCTCAACCAATCCAATAGTTCTCTACTTTGTTTGGGTCTCGATTAGATGGCTTCATCATTGATATGTATTGAACTACATAAGTGGTGGTTCCCCAAAAATGTTTTCCTATATATCTAATCTTTCCATGAAAGTACAGTAGCATCGTGGTATTGGCATACAACTTGAGCATTAATAAATTAGCGTTAGTGCCAGATTATTAAAATACAACATATCATTGATAGATGTAATTTATATGACTGTTCAGGATCATAAAGGACGGCTATACAGTTGGTCCATCCTCTCGCTTTCACTTCTTGCTGTTGGTTTGTTCCTTGATGTTGTAGGTACGTCTTTTCTTACTTTTAGATAGCAATGCATAATTAACTGGAGTAACTAACAAATTTTCAATTTGATTAAAGACAAAAATGCTTCTAGTCTAGCCACAATTAAATGTGAGATTTGTGTTCTTTTCCTTTCAGGCATGCCATTAAACAAGTCATTGTACACGATAAGTTATATGCTGGTAACCTCAGCTGCTGCTGGAATCACATTCTGTTTGCTATATTTATTGGTTAGTTTGAATATACAACCCTCTTGCAGCTGTCCTTTTTGTTTAATATAATCATCACTTGTTGATTTCATTCTGATTTAAAATTCAGTTGACAATCCTTCGAAGCTTATCTTATGGACTTTAGGTGGATATTTATGGCTGGAGGCGCTTGATGTTCATTTTAGAGTGGATGGGAAAGCATTCTCTTAGTATATTTATTCTCATAACATCAAATATAGCTGTGATTCTACTTCAAGGATTTTATTGGAGAGATCCTCATAATAACATTGTAAGTACTGATTTACTTCTCCAATTATCAGCTAGAAAACATTTATGGCCTCATTACATTTGATGTTGTCTGGAAGAACTAAGGCTATCTTTTTTTGCTGAATTCTCCTGAATAGGTTCGTTGGGTTGTGACACAATTGGTACGCAAATGATATCCCAGCTCCATGAGTTCCTCATACAAGTAAGGTCATTATCCTTCATTATTATTTGGGCCCATTGAAGGAACTAGTGCTTTATTGTATAAAGTATAATTGACATACAAGAAAAATCTATTCTCTATCCATGGCCTTGGATAAGATGGAAAAGACTTACGCTTACACTTCAGAAACAATCAAAGTCAACCAGCTTCAAGATTTTCTTAGATGAGTGAAGACGACATTTTGGATTGCTTATCAGTAATATCTAACAAGCCACTTTTTATTGACAGAATTTAAATGTAGAGCTTAGATCATCATACTCACGGATTAAGTGTAAAATGTAAATTCATCCTAATATGATAGAAAAACTTACCACTTGTGGTATTAGTGGCTATGTTGTTGTATGATAGACTGATCAGACTTTATTTACAATCAAATTGGATGGAGATAACTATGGTTTCTAAGACGCGTTTTGTCTCTTGTTTAATACGTCCCTTTTTCTGTATTGTCAAACAGTTGAAAATACAATTAAATAATAAAAGTGTGCTTTCCTTGAGTCGTTCTGTGTGATATAGGGTATAAATAAATTCCGGAATAAAAATACAGGATTATTTTATCCTTTGTTAGGTTGGAGGTAAGGTAATCATGAAATTATTTATCCCACCATTTTCACCATAGTAATGGGATGGAATAACTTATCCGGGATCATTAATCCCAAGATAACTTTTTTCCGACAAAACGACTCAGTTTAAATTTTTAGATGACATGATGACACACTTGAACATTCAACATAGTATCAAAGCAGGCAGAGGTCCTAATATCAAATGGACCCGCACGTGAGAGGACGTGTTGAGAATACAATTAAATATTAAAAGATGCAGAACTTGTCTCTGTACCAATACAGTGATTAGGTATTTGCATTATTGCTTGCTCTAGCGACCCAATTTATGAATGCTAACAGTTAGGCAGTACAAGCTGGTGTTGATGATGATGAAAATAACCTGTCATACCTTACTGCACTGTGTCTCTGTCACAGCAAGAAGTCTATAAATGTACACATGACAGATATTTTCTCATGTGATGACCAGTACCTCAAATGTATAAAATCTTTAATTAAATAGCATCGCAAGCATGCAGCTATTTTAAGGCGCCATTGTTTTGTAATTTGTAATCTTGATTCTACTTTCAGTTTTGCACGTCTAATGCTTGTCGTTATACCTATTTATTCTTTAACTTGATAAGCTCTTCCTGTATGTTGAAGTTTTCTTTATTTGAAATATCTTCCTTAGAACCAAATAAAAACCTTTGGGTGTGTTTGTTATGATGGGAAATATGTTGACAGAAAATATTTTCTTGAATTTTTAGGTCCGAGAAAGCTAAGTAGCTCATAGTCCAAAACAAAATAAGTAGATAAACTCAACCTGGGTTACTGAAACTTTTATCTTGTGGAGTAATTAGTTTCTTAAAGATGGTCATGGATTATTAAGTTTTTGTTGCTGTTGTTGTTGTTGATGGAGCTTTCACTTTTTTATTTTTTTGGTTACTCGAACCCTTTACCGTCTGAACAAATCCTCCTGAGTGGTAGTAGTCAACTTGGTACCAGCTTGTCTGTCCAAGTCTCTGCTCTGCTCTGCTCTATTTTATATACTTGCTAGGCCATGTCTGTTATTAATACATTGAACAAAAGCAGATCGGATCTCATTTAATTTTTCCTTTTCTCTCTGCATGGAAAACGATATTTAGATTCTCTCGTGCAATCCTATCCTCAAACAACTGCCCAAGCCATGTCAAATTTGCATATAGGCAGGCAGAATTGTTGCAATTTCTCAAAAAAAATTCTTTTTTTTTTTTTTCCAACGACAAAGTACAAAAAGTAAATTTACTTTTAGGGAGATCCTATCTTTTATAATCCCATTTTATGGAAATCATTTTATTTGGCACCATATTTAAGAAGTAAAGAAAGATTGTTTGAAATTTGTGTTATAAAACAATCTTTTATTAAGAATAAAGAGAAAATTCAAAAGTCATATTGTATTCAATTATAGTATGGTATTATTAGAAGCGAACTAAAGTGTAGCAATAAAAAAAGTATCCAACTAAACGAGGTCATTATAGATAAACTTGATTATCTAAATGGAAACAAGCATGTCTTCTCAAAGGGAAGTACTCCATTGATCTCTTGTAACATTACATAATTATCTCAATGATTCAAAAGACTTAGGGGTCGTTTGGTTAAGTGTTAGGAGTATTAGAAAAAATAATGCATGTATTAGATTTTTATATATTACGAGTATCTTATTCGATACATTTTTCCAACTTATGTATGACTAATATATTCTATTGTGTATTGAGATGCATATTATTAATACATGATAATTCATGGTATTCATGTTATTAATTAGGGGAGTTTTCAAAAATACCAAGTTTTTGGATAAAAATTACATGCCCCTACCGAATCATTGAAAAATACCATATAAAATACCAACTTTATTTACAAATTTAGGAGAGAGAGTGTTTTGAGTGTGATTATTGTGGTGTGTGGTATGATATAATAGTGTTGAAAAATGAAAAAGAGTGTGTTTTTTTTGGTATTTTGATAAATAAATTTTAAAGTGTAATTTTGGGGGTGAAAGTTGGTATTTGTGTAAAAATTCCTATTAATTATGTATGGGGTTTAAAAGCATTAGCAGAGTTAAATACCTCATTGCTCTTTATTTATTCGCATTTTTACCACCATAATTGTGGAAAGTATTTTTGTAAATAAATATTTTTAGGGAAAAAAACCTCCCTATATATTTTAAGAGGTTTTATTACATGAAAATATCACAAAAAATATTTACTATCAAATATCAACTTTTTTTTTACAAAGATGTACATATATTGAGAAAAAGT
Organism: Solanum rostratum; assembly: GCA_029948455.1. Lineage (NCBI taxonomy): Eukaryota > Viridiplantae > Streptophyta > Magnoliopsida > Solanales > Solanaceae > Solanum > Solanum rostratum. The sequence continues at coordinate 53,399,853 of CM057055.1, forward strand.
TAAAAAAATTGAAAGAAAACCAACGTCTGTCAACAAAATAGTGCCAATAAAAGTTCTAAAAAAAAGAAAGAAAAGCAAACGTGTGACAATAAAAAATGTGTAATAAATGCATGTTGTGTTGACAGTGACTTTGAATATTGGGAAATGCCAAAAAAATTGCAATAACATAGAGAATGCTGGCTGCATGGTACATCCAATTAAAGTCCTCCCATATTTTGTCTCTCTTTATTCAATGGTAGCAATGATTATGGACAATAATGTTATACCCCACGTCTTAGGTTTACTAGTCATATGCATATGAAACATGATATGATTAGGTAGAAAGAGAACCAACTTTAAAAGTGCCTAACTTTTAGACTGGAGGGTTATATTTACGTTTAATGCTTAAGACGAGCGAGCGTATATAAGTTCTAAGCCGAATTGAGGAGATCACAACCTTAAACAAAGTGGAAAAAAGTGAGGTGCTTGTAGGACTTAGGAAGCTAGCAGGTGAAGTCACCTACGTGCTTAGCTTAAATTGGCTAGGTCTGCGGGGAATATTAATTCATACATGAGTGGACTCACTTGAAGCCGAAAACTAAGAAAAATGAAAAGGGCACGAAGAAGAGGCTCAATACCGAATTTGTTCAAGTTTGATAAAGAATAAAGCGAAAGTTAAGGATGTAATTTTAGCCCATGGTTTGGCATCATAAAGGGACAATATAGGCAACCCAAGATGAATAGGAAAAGGGTCAAAGTACATTTACCACACACTTCACAAATAGGGCCCAAACTAAGTGAAAGTAGAAGAGAAAAAAATTGGCAGCAAAGCCCATCAAATTGAAGCCCAATAAGGCCCAAGCAGGTGCATCACCACCTTAATAAAGTAAGTCTTAAAATTTAAAAGAAATTCGGGCAAGAGGTCCTTTAAAAAGGGTTAAAAGTGGCTCCTTAAGCCATTTCAACTTGGACAAAAAATCTGATTTTCTAGGTTCCTTTTTGCTCTCTTTCAACTCCTACAAATCAGCCATCACAACCCTATGCCTCAACCTTGAAGGTAAAGTTAAGTAAAGATACTTGTCTATTTAGTATTTTTTTTTTTAATGAAAAACGAGAGAAATAGGTTGGTTATACTTGTACTGGAATTTTGGATAGCATGTGTTCAAAAGATTATTGTACACTTTTCTTGTTTATTAAGAGGTTTTTCTCTTCTTGGTCGGTTGGATTATGAAGTAATATCGATGCTTTTAACAAGTTTTAGTTATGTAGTGATGTAAGAAGGCTGCTGCACCATTTTTATCTTTCGCAAAAATGAGTTCTTGTATGATATCTTAATTGCTCTCTTAGTAGGAACTTATGGACCGGCAATTGGAAATTGTTGTTGCACATCCTCCTTCTACTTGGGGACTATTTTGGACTTTTTTAGGACCTTTTTATGTGTAAATATGTTGGAGACAATTTGGTTGAAGTTGAAACAGGTTTGGGATTGTTGACTTCGAAATGTAGCGAGAAGACGTAATGTTATGCTGCCTACTTGAGTGTTGTGTAGAATTGTTATATGTTATTCTTTGTGAGCTGTTGTAACACTGTTATGGGACTAAAGAAAGCTGGATACGACATGTATATGAGAATGTGTATTAGAAAATACGATTAGAGGGCGAGAGGTTGAAAGAATACTCTTGGATTGACAATCACAAGCTTGTTGTCCGAGCATTATTTTTTTATGAGATTAGACTGCCAAGACGTGTTTATTAGCTGCTAATACTAGTTTTATCACCTATTATATTGTAGATAAGTATTTGGAGGAAAAGGAGATTACTTCTAGGTAATAACGACGTAGTACAATGAGGTATGTAAGGCTACTCGATTTCCTATTATTTGGCATGAAATCTAGGTTCTTCCTTGGCATATTAAGGCACTTACCAACTCCAACATAACTAATAACCGTGTCTCCACCCTTTACCATGTTCATATACTCCCATACATAGCCATTGTCAATTCTGCATATTTTGGATACCAAAATACATGAGTTCCTTTGGTTGCTAAATACTGTCCACATGTTGTTTCATCTCCTACGCATTTCATTAGTTATGTAACTCCTTTCATTGTGATGTTGTCTTGCATAATTGGTTATATGTCATATGTTATGTCTATAATCCTACAGCTCTAAATGTTATGCCCACCAAAAGAATCATCTCAAAAGTAACTAAAAGATAAATCAAAGTTGCTTATTAGTGGGTGGTATCCTAGGGGTGGAAGAATCACCTAGCATGAGTCGATCTCATATTACGAGGGGTATCCCAAGGGTGAAAGGAAAGCCTAGCAAGGTAGGGGTGGGTTCGGTTTTTGCGGTTCGGTTTTTCCCTAAAACCAAAGACCGAACGGAAGGTGATTTGGCGGTTCGGTTCGGTTCGGTTTTGCCCCAAAAAAAAGTAAACCATTGGTTTTTCGGTTCGGTTTTTTTCGGTTCGGTTTTCGGTTTTTTTCGGTTTTTCGGTTTTTAAAAATAATTTTTTAAAGTAAAATAATATGCTGGGTAGAGACATATCATCGTATAGATATGCTAAACAATTGGTAAAGAGTAAAGTTTGGATTAGTACAAGTATCACAATATAAGAACTACAATTATCACCAAGAAAATTGCAAACATATGTTCTAGAAAAACAAGTATCAAATACTCCTTGGAAGGTTCAAGTCAATTGATGTTGAAGTGTATAGTTAAAAGAAAAGACATAATTTATATAATTAACTTATCTACCTAATAAATATTTATGAGCATACACACATAATATATATTTTTTAAATATCAGTCAAAATATATAAAAAGATTAAAATAATATTTTATCATTTATTCGGATGGTGTATTGGAGCAAATTATGATTCAACCATTATCTAAATAAAATTTTCTTGCAAATTTTACAGAATATTGATATATTCATTTACCTATAAATCACATTCATATATTAATTTTACTAGAATGACGAGGTAAATAAATATCATAAAATTACAGTGCTAAATTAAGTTATATCGAGAAATTTAAAGGCGATTTTATGCATTTTCCCTTGGTAGAATTCCATAGACATCAAAGTTTGTCTCTATTTTTCATTTTGATATTGCAACTTATTCTTTGTTTGGATGATTATTATGTATTATTTTGTATTATTTCAATGAATATAATATTTTGATGGATTATATCATTCGTTATTGTTATATAATGTGGGCATATTTATAATTTGAATGATAAATATATAAGAAATTGTTGGATATGGGATGGAGCTATTATGACAAGGTAGGATAAATAATAACACAAAATTATTAAATAGTAATAAGTAAAGACAAAATAAGAAAAAATATTAAAGCAACGATGCAATCACACCAAATAGATTGTTGAACAAAATATATCTTTTCGTCTTACTTAATGATAACTTTAAATGATATGATGTAGTAGAATTTAAGTAAAGCAAAACAAATCGGTTTTTTACGGTTCGGTTCGGTTTTAGAAGACCAAAACCGAAACCGAAACCGCACAAAATCGGTTCGGTTCGGTTTTTTGTGTTCGGTTTCGGTTTTTTACGGTGCGGTTTTTTTTTTGGTATTTTTCGATCGGTTTCGGTTCGGTTTTCGGTTTTTGGTTTTACGGACCCACCCCTATAGCAAGGGTCGATCCCGATGTTGATTTACCACTGATTAGCTGGTCATTTATATGATATACTGCGGACAAATTATACAGTAAAGAAAGGTAAAGTAATAAAAAGGACACAAAGTACATGATTCCACAGTATGACCAAAGGTGTTCTTTTATCCTTACACACCAGTGTATAATTTCATTTGAGTTCTTATTTTATATACAGTACTTCCTGCCTTACATATTCAGTACATTATCTTGTACTGACGCCCCTTATGGGGGACCTGCATTTCATGTTGCTGGTACAAGAGATACTAGATCTTCCTAGTAGGATTACAGGACATTCAGCTGTCGTTACTGAGCTCCGGGTTGCTTTGGGGTTTTGTGTGTCTAGATCTTATATTTTTGTATTGTATAGTTGGTCATGAGGCAGGGCTTTTCCCAATCCGTATAGATATTGTTCCTTATCTAGAGGCTTTATAGACTATGTAAAGTAAAGTGTGTTCATGTATCGTGCTTTAGACATCGTGACTCCAACGGCCTAGTCATATGCATTTTCTTTGGCTTGTTATTACTATCTACTTTCTTGAAAGCATGTTGAATGTGGAAACCTCTTTAAGATGTTCATAGAAAGTGCATGGGTTTATGTTGGCTTTCCCAAGCCTTGTCGATAACGGGTACCGATCGCCCTATTGGGACTTTGGGCATGACAAATAAATTGAAAATATTCTATATTTCTACACAATGTAATAACCAATAAACTAAATCTAGTTTCATAAAATGCTTATCATCAATGAGGGAAAAGTCAATGGAAACTTCTTTGAAGTTTTTCTTTGAAGACTAACAATCAAAGTGATACACAATAATCTCTTTGTTGAGTTTGGGTTCGGTGTCATTTGATTTTGGATTGTGTCTCCATTTTGATTCAACATGATGGTGAATGAGATGCAACAGATTTTTTTTACCTCTCTTTTTTTAAATAAAAAAATGTAATTGTCCTTCAATTATTAGCTTTGTTTGAGCATGTATTAAATGTGTGCATATGTTTTTATAGTGGATGATGCATAATAATCATTTTTATTTTTATTTTGGTTGGTAATATGGTATGTGCTACATAAATTTTATTTTTTAGTACTTATCTATTGGAAAATTCTGATTTATGTATAATATAAATGTAAACAAGAAAAATTTGACTAATGTTAAACAAAGTAGGTGAGAAGTAGAAAAATGTATGATGATATAATAAACATTTAATTAAAAAATGTGAAATATACTTTAGCAATAGTGTTGTGTTCTGTGTTGTTTAGTTGTTCTATTGACTATGCTCTGAGTAGGTATATGGGCATGTCATTTGTTTGAGTGAGTTGTGTATATTTTTTGAATTTTTGATTTCCTGTCATGTTGAGAATATGAAAAGTTTAATTATTTTAATTTATGGTACTAAGTTTCTGTATACACAGGTCAATATGTGGATTACAAGATTGAAGGGATTATATTTAATACAACAAGTGGATTCGAAGGTTTGGTCGATACTATTGCTACACAATTAGATGTTGAAAGAACCATAACTGAAATGGCGCTAAAATATAAGGTTAACAATGAATCACCACCAATGCGCATCCATAACAATATGGGGATGCAGATATATTTGGACCAAAAAAATTGCAATATGGACTTCTTCTCCAAGTATCTGTTGTGTGTAACGTGTGTTGATAAATGTGTGGAAACAATTTTGTACAAAGGCGTTATAAGAAATACAATGTGCTTATCTGGGGTGAAACAGAGATCAATGATAACAATGAAGATGTTGAAATTATAAACAACACTCAAAATGATGATGTTGTAGTGAATCAAATCTACAAAAACAAACGCACTCTTGTAGATGTGATGAGACGGTACGCATCGTTGAAGGGATTCAAATTCATTATTATAAGGTCAAGTCATACGAGGTATCTTGTTTAAATTATAGATTTGATATTACATTTTTTTCTCGGCCATATGAGGTTTGTTGATGTTCTATAGTTAGTGTAAGATGAGATTGTCCCTTTTGACTGAAGGCTATGTGGTAAATGCAGAAGTTTGGTTTAAAGTTAGTAATTAGATTGGTTGTATTGTTGACTGGTTGGGTGTTCTTTGGTGTAGTGTTGGATAAATAGATGGTAATTTTGGTGGTAGACATGAATATGGTGTTTAATCGCAAATTATGGACATTTAACCATATATAGTTTTGTGTGGCTTTGTTTTGGTTGAAACTATGTTCCGAAGTTTGTCTGAGTAGAAGATGCGAAGGTCCGTCCACCTAAACTATTGTGTTACCTTAAACAACAATAATTTACCAAAAAAAGCAATAGATATTAAACAAAATGCATGAACAAATTTCCAAAAATATTTAGAATTGAATTTATAAGTCAAGATTGGTTTAATTTTGAAAAAAGAAAAAACACCAAAAACTTTGTATGCGCTAAAAAAATTTAAATTAACCAAATATACGATCATCAATGAACAAAATCTCCTGTCAAGAATGTGGCAAATATGTAAAGTTAGACTTGGTTTATAATATGTACAACAATTTTATGTCAAATTTAGTTTGGCTATGTTTTGGTTGAAACAATGTTTAAAAGTTTGTCTGAGTACAAGATGTGAAGGTATGTAGTAGATGCAGTAGTTTCGTTTAAACTTAGTTATTATATTGGTTATATTGTTGACTGTTTGGGTGTTCTTTGGTGTAGTGTTGGATAAATAGATGGTAGTTTTGTTGGTAGGCACAAATGTGGTGTAACAGTTGGATTTGCCTAGCTTAGTACTTTGGTAAATTTTTTTTGTAAAAACCTTAAAAGTATTGTTACTAATATTTCATTTTTTCGCAGTTACAACTTGAAATGCTCCATTAATGGGTGCACGTGGTTGTTAAAGTCTTCGTGTATGGGCAATTTCGGAATGTTCAAGATTCGTAAATTTTGTGATACACATACTTGCCCAGTGCAAGGTAGGTTGATGTCGAAACGTCAACTTAAAAGTGGTGTGCTTGGTGCAATGTTGTTAGACAAATGCAGTGATCCCAAAATCAATTATACACCAACTAAAATCCTAAAGGACATGAAGAGGGAACATGGGATTACATTAAGTTATATGCAGGCTTGGAGAGGGAGGCAAAAGGCCTTTAGTGTACTTCGAGGGGACCCAGCCATGTCTTACGGAAAAATACCAATATATTTACACATATTGGAAAAGACATATCCTAGAAGTATAGTGGATTTTAGATGTTAAGGTTGGTTTCACTTTGGGGAGAGAAAAAACACCAAAAACATTGTATTGCCCTTAACCAAACATACAACCAACAATAAACAAACTCTCTATAGAGTATGGGGGAAATATGTAAAGTTACAGCACAAGATGAGAAAGTCCTTCCACCTAAACCATTGTGTTAATTTAACACTCAAGAATTTTACCAAAAAAACAACAAACATCAAACCAAAGGTCTAGACAGGTTACAGAAAACATGAAAACTCAAATTTACAAGTCAACATTGGTTTCATATTAAAAAAAAAAAATATTTGTAACTTGTGCAGAAATAGTTTTTGGTTTTAATAAAAGTGGAATTTTCATAAATGACCACCTAGTGAAACATAATAGGGTAAAATAGCCACATTTATGGAAATTACATTTTATAGTCCTTTTGATGTGTTTGTGCTTTGTATAAAACGGAATTATTCTAATATTTTATACAAAAATTAATAACTGCATTAAATGTTGATTAATTACTGATTGTATATGTTAAAGGAAACGTTTCCTTTAATATTAAAATGTCAATATATTTCATATTTATTACCAATTATTATACTGTATACATGAAACCGAAAAAGGAAAATTCTTATGCACGATTAATGCTGGAAAAAAAAAAGAAAAATTTGGTGACCTATACGAATTCAACACAGGTAAAGTTGATTTTTGATTTTGTATTTTTTGTTTTTTATGTTTGATCGTGTGATATGTAGGTGTTATACGATTTTCTAAAATTGTGATTAACACATACAGTGTTTGTTTTGTTAATCAGTCTCCAATTATACGGAAAAAAATTTGTTCATTTGTTGATTGGGTCGTAGGAATGTATTGACTTGGTGGTTGTTAATCGACTGATATGTGTATTGATTGACTAATTACTTGATTGTATTTTGTATAAACTGGTGCGACTCAACATTGTTTTGATTCAATTGTTCGTGATTTTTGCGTGTATGTGTGTTTATAATGTTAGATAATGTATAACACTATTATACATAAAGATGATCAATTTATACATCAGTTGTGGTGTGTAAGTATAAATTGACGTGCTAAACTGTTGAATACGTAAAGACACAAATCAAAAAATGTTTTGTGCAGTGATAAACAATTTTTATATGTAAAAAATAACAATTTTAATGTATATGTATAAGTATACACAAATATGTATAAGTATATGTTTGAAATTTTAATATTTTTGTATGTATATGTATATTTTTTACTACAAATTTTATTGTATACGAAATTGCAGTTTTGTCAATCTGTATATGGTTGTAAATTGTTGTATATATTTAATGTGCAGTTTTTAGAAATGACTTCAATAGCCATTATTGTAATGCATTCGGGACGGTGGGACGATGAAAATTGTTACGTTGACTACATGTTGGAGGGCATTGTATTCCGAGAGCAAGCAACCTACCTAGAATTGTATACGCTTGTTGCAACCCAAATCGGTGTTGATCTTAGTAAGAATGAAATACGAATGGAATACAAGATCGAATCTGTAGATATGCCAATTGTGATACACAATGATATGGGTGTGAGGGTATATGTTATGTTGAGGAAGTCTAGTAATGATTTCAATAAGTATCCAATTTATGCAAGCATTACTGATAAGCAGATGATTGATACTGTTGTTGGTGGAAGTTCTTCGAAACAAGCTGTTTCGGTGTTTGAGACGCATTCAATAGTTGGATTTGGTGAATTTGACAATGATGATCTGTCAGTCGATGAATTAGTTGAGCCCTTAAATGCTTTTGGTCCCGAGGACATGAATGGAGTCATATCTGATCCCTCGCATAAGTGTGTGGAGGTAGACCAGGTATACATAAACAAGGATACATTAAAAAATGTTATGTCTCAATATGCAATTGCAGAAAGGTTCCAATTCAAAGCAAGGAGGTCGAATGCAGTAAGGTATATGCACATTATACATGTTTTTTTTTTCCAGGACTGTCAGCTTTGTGTGAATTTTATTGTTTGTTGCAAAAAAATATTATTGTGTAAAATGAATTATTTTTATGTATATGATTGCAGTTATACTATTGTGTGTAAATCTGAGCAATGTGAATGGTTGATGAAAGCTTCTGCAATTAATAAAACTGCCATGTTTCGAATAAGAATATTCAACATGGTTCATACTTGTCAGTTGAAGGATCGGATATATTCACAGCGGCAGGCAACCAGTAATCTTATTGGTGGGCTTGTGATGCCTAGATTGGAAAATCACAAGCGAAAATACACTGCTGAGATATTAAAAATGATGTAAAACATGATCTTGGGGTTGATATTACGTACATGTTAGCGTGGAGAGCAAAGGAGAAAGCATTGAATCATTTGAGAGGGACTCCATCTGGATCATATAACAAATTACCTAGTTATTTATACATGTTGGATAGTACATATCTGGGGTCACACATCCGTTTAAAAAAGACTAAAGAAGGTGAGTTCCTTTACGTGTTTGTTGCTCTACGAGCATTTATAAAAGGATTTGATCACTGTAGGCTTGTAATTGTTGTTGATGGGAGTCACCTTAGAGGTCCATTTAATGGCCAGTTCCTTTCAGCAAGTACCATGGATGGTGCAGGTATGGTGGCATATTTTTCATGTGTATATATATGAATATAATGCATGTAATAGTTTATTCTATATACAATTTATTTAACTTTAAAAATGAATAGTTCATTGTATGTACAGGACACATATTTCTGCTAGCGTATGGAATTGTCGATTCAGAAAATGATGCTTCCTGGACATGGTTTTTCCAGAACTTTAAGGAAGCATATGGACAAAGGGATGGAATGTGCGTAGTTTCTGACAGAAATGAGAGCATCATAAAGGCTGTTATGAACATATATAATGGAGTACCTCATTATGCTTGTATATGACACTTATGGAATAATGTGCAGGCGAGGTACCGGAAGTCCCATGCAAAGTTGAACGAGGTATTTTATACAATGGCAAAGGCTTATACACATGCTGAGTTTGATAGGTTGATGAAAACAGTGGAAGTGGTTGATATAAGAGTTAAGGAGTACTTGCAACTAGCTGGGTATGATAAATGGGCTAGGATTTATGCAACTGCACATCGGGGGTGGTCTATGACTTCGAACATTGCAGAAAGTATTAATTCAGCTTTGGTGTCGGCACGCGAGTTGCCTATTTTTGACTTTCTGGAGAAAGTGCGGCAGATGTTTGGCAGGTGGAACTACGAAAATCAAAAACAGGCAACTTATATATTTACCCCCCTTATGGGTAAATTTCAGGATATTCTAGTGAAAAACGAAATCAAGAGTACGAGGATGACGGTAATAATTTTTTGTTGTATAAATTTGAATAATTCTTTTTTTTATTTTATTCTTTGTGTGAATATTATTCTTGTCCTTTTAATAGGTTGTATCGTCAAGTATCCACGTGCACAACGTTGTTGATGAAGGGAGAACATATATAGTATCTCTTGAAAAAAAGACATGTACTTGCGGCCGATTTCAAATTGATGAAATACCGTGTGGACATGCTTGGGCTGTTTTGAAGTATAAACATGTCGAACCAGATGAGTATTGCTCCGATCTGTATAAATCCAAAACAGTTTTGAAAACATATGAGATACCAATCTATCCTCTACCCGATCGAAAGGATTGGGTCATACCAGACCACATATTGGCTGATGTGGTTCTACCGCCTGTATATAAAAGACCTCCAGGAAGGCCAAAGAAGAAGACGCGAGATAAGTCATTTTCGGAGTTGCTAGCAATCAAGAGTAAAAATACATGTAGTGTATGTGGGAATGCAGGTCACAACAAGCGTTCGTGTAGGAATAGGCCCCGTAGTACTTAGCGTATAACGTTTTTTGTTATTTATGGACGTACTTTAATGCTTGCATGTATCTGTATTCTGTGCGTTTGAGTTATTCATATTTGAATGAGTATTTAAACACTTTGTTTTATATGTCTCTGTTTGTATTATTGTATAGATATATTATTAAATTTACATACTGTAATGTATACAATAATGGATTTAAAAACTGTTGTATACACAAAAAATGATGTTATAGTGCAAGTGGCTGTTATCTTTTACAAAATGGATGATGTGTATTTATGTATATAGTTTGGTATGTATAACTTTTTCATTGTGTGGAATTTGTACTTTATTTACTATGTTACATAGACTGTATATAATGTATATATCATCGTGTAATAGATAATATAATGTGTATAATTATATATTTTATTTGTGTATGTTACTGTTCTAAGTTTAATGTATTAATAATATAATGTGTATAATAGTGGTTTAACAGTTTGGGTAACATTTTTTTTAGCGTGTTAATACAATTTGTTTTATCTATCTTTTGTTTGTATTCTTGTAGGATTATAGTACACAATTTAGAGACTGTATTAAGTGTAATAATTTTATCTTTTGTTTGTTGTTATGGTGCAAGTGGTTGTTGTTTTTATGTTTTGAAAATGGATGATGTGTATAAATATATATTGTTTGGTATTTATATAGTTTCCTTGTGTATAATATTGGTGTCGTAATCTATTATATAGTATAATATGTATAATTGTATGTTTTGTTTGTGTATTTTACTGTATTTAGATAAAAATATTATATTGTATAATATGTACAATTGTAAATCGTATTTTGTGCATTTTAATATATTTTAGATGAATATATTATATAACATAATGAATGTATCATCTCTTTTACTATATAACTGTAAATTTTTCTTAATTCTATATTGAATCTATGACATGATCATGTAGATGATTTCAATTCTTCATGCATTGTAATACTATAATTAAAAAAATATTTTGAATATATCATAAAAAACTTAGCAACAATATATTATAGTTCCAAAGGACTATAGCCAGTGTAAGGCAAAAACCATAGAAAACGACATTAAAATTGTTGTATTGGCTGCATATAGTATGAATATGTGGTTTGTTGTTCTATGTTTCAAAAAAAAGTGTTGCCCAGAAAATGAGAATCAGCTAGACTTCGATTCCTTCACCAGCGTTGCCACCAGCCATCCTATTTTGCTTCGGCGGTGCCTCATTATCACTGGTGGCGTCTTGTTGTATCTTCCTCGTGCCGTAGTCCCACAAAAGAGCTGCATAGCGAGTGCGCATTTGTTCTGAATCAAAGCTGGTTACTGGGATGCCGTTCCCATCGCTCAAAAATTCGGCAAAGGCTGCCAAATACACTCCGCATTCCCTGCAAAAAGAGAATGCCCCAAAAAAATGTCTTTGAATAACTTACAGTTGTATAAAATATAAAGCTGTGTATAACATAGAAACTATATAATGAATTTTGATTAACTTACAAGCTGCCTTCGGGTTGTAGGGGTATGTTGTTCACATGGACTATGTCAAATGGATCATATTCGGAGTGCAACTTATAGCTTGGGTGCTCATGAACGTCCAACCCCTTCTTTTCGTAAAAGTACTCTGTCGCCAGGTATGTGGGTACAAGTTTTGCGTACTTGCTGACCTCTTTAGCTACAAATACGTCATGGACAGCGGATCTGGTTGAGTCGTATATGTATATGGTGCGTTTGGTGAAGCATACGACAATTAGAACCCAATGGAATTTATCCTTCATGTTAACTGGAATAAAAACGTTGTCAACTGTGTGCCATGGAACTGCGGCTTGCAGTCTGAAACCATTTATGTATGCACGTACTGTCCGTTCCGAGTTAGCATTACACGCACCGTTTTCGTGATCGCATATGAGGCCCATATTTCGTGCATCAGTGCACTAAAATTACAGTCCACAGTTGTGAATCGATATGTATTTCTCATCGAATATTTTAACTTTTTTCTAAGATAATACATGATCACATCTATGTGCTGGAAGGAAAAAAATTGTAAAATATAATGTAGTAAGTACAAGAAATAGAAATGCTTGCTCATTTATATACATATACATATATGTATATTTAAGAATAAGTAATGTTGTTTTTTGAAAAAAACATATACAGTCCAGCATGTACAGTCCATCATATACATATATGTGGTGGAATGAAATTGTGTATAAGAAAATGAATATAGTAATATACATATACATATGCACAAATTCCAAAAGAAAAGCATAAAAATATACATCTAATGAATTGAACTGCATATTCAGCAATATACGTATGCATACACATATATATATACATATACACATATATGTCTATGTATACATATAAAGAAAACACAATTTGATGTGTAAAAAATCATATACAGTCCAGCATGTACAGTCCAACATACACATCTATGTGTTGGAATGAAACTGTGTTAAAAAAAATAATATAGTAATATGCATATACATATGCTCAAATTCCAAAAGAGTACTCAGCAATATACATATGCATATACGTATAATGAACAGAAAAAAAAAAGAATATAGTAATATGCATATACATATGCACAAATTCGAAAAAAAAAAACCTAAAAATATACATCTAAAGAACTGAACTGCATACTCAGCAATATACATATGCATATATATATACAAAATGCCAAAAAATACACATATATGTCTATATATACATATAAATAAAACACAAACAAATTGTGTACCGTCCAGCATATACAGAAACTGTACAGAAATGTGTAAAAAATCATATACAGTCCAGCATGTATAGTCCAACATATGCATCTATGTGTTGGAATGAAACTGTGTTAAAAAAATAATATAGTAATATGCATATACATATGCTCAAATTCCCCAGAGTACTCAGCAATATACATATGCATATACGTATAATGAATTGAAATTAAAAAAATACACATACGTGTCTATGCATATATATACAGAAAAGACAAACAATTTTTTTATATACAATATTTGCTTTGTGTGGAACAAGTGTTTACATATACACAATGCCAAAAAAAATATTGCACAAACATGCCTATGTATGCATATACATACACACCAGAAAATGCTTTTTATACACAAACATTTGCTTTTGTTGAGTAAGTGTTTAAACGATACATACCGAGTCATCGATGACCTGCCCCACGGTTGCCAGATTGTAAAACCAGTTTTTGTTTGAAATTGTTGCTACACCAAGGTCAATCGGTGGATGGAAGACAACCTTGTTTTTTCTGTATCGGTCTTCGCCTTGTTTCCTATTGATTTATATCAGATGAACTTTTTAAAAAAAAGAACAATTATTTTACAGACATGAACAGAGATGAACAATAATGACATACACTTACTTATTTTGGTGTCTAGCAAGGAGTCCAACCGACAACCAGTCCCATAGATTCCTATACAGTGAAACATCGTGTGTGCCTTGAATTGAGTTGAAAGGGTGCTTTTGCATAAAAATTTTGGCCCTGCTGGATGAACTAGCACCTGTATGCAAATGGGTGAACTAGTATTTGTATGCAAACACAAATATGTGGTAAAAAGTGTATATAAGTTATGTTTCATGGTGATTTTACCTGCTTCCGAACCGAATGATGCCATGTATGGTGAAACATTATATGGACCTGGGCGTCTAGACCTTCGAGCTAGTACAGGTGTCTCGACTATTTCAAGTGGAGACGTGTTGATATAGGCCAATGGGTGTACCACAATACTCCTTTCGTTATTGAAGTTCTCTGGATTAAGACTTGGGAGAAGTTCATCAGGCAGTTCAAATTGTGATTCAGAAAATACTTGAGCCTGATTCGAGTCTCCCTTTGAAGGTTCTTCCTCCACACGAAGCTCTTCTCACATTTCATAGACCATTAGAACTTGACCTTTTTCTGATCCAGTCTAGTCAATGGTGAGGATATGGAAGAAAATTCTTCAATAAACCTGCGGTAGTAGCCAACCAAATCCAAGAAGCTCCTTATGTCAGTCATAGAGGTTGGTTTGGGTCCGTCCTTAACCATCTCAATCTTTTGATTGTCCACTCGAATACCATCGCTTGAGACAATATGGCCTAGAAAAGCCACATACTTAAGCCAAAATTCACACTTTAAAAACTTAGCATACAACTCCCTATCTTTGAGAGTCCCAAGAACAATTCTAAGGTGATTGACATGCTCCTCTTTATCTCTACTGCGAGTCCATACGACTTTCAACACCTTGCCTCTGCGATGTAATTTAGAAAGTTTGCGTACATTGTGTGTGTTTTGTAAGAGTTTACAAACAATGAATTCTAATAAGATAAAATAAATAACTGTTTTCAATGTATGAAGCATAACTTGTAGTGATACCTCTGGACCTCCTGAGTCGACATAAATGGACTGTTGGATGCGAGATGTGTCGCTGAAGAGAAACTGTGATTTTGCGGGGCTTGCGCACTCAACCTGAAATTGGCGGTGTGCATACATAACTGATTAATGTGCACGTGTATATGTATAATATTTAGCCAATCATATACAGTGTCTATCATATACTTTATAGTGTATAACATTTATATTGTGTAAAATTTAACTTTACAGTGTATAACATATACTTTGCAGTGTATAAATATCAATTTACATTAAATGTTCGTATGTATCTGCATCGTATAAATTACAGTGTGTAAAAATGAACTTTACTATACAGTGTATAAAATATATAGTGTATAAAATTGAACTGTACAGTGTATAAACATATACTTTATAGTGTATAATACTGCAGTTACTGAAATATGCAAGTGTATAATTTTGCATATATATACACTTATACAGTGTATAACATCAATTTACATTATTTTTTTGTTTGTATATAATGCATCGTATAACTTATAGGCAAAACATATACAGTGTGTAGGCAAAAAATTTATATGCAACTATATACAGTGTGTAAAATTGAACTTTACAGTGTATACCATATACTTTGTCGTGTGTAAATACTACAGTGTAGCCAATATGAATATGTATAAACTTCAATTTAATATTGTTTAAAAAATTTGCATCGTATAAATTACTGATATATGCACATGTTTATGTAAAAAAACACGCCCCATCTGCTGTGACTTCTAGCATATATGTGTGTGAGACAGTACAGTGTCATGCACCGGGGAATGTTCAACATCTTCCTTGAGATCGTTTTTGTTGCTTCTCATTTCTTTCACAATCTCCTTGAAGTTGTCTTGAACCATCGTCTTCAATTCTTTAAACTCTTCCCTTACCTACAATTTATTTAAGATTGCAATCATGTGTTAGTGATAAAACACGAATACAGTAGTTATGTGCTTTTAGTTTTTGTACATACAAATTGTTTTAACGAATCAAATTCATCCCGCGAAATCGGCTGTTCATTTGTCCTGCTGCTTGAATGCTTCAAAACTGTGTCCTTGGTTTTTTTACGTTCCATTTGGCGCCTTGTTTGTGTCTTTTTTTGCAGCATTTGCATCCCGTTTCACTGGGGTTGACTTGACCTGTGGTGAACCAGACACTCGACGATGAGGTGGTTGTCTCTTTTCCGATGAGTTTTTAGAAACTTTTGTTGCAGAAGTCCTCAATTTTTTTCTTGCGGGAGATGCTCTATCTATGACTTTTTCTTTTCCTTTGTTCTGTCTTGTAATGGGAGGCTCCTGAAAGTCGTCATCAGATTGGACACCTTGATGTACGGAGTTTGATACAACATGCTCCGACGGGAGTTCAATGCTTGTGAGCTCCTGTTCTGTTTTTGTCATGTTTTTTAGGACAACCTATAAAAATTCGGGTATGCATCAGGTAAACTAATAACAATTATTATAAAAAATTTAAGATATTGATATTGGAATGTTATACCTTTTTATGAGTGCCCCGGAACAATGAATTGATTAAGAAATCACATCGGGGCTTGTCGGTTGTGGTTACCCAATTGCGTATCCTAGGAATGTGATTGGAAACTTTAACAGCAATCTTCGGATTGACATGAGAGCAACACTCGTATATCCAGACCTGCATGGCTAGCGGAAAGCCGTGAATCCTATAGTATTTTCCAGTTAGTGTGATCTTTGCATGCAGATTTTTTAGGAGCTCCCCGAATGCCTCGTTGCCCCATGGATATTCAACATGTCTGCCAGATTCGACTAGATCGAAATGTTTCCTTGGCACTATTGTGGATGATGGCTCTTCAGACATAATGAAATTGTGTATAAAATACAATGTGGCAAACTTTAGAGCATCCTCGTCGTTGTCACCCCAAGCCCTGTTCATGCAACTGGCAACCAGTTGTTGCTTGGTTACTGATCTATTTTTGTCTCCAAAGTATTGCAGTATTATACGGTTTGGCTCTTCGGTATTGAACACAAAATTTGATGCCTCGTCACCGCACTTTAGTCCAGAAATTATGGCAAAATCCCTACGAGTGAATCGTAGTGTTGAACCACTTATATGGATGACGAATGCATCACATGAACTGCCATGCACCTCGAACATCATAAAGGCTCTGAATATCTGAGCCTGGACAGTAAGCTGATTCACATCTAAAAGGTGTGAGAAACACGTAGTTTCTCTAAACCTCCTCAATTGACTTTCAGTCAACATATTGGTCAAATCATCCATCACGTTGGTGTTTGTGTAACACTGCATATGCTGGATGACAGTAGGATTCCCTTCCATAATATATTGGACTACCTATTGTGAATACACACATTCAGAATACGCTTTGCAATGCGTAACAACTAGCAAAACAACTATGGTGCATTTATGCTGCAGTGTATAAAATCACAAGTATGTGTATGCATTTTATACTGCAATGTATAATTTAGGTAACAAAAATATACTACAGTGTATATATTTTAGGCAACAAATATATACTGCAGTGTATAAAATCACAAGTATGTATATTTTAAGCAATAAATTATATATATACTGCAATGTATATTTTTGTTGTGCAACTGTATAATGCGTACATGCATGTGTGTAAAATATAGGCAAAAAAAAATACCCATGCTCTAATGTGTATAAATTGATCAGACAACAATTGTGTATTATATTGCAAGTGTATAAAAAATTTGTTATGCAACTGTATAATGGGCACTTGCATGTGAATAAAATACCCATGCAGTGTATAAATCCATAAGTATGTATATGTATTTATCAGCTTTGCATTGTATAAAATCAAACAGTATGTATATGCATTTGTATAGCAAGTGTATAACTGTGTTATGCAAGTGTATAATCACGCACTATTGTATAAATTGATCAGACAAACAATGGTGCATTCATAATGTAGTGTATAAAATCCACAATCATGTATATGCATTTACAATGCAGTGTGCTATACTGTAACTTTTTTTTTTTAAAATACAGAGTAAAATATGTTAATATACTTATAAATCTGTCTAACATTTTTTTTTCTAATAATTTTTTTTAAAAATAGCAAAAAAAAAAAAAGAACCTAGTTGTCCTCTTCACTTTCATTTGGTTTGTCAATATCAGATCCGTCCCCATTTTTCCTTGCTTCGCAATTGCCGGAACCCAGATCCCCATCTTTCCTCTTCCTTTTGGATCTAATTTCAACACTATCCCTTTCTCTTGCAATGCTTCCTGCAATATGCTCAACCTCTTGAGTTATCCCCAACGAAAATGAAGGCAAATCATCTATACTAAACTTGTCATGCAAATTTATACCTCTAGTTATCCTCTTAGAGGTTGATTCGTCGGCCATTGTAGTGAAAGTTGTGAGTTGTCGGGCTGTAGAATGATTTAGGGCATGCGGATTTATGTAAAAAAAAAAGGGGGAAATCTGAAAATTTCAAAAAAAAAAACTGAAAATGAAAACCGCCAACAAAAGTGTAAAATGGAATTGAAAAACTGAATGGAAACTAGAATAATCGACCGAGAAGATTAAGGAAAAAAAACTGAAATACTTACCTGTAACTGACGAGACTGGAGGAGCAAGAATGGAAGGAGATATTTGAAAATCTTGTAAATAAGAGAAAGAAAATGACGTTGGGAAGGGGCTTTGATTTTATACAAAGTGGTTGGGACCCACCAAATATGTAGCAGCTTTTTTGAAAAGTATTGGTTATTTGTGTAATTTCTTAAAACTATGGTTAACTTATGGGATTTAATACTTAATGTTTGTTGGATTACGAAATTTTCCCTTAATAAAAACAATACACTCACATAAACAATTGGGCTTCCATTAAAATCAATAACATACCAAAAATTACAACCAATAACAATCCAAATAATTATAAACTATATGAGTGTTAACAATAAAGAACTACACATCCATAAGCTGACGAAAAATCCAAAAAGTCTTAACAAAAATATATAAAATGTCAACATTTACATAAGTGATTGAAAAGTAGAAATATGACAAGTATCTAATCCTTCTTTCTAGGGATCAACTTTGAACGACTCACATTGTCACTGATCGGAATGTATTACCTATCTACTTTGGGTGCCCCAAATCGACTAAGCACCTTCCCCGTGACTTCGCTTTCGCTAACTGCTTCATCCTCTATCTTTTGACTTCAATACTCTCAAAGCAGTGCGCCATACCCCAACCGAAAGAGATATGGGTCAAAGATGGAATATTCAACTGGCCTTGGGGATGGTATTCGGCAAAAGCATAAGTGTATAAGCCACAATCACTGTAAAATAAATATAACAAATAAATTCAACCAACTGTTTACAAAAAACAAAAACAACCAAAATATCAAAACCTATAACCAACATATATCACCAAAAAATCACCAACAAAGATAAGGGGGACATTAACCATATGATATTACTTCAATACTATGGTAAAAACAAAGGTTTATATCACTTTGAAAAAAAAGATTGAAAAAATGGCATTCAGAGACGTAAAAAGGATAAAGAACCCCAAACAATATCAGCAGCTACAACATCAACTTATTAACATTGATCAAATAAAGAAATTATAAATAGCAAAACTCAAAACCAAAATAACAAGGATTGTTTCGGCCATAACACCATAAATTATCACTTGCAGAGTTAATAGCACGGGAAACAAAGAAATACACAATCTGCATACAAACTGGTGAACATATTTTAAACCAAAAAATACCATAAAGAATGGTAAGGAACAATGACACCAACTGCAACACCAACTTATTAACATTGATCAAACAAAACAATCATAAACACCAAAACTCAAAACCAAAATAACAAGGATTATGTCAGCTATAAAACCATAAATTATCACTTGTAGACTTAATCGAATGGGTAACAAAGAAATACGTCATCAGCACACAAACTATTGAACATATTTCAAACCGAAAAAATACAAAAAAAAATGTGTTAAGCAACAACGTCATCAACTGCAACACCAACTTATTAACATTGATCAAACAAAGAAATTATAAACAACAAAACTCAAAAACAAAATAACATGGATTATGTCAACTATAACATCATAAATTACCACTTGCAGAGTTGATAGAAGAGGAAACAAAGATACACATATTTTCACCAACTTTGAAAATGGATGACTGTTATCATATTTTAAATACAAAGCATGGTGATCACCAAAAAGGATAGTAGTCATTAATATAATTACAAAAAAGTAACAAAAACAAAGAGTTTGTTCTGCATATCCAACCAATAGAAAACAACTTCGAAAGTTAAAAACATGTCATTCAAAGACAATAACTAGGAGTTAACCAGCAGTTTCACCATACTACAACGAACTACACTATGACAAACTTAATCCCATCAGATAACTCTAAAGAAAAAAAAAACCACAAACTTCAAACCCCATAACCAATGGTTTATATGACCTATATAAACAATAATTACAACTTTAAAAATTGAAGAGCATGCAAATTAACCAAAAATTTGGTAACCAACAATATAACTACCTAAAAGCCAACTTGCTAACATAATTTAACCCAAATAAAAATCAAAAATCAAAATTATTGTGCATATTCAACCAATCATATCAACAATTGCAAACACAAAAAACTGACATAAACTTATCCAAAATTGAAACAAGCAAACCTATATATCAATTTTCAAATGACATATAACATCTAGAATTTGTCGGGCATCACCAACATATCCATAAATTCAAACACCCAAAACGAACATAGACACTGAATATTAAAAAAAAAAATTGTTTGTCAATATAAAAAAATAATTAAAAAAATTAAAAAAGGGGGAAAAGAAAAATTACATACTTTTGAACTTTTATTCACATTTTTCTTCCTGCCCTTCTTAGGTTTCGCGCCTTGGCCATTATCAACTCTAGAAGATGCAATACTCTGAGGCTACGAAAAAAAAAAGACAAATTTATATGTGATTTTTAAAAATAAATCTAAAGTTACGTATCAAAATATAAATTATGACCAAAAAATAATGCGGTACTCTCCTTTGACATTTGCGGGATCGGTTTCCTAATTCAAATGATATATTTGCATACTTGATAATTCGTCCTCGAAATTACTGTCGTCTGGTAAATCAACTTTCTCCTTTCCTTTTCTCTTTAAGGATTTCGAAGCACCCTCTCCGAAATTCTTTTTTTCGAGGACTCAACAACAATGACGTTGGGGCTGCATTCATCTTGTGGCTTGTTTCATACTGGTGATGAAGTAAATATATTAAGAATAAAATTTGGCCTTGAGCATCCCATAGATGTGTTATCTAAATCAATAGACTCCACATTTAAACAGGGACTTTTCAATGTCAAATAATTATTTACCTTTTCTTTAGTTAATAACACACACTATCATCAAAACTCATTTTTTTATGCAATTTAATGTAACTTAGTACATAAAAAAAGAAAGAAAATAATAGTTTCTCCGTCATATGTCATTCATGTATTAATTATTTTTTTAACAAAAAAAAAGAGAAAATAAATAACTTTTCAGTCAAAATATGTCATCCTTGCATTAATAATTTTTTTTTGTTTGTTAATGTCACGCCCCGGGAGGGTACCCTAGACGTGCCCGGCACTCAGAGACTATTGCTAGTCCCCGAGCGAACCACTTAGCCTCATCATATCATTCAACATTAACATAGCGGAAACATCATAAATAGAAAACCTCAGGTAAGGGCCAAATGGCCAAAAATCAGTCTCAACATCAACCAAGTAAGTAAATACTACTCAGTTCATAAGGAAAATATCCACATCAACCTCGACATCATGTCTACGAAGCCTCTAACCTGACTCAACTGTCTAAGAATGGTGCCATGACATGCCATAGCTACCGGACTCAATGCAATAAAGGAACATAAATAGAAGGGTCTCCTCCAGATAGCAAAGAGGCTCACCAAAGTCTGAACTCGAAATCTTTGACCTCAACGGTGCGCCTGCTGAAGTCCTCGAACTCCTGTATCTGCATCATGAAACAATGCAGCGCCAAATGGCATCAGTACGTAGAATGTACTGGCATGTAAAATAGCTGAATAACAGGGTAAGTACACAGTATAAAGAAACATCCACTCGACATCATACTCCATCAGGATATCAAAAGTCTATCTAAAGAAAGAAATTAGATTAGACAATTGACTCATCAACCTCTCATCAATCATCGACATCACCTCAAGCTCATCTCAAGGAACCTCAACCTCAACTCACATCAAAGGAACATCACATCGACTCAAGGGAACATCACATCGACTCAAGGACTCGACTCAACATCACATCAACATCAACATCAAGTTCTATCAAAAGGAACCTAACTAGGAGTTTCTCTAACCGACAACCATCACTTATGGGCTGGTGATGATACAACGAAGTGATGTCGTTGCCACATCCATCCAATACCCTGCCCGGGGTAAACGACATAACCTCAGTGGATCCACAAGAAAAAACCTCAGTCCTCATTTGAGACAAGATAGGAGCCATCCGCATTGCGATTCAATCCTCTCTTCCTACGCAGGCCATGTAGTTAATGGGTTCGAGTGGGACTCACTCTCTACCCATTTCGGTGCTCAATACTCCTCTCAGAACTCGACATGCTCATAAAACATCAACCTCTTCAGTCCCATAGGGACATAATACCTTATCATCAGTCACATAAGGACATGATATAATACCTCAACATCAACATCAGTCCCAAAGAGACATAGTATAAAACCTCAACATCAACATCAGTCCCATAGGGACATAGTACTTCACCTCATAACATCAACATCAACATCAGAACTCAAGAGACATCATTTAGCAATTAAATCTCAATGCTAAGACATCATAAAACATCATCATAACATCATCATCGTCAAGGCTCTAGACATATCCCCTAATTTCATTATGCATGCTCTTTCCAAAACACAATAATTATAGGGTTTTAAAATGCACTCATAAAATGAATTATAATGTAAAACAAAGTAGTGATGATCATCAATTCCTGTAGGAAAATTATTTATACATAAAATAAAGTAGATTTTTACATGCATCAAACTCTTCACATTAACCTCATCATGTCAACATACAATACTCAATACTCAGAAGGGCACATGGGAGAACATTCCCATGCTTTAGGTTAGCCTTACATACTTGAAATATTTTGCTAACACAATTTGCACAACCTCCTCTTGATCTCCTCAACTTCAACTTCCTTCAAGCCCTAGTTTTGGTGACATTTAGGAAGAACGCTTTAGAATTTGGGTTTTTGAAACCCTTTTCTTAGAAACCGACTTTAATTAGTCGTAAGGGTACGTTAAGGATAAATAGGAATGGAATAAAATGCCCTCCGTAATTTAAAAGAATTTTTCCTTGACCTGGAATAACACAGTCCGCGACGCAGACCTGTCGCGGACAGTGTATTTTCGGAAAATTCAACTCCGTCGAAAAATCACAGAAAAACGTAAGTGTGGCTCCGCGATGCGGTTCTGTCACGCAGGCTCACTGTTTTTCGTTTTGGAACGAAAAATTATCTTTCGACTCGATCACTCTAAAAATCGACCGAGACCCTATTCCCGCTCCATTTTCAGTGTTGATCACGAATCCACTCTTGGATTTTCAATCTGAGCATCGGAAGACGCGTTTTACGCACACCTCTTCCCTAGGGGTATTTTAGTAATTTGTCGGGTGTTACATTATCTCCCTCTTGGGATCATTCGTCCTCGAATGATGAGTAGGGATGGAAATTTGGCACGAATAGACTCAAGACTCACCTCGATACTCACTCAGTAACTTCACCACCTCGACTTCTCATCGACCTCATTAACATATTCTCAAACATCAATACCATAAACATCACATCATGGTAGGAATATTAATTTACATAAAAGTAAGAATGTTACCTTCAACACTTTCATCAACCTCGAGCGCGAACAAGTGCGGGTATTTTGCTTTCATCTTTTCCTCAGCTTCCCATGTGGCTTCCTCAACAAGTTGATTCCTCCACAGAACTTTGACAGAGGCTATATCTTTGTTCCTCAGTCTGCGAACCTGTCAATCAAGGATCTGGACTGGGATTTCCTCATAGGACAAACTATCTCTGACTCCCGTGCTCTCCACAGGAACTACCAAGGCAGGATCTCCCAAACATTTCTTCAACATCGAAATATGGAACACCGGATGGATTCCATCTAACTCGGAAGGTAATTCTAGCTCGTAAGCGACCTTCCCAATCCTTCGCACAATCTGATACGGACCAATGTAGCGAGGACTTAATTTCCCCTTTTTCCCAAACCTCATGACACCCTTCATGGGTGATACCTTCAGGTAAACCCAATCGCTCACCCAAACTCTAGGTCTCTTCTCCTCACATCTGTGTAAGATTTCTGACGGCTTTGGGCAGTCTTCAATCTTTCCCGAATAATTTTCACCTTCTCTATGGACTGATGAACAATGTCAGGACCAATCAACTCCGCCTCTCCAACTTCAAACCACCCAATGAGTGATCTGCATCTCCTCCCATACAAGGCCTCATAAGGAGCCATTTGAATGCTCGCATGATAACTATTGTTATACGCGAATTCAATCAATGGTAAATGATCATCCCAGTTTCCTTTGAAATCAAGGATGTATGCTCCTAACATGTCCTCTACCATCTAAATAATGTGCTCTGCCTGACCATCTGTCTGTGGATGAAAAGCTGTGCTCAAACTCACCTTGGTACCCAATCCTTTCTGGAAAGACTTCCAGAAATGAGAAGTAAATTGGGCTCCTCTGTCCGAGATAATGGACAAGGGAACTCCATGCAACCTCACAATCTCTTGGATATATATCTTGGCATAATCCTCTGCAGTGTTGGTCGTCTTGACTGCCAGGAAATGCACTGACTTCGTCATTCTGTCTACAATCACCCATATGGAATCATACTACCTCCGGGAACTTGGTAGGCCAGTGATGAAATCCATGTTAATCACCTCCCACTTCCATTCTGGAATCTCAAAGTTTTGGGCCAAGCCAATTGGCCTTTGATGCTCATCTTTTACTTGTTGGCAATTTGGGCATCTTGAAACAAACTCCGTGATATCCCATTTCGTTCCACTCCACCACTAGACCTCTCTCAGGTCGTGATACATCTTGGTGGAGCCCGGATGAATGGAGTATCTAGTGTTATGGGCCTCAGCCAGAATTCTCTCTCGGACACCATCAATATCAGGGACACATAGCCTACTCTGGTACCTCAATACCCCATCTCCCCCTTTGGAGAAGACCGTCACTTTTTGCTTCTGAACATCCTCCTTCAATTGGAGTATAATGAGATCTCGGTCCTGCTTCTCTTTTACCTCAATCACTAGGGACGATGCAGACCCATTCTGAACATTAATTCCTCCCTCATCGTTCTCCTCAAGCTGGACTCCCAATGGAGCCAACCTATGCACTTCCTTCACTAACTCCTTCTTCTCTTCCTCAACATGGATGTGCTACCCATAGACAACCTGCTAAGAGCATCAGCAACAACATTAGCTTTACCTGGGTGGTACATGATGCTTATGTCGTAGTCCTTGAGCAATTCCAACCACCTCCTCTGTCGCAAGTTGAGTTCTCTCTGACTGAAGACATACTGTAAGCTCTTGTGATCCGTAAACACGTCCACATGCACTCCATACAAGTAGTGGCGCCAGATTTTAAGTGCAAACACCACTACCGCCAACTCAAAATCATGGGTCGGATAGTTCTTCTCATGAACTTTAAGCTGCCTGGAAGCGTAAGCCATCACTTTACCTCTTTGCATTAACACACATCCCAATCCAACTCTTGACGCATCACAGTATATTACAAAACCTTCCGTCCCGTCAGGCAAGGTCAATACAGGTGCAGTAGTCAACCTAGCCTTTAGCTCTTGGAAGCTCTTCTCACATTCCTCAGACCACTCAAACTTGACCTTTTTTAGGGTCAGTTTAGTCAATGGGGCGGATAGAGAAGAAAATCCCTCAACAAATTTGCGGTAGTAGCCTACCAACCCCAAGAAACTCCTCATGTCAGTTGGAGAGGTCGGTCTTGGCCAGCTGGCAACCGCTTCAATCTTCTGACCATCTATTCGGATCCCATCACCTGAAACTACATGGCCTAGGAAGGCCACTGCTTTGAGCCAAAACTCACACTTGGAGAACTTCGCATACAACTCATGGTCCTTAAGAGTTTGAAGGACAACTCTAAGATGCTTAGCATGCTCTTCCTCATCCCTCGAATATACCAAGATATCATCAATGAACACGATCACGAACATATCAAGGTAGGGCCTGAACACCCTATTAATCAAATCCATGAAAGCTGTTGGTGCATTCGTCAACCTAAAGGACATGACCAAGAACTCAAAGTGGCCATATCTTGTCCTGAAAGCTGTCTTTGGAATATCACATTCTTTCACCTTCAACTGGTGATAACCCGATCTGAGGTCTATCTTTTAAAAGCATGAGGCACCCTGAAGTTGGTCAAACAAGTCATCTATCCTGGGAAGAGGATATTTATTCTTGATTGTGACGTTGTTCAGTTGCCTATAATCTATGCACATTCTCAGAGACCCATCCTTCTTCCGTACAAACAGAACGGGAGCACCCCAAGGAGCAACACTGGGTCTAATAAAACCCTTTTCTAACAGATCCTTCAAATGCTCCTTCAACTCTTTCAACTCAGCAGGGGCCATCCTATATGGTGGCATCGAAATGGGCTGCGTCTCAGGAAGTACATCAATACCAAAGTCGATCTCCCTATCGGGAGGGACTCCGGGTAAATCCTCAGGGAACACCTCGGGGAAATCATTCACAATCGGGACTGACTCGAGAGTAGGGGACTCAACATCATCAGATTTAACTCGTACAAGGTGATAGATACACCCCTTAGAGATTAACCTCCTCGCCCTCAGGTAAGAAATAAATTTACCCTTGGGTGCAACATAACCTCCCTTCCACTCTAGGACCGGTTTATTAGGAAATTGAAATTTAACAACTCGGGTCCTACAATCTATGGATGCATGGCAAGCATGGAGCCAATCCATACCAAGAATCACATCAAAGTCAACCATCTCCAACTCTGCCAAATTGGCCAAAGTATCCCTATGACAGATAGACACTATACAGTCTCTATAGATCCTCTTAGCCAGGATTGACTCACCAGTAGAAGTCGAAACAGTTTAAGGCTCAAGCAAACACTCGGGAAGAATCTCAAACTTATTGGCCACATAGGGTGTCACAAAAGATAAAGCGGCACCTGGGTCAAGCAATGCATAACAATTATAAGAAAAGATTCGGAGCATACCCGTAACAACATCTGGAGCAACCTCTTGATCCTGGCGATTACCCATCGCATACAGACGGTTCGTCCCACCTCCTGCATTTGCAGTAGTTGCCTTCTAATGACTACCCTCGGGGGGCGGTGTAGAAGACTGAGCTTTATTACCCCTATCACTCCACCTCTGATTTCTCATAGGGCACTCACCCTGGAAATGGCCAGGTTGTCCACCAGTAAAGCAATTATTGGTGCCCTCACCACACGCGCCAAGATGCAGCCTGCCACATCTGCCACAAGGTGGCCTTCCCCTCGGACCTTAAGCAACACTGGCTTGGGACTGAGGTCCCTGTGCTCTGAAGTTCTGATGACCATAGGATCTCTGATCATACCTGTTTTGCTGAACAGGTGCACTCGCTACCAAAGGTGCATGCCTCGAAGACTTCTTTTGAAAGAAGGTTCTATCACCTTTATTCTGTTTCTGTTGATTAGGCTCATGCCCTGCCAATTTGGCTTTCTTCTTCTGTTGCTCTTCTCTGTCCCTTTTTGTCCTCCTCAGTATTCTGGGCATAGACCATAAGTCTAGCAATATCCATGTCTGGAATCAGCAACGTTGCCTTACACTCTCTCTTCACATGCCTGCCCAACCTAGACACATACTTCCTCATTCTTGCCCTCATATCAAGGACCATCTCTGGAGCATATCTGGACAGCTGGGTGAACTTCAAGCTGTACTCTTTGACCGTCAACCCCTCTTGTTTCAGATTCACGAACTCCTCGACCTTTGCCTCTCTCAACTATTAAGGAAAGAAGTGATCGAGAAAAGCACTCTCGAACTCCTCCCACTCAGCAGGCTCATCATCCTCACATCTACCATCCTCCCACTGGTTATACCAGACATTGGCAACATCCTTAAGCTGATAAGAGACCAGCTCGACTCCCTCCACCTCATTTGCATGCATAGCCCTCAAGATCTTACGCACCTCATCAATGAAGTTTCGTGGGTCCTCCTCAACCTTTGACCCCGTATAGACTAGCGGGTTCATCCTCAGGAAATCTCTGAGCCTGGTTGCAATTGCAGGCTCTTGGGAGCTGGAGCTAGGGGCCTGGGGACCGCGACTGCTACTCTGAGAGGCCACTAACTGGGTGAGCATAACAATAGCTCCCCTGAAGTCTGCTTTCGAAGTGGAGGCTGACTGAACAGGAGGTGCTGGTGGAGCCTCAGCAGCTCTAGCAAGTCGTCCCCGTCTCCTTGTCCCATGTTGTTAGGAGCCTCTGGTAAAGGATTCTCAGTGTTAGGGACTGAGGCATCTCTTTGGGCAGCAGTGCGTTATGGAGGCATTATCTGCAAACGTGTAACGCACGAATTAGAAAGGAGGTTTCATAGAGCCAAGCTCTATCGCATGAACTCAGAACATCAAAGAAGGGTAGCCATTTCCTAAATGCCCTGTAGCATCCTGTTTATGAAGTGTGGTGCACAACACACGCATAAACAAGACTCTACTAGACACGGCTTCATAGACTCCCTAGGACTCTTGAACTATGTGCTATGATACCAAGTTTGTCACGCCCCAGGAGGGTACCCTAGACGTGGCCGGCACTCAGAGACTATTGCTAGTCCCGAGCGAACCACTTAGCCTCATCATATCATTCAACATTAACATAGCGGAAACATCATAAATAGAAAACCTCAGGTAAGGGCCAAATGGCCAAACATCAGTCTCAACATCAACCAAGTAAGTAAAATACTACTCAGTTCATAAGGAAAACATCCACATCAACCTCGACATCATGTCTACGAAGCCTCTAACCTGACTCAACTGTCTAAGAATGGTGCCATGACATGCCATGGCTACCGGACTCAATGCAATAAAGGAACATAAATAGAAGGGTCTCCTCCGGATAGAAAGGAGGCTCACCAAAGTCTGAACTCGAAATCTTTGACCTCAACGGTGTGCCTGCTGAAGTCCTCGAACTCCTGTATCTGCATCATGAAATGATGCAGCGCCAAATGGCGTTAGTACGTGGAATGTACTGGCATGTAAAATAGCTGAATAACATGGTAAGTACACAGCATAAAGAAACATCCACTCGACATCATACTCCATCAAGATATCAAAAGTCTATCTAAAGCAAGAAATTAGATTAGACAATTGACTCATCAACCTCTCATCAATCATTGACATCATCTCAAGGAACCTCAACCTCAACTCACATCAAAGGAACATCACATCGACTCAAGGGAACATCACATCGACTCAAGGACTCAACTCAACATCATATCAACATCAACATCAGAGTTCTATTAAAAGGAACTTAACTGGGAGTTTCTCTAACCGACAACCATCATCTATGAGCCGGTGATGATACAACGAAGCGATGTCGTTGCCACATCCATCCAATACCCTGCCCGGGGTAAAGGACATAACCTCTGTGGATCCACAAGAAAAACCTCAGTCCTCATTTGGGACAAGATAGGAGTCATCCGCATTGCGGTTCAATCTCTCTTCCTACGTGGGCCACGTAGTTAATGGGTTCGAGTGGGACTCACTCTCTACCCATTTTGGTGCTCAATACTCCTCCCAGAACTTGACATGCTCATAAAACATCAACCTCATCAGTCCCATAGGGACATAATACGTCATCATCAGTCACATAAGGACATGATATAATACCTCAACATCAACATCGGTCCTAGAGGGACATAGTATAAAATCTCAACATCAACATCAGTCCCATAGGGACATAGTACTTCACCTCATAACATCAACATCAACATCAGAACTCAAGAGACATCATTTAGTAATTAATTTCAATGCTAAGACATCATAAAACATCATCATCGTCAAGGCTCTAGATATATCCCCTAATTTCATTATGCATGCTCTTTCCAAAACACAATAATTATAGGGTTTTAAAATGCACTCATAAAATGAATTATAATGTAAAACAAAATAGTGATGATGATCAATTCCTGTAGGAAAATTATTTATACATAAAATAAAGTAGATTTTTGCATGCATCAAACTCTTCACATTAACCTCATCATATCAACATACAATACTCAATACTCAGAAGGGCACATGGGAGAACATTCCCATGCTTTAGGTTAGCCTTACATACCTGAAATGTTTTGCTAACACAATTTGCACAACCTCCTCTTGATCTCCTCAACCTCAACTTCCTTCAAGCCCTAGCTTTAGTGACCTTTAGGAAGAACGCTTTAGAATTTGGATTTTTGAAACCCTTTTCTTAGAAACTGACTTTAATTAGTCGTAGGGGTACGTTTAGGATAAATAGGAATGGACTAAAATGCCCTCCGTAATTTAAAAGAATTTTTTCCCGACCTGGAATAACACAGTCCGCGACGCGGACCTGTCGCGGACAGTGTATTTTCGAAAAATTCAACTCCGTCGAAAAATCACAGAAAAACGTAAGTGTGGCTCCACGACAGGTCCGCGACGCTGTTCTGTCGCGCAGGCTCACTGTTTTTAGTTTTGGAACGAAAAATTATCTTTCGACTCGATCGCTCTAAAAATCGATCTAGACCCTCTTCCCACTCCATTTTCAGTGCTGATCACGAATCCACTCTCGAATTTTCAATCCGAACATCGGAAGACGCGTTTTACGCACACCTCTTCCCTAGAGGTATTTTAGTAATTTGCCGGGTGTTACAGTTAAATATATAAAAAAAACAAAACATGTAATCTGACATAACTGAAAATAAAAAATTTACAATTGTAAATATTTTTGGGTGTTGACATGTTTTGTAATTTTACCTCTTAAAACATATAGTCAAGCAATTTATTCATACTTTTTATCTTGTGCATGTTCTTTCCAGTGCATCAAATCAAAATTATATAAAAAATGATTTACGTATAATTAAGCATGCATTATTAATACAAGCATTTTTTAATAATAATCATTACTAATAAACTCTACTTAAAATGATTATTCAAACAATTCCTTACGTAAAACATTTCCATCTCCTCTACTCGAGTGTTTTATATTCCTTTAGTTGAATGATTATTTCAAAATCTTGGAAAAAGAAAAAGTATGTGCGTGATTGAGGGGTGAATTTCGTCACGGCTTTCCTTGAGTAGGAGGATACATTATTATACATTACTTAACATCAATCATTTAAATTTATAGCCACGTCTCTTCCAATTACACACAATCTAAAGAAAAAAAAATCTTCAGAACAAAATTAGGAGCCAGCCAATTACATCTCATCAAGATATCCCACATGCCAAAATCTTTGAAATAAACAAACTATTTTAATTGTTCATGGTTCATATGTTTGCATGAACCTGAATGAGTGCATTTTTGGCGGTGCCAACAACTTGTATTTTACAGATTCTTTCAAATTGTTATTTCTTTGCATTATTATTAGTTTCCATATAACATATAAATACAATATTTCACGTACAGTGTAATCATAACGTGCTCCATCCCTATTCAGGAATGATGATGGCAGATAGGACAAGGTACATCTAAATTACAATCAAACTAGGGCTATACAATAACACCAAAAACTAAGGAAATTGGTTGATGCTCTTTCGCTTATTATATAATAGGTCATATTATTATGGGAGAAACTCTAAAAATATTTCTAACCTATTAGAAATGATTTAAAATTATTTTTTTTCACTTTTCATCTTTGTTTTTTGGTTCATAAATATTCTTTCTTCTACCTTGTGGTCTAAAAATACTTAACCTACTATAATTAAATTGAATTCTTTTATTTATTCTAATTCTTATATTTGTCCCAATTCTTAATATTAGTTTATCCCAGAATATAAAAAATTGTTCAGTCTATATGTACAAGTGTAAAAATAAAATCAAAAAAAATTATTTTGTAAAATTAAGAATAAAATTCTAGTTCTTATTATTGAAAACACAATAAAATTCTTATTCTTCATTTTACACAATAAATTTTAAATTTTATATGCTATTATTTTATATTTTTATTTGTGTAATGATTTTTGATTTATTTGAATTTTTTTAATTATATTTAAATCATCATATTGATTGAGGTTGAAAATATTTTTCGACGAAAAAGTGGAAAGAGAAGTATTTTTGAATCATAACTAAAAGTGGAGGTTACTTTCAGATTCAAAAATCAAAAAAAAAAACATATATTGTTAAATCATTTTCAATAGGTTAAGAATATTCTTGGCTATTTTTTCTATTACTAGTTTTGTTGTACGCAATTTACGCGTGTATCTCATCTGGTAACAAACATTATACAAAAAAATTAAATTTAATTATGAACTTATGAAAAGATAAATAATTTGCTACAAAAGTAATTTTGATAAATTATTTATTTATAGAGGTCCTATATATCATGGCAAATTAGAATTTTCCTTAGCGGCTATAAAATATTTTCTTGATTCAAATAAGGAAGAAGTAGAAGTCTATTAAATAAGAAAAATTTAGCTAGAAGTCGTTATTTTATCAATTCTTTTCAGATATTTTAAAAGTCAATAATATAAATATAATTAAATAATAATTTAAAGAAAAATGATGAAAAGATGATTTTATCTAAATTAGAGTCATTTAATAAAAAATCAAAAAATTCAAACAATATTTCTAAGAACCTTGACGAGACAAATTAAATGAGTGATATATACGAGAATAACAATTTAAAGGTATTCGTTAACATATTTTATTTGCTATTAGGGATGCGTATTTGAGTCTAACTCTCCATAAACTTGATATGCTCAATTTTATGCATAGCAACTATATAATGTTGCTTAGCAAAAACTACAAATTGTATTGATTTTGATATATAAATAATTCACCTCCTAATAGACAATCAAAGAATTTGATCATTACTACAATTATAAAGATTCTAATTATTATTTTCTAAATTTTGAAAAAAAGAGTTATTTGAATTTAATTAAAGGAAGTTACGTATTGAATTAGGGATGTGCATAGTATGATAATATCGAAATTTCATATCTTAAGCAAAATTTATTATATCAGAGTTTTTAATATTATGATATTTGGTATACGTTATAAATTTTTTATTTGATACAATATTCAGTATCTGAAAAAATATTGAAATGTTTGATATTGTACCAAAGTATATATTTATTTAGACAATTCATATATATATTTACAATACTAACGAATATCATTTATATTATTATTATGACATTAATAAATATATAATAGATATTAGTATAAACTAGTTATTTAGACATTGACACAATGACACTTTGCAGATTAATACTCAATATTCTTTTTGTATCATTAATTAACAGGAAAAAGATATTTATAAATATATTTTTACATGTATAAAGTGTAGGTATGAAATAATTAAGATGTTTCTTGAAAATATGAAATCATAATTTTTTTATCATATGAGTAAGTGTAAGTCAAAATTAAATAAATTATGATTATCTATAATATATCAAATCAAACTTTAAAATAATTCATTTTTATTATAATTAAAAATTAAAATTTGAATGTCACCCTACATACCCACCCCCCTTATATTGGTTTGCAACCTCTCTGCCCTAACTCATCTCACCACCACAAATTCGCTGCAGTCTTATCTCAAAATTGATAAATTAAAGTCCATTTTAATTGATTTATATGAAATATTTTTATAATAATTGAAATAAATTTTAAACTTTATAAATTAAAGCAGATTCCCTTTTATTGTCCAACGGTTTATAGAACCCTCTGGAAATGTCTAGTCATTTTTCCTCAACATCATTACGTGTCACTATCTTATTGGTTACAGGAAAGCAACTCCCTTGATACGTTTACCACAATCTTGTCTGCTCCACCAAATTCAAACTATTTTCAGGGTAACCAAATTGTTTCTAGTAATATCGGGTGGTTAATTAATATAAATTATTTGGTTGAGAGTAAGTTATTTTGAAATTAACTATTTTAGGATAATATATTTTTATTATGTGTATGGGTAATAAATGATAAAAATAATTTAACGACTATCTCATATTTCTAACAGGATAAAATAATTCTACATTTTATCTTGGAATTATAATTTATTACATCTCACACCAATAACTTTTATAGAATATAATTAATTGTCTAAAGTTAATGAGATTATATATCTTCGTTAAATCCAGAATTCTTCGAATAACTTGGCTTTGAATCAAAAGACGCCTTAATTATGATAACGTTATGAAATATTTAAAATTCTATTTTTTTGAAATTAGTTTTAATTATAGGTAGGGACAAACATCACGAGTAAGAGAGCTGAGGGATAAATAACAAGGGTATAAAAATCAGAATAAATGGTTCACTGTTTTAATATGAGCCACAAAAATCAAATTCTCAGCTAAAAGATGAAATATCAATGACGCAATAATAATACCATAATCTTTTAACCTTTACTATACGGTTTAGTACTCTAGAAGAAACCAATTCCAACTTGTGTTTAATCATGAAAATTAGCAAGCTAAGATGATGTATTTAACTTTGAAGATTATGAAATAAGGTCGAGGAGTATTTGGTAATCGTATTTTCACCAGGAAGAGTTTTACCTGGCCTGGTATTCACATACTACAACTATTGCTATTTCGTTTAATTTGCTATGTCACCGTCTTGTTTATCCTAATTTTATTACACTTCTTTTCATAAGATGGTCTGCGCGAAAAATCGAATGGAGATCTTAAACTTTAAAAATAAATTCATAAATTGTTTAAAAAAAATTATAGTTAATTTCAATAATTCTTTTTTATTGATCATATAATCACACTCCACATATGCCAAACTTATTCAAATAATTCTTCCTTTTATATGAATGAAATATTTTTTATTATAAATAGTACTTACTCAATATTTTTTTTTTCTAAAAAATTTATAACCTATTATTGCTAAAAAGAATGAAGCTCCTCAAATTTGAGGGTATAAGATGCTTGTCTTTTTTTTTTTAACTCTATCAAGCCATCTTTGCTTCTTTTGAATCGACGGTGTATCAAAACTACTTCTTTATCATACAAAAATAAAAATATAAGAATCTGGGTATTACTATAGCCTCTTCAAATTTTATCTATAAAATTATATTAGATATATATTTTATTTTTTTTGTTAGAGTTCACAACCCTCAACCAAAAAATCAAATTGAAGAGACATAAAACAATGGCTAGAATGTTCACAAAATAACCAGCGTCCTCATTTGGCAAAGAGTTTGGTGAGAAAGGTGATAAGTAATGAGGAGTTGTGGGGTTGCCCAAAACTATTTGCCAGCTGTGTTTCACATGCTTCTTTTTCATGAGTCTATTAGATGATGGGCCTATTTTTATTATAGTCGTAATACAAGTATCAATATCTATAATTTGTGGAGTCCTGAAGAGATAAATTATCTCACGTTCTGAATTTATACTTTGGACGTGGTTGGTATTCGAAAATTATTGTTGATTCTTAATAGTATCGAATCTAAGATTTAAACTCGAGAGATTTGAAATATAAAAGTATAAATGTGTGAATAACCAATAAAACACAATTTTCAAAGAAAATAGTAATACATAGTCTAATATTATTTCATTACTTTTTAAAAATAAAATAAAGTGAAATATATGGAGACCTACCACGATGCTAGATTTTACTTATTGTTTAGGGGGTTCAAGTTTAATATATATACGAAAATTTAGAAAATTTACCTTATACATACAGTGTAATTTTTTCTTAAGGGGGTTCGGATGAACTCCCTTCCCCACCCTAGGTCCCCCTCTTGGTCCCCAAGCGAACCCTTGGCCTAACCAACTTACGCAATTGAAAACTTAACGTACATGCAGAAGCTTTATAAGGTGAACCTTCAAAAATATTTAATAAAACTCAAAAAATCTCAATCATACTATATATAAAATCTCAAAAATATCTTTTGATACAAATAGTAATAAATACTTGAATGAATAGATTGGACTGACACTAACTCTGTCCATGAAATCTCTATTATACTAAAGATAAGTACCTTAACAAGTCTCACGGCTACCTGACTATAAAATTAAAAAACTAAACTAACTGACTAGAGCCCTTTGAGAATGAGGAGGTCTCACCAACTGCCACTGGGAAGCTATCTTATTGAATGTTTGCTATCTTGAGTGCCTAAATCTGCATCATAAAATGATACAGCGCCAAAGGACGTCAAAACGTGGAATGTATGGTATGTAAAATGACCAAAACAAAAGCTCAAGATAGGATGCTTCACTCAAAAACTTAACTTAGAAAATAACTCAGTGACATCATAAATGCAATATAGGTAAAACATTTTATTTAATACATACATAAATCCAACTCAATTTGTATCTGAAAATAATATATACTTTTACTTGGGGAGTTTCTCTAACCGACAACTATCACTATGAGCCTCGTGATGATACAACGTCTTGCCCATATTGCCAAGTCATCCCATGGCTTGCCAGGATAAGGGACGAAGTGCTAGGGATCCATATAAACTGGGTCATCTCAGTGGCATATGAGAAGTTACACACTCGGTATAATCTTATCCTATGCCTGGTTATGTAGTTTACGAGTTCAAGTTATTATCACTCTCACTCGTATCCGTGCTCAATACTACTCCCAAAATAAGTTCTATAATGCTCATAATTTTAAGAGTAAAATTACTCAAAATACTTTTAAAATCTTTTGAGACTTATCACAACTTTAGTTTTTCTCAACTTGTCTCTTTTCTTTGACTAAAAAATGTATCAAAGTAATGTGTTTCAAAAACATAATTTTACTATTCAACTATCTTGTAAATACAGATGCTTTAAATACTTCTTGAACTCAATAAAATACTGTGGACATAATAGCTTTTCATAAAATATATAGGGTTCATACAAAAGCAACAATAACTATGTAATTTTGACTTAATAACTTAATTCAGTAATGAAATCAGTAAAGACCATAATTTTCATCAAGAAAAATTCATAAACAAGTATCTCAATGAAATTAACTAACAACGGAGAAAACTTGATCTCAACTCATAAACTTGATCTTGGTTGGAAAGTAGTAGTTAAAGATACTAAAACAAACACAGGATAACTTTTGGAGGGCATTACATACTTGGAAGAACTAGGTTCTTGAAGAACTCACTAGCTTCTCTTATGGGGCCTTACTATTCAGGAGGGAGAGTGGAGCCTCGAAAAGCACTGTTGAGAAGACCTCGTTTTTCTTCTCTTAAGAACTTGTTCTAAGTCTGGAGAATGTTTTTGAGCATAATGAGGTTGAAGGATAGCGTTTAAGGATTTAACTAGATGAAAAATTGTCAAGTTTCGTCTTTGAAAGGACGAACATACCCTTTCTTAAAAACATTGTCTAAGTCATCTACGAGACCATCTGCGGACATAGAATTCAATACGGGTCGTAGAATCCATTCGAAGAAACTGGGGTGAATTTGGAGTCCTAAACCTCATTCTACGAGCCCAAACTACGACCCATAGAAGCTTTTACAATCCGTAATTGGGTCCATAGAGTTTGGGACTCAAAAATCGACTTGCAGAGGTCATTCCACGAGCTAACAATACATGTCGTAGTTCAATCCACGACCCGTAAGTCAGGATCGTATAATCAACTCTGCTCTAACAGTCTGTAGTAAAATAGTCATAACTTTTTGCTCGAAACTCCAAATGAGGCAAAATTGGTGGTATTGGAAAGATAATTCAAAGATCTTTAATTTGATATATTATATGGAAAGTTTTGAGCTTGACTAAGTACTATAGATCTCTTATGAACCTAATTCACTTCACACATATAGGAATGAGCCTTAAAATATAGGTACATGTGAGGTATCACTAAATTCAATCTTATATACTTACAACAAAAAAATTAGATCCTATGAATAGAGTTGTGGGGTGTTAATAATTTTCTCTTATATATAAGAGAACAACTTAGTAGTTTTCGATCGTGCTGCTTGTTTGAGTAGCTTTCGATCGAGCTATCTGCTTATTCTCTTTTTTTATATGGGGTCCATAAAAATATTCTATGGATTTTTTTTTAATTTAATTTTTTAAAAGCAGTTATTTGTTGACGTGCTTGATTTATCTGCTTGTTTATATTTCTTCAACTAATTCAATTACGATTTATAATACTATCCCTAATAATTTTTTTTCAACTGCTTCAATTGTGATTTTACTATATCACGCTAATCAGTTATTTTAAGTCATGCAAGTACTAGAATTAAGATAAAACAAACAAAAAAAATCATAAATTAAGTCTTTCTTTTTTAAATTGGACAAATAAAAATAAATAACTATATTTTTATAATTTTAAAAAAATAATATAAATAAATCAAAAAAATTATATATATTACCTAAAATGGTGTAGAAAGTATTATGCGTTACAGTGATGCCAATTTAAAATTTTAATTTTTAATTACCAAAAAAAAAAAATTAACATTTGAAATCTTATTCGTGCCACATAAAATCGGGACAGAGAGGGTAAAATTCATTATTTAAATTGTGTAAATATACTATAAATTACAACAATTAATAATTTGAAACATTAAAAAAATAAATAAGATTTCGATTGACTCTCAAAATTTTATATATGCAACATAAATTGGAACAAAATAAGTAACATATATTATTTAAAATTATATATAAAATGTAATATAAGTCACAATAATCAATAATTTAAATTTTTTAAAAATATAAAAAAATATTTACCAATATCACATATATCAAAATAAAAAAATAACATACATTGCACGAACTCTTGTAACTAGCTAGGACAAAAATTAGTAAACGTCCATATATATCTTAGTAGTTATTGTATTCTCTTGTAATTTCTTATTCTTTAATTTTTGTTATCATTTATTATTTTTTATATTTTAACTATCATATTATTTTATTACAGGAATATTTATTACATTAGTATTGCAATGTATTATTTTTTTTCAAATTTTAAGTACTTCTTTTCTATATTTCCTTTGCATGGTGTTGGTTTGAATTGAGGTTTATCAAAAATAACTCTTCTCCTTTTAGAATAAGATAAATTTTGTATACATTAACTACACCAAATATATGCGTAGTTGTTGATCAATATTTTACATTTTGCAGTATCTAAAAATTGTCTTACGATACTATACTGGTTAGCTTTTTATCTTCATGTAACATGAAATTTAGTGTAAATTTTTGTGGGCTCATCTTTATTTTTTATCGAATTTGCTTGATATTTATCCTGCTAAATTGATAAAGAGTATTGGCTTTTTATTTTAGTTAAGAAGGTATGCTTGTATTATTTCTTGTAAATTTAACAGTCTCCTAATAAATTGATATCAAAGCCAATCTAATAAAAGAATTACAAATGAGAAAGAAACAAAAAATTTTATCTAAAAATAATAGTAAAATTAATAAATTAAATTTTAATTATTGCACCAAGGATAGCGTGGGGACTTGCCCTAACTAATAAAAGAAAATTCATTTTCGAGCCACACGATAAATTGTTTGTTTTCACATTCCAATAAAGCTTCTGTTTTATTTTTTACCATAAGTTGACTGACTGGAATTTGTCATATCTTAGTAACTTGTGCATTCATTAATATATTAATCCTAAGATTTATTGTTAAAAAACTAAAGATTACAGATATCCTATATGATCCACAGGGATATAGATGTGTCATTTCAATTATTATAATAATGATGATGGATCAAAATACTACAGCCAAGCAGAATAAGAACAAACAAAATGTTTTCCCTTTTAAGTAATGTATAATCAAATAAATATATTCCTTATGCTACACAATTAATTCCAGATAAGGACAGCTCCATCCACGTTTCTACAACTATACTATATTATATAATAATTAAAAGG
Organism: Solanum rostratum; assembly: GCA_029948455.1. Classification (NCBI taxonomy): domain Eukaryota; kingdom Viridiplantae; phylum Streptophyta; class Magnoliopsida; order Solanales; family Solanaceae; genus Solanum; species Solanum rostratum. The sequence continues at coordinate 53,440,030 of CM057055.1, forward strand.
GCAAAAAAATGAAGACCAATTAGAAACAAATATAAAAAGAAAAAAAGGTAAGGTAAAGGGATGGGCACAGTTCATTTTCATACAAGAACATCCCTATCCCACTACCACCTTCACGTAGTTTTCAGCTTTACTTAACCTAAGAGGTAACTATAGGAGCTTTTGTGCCTTTAGTATGTCACACACTCATACTTAATATTTGTAAGACTATAACTAACTTTTGAGACTTGCCATATTAAATATCTCATAAGTTCTACAAAAAATTTCTTAATAATAAAATAAAAAAGTTAGAAATCGAAAACTATTTAAGAGGTTAGTAAGTATTTGAGTGCTATTTAGCCTTTTCTATTTTATTATTTTATCGTCACATCTTTCTAGTAATTTTGTTTGAAATTCTTTTTTTTCTTGGTTGAGATCTATTAAAACACCCTCTTTGTCCTACAAAGATAAGGGCAAGCTCCATATAAATTCTATTCTTCTCGAATTATTCTCATGAATTACACGAAGTATATTGTTGTTATCGTAATAAAATAGAAAGTACAAATAAGTTATTTTCTAATTTTTTTTTAAAAAAAATCCTTACTTTTTTAAAAAGGGAGTAACTCTTTTACTCTATGTGAATATGAAGAACCCTTACCAAGTTGTAAAACTTAAAATGTTTTACTTTTACGTTAATGCTGAAATTGGAAGGGTCAATTTTCCCATGAATTTTTTGATTTTGAACTAAGCCATTTAATTTGGACTAAAATACGAAGGAACAAATCCTTACAAGTCAATCTTCGGTTCCAAAATTTGTAGATTAGACTCCATATCTTCTTTTGCTTCAACAAAAATTCTAGCACTCCATGTTAATTTTTTAAGTGAATTTGGGGGTTTCTATTATGAAAGAGTTTAATGCTAATTTAATTTCTAAAATCTAACCTGAAATCTGTAGTTAGAAATGAAGAAAATTTATCATTTGATTACAAGTGTGGGTGATTTGATTTTAAATAAAGTATTCAAAAAAGAAAAAGCCATAAAGGTTAAAAGTTACTTTTATATATATATATATATTAGTGACCAAGGCTTTGCGTTTCAAAGGCCTAATATATGTTTTTTTTTAAAATTAACGTGATTTAGATAAAAATTGGAGAGTCAATAATTTTAATATATTTTTTAATTATTTGAATTTATAATATTTTAAAATAATTTTTAAATAATACACATTACTCCTAAGTTTTAATTTTTGTTGCACATATAAAATTTTGAAAGTCAATCAAAATTTACATTTATTTTTAAAATATTTTAAATTATTCATAGCTCGAAAAAATAATTTATTAGGGGTATTATTGTAGTATCAAGTAGCTGAAGCTGACATATAAAGCGTCAGTAGCTTTTAGAAAACAATTTATTACCGGTAATATTGTAATCTCATAGTTGAAGTAGATGAATAAATAATTAATTAATAATTAATAGAAACAACATAGTAAAATTAAGTAGACCCTTCAATAACCACCATAAAATTAATCAGACATGACAATCCTAAACTGTTAAATTATTTTAAAAGTTAAATTAAATTGATATTTAAAATAAATATTTTTAAAAAATATTATTGATTATAATTTTTTAAAATCAATATGATGAACAAATATATTTTAAAAATATTAATTAAAATCTATAAATTTTAATTTTAAAAATATTATGACAAATAAAATGAAATATTTAAGTTGAAAGGTGAAGAAGTAGCCGTTACATAGATGGAGAGAGAAGGAGAAGTGATGTTAGGGATTTGTTGAAGACAAAAGTGTCCACAAACAACTCAGTAGAGACCAAAAGATGATTAGCCTCACATGGCCTCGCTGTCTCTCTTATATCTTTTTTTTTATTATCAATAATATAAAAATAAACAATATTCTTAACAATAATTAGAAATCATTAGACACATAACAATATGATTTAAACATCAACGAAGTTGGTTAAGAGTAGGGCGTCAAGTAAGACAAGTGGAATTGTAATTAAGGGACAGTTAAATTTGGACATGTCAAAATAAATTGAGTTAATAAATAAATAAATCAATAAAATATTTATTTATATTTGAACTGAAATAGATTGAATCAGAATAAGTTAAATAATAGGTCATAACTCTCAACTCACCTAATTATTGATCAATTTTTCTAGGTATTTTCTTATAGTTTGTTTAATTACTTAAAGTTTAATTTAAAAAAATATCTATGAATTAGTTTAAACCCCATTGCGTTGCTATTTTTAAATAGGTTAAACTAATCAATTCAAAATTGGTCAAATTACATGTCAACAATACTTCTAACAAATTGGAACAAATCACATTACTATCCCTAATTAAAACTATGGAGTTCAATACAATGCATACAAGTACAATCTTGTCATGTATCCAGATTTTGATAAACAAAGTTAGCCTTAAATCTATGTAGAAAATATTGTATAGTTTATGTATGCATAAACTAGTTTTGTGATTAAATTTAACTAACTTATTAATTAAGCATTTGATTAATAAATAAATAATGTGCAACTTACATAAAATTCACAATGTTAAGATCTAATTACTTTATTTTTTCTCTCTCTTTCAAATTACAAAAATTTATGAAATTCAAAATACATTACTGAATTTTTGAATACATCAGCAGACATTTGAATACATAAGAGAGGGATAAATTAAAGAAGATATGACATTTGGATACATAAGGGAGGCATGTATTCGAGAGGAGATGAATGTATCAGCGAGGGAATGAATGTATTCAAAAGGGATATATGGATGTATCAACGAGAGGAAAGTAATATATTCGTGCGGTGATTTTTAAAAATTTTTTAATAGTAATTTTTTTAAAAAAATTATGATAAATAAAATGTGTATTTAGATAATCTTTTTCACAAATAAGTCATATTTAAAGAAAATTGAAAGAAAAGGGAATAATTATTAAGAAACCCCTAGAATTTGAAGGATTATGATATGTAATTGACAGGAATATTTAGTTGTTTCTCGAGTTGAATTTCCTTAAATGCCCTTCCTTTATCCCTTAAAAGGTAGCATAAATCCATCATCTTGTTCAGAGACAAATAACAACACTAAACTCTTTTTTTCTTTCACTGCCAACTTCAAAAGAAATGTCGAAGGACGTCATTGAAGAAGGACAAGCGCATCACCATGGAAAAGACTATGTTGACCCTCCTCCAGCTCCCCTTCTCGACATGGCTGAGCTCACCAAATGGTCTTTTTACAGAGCCCTCATAGCTGAATTCATCGCCACCCTTCTCTTCCTTTATGTCACCGTCGCCACCGTTATTGGTCACAAGAAGCTCAACGCTGCTGACCAATGTGACGGGGTTGGCATTCTTGGAATTGCTTGGGCCTTTGGTGGCATGATTTTCGTCCTTGTTTACTGCACTGCCGGAATTTCTGGTAAAAAACTATTTTCGTTTGAGCTAACTTTTGTGAATTTTTTTGCACCAATATAAAGTTTGAGCTCAAACTAGTGTGTTTTTATGAACCCTTAAGCAGAACTGTCACTACCTTGAGGTAGGTGATGTATGTAGTCCATGGGTCCATCTGAATCTGATATTTTTTTTGGGCATGAACCATAAATATGTGAGTAAAATTGCTAAAAATTTCACGAAACTTTCAATTTTGAACCCATAACTTCAAAAGATATAACTGGGTTCCAGATCTCTCCTTCTTCAATCCTTCTGCCCATTTGTTCAGGGAAAGAAATTAACAATTCTAACGGATGCGTTTTTGTTTTTGTAGGTGGTCACATTAACCCGGCGGTGACTTTTGGGTTGTTCTTGGCAAGGAAAGTGTCGCTGATAAGAGCAGTTGCTTACATGATTGCACAGTCACTTGGTGCTATTTGTGGTGTTGGTTTCGTGAAGGCTTTCATGAAGCACTATTACAATACAGAGGGTGGAGGTGCTAACTTTGTGCAACCTGGTTACAACAAAGGCACTGCTTTGGGTGCTGAGATTATTGGAACTTTTGTGCTTGTTTACACTGTCTTCTCTGCTACTGACCCAAAGAGGAGCGCTCGTGACTCCCACGTCCCTGTAAGTTAACCTCTCACAATCACTATTAGATTTGGACAAATCTTAGTTTCAGATTCATCATGTAGACCACAAAAACATCTTGGCAAACATACACTCTTGTGTCTGTCTGGATTTGTTGTCACGGGTTTGAGCTGTGTGAACAGCATCTTGCAGATAAAAAGATAGACCCTTGTGGTCTAGTTCTTTCTTGAACCCACGCATGCCTGTAGCTTAGTGCATTAGGCTGTCTTTTTAGATTGGAAATAGAGTTGTGGAGTTTGAGTTTTCAAAACTAACAGAGTTTGTGACAAATCTTGAATTTTGAGTTGCCATGTAGACGACAAATACAGCGAAACTGTTCTTCACTAAAGTAAAAATTCTTGAAAAGCGTTAAATTCTTGAGTCTGAATTTGTTGGCATCATGAATAGTGGTGCAGTGGTATTCCTCCCCCTGTTTGTTCTAGTAGGTTGGGAAAAAGTGTTGTGTCTTGAATTTTCAATGTTTATTTAAATTGGACAAAACTTTCAGGTTTTGGCTCCTCTGCCAATTGGATTTGCTGTTTTCATGGTTCATTTGGCCACCATCCCCATTACTGGAACTGGTATCAACCCTGCTAGGAGTTTTGGTGCTGCTGTCATTTACAACAAGGACAAAATTTGGGATGACCATGTAAGTTTTTATTTTTTACTAATTTACAAAAGGATTTAAGTTGTATTACACGGACGGCATTGTAACATTATTAATGGTGCAGTGGATCTTCTGGGTTGGACCCATGGTGGGAGCGATGGCAGCGGCGATATACCATCAGTTTGTATTGAGAGCAGGAGCTGTAAAAGCTTTGGGATCTTTCCGTAGCAACCCAACCAACTAAGCAAGTTACATTATCAACCACCCCTCATAACCAGAGAAGAAGACAAGTTCAAATTTTTCTTTGTTTGATTTTGTGTATGAGGATTTATTAATTAATGTATGAACCTTTTGTTACTTTGGTACAGTTTCATCTCTACCGTTAGCCTTTGGATGTGTAGTAAATTTATTTGGTAAAGAGTTGGTGGTCTTTTCTCTTTCAAATTCTTCTCTCCTGCAATAAAACTTCAATACGTAGCCACTGTTGTGTAGGGAAAAAAGATTTACTCATTTCATGATTACTGTTTTATCCACTTCAATGCATCAGCTGATCATTCATTAATCTATAACTTTTTTAATTTACAAGTCTTTGATAAATGAAATGGAGCGCTGGTTGATAAAAGCTTCTCCATTACTGTAAGATCAAAGAGTGAAGATGCGTAATCATAGAGCAAAACCCATAAAGAGCTTCAAGCATTAATTATATTACTCAACTCCTCCTTTATTTCCTATTAAGTGATACATTTTTGAAGTAAAATTTAGAAAAATCCCCTTCAATCTATTATCGAATTATCAATTACACACTTAAACTATTTTCTCTTGAACTATTATGGGCTCCTACGGTTTAAAATTGAAATAATTACCTCCTCAATTGCTGATGTAGCAAAGTTAGTGTATTTCAGTCTCCTTGAGAGAGTGAGCACCAAAACAGATATTAAAATTTCTTTTCACACACATATATCTTTACTTTCTTCTTCGTAATTTTTTTTCTTCTTCGTCAATAGATCTGAGCTACTGCCGCCAATACTATCTCCATCGATTTCTTCATGAAATTTCAAGATTCTTATTGATTTGATTTAGGAGTTTCGGAGCCATAATATAGTAATTTTGTCCAAATTCAGAAAGAATTTTGGATTTTTAATGAAACCCAGATTCGATTTTGAAAATGAAAATGGTTCTAAGTTAGATAGAAGCATCCATTGTGATGTATTTATTGCTCCAATTTGAGAAATTCGACATATGCATCCAAGGAAATGAACCATATACCAATCAAACAGGGGATGAAACAACATATAGGAATAAAAAATTTTGCCAGTCTTTTTCTTTTCAAAATTGCTGCCATGTTGCCAACGATCACGACGATGTGGAACGCATCATCCACTTCTTTTTCCACAGAGTTTTGTTGTAGGAAGTCAAGGTCGATAGAAATAATATGCACAAAATGGTTGGATATTAATGGATGAGAGATTCATTGACAAATAAACTTTAATTCTGGGGTGATTGGTAGATATTTAGTGTTTATAGATTTTTTTTTTTTTAAGAAGGAAAAAAGGTCCATAAAAACAAACATCAGAAAAGGCAACTACGTCTCCGTCATTGGCCCATAGCCACTGCTAACTAATTTATTTTTCTCTTCTTTAGTCTTTACCTATATTATCATTCTTCTCTTCCCCTGTTTTTCTAAAACTGAAACTTTCAGTATTCTCTCTTCTTTTTTCTCTTTAAGAAAAACCATCGAACAGTTGGTGTGCATAAAATGGAAACAGAGGTGATGATGTCATCTTCGGCGCCGTTGGATTTCAGCATCGACAGTGGTTGTACTACTCCTTACATCAGTTGTTGTTTTAATAAAAAAAAAATGGTGAACTTATTTTTGAGTTTTGCTGGAATGGTGTAAAAGTAGAAGAAAAGAGTAAAGAATGATAAAAATAATTGATTTTTTTTTAATGAATTATCCAAGGTGTCAGAGGAGTGAGTTTCACCTAACAACATAAATGTGGTTATGGTTTTTTAAGGGTATAATAATTTCAATTTTGAGCAGTTCAACGGGGTTGCAGAATTTTAGACGTGCAGTTGAAAATTCGATAATAGATTGAGAATATTTGACTATTTTCTTTAAAATTTAAGAATATAAATTAAAGATTATTATTATTATTTCTATTTCATAAAATTGAATTTGTGAGGCAATATTTAGGAACATAATTTGAATTACATATAATTTTATTCTGGAAATAACCTCTCTACTTGTATGAGGTAAGTGGTAAAGTTTGCGTATATTTTACCCTCCCCAGATTTTACTTGTGAGATTTCACTGAATATGTTATTATTGTTATTTTGTAAATAATATAATTTATCTCTTAGATAATATAATTTTCAATTAATAAAAGCACAATATGAAAAAATTTCAAATATTCACTTTCCAACTTTAAATAACAAAAATTATAGTTAACATAAAATAGAGAAAACAGTGTTATTATTTTAATCACTTGTAATAAAATAGTTTAAAATCTCATTAATATGCAAAATAAAAAGTTGGAAGAATTTATTTATTTTAATTATAAAAATTTAGTTGAAGGGAGGCTTTGCGCCCAATTGTATTTAAGGTAAAGTTTTGTGGGAATTCCATAGTGGGCATCTATGTAGATGGAATGATGATGCTAAAAGAGCAGCTTTCCATACTCAACTTTAACGTATTTTCCACAGCCATGGTGCCACGTGTCGCCTAAAAGAAACAAAGATGCTCTTCTCAATGCTAAATTATTGCAGGCTTCGCATGACAAATGCCTTTCACTTCAACACAAACAATACCTAAACAAATATATTTCACTACTTTTAACTTCACACATTTTATTTGTTTATTTTTAACTAATCACATTTTGTAAAAAATAATAATCTATTATTATACTCGTATTAATTAATATTTAATATTAAAAGTATTATATAAAAATAATTATTTTTCTTGATAAATTGTACAAAGAGACTAAATAAAAAAAAACATGCTCTATTTAAAAAAAAAATTTACTTTTTAGTCCGTTTAAAAAATAGTCTTTTTCATTTTTAATAATACTTTAGTTTCAACTTCTCTGTATGATCATAAAATTAATGATATAATATTATAACTTTGATTTTAAGTTGATTAAGATTGGGAAATATTATTTATTTTTTTATGGAGTCAAATTTAAAAAAAAAAGAAATGAAGAGGGGCGAATTTCTAGAGGAAAAAAGGTACACACTTGTCATGTGAGATGGGAAGGGTGATAGGATCGAGAGGTGCCTTTACTGTGGATTCACATGCAACCACCTAAAATATTGTAGGCCCACATTATCTTTTCTAACACTCACCATACAAAACCATTTGCTTTATTTGGCATCTCTCCAAACAGAATGAGTTTAGTGATAACTTTTCCCTTTTCATTTTTGGCCAAATTCTTCACTTGATAGTTTGGTACTAATAATGTAAGACTTGAGCCAAAAATGAAAAAACAACCGTTGATTCCAATTTGGATTTAAGAACATGTCATGAATCATGATTCTCATTATTCAACACACAGATTTAAAAGATACTGGAAATTGCACACTGGTCATAGTTAGTTTCACTCAATTTGCAGCTGTTAACGCAATGCTTTGATGGAAAACTTGCCCATTACTCCAGTCTTCTGCCAACAACTACAGAGACATCTTAGTCATCGGTGAGCCTTATTAACTACTACCAAGAAAGGATTTTGCCACCTGCAAGGCAACACCTTCACTAACCTACAAATGATTTTATCTAACATCATACACAACTCACCATTCATGAGAAAACTTTGTACACATTGTGGCCAAACCACTTGACTATCTGCAAGCAAACTTAAGCACCTGATACTACAAAAATATCGTATCACATCTACAATAATAAGTTCCTCTACTTTCTCATTTGGATGCATAAAATTGCTAAAAAATGGAAACTCTTCATTCTCAGTATCTATCAATGTGAAGATAGAATACTTCCTGCTTATTTTCTAAAACGATCAGAGTAATAATCTATCTATCCCAGACACAAAGAAAGCTCATACCTTTAATAGATCATTTCCCTATTCAAACCTTTTCATTTAGGGAGGGGAAAGATTTCAAATATATACATTTTTCTGGTCTATATGAAAAAAGTTTCTCGCAAATAACGGAACTTACAATATGAACCATAATCAACCACCACCAAGCATTTGCATCAAATTGAGAGAGAGAATTTGACATTAACTAAAATCATGATACAGGAAAGCAACAGATCAAGGAGCATCCCCATCACAGGACTCCTCTAGGATACAGAAAAGTACACATTGACATGACATATTAATACCTTAATCAGGCAAAGCAGTTCCTCTCTCAAGGTTATTCTTGATCTCCAAGGTGTATTTTCCAAAGGCACGTTCAATCTTTTTATTGAAATGCTCATTACGATCATTAATAGAGTCAATGTCTTTCTCTTCATGGAACTTTCTCCTCCGACTGAATGACTGGCGCTTCTCGTCCCTGTCCTTGAGCTCCTTCACCATCCTCTCTATCTTGTCCTCTGATAATTTTGGGGCCTGATCAATTCGAAGATGTTAGTGTAGATAGCCCATTTTCTGAAGTCTGAAATAAACAAAAACAAACAATGCCTAAGGATCATGGCTGATGCATACCTTCCCATACTGGAGACTAGAAGCTTCTCGATAAAATTCCGGGTCAGCTTCCTTCATTCTACTGTACTCATCTACATCGACAACAACATTCTTTGTCCGCTTCTTGTATGCATCGTATAGTGTTTTCTGATTAAAAACTGAAAAAATGGCAAATAACAGGGTAAGGAAATTAGATCAGCTTCACCATATACAACTGCATCACAATCCAAAACTTCCTAAGTGCCCAAAAAAACAAGGTTACCAATGAAGGTGAATGATATTTCCCACACAACGAATTGAACTTTCAGAAAATGGAATACTTTTAACATGTCTCACTGCAAGCTCAAAGAGCAAGCTCAAAGATATATCATATATTTACTACTGCTCAAGCTTTGTAGCTCTACAGCAGCATAAGATGGGAGATTAAAGAGAATTCTAGCATTCCATTCCAGGTTCACAGTTGAGATAATTACTGCATGACAACACCAATTGCACAATCAATACCCAAAAGACCAGAGTCCATCTTTCTACCAAAAAGTCAAGCTAGATAACCCAAGACAGGCAAATACGAGAGAATTTTTGCCAGAATAGACGTTCGTAGTCGCAAATGATTATAACGTCTCCCAAAATAGCTCTATACAAATCTCCATACAGAAAAACCGAAAATGACAGAATATTAGAACTTAATTCAATTGAAGGAATCCAACTAATAACGCGTTCTTTCCCAATTGCAACAACACAAAATCCACAACCATAAAAATTGACACATCAAATCTCAGCCTGCAAGAAAAGAGTTTGATGTAAGATTATGAAATTGAGGTACATAGACCGTTCAGACATCTAGGCTCAATGTTCCAATAGAATGGAGATGAAGATGTGATAAAGTAGGATGGTTGAAATGGAGTGTCACAGGAGTGTAATGTGATAGGAAGATATCTACCAAAGTGAAAAGCTTCAATAGAACGACTATAAGACCAACAATGCTATATGAGATTAAACATTGGGCTTCTACACAAATGTACAAGATGAGTGTCACAGGCATGCGAATGCTAAACTGAATGTGCAGTCTTACTAGATTAAATAATACAAAAAATTATCACATCCATCTGTTAGAAGGCACAAGTAGAGACAGAGAGAGGATAAAATAAGAGAATGTCGCTTGAGATGGTTTTGCAACGTGTTACATTGGCCTCCAAATACACCAGTTCTTAGATGATACAAAATGTTGATTGAAAGTGCTAAAAGAGAGAGGTAGACCTAAAACCAAATGAAAAGAAATTATCCCAAAAGATCTAATATATCTCAAAATATTGGAGAATCTAGCAAAAGATAGAAAACAATGGAAGTTGAAAGTGATATCAGTAGAAGACTAGTGCTTATTAGAAGATTCTTAGTTCTTAGTATTTTAGAGATATAACCACTACAATATATTAGAAAACCCCTTGTTAGATAATGCTCAAGTACGGATTATTGAAATACTAGGGACAAGAGGATTTATGATATTGAGGATCATACAGCTGACATCAACTAGCTTGGGATGGACTTATGGAGGCATAATCATTGTTATTGTTGTAAAATCTAAATACAAATCGTTTATCAAGCTGAAATTTCTAGAAATAAACACTGTTAGTTTCCATTATACTCCTAAAGTACCAAGTGTAAATCAGGACACAATCCCTCCGAAGATAATGGTGGAACATGACAACAATGATTCCATCAAACTGTAGATAATTTGTCTCTTATGTGGACAGATATATTCTAAAACACTCAACTCTTTTGAAATTCTACTCCAACAGGTCTCCCATTCCAATGAATTCCATCATAGAACAGGCATACAGCTTAAATGGGCATGCTAAAAGCCCTACAAACTGACCATTAAAGAGTTGATACCAATAAAACATGATGGTTGAAAATTTACTTCCTCCTTGACCATTTTAAAGGAAATGAGGAATCACACGTAAATCTCACTGAGCAGCTAAGGCTAGAATATTGAACCCTTCAAAACTTAATAGCTAAGGAGACCATGATTCTTTTGGGCGAACATAAAGTTACCTTATCTCAGGAAAACATTTTATACTCCATATCCGTGAGTTTTAGTAATCATGTACAGTTTTCTATTTCTTGTATCTTAAATTTTATTTTGGGGGGTTGTATGGAAATAGAACAGTGATAAAAAATCAGGCGTACCATCCCAACCAGCTGGAGCAGGTTCCTTCTCCCATTTCTTATACTTTGCCTCTGCAGACTCTTGTGTATCTAGCATATATGCCTTGCTCATATCTAATCCATTGGCATCTAACAACTTCCCAATTTTCTTCTTCCTCTCCTCAATCCATTTTTGCTTGGACATTCCCCTAGACTCTGGTGGAGCTTCTGTTTTCTTCTTCTCTGCTACCATTGCAGTTTGGTTAGCTTTTCTTGCCTCATTCTGCATAAAATTCAACAGGTTAGGATATAAATAATTTGATCAAAGATACAATAAAGGACAAAAGACAACAAGAAAATGAAATAATAAATAGAGGCTAACAGAATAATGGCACTTGCTTTTTCAAAAGAAATAGAAAAGAATCATATTGCATTTACCATTTTTAACCTCAATTCAAATAACTTTTTCTTCCTCCCTGTGAGATTCCCAGCGTCTTCTCCCATATTATCCTCTCTACCAGCTTGATCATCTATATCAGTGTGCCCTTCAACACTATCCCTTTCATCAGGTGCATCTTCAACCCCATCAGAACTCACAACCAAGTGGTGACGAACATCAACAGTATTAGCTTGCAATACACCTGATAGAAGATAAAATAGGCTAGGTAAGGGAAGATGCAACAAATTTGGCATTACAGGAGCAAACATTAGGCATTAGCTCTCCCTAGTAACAAACTGCTAATCCAGAACATACGCGTACGTAGACCTTACCACTACTTCATGGAGATAGAGAGATTGTTTCCAAAAGACCCTCGGCATAAATGTATCAACCCAAATAAAGAAGAAAATGATAGATACAGAATAATGGCTAAAACAACGAACAATATCAATTCTACAAGGAAAATAATAAAATAGCAGTATAATTGAAGAGTAGTAACAACACAACCATAAAAACTCAACTAATCCTATGACAAACCTAGAACCAAATTGCTAGAAAATGAAAATGCTTGAGAAAAGACTTAAGTAAGCTTTCCTAGTTAAACCTAATACGTTAGCATCTCCAAAAGTTCATGCTTGAAATACTTATCTTTGGTTAAAGTATAGTTAGCTACAGTTTGCAAACTAACCCACACACCATAGTTATTAAAAAACCAGAGATATAGCATAGTGGAAAGAACCTTCACCTCCAATCATGAGATTGGGGTTCAGCCACCTGGTGTGGAAGAGTCATTGTTGGGCTCCTTGCCGACAGACAAAAGGTTTAGGAGGATAAAGCTTATCATATTAGGGAAAATACTTCTACAACTCTTTGCTGGATTTCTAAAAACAAAAAAACAAAGCTCTTATTGTGAACTATATCCTCAACAATCTCACATCATTAGTAAACATTGACCGGATGCAAGTGGAACCTAAAATGACGTCTTTGCGGAGTCAGTGTAGTATCTTGTTTCTTGCCGAAACAATAAAATACGCTTCAGCATATATAGATCCTCATTTCTCAACTCAATGGCGCTAACATGACAAACGATTTATACTTTACAAGGTGTTCCTATGCAACATTCACAACAATGTACTCTTCCCTCGCCCCAGAAACTACTATTGACACCATTATCTCTTTTCCCCAATAGTGCAAACATGTCATATGTAAAATTGGCAGATCTGTATCTCAGGCATTGCAAGCATGTAAAGCTTTTGCCTCCACAAATCTCAAATTCATGTAGCCCCAAGGTCTGGAAAACAGGATCCCAGGCAAAACCCTTCCATCTAGGGTTAATTGTAGAATACTCATATTGATCCTGCCCACATAGGAAGAGAGTGATATGTAGTGAAACAGGATTGTAGTTTTACACCCACCAATGATAAGGGTAGCATAAGGTCTTATTAAAAGAACTTGCGTAATCTTGAACAACATATCATTTATACATTATCTTAACTGTAATTTTGGTAATCTGAGTAGTAATAAAAAATATTTGCACTAATCCTACTATTAAAAAATGGGAGGATGTATTGGAAAAGGATGGATGAAAGGGTTGCCTTTAGTATGAGTAGAAAAAGATATGCTTGTTTAATATGTACGACTAGTATAAGGCAAGTAGGGTAGGATTCTTCGATAAACCACCACCAACCTTTCTTACTTTCCTGTTAGATGAGAACATATTCAAATTTTCAAAGGAGATGGTTTTCAGCTCCAATACATTGTATATCACCACGTCTCTTCCACACTGATACTTATACTATTGACATGACAGCCCCATATTTTCCTGCACCTTACTGACTTAAACACCAATTACCAACTCTTTTAACCTCAGCAATGAGATGGCAAGACAGCTATATATGTCTCTGAATCAGCTAACACCTTGCGTTCTTACTTTCCCAGTTTTACTAGCAAAAATTTAAATGGTTAAATTAAACCATTTAACTCCATTTGTTTGCACTCTACTACGACTCCTTCGTTGTTGCGACTTTCTGAATATAAACTTGGATGTCAAATCATGATACCACAGCTTTCTGAAAGAAAAAACCTAGTAGTACATAGGAGCCCTTTTGTGAACCTAATCTCTAGTGCCATAAAACCCATGAACACAGAATGACAGGTAAAACAATAACCATCAGTATCTTCAGAGAAGGGTCACTAAACTTGTGCAAGCAATAACGACTAAGCAACAAAATAAAGACATTAAGCAAAATGCAGATAGCACTTCCTTTTTACTTTTCAGTATTATTATTACTGTTGGTGGTGCTGTGTAAGTGCAAACAAATAGAGGTAAATGGTTTAATTTATTTTGACTTAAATTGTCAGTGCCAAAAATGTCCAAGTAATTTAGGGTTGTACCTTAAAATCCAGTTTTTACCTGTTTCCGCTTTACTCAGTTGCTTCTTTCCTTCCGCTATTATTCTGAAGCAATAGTCGCTGCATTCATGATACGGGTTCAATGCATTCCGGCAATCCGGGTGAACCTTTCTTTCTTCAGTCATGTTCTCAGTTTCGTTTATCAAAGCAATTTCCTGCACTCGGACAAAATTAGAAATTGATTTCAGTTATTGGACTTATATGATGTAGGACCTTCAATCAGACACAACGCCTCAAAATTACAAATCGTCGAAAGAACCAAAAAGCCCCAAATTCAGTTCAAACAAACACATATATACATCCGAAGACGCCAAATCGCAGAGAAACAAAATAAATTCGAGCACGAGACGAGATTAAGCGAAGAAAAACAGCGCACAGCTACAGTAAATCCAAAAGATGCAGGAATATATACCTGGGAAGCGATGAACCAAACAAATCTGATGTAGCAATACAAGAATGAACGCTGCGCTTGGAACGACAAAATACCTGGCTGAACTTCTTGCCCTTATTACTACGTAGAATATAAATAATTATGCAATATGTTTTCAAAATTTTATTTTTTTTAATCGTAGCCAATAAATTTCTAATTATTTTCTTCTTTCTTAATTTGTGTAATGCACTAATTTGAATCAAACATATTTCAATATTCACTTTATACGGTTATCTTCAATTTTTTGAGATGTCTTCTTAAATATTTGAAGCTCAAACTAATTAGATTATCAAAAAAAAATATTATCTTTAACTTTAAGGACTCGTTTAGTTTGAATACAAGTTATGATTGAATAAGTTGTGATGAGATTAGTTATGATAAGATAAATTATAATGAGATAAGTTATGATGAATTATTTCTTATTGAGTGCTTGGCTTATTACGCTCAAAATAATATGCATTATATAAATTTTAAGAACAAATTATTTGTTTACAAAACAATCCTTTATGAATGTGAAAAGTGATGTTTAAAGAGAGTTTAAAGGGATGTCTTTGTCATTTACCTATAACTTATGCTGAGATTATTGCACCACCCAAGGGGATGGATAACTTATCTCCATACTAATTATTAATCCCAGGATAAGTTATCTCCAACTAACCAATCAAACAATAAATTGAGTGGTAATATAATTTAATCACAGACTATTCGGTGTTATTCTTCAAACTAAACGACCCCTAAAGATAACAATCACTATAATATTATTGATTTAAATTCATTTTTGTAACTAAAATTAAAACAAATATTATACAACTAACATATATATATATATATATGTGTGTGTGTGTATGTATGTATGTATATTAAAAGCGTGAAGACCCTTAGAAATGTTGTTTGAACTTTTTCCCTTCATTTAAAATTTCTTCTTAAAATAAAATCATTTTTTCACGATTTTTCTGTACATTATTATTTAATTATATTTATAATATTAACTTTTTAAAGATATGGAAAAAGTGATAAATAAGAACTTTATCTTCCTTATTTGGTAGACTTCTACTTCTTTCTTATTTGAATTAAGAAAAAGGCCCTATAGTCACTAAGGAAAATTCTAATTTTCCATTGTTCTAATTAGTGATAAAATCTTTATATATAGAACGTTTATAAATAAATAATTTATCAAAATTAGTGATAGTTCATAATTAAATTTTATTTTTCTCAGTTTTGTTTGTTATCAAACAAGGTACACGTTTTGATCACGCGCAAAACGCTTACAACAAGACGTGTGTGTGTGTATATATATATATATATATAATAATAAAGCTAGATATAGACAAGGTAACATGACACGACGTTCCTAGAAATCATTTATCTTTTTTTTTTTTTGGTTTCATTATTTTCATTAATTAATTTATTTAATAATTAAAAGAACGGGTGGGAGTTGAGCTCAACCCACAAATTTTTTAAACCGCCCCGCCCGCATGATGATTATTTTCATTTTCAGTCCGCCCTGCCCCTCATAAACCCGCCTTGCTTAAAATTTTTAGTTCTTTTATTTTTTAATTGATTTAATATGAAAAATAAATTTTTAATTTTTTTTTTTTGCTAATTAACATCTCAACAACTAATTAACTAATTTTAGGTGATATTTTAATAATTTTTTCTTAATTGTTGATTAGAGGTTTCTAATTAACATTTTAACAAGTAACAATTTACCGGACATGTCTGGTTTAAATTTTAGAAAAAAAAGATGGGTTTTGGAACCCTTTCTTTGTGCAAACGACATATATTAGTCGTATATGGGTTTTAGAAGGTGTAGAAATGGACCAAAATGCCCCTCAAATTTTTAGAAATTTTTCAGCCGCGAGATAACCTAGCCTGTGACGCGGACTGCTTGCGAACAGTTCACTTTTGGCAAAACTTTTCTTGAATGAGTTTTTCTCAATCCCGTCGAATAATTATGAAAAAACATAAGTTACCCTCCGCAATGGGTTCGCGACGCGGCTCTGTCGCGGATCCTCACTGTTTTGCGTCTCGAAACGAAAAATTATCTTTTGACTCGATCGCTCTAAAAATCGACTGAGACCTTTCCCCTATTCAATTTTTCGTGCTAATCACAAATCCAGCCTTGGATTCGTCATCCGAGCATCGAAAGATGCGTTATGCGTATCTCTCTCCTCTAGGGGTATTTTGATAATTCTGGCGTTACAAAATGAATAGAACAGAGACAAAAGAAACTTACGCTTTCCATGAATTCTCAAGTTCTGATAAAGGGATAATCGAGAAGTGAAGAATGAAGTTCGTGGCTTGTGGTGCCACCGAAGCTTCATGGGGGAAAAAATGGAGCCGTGGTCATTGTTTCTTGCTTGAACAGTGATGGGCTGGAGCTAGTTTTCTTGATGTTTTTAGGTGTGTTTTTGGTCTGATTTAATGTTGGGATTTTGGGTGAGTTTTTGGGGTTGAAAATAGAGGTTTTCTAGCGGCTTTTTGAGGCTAAAATGGTTGTTGTACAGGGGTCGTAGTAGGGGTTGTAGGGTGACATTTTTAGAGGTTTTGGTTGGAGAAAGAGGCCGTTTAGGGGCTGTTCATTGGGAGTTTTGTGATGGTTTTGGTGGAGGGTTTTTGGGTTGCGTTTTGTGGGTTTTCAGGTGGGTTTTTTGGGATTGATTTCATGGCCCTTTTGGGACTGAAACATGGGCGGGTTTGTTGGTGTTAGATGGCTGATTTTGGGGTAATTTTCTGGCGGAGTTTGGGCGGGAAGTGTCATTGGCTTTTTGCTGGGTTTTTGGTGGCGTTTTGGGAGTTTTTTTAAAAATAAAAAATGGTGGCTGATTTGGAGGTGTTTTGGTTGCAATTACATGGTGTTTTCAGGTAGGTTTTTGGTGGAGTTTGGAGGTGTGTTTGGTGGTGGTTGTAATGCTGATTTGGGTGTTGAAACGGTGGACTAATTTGGGCCAAAAATGGTGGTGTCTGGGAGGCTGTGGTGGTGGACTGGTGGTGTTTTGTGACGGTAGAGCTGGTTTCTCCGAAAAAGGGTCGGCTGCCGGAAAGAAGAAGAAATGATATATTTTTTTAGGATTTTTTCTAAAATTAAATGCCTACTCTATTTTGTAACAATATGGAGGTTATGTACACATTTCAAGACTTGATGAGCCCAAATTACGGTCTAATTAAACCTATTCGCGTATAACTTTCTCTAGACAAGAAAAATGAATTATTACACTGCATCAAAATTTAAAATTAAACTAAACAAAATCCTAATATTTTAAACAAATAAGAGTAATTGTTAAAAATTAATCTAAAATCACCCAAAACGTATCTTAAACTATTTTAAAATATCAACATAAAAACTATAAGTTTTTTAGAAATGTTGGGCCAAAATTAGATGTCAACACCACCCACCACCTAAAAAAAAGAAAGAACAAATGTTGGTATAAGGAGAAAAAAAAAAGAAAAGAAAAAAAGGAGAAGAAGATGTGATGTGGCAGAAATAGCTAAAAGGGCTATTTTAAATAGGAATAATTACACTCACAAGCCATTGAGAAAAATTATTTATATAAAAAATAGCCCATTATTTTTTTATTACACAAAATAGCCAATTTCGGCAGTTTGGACTATTTGTTTTACAATTTGATTATGACTTGGCCATTGGGCCTTCTCCATGTCGGCAGTCTGCTATGAATTTGATTATGAATCGGCCATTTCAACATCATGCGCTATTTATTACAGCTCTTTCTTCGTTCTTTCAGTTCTTTTCTTCTTATTTTCTTTTTAGGTGGTGGGTAAATTAATTTTTTTAATCTATTTTTATATTACATAATTTTTTTTTAAAAAAATGTCAATGTTAAAAAAAATTTATTTGCTCTTTTTTGAAAAACTTTTTCTCTTTTTTAATTCTTTCACTTTTGTTTGTGAAATTTTTGTTGTCATTTTATTATTTCTTATTTATTCTTTTTTTTTATTAAGGTCGGAATGCATGATGGTCAAATAAATATCGATATTGATACATTACATAATTATTTAGACAATATTGATGCACGATTATGCACCATTTATATAATGTCGATACATTCCATACTTATTTATATAATATTGACACATGTTTATATATAATTTATACAATAAGGATACACATTGACACACTATTATATGATATTGATACATGCTAATATACCATTTTATACAATGCTGATATATTATATAACTATTTATACAATATTAATATAAGTTAATACACATTTATATAATATTGATACGATATATTTGCACCAAATAATATGAACTGATATTATGGAAAGAGATCTTAAAGAAAAGATATTTTTTTATTTTAGAAAATGCAGTAAAAAATAATTAAAAATAAGTTTATCTAAAAAAAAATTCAATGCTATAGAGGAAGAAATAATAAGAAAGAACAAGAAAAGGTATATTTACACAAATACACGACTTATTTTATCAAAATTTCCAATATTCCCTACCATTTAATTTAATTACTAAAATCCCTTTTTTTCTAGTTTTTTCCATTTTTTTTATACCTAAACAAATAAGACTTCCACTTCCTTTTTTAATGCAATTTTTTTTTTGTAACAGTCCAATCAAAGCCAATCACTTAATTAATTATTTCCATTTCCTGATTTATTTGCAATCAGTTGCCATTTTGAAATCACATTGGGAAGGCAAAACTGTATATCCCCTTTTCATGTCACTTTCCTCTCTTCAATTATCCCCTTGGTGATAATCAAGATCTCCCATCATCTTCTCCGATTGCAAAGGAACAAGTTGATACTAAAAACATGGATGATGCGGTTGATGAAGAAATTGAAGAAGAGATCGGTGTGCCGAAGGATACTGCTATCAGGAAGAAACTACATGTTCAAGTCTTGTTTTAACCCAATCCCTTGGTGATAATATCAATGTCCCTTCATTTTTCACCAGTTGCATTGGAAGAAGTTGATCCTAAAACCATGGATAATGCGGTTGATGAAGAATCCGAAGAAGAAATGGGTGTGATGAAGGATACGGGTTCAAGTTCTAAGCCATCCATAAAAAAATTGCATGCAAAGAAGAGGAAAAAAGTCGAACCCGTTATTCTTAATGGATATATTTGATACCTCTCTTAATATGTGAAATCTATGTAATATGTACCATTAAAATGTATCACGTATGCAATGATACCTGTTTTTTTTGCACTGTTTATACAGTTATTGTTGACACATATCAATGGTACATGTTTAATTAGTACATTACTTTGATACTCACATGTGTACACAGTGTGTGATACCTTCATTTATTCTGATCTGTGAATTTAGCAACCCTTCATTTACCGTTTCATATCATTTAATTGCTAAAATATGTTTTGTAATATGTACCATTAAACTGTATCAGGTATGCAGTGATACCTGCCTTTTTTGCACTATTTATACAGTTTTTGTTGACACATATCAATGATACCTGTTTAATTAGTACATTACACTGATACTCACATTCGTAATCACTTTCGATACATCCAAATCTACCACATATTCTGAAACTACCAATCGATTTTCAATCATTCCAGATGAGGCGTCGAATACAGTTTTGGCAGACTGTTGCACATCGTGTGTATCTACGCATAACGGATACATCCCAAATCCAGGCTCTTTTTTTTTTAATTTCAAAATAAAGCTTCACACCCATGTCGTTGCAAATTGTTATTGGAGATGCATTGCCATCAACAAATGTATCGAATCACAACTTCCTTCCGCTGTTCATTAATACCCAATTCCGTAACAATGGCCGATCGGAGATTACAAAATGATATGTTATCACCACCAATGACGCCATCACTTTTGTATCCACTGTATATCACATCATTTTCCCATCTTCCTGAATGATGAATCAAAATTGAAATATTCATTTTCATTTCGGAAGGATTCAACAATGGCAGATCGGTTGTTAATTTTTTAAATTTTCTAAGAAAAAAATAACAAAATACGGTAAGGAGAATCTGTTGCGATTTGGATGCGATTGATTATTCAATAACAACTCAATCGCCGCTAATTAAGGGATCTGATTACAGAATCTGTTAGGATTCCTTAATTATAGAAACTGATGCCAATTTAAAAAGGTAATTATTAGGTATCACCCGTTTTTTTTGGGTATCGGCCTTCTACAACTTTGTATCAAATGTCTCAAAATAATTGGTATTATTAGTAATTTTGATAAAAGTCGGGATTTTTAGAAATTTCCTTCTTTGAGTTTGGTATTTGTCAAATTTATACAAAAGAAAAGCCCATGTCATGGGCTGATCTTGAGTTGGGCCGATGTAATTGGGCCGAGTTTGGCTAATTCTTATGTAAATAAAATATGACCTATTTTTTTGATAAACATTTTATTTTATGTATATATATGAAATTTTTCCTTTTAAGTAATTAAGTAAATTTGAGCTTAAAAAAATGTAACCAAAAGTGTTGGACTGTTAGCCGATATAATTTTCCCTTTACTAAAACTGTTTTAGTTTTTAGTTGTTCATTTTAGCAAATAGAAAAGATCTAGTATTGCTTCCAAAATAGAAAGGGACCGAAGGAGTAGCTATTTTTGCTTTCAAAGATCAACGAAATTCCTTTTTTTATGAAGCCAAAGAAGAAAAATTAAGAAAAAGATTCTTGTTTTCTGGTCAAAGATGAATATAGAATATTGAATAATATTAATGATGATGGTTCAAGAACCCTTGCTTCCTCCTTTTTTCTTTATTCTTTTTCTTATTATTTTTTTTACTTGAAGCTCACTCCTTTGAATATGGACACTATTACAAAATTTTAATAAGAAAAAATATATAATTGTGTGCAAAGAGAGAGAGGGGGGTATGCAGTTAATATTAAATTAAAGTAGTTATTTTAGTAGGGATAAATTCCAAGTCTATAAAAAGTGCATCATTGCATGCATCATCAGCCATGATATCCATGAAAGTAAAAAAAGAAAGCTTAAAATGTGAAAATGGCTAAAACTGTATCTATCAGTGAGTCATGATCTTTAACGGATTTAGAACTTTGATAAAACAAGCCTTACTTAGGGAAGTTCATGGTTTGGATAAAAATTAATTTAATTCGATAAATCGAATCAAATCGATTAAATAAATTGATTTTATTTGATTTTGGTTTGGTTTGAATTTAGTTTTTTAAAAATCGATAGTATTTGATTTGGGTTTGGATTTGGTCGGAAAGTAATTCATTATTTATAAAAACAATTTTTATTTTTTAATCTACTTATGAAAGCATAAATACTCAAGACGAGAACATTTATCTTATTGATTTTATGTATATGAATGTCTATAACAATTCTTAGTGGAACTAGAAATGTCACTATCTCTTTCTTCTAGATCAATATGGTGAATTTTGAAACTTTTTTCATAGTAAATTAGTGATTGAAAGTCCTATGATATCAATTGTTCTAACTATTTTGTCGTTTTGAATAGATTGTTGTTACTTTTTCTCCATTTTAAATGTATCATTGTTTTTATTTTTATGTATTGTTAATAACCGAATAACCGGTCAAAGCAAACTGAAACTGATAACAACCAAACTGATAAATGTATATTATAAATGGGTTGGTTTGGTTTTGAGAATTCAAAAATCGAATTAATATTGATTTGATTTTGATTTTGACCAATAACCGATCCAAATTGACCCGTGAAAACCAGTAGCCTTATTATTATTATTATAGGTCAAAATTAAGCTGATGTAACACGAAGAATTCTCCCCCCCAAATAGAACTGTCTTATAATGTTTTATTATGCAGTTTACTGCACTTATATAATGGCACTTATTATATTTCTATTCAAGAGTTTGACATTGACCTACTCCATATATAAATTAAATATGGAGTTCTGAATGTTTTCTAAGGGAGGTATGAATTGGACGATCATCTTTCTCCACAATCAATAGGTTTCATTTTCAAGCAATAATATCACAATTATTTCTCCATTATACCTAACTTTTATCAAACATAGAAAATTATAACGTCATTTTTATTTTCCATCAACATTGAGTTCAATGGCTAGTTCCAGTTCATTGAGAACATGAATAAGGCAATATGGAAATCAAGGATTAAGAATACACAATTAGTAAGATAGTCAAACGATTTTTCTTTCCCCAGTGGTGGAGTAGGATCTTAGTCTAAAGCAACTATATATCTTCTCCTTTTATCAATATCATCATCATTAAAAATAGATGATTAGTAAGGAAGTCGAGTAGTTTTTCTCTTTCCAGTAATAAAGTAGGATTCTAGTCAATTTAGAGCAGCTCCACCACCACCATCACGCAGTAATTCGTCGTAGCTTCTTATTCGTGTATTTTTTACAGATATATTCTGAAACACGATTTTTCTGGATTCTAGAGTATATTGAAAAAAAATCCTTACCTTATAAAAATAAAAACGTCCTATCCTTATTAAATTTCATTTGTAAGCTTACGCTATTGTCATTAGTGTAGTATTAAATTTAGTGGCTAGGAAAAATAATAAAAATAAAAAATTGAGGAGCCACAAACTAAGGGCGTAGCAAGTTTTTTAGTTCAAGACGACTTGTCATGGTCTGATAGAATTAAAAACGTTATCTAGAGGGCTATGTTATTTTAGGATTTTAAGGCACATATATAATTAGATACTCCTCTGGACTAGGCACTAAGTTATAAGTTATGTGATCCACAATTTCAAAGTCAATTGTAATGAAGAAAAGATGCAGTCTCAAAATTATATTGTTGATTTTCCCTGCCAAATTAAGCCTTTGCATGCACCTTGAAAAATTGATCCCTATTTACTAAGAGATATATCATATTGATAGAAATTGAATTAGATAATATAATAAAAATATAATATTTCAAGAAATATAAAATAACTGAACATCTACATACATAGCTTCATCTTAAAATAAGTTAATCAAAATCAACAAATAACAAAAAGATATAGTTAGAACTGCTCATACTTTTTGAAAATAAAGTAGAAATTTATAAATTAACTTGAAAAAAAGAAACGAAAAAGGGACTGTCAAATTAGAGCAAGTGATGAATGATGATACGTTTTCTACTTTGTAGTTTACACGTTGATTATTTTCTAAGTTACCCATGAAAGACGAAGAGGAAAACTGGGGCTTTTAATGGGGTTTATGCCAAATTCATGGGACTTATATGTCAACCTTTGATTTGATATGATGTTTGAGAAAAAAAGACTTTTGAAATTTATAGTTTAAATTAACTCTTAAATATTTGTGTGGCTAATAATCATTTCACTAATGGTATAAAGGATATTTTAAAGTTAAATTGTTTCCAATTAGAATAAGATGATTTTTTTTTAGACAAACTAAAAAAAAAAAGAATGTCATATAAAATAAAACAAAAGACTTTTCATTTTCTCGTGTATGATATTCTTGGCAAAAATGTGAAAATGGCTAAAACTCCATCATTAACCGTCTACATATATTCAACCTGGGCCAGTAATGGTCCTTAATAATTTTGCTTCAAGTTACTGGTTAGTTTATCTTTTATGTATATGTGGATTAAATAAACAAAGAAGGGCTAAAACAACTCCTACATTGTTCAATTTACTTTAAAATTATTACACCTATCATCCTTAAATATATACTCTCATTGTTAGTAATATCTAGATTTAAAATTCCCCTACATTAGAGATGTTTATGGTGAAATTATTTCGAGCAAAAATGTTGCAAGTCATAAATCACTTTGAGCTTTAAAATCACCTTCCAGATTATTCCCGCAAATCTTAATTAGTATAAAGCAAACTTATAAATATTTTATTCGAAATGCAAATAATAAAAGAATTGAATTATTACCAAAAGTAGTACTCCATACTGCACCTACGTACAAAACTAAAACTCTATACACTCTTGTTAAGAAATTTAGGTGTGTTACTAAATGAAGTGATTAATTATTCATTTTTATTAGTGGGATGAAACAAATCAGTTAAATCTTATAAGTGGCAACGGAAAAGCATTAACATCAATGTCAGCTGTTTTGGTAAAGACTTGTACCCACAATATCATCCACTTGCATGCTACCTAACCAAAAATTAAACATGAAACCACAAACTGCATCACTTCAATGTGCACTCAGAAGATTGAACTGTCCTTTTGTATTATTGTGGCCCCTGTGGTTTTAATACTGATACGATACATATTTACTCATCTATTTTCTTCCTTTCTTTTTTGTTTTCCATCTGATCCAGATTGGGTTAAATTAATCCGAATTCATGTCATGTAGGGCCTGGAATAGGGAACAAACACTTCCTATTTTTTTTTTATTTTTTTTATATTCAGAACTTGAATCCGTGACTTGTAATTTAAGAAGAAGCAAACCCATCTACTGCATCACATTCTTTGGTACAATATTCTCTTCCTTTCTAATTGTTGCTTCAGAGATTCAAAGTACACAAATCAAATATTCTAGTTTTATCTTAATTCAAATATCAAAATTTTGAAACACATACGATAATATGAAAGTATTGTGCTTAATTAAAGAAAAAGTTAGTTTAAAATCTCCCAATAACGCAGTAATGTCACATGAATGCATAGAAATTAAAGCTTCATTCACACATCCACTAACCCCTTAATTAAATTAAATAAGAAATATCCCTAGATACTACCCGACTGAGATAATGCTCTATGCTAGTAAAAAATAATACTAAAGTCACAAGTTTATTTACATCATACCATACACGTATGTTAAACAAAGTCGCATACATTCTGCAAAGTGTCATCCGTTTTATCAAATGGGGCTCTGGCTAATTAAATACTTCAACAATAACAATAATATACACATGAAGTTCCACTAAATGATGTCGAAAGAAAATAAGGTGTACGTAGACCTTCTCAATACTTCGAAAAGATAAGAAGATTGTTCGTGAAAAATCTTCAGCTCAAGTTCATCGAAGTCAAGTGAAAAGAGATGAAAATATATTGAAGAAAGCATAGCCGTTAATAAGTAAAGTAGTGTAAAATACAAAAGAAGAAAAAAGAAATAATAACAGTAACAAGAAGAAAAAAATGTTGGTAATCAGAACACAATACACAACTTAAGGTAAGAACTATAACAACTATAGTACTATGGCAGTTACTAACAAGCCTAAATTACTAACTTTCTATCCTAACATGCGAGCTCCATTTTTTTCTATCTAGAGTCATCTATTTATCCGATCATGCTAAACAACAATGACCAATGGTTCAATACATCTACGGTCTCTTAAATTTAAGAAAAAAATTTTAATTAGATATTTTCTATAGTTTATTTTAATTAATGTATTTAAACATATAATAACTATTTTGGGCTCAAATTTGAACTTACATATGTTTCAAGCATTCATTGTATTGACAGATTAACCACTGAAAATATGAAGAATTTTGCGGAGAGAATATTGAATCTCATTAGCTCAAAATGATGATTACGTGAATGTATATATATACAGCTTTGGCATGTATCATGCCCATGTGGCTAACAACCCAACTAACTTTGTGACTAGTTAACTAACTCTGTAACTAATTATTAATGCAACTACCCTAATTGATTAATCAACTTCGATATTCCCCCTCAAGCTGGATGTATTAAAGAGATTCAATACTCCAAGCTTGCTAAGTAAAAACTCATGTTGTCCCTTTCCTAGTGCCTTGGCAAGCAGATTAGCCTATTGATCGTTGGTGCTAATATAGATTGTCCTAATAAGGCCCTTTTGAATCCTTTCCCTTATGAAGTGACAATCAATCTCAATGTTGGTTCGTTCATGAAACACTAAATTGGCAGCAATCTGTATGGATGCCTTGCTATCACAGTAGAGGGAAGCTGGTTCAATCAACTTCACACCTAACTCCTTGAACAAGCTTGCAACCTATACCACCTCAACTGTTAGTATGGCCAAGCTCCTATATTTTGCATTCGCAGAGCTCCTAGACACTGTATTTTTCCTCTTAGATTTCTAGGAAATTAGAGAATCACCAAATTTCAGCAAGAAACCAGTAACAATCCTTCTTGAACTTGGGCAAGCAACTCAATCTGCATCATAATACCCTGTCAAGTGAGGTTTGTGATCAGAACTCATCAGTAACCTCTTCCCTAGTTCCAACTTAATGTACTTAATCATCCTTAGAGCAGCATTCCAGTGTGACATCTTTAGTTTCTGCATAAATTAGCTCAAGGACTGCACTACAAAGGTTATATCTAGCCTTGTAATGGTGAAATAGAGTAATTTTCCAACTAACCTTTGATATCTGCCCACATCTTCATATAAGACATCAGAAGATTATGTTACCTTCATCATATTTTGCACTAATCAAATTCACATTAGATTCCATTAGTGCCATGATTGGTTTGGCATTTCATAGTCCCGCCTCAGCTATCAACTCAAGAGCATACTTCATCTGATTCATCACAACACCTCTGTTGGATCTCATGAACTCAATACCTAGAAAGTACTTCAGTTCATCTAGATCTTTGATCTTAAAATGACTATGCAGTACATGCTTGGTCTTTTCCATCAATCCTTTGTCATTCCCTCTGATTAACAAATCATCAACATACACCAATATCACTACTAGACCAGAACCTCTTCTCTTGGTGAACAAAGAGTAGTCCAGATGACTTTGTGTGTATCCTAAACTTAATAGGACTTCTGTCAACTCAGCATTCCACTGGATAGAAGCTTGTTTAAGTTCATAGAATGATTTAATCAACTTGCATACAACTCATTTATCCTTTACTTTACTGCAGAACCCTTTAGGTAGTTCCATATAGACCTCTTCAAATAAATCTCCCTATCGGAAGGCATTGGAAACATCCATCTAATAGATGTTCTAGTTTTCAACAGTAGCTAATGTTATGATTGACCTTACAGTCAGCATTTTCACCACAGGTGAAAAGGTATCTTGATAGTCTATCCCTTCTGTCTAATTGTAACCTTTTGCTACCAACCTAGCCTTGAATCTATCAATCTGACCATTGCCTTTGTATTTGATTTTAAATACTCACTTACAACCAACAACTCTTTTTTCTTTTGGTAAATGAACTATGTTCCAAGTTCCATTCTCTTCTAAGGCCTTGATCTCTTGTTGCATAGCATGTATTCACCTCTTGTCCTTCACAACCTCTTCATAGTTCCTTGGCTCAATTTCTGTAGAGAATTCACACAGGTAGGCTTTATATCGAGTGAACGCATTATCATATGATACATAATTTCTTTGAGAGTATGGATGAGTTTTTGGCACTTGAGTGACATAATCCTTCGTCCAAATGAGGGGATGAGATATTCTAGAAGACTGTCTAGGTCTATCAGCCTGAGATGTTATATGATCAATCACATGAACTTCGAACTTCTTTCAGCTATTGCAGATGGAACTTCCAAATCACTTTTAGTGACATGATCGATTAAAGTAGCATTTTCTTCATAGAAATTGGTTCCTACGCCTGTCAAAGTCTCCTCTCTGAGTTTATGATCAACATTTTCTTCAATAACATCGGCTACAGATAAGCTATCATCATCCTTAATCATGATACCATCACTTGGAAACAGTGGCTTCTGTTCATTGGTGGTATGTTGAAAAGGAAACACATCTTCCTTGAACACAATATCTCTGCTGACTATGAGCTCAGGTTGACACAAACTATACAGTATATAACCTTTGTGAGTTGCTGAGTACCCCATCAAGACACATACTTCAGCTGATGGAGACAATTTGACAGACTTTGCCACCTTAGTTGCAAAACTTAGACACCCTATGGTTCTGAGATGATCAAGGACTGGTTTGTGACCATGGAATTGTTCATAAAGAGACTTTCCTTTTGGAACTCTAGTGGGCAGCCTACTGATCAAATATACATCAGCTAATACACATTCTCCCCAAAATCTAATGGGAATGTTCCCTTGAAATCTGAGTGGCTTTGCTACCTTAAGGATGTGCCTTTGCTTTCTTTCCGCAACTCCATTTTGTTGTGGTGTATGCGGACAGCTACTCTCATGAATAATACCAAGTGACTCGGCCAAGTTCCCACACTCATTATTAAAGAATTCTGTGCCATTATCTGACCTTATTCTTTTCACCTGCTTGTTGAACTGAGTTTGCACTAGAACTAAAACAAGACTTCAAAACTAAAAATACATCACTTTTCATTTTGAGCAAGTATAACCAAGTCATTCTTGAGTTATCATCAACTATAGTTAGGAAAAATATACATCCATTGTGAGTAGTAGTTCTATATGGTCCCCAAATATCTAAGTGGATCAAATTAAAGTCATTAGCAGCTCTAGACATACTCAAGCTGAAAGGTAATCTAGTCTGCTTTGCAAGAGGACAAATTGATCAATATGTTCTTTATTTAGAAATAACTGTTGTAACACCTTTGTAAAAGGATGTCCCATCTTGTTGTGCCATAGTAGCTCCTATTTGTCTGACTGTTGAGCCATGAGTACTGTATCTCCACCTTTTGCCTCTCCATATAGAATTTGAGTAGGGAAGTAGTAGAGTCCATCAATTTCTTTACCAATCCCCTTCACCTTCCCACTGAAGAGGTCCTGAAGGACAAAAAATCAGGAAAGAAGTTAACTAAGCATTTTAATTATCTTGTAAGCTGTGAAACTAAAACCAAATCAAACTTGAATGCAGGCACAACTAATACATTATCCAGCATATCATCATCAATTGTAGTGCATTGACCAACATATGAGACAGATGCAACTTCACCATTAGGCAAATGCACCATTCTCCCACTATATCTAGATGCACAATTCAACCTATTCAACTTAGATGTCACGTGACAAATGGCTCCTGAATCAACTATCTAGCTTCCTACCTTGGCATTCATGGTTTATTATTTACAAAGAAGGTATTAGGAAAAAGCATACTTGCCGTATTGGCCATGTCTTGTCATGATCGGGGACTAGAGCCTACATGTGACATTGCGAATGGGAACCCGAGAGTTCCCAAAACAAGCCTCAAGTATCTAAATCCACATCCTCGGTTCAAGAAGAACATTCAAATAGTAACACATAGTTCTAAGGGGCGGGAGAATAGGACTCACTCTATTGGGGCAACACGGGGCTAGGGACTTTCCACATTTCTATACCAAAATATGCATATAGTTAAATACGAGTTTCCCATAAATCGATCCAACAATGCATAAGCCAGATACCACGCATAACATAAGGTTTTCAAAAGAGTCTACATATTGTCCTACGAATGCCTCTAATCAAGATAGAATGGGGGCCAGACATGTTCTGGGCTCAACCTCAAATGAAAAAGGAACTCGAAGATAGCAAAGGTAAAGGAAGATGGCTTGTCCTCGAAAAATGTGGCTCACCACAAATACTCTTTTGGATCGGACTGCTCGTCAAACGGTTGATACTCGAAGTGCTCGGCCCCTACATGGTAAAATCATGTAGGCATAGAGTATGCGTTAGTACGTTTGAATGTACTAAGTATGCGGGCATGCAATGCATATGGCTTACCAACCCTACATTTCAATGTTAGATGACAAGGGCACATAATATGCAAAGAATCATATATCTAATGGAAGTATATACAAAATGCCATGAAATTTATGATGCATGAAATGCAACAATACTCATATATAGTAGGGATGGACTATAACCGACAAATCAAACCCATGCAAACTATTACATGAATTAGTCCGATAAAGACTTTTTATCGGTAGGAGAAGATTATTTGCCAAAGGTAATCTACATCACACCTTACAATCACACTTTTCGGTGGATGGTCATCTTTTTTACGACCACGCTTTTCAGAAGGCCTTTCCATAATAATATCATATCATAAACATAAACATAATAAATGAATAACTATTCCTTACGACCTGGTATTTTCTGTAATGGCTAACGTTCCTATGTTGACACATAGTTCAAGGAAAGGGAGAGGGTCCTTGGGGATAGCCCTGACGCCTCCACTCCATCGGTGCTAAGTCAAAGAATCCCACATGAATACTTATACATATGCGTGCTTCCAAGAGATACAATATTCATTTCAAATCCCTAATTCATTTCAAAACCGTTCAATGCACATTTAGGCTCAAATGCCAAATCATAAATCATAATCTTGATGCTCATGCAAGGAATAGCCTATCTACCTATACAAAATGGTGCAAGCACCCAGAATGCTAAAAGAGCCATAATCATAAGACATGTATGTGATCACATCCTTTTCATAACCAATGCCTTACCAAAATCATATCATAATCGTTTCATAAAACATAATTGGGCTTAACCCACTTCATAATTTTCATATACCAATGCTCATGAATGCAATGCAACACATGATGTGAGGATAACATGGGTAACATAGATTCAAATTAAAATCAACATCATAATATGAAATTGAGTAAATCCATAATTAAATTAATATCTAAATCATAACATAAGTCACCCATGCATAAATCAACTTTAAAGGGCACATGTATGTTCATAACTTCATAACTCAATTGAAATCATCATAGCAGTGTTCAAAGTAATATAAAATCATAGGTAGAGTGCAACCCATACATCAATTGGATTTAGTAAAATCAAATAATGAAAACCTACATTTAAAGAAAACTAAAATTCATGAAATCAATTGAATTTTTTTTGGGTCTTCTTGGTTGAAAGGGACCAAGAATCAATCTCATATACCTTGATTGAGGAGCTGAATTTGGGAAGGACTTAGCTTGAATTGAGCTTCAATTAAACCCTAGCCTTGAACCTTGAGAGGAGAGAGTAGAGAGTATTTGTGAGGTGATCTTATTAGGGATAGAAGGTTTCAGGAGAATGAATTAAAAGGGGGGAAGGGATATCAGCTGAATTAGGGGTTTTGGATAGGTAAAAGGTCATAATTCATAATTAAAATGAACCGAAATTACATAAACGCCATTAATGAAACAGGAAAAAAATAGAACCGTCAAGTTCATACAGTTGCCTACACGGTCTATGAGTCGTTATACGGACTGTGAACAGTGACCGTGAACCGTCACTTAGATAATTTCGCAGAGCCAGCACTGGGAATTTATTTGAGGCTAAGGGGTACCACAAGGACAACTTCATGGCCCATGTGACGCGACACGAGTCGTGACATAGACCGTGTGATAGCACTTGAAATAATTTCGTACGATAAAGTTACGAGACGGTACTTACATACTTAGAAAATTTTTCATGTAGCGAATTACACGGAGGGACACACGACCCATGACACATCACACAGACCGTGTGAGTGGCCGTGTGCCCTCACTTCGTCCGAAGTTTCCCCCCCCCAAGTTCCCCTGTCGTGAGCTGGACCAAGTGTCCCTCCACGGGAGGCCACACGGTTCGTGTGGCTTCACACAGCCCGTGTGGGCCTTCCGTGGAGCGATGCCTGACAATTTTGCTCGGGATGGTACCAAGAGGTCCGGTAAAGCATTATATGGCATTTAACAAACAAACACGCACACAAAAAGATATGTGATAACTAAGACGCAAGAAACAATTGGTAGTGACAGAAATCAAAGAACAAAATACTATATAAATAATGTTAATATCAGTGGTATAAAAGGAGAAATATATACGGTGTATCAAGCTGTCGTTAAGTCTATCTCATATGAGAGTGAGATATCGACGCTCACTGTCTACTAATTTTCTATCTTAATTTGCAATCTTCATATCCTCCTGTTATAGATCATGTTCTCAATAATATGATCACTTTATCCCTTATTTATTTTAAATGTTTGATCAATTAAAATAATAATATTATTTAAGTATTTAAATAAAATTATGGATAAATTTAATAAGTTATTGATGTATTCAACCATATTAATAATCAATTATATATGGAATCATGCAAGTGGACATGGAAAACTAATTTTCGTAGTTATAATGAAGAGCATTGAAAAAGAATGGTGATGTAAACGGAAGGTTGTAGCTGGTTATTTGCTTTATCCAACAAGGGAAACAATTACTTGTACTTGAAAAATGAATAGTTTCAAAATATGTCCAACATATATCTATCACAAAACTAGTGTTCGACTAGGACTCCATGGTTATATAATTTCTTGTCCAAGCCACGGTTGCAACAATCTACCAAAATTTATTTAAATATCTCATATTTTAAAAAAATATTTATTATTTATTAATATATATAATTTTAATATATTTATACTATATATATAATCACTTTTAATACGATACATCTATATTACATTCATTATTCGTTTTTAATACACACCGCAACTATTTATCAAAATAAATATAATATATTTATAATATATATACAAATTACATATATAGTTTACTTTTGATACATATTACAGTTGCTATAAATAGTATTTAGCCAAAGAGATTTGAACCTAAGACACGATATGCGATCAAAATAATAAAAAATATTTAAAAATAATAAATATTTTACGAAAAGAATTAAAAGGATAATTATGTCATCATCCCATTTTTGGAGTTATCTAAATGGGACGAGACGGTATCCTAGGTAATTTATAACAGCACGTGATGATGCTTCAATAGTATCAAGCAAGGGGAAAATTAGGTCACTCATGAAAACAACGTGGTACATATACAAGAAATTAAATATCAAATCAAGTTAATCCTAAATTAATCTTATATATACATTGACTATTTAAAAAAAACTAATCAAATAAATAAATGTGATTTCTCTTTAATACTTTTAAATGGGGCCGTTTCGTTGGGAAGAACTTGATCTAGGATTAGTTATTTTGGGATACGTTATCGGATCATGTATATGTAATAATTTATTCCATTACTATGATATAAATGGTGGGATAAGTTATCCCAAACTTGACAAGTACCAAACAAGATATCAATCTTTTTTCCTTTTACTATTTCTTTTTGATCACATGACTATTTATTTCCCTCACACTAAACAACCCTAAGCTACTGATGATCTCACATTTTAAGATGAGAGAAGATAGAGGTAACCGGTAGGTCATGAATTTGAACCGTGGCACAATTATAAATATTTTTTATAAGTAAATATAAAAATTATAAAATTAGTCTGTGATCCAAAGTAATTTTGAATCTCTTTTTATTGCAAGTAAATGCATTTTTTTCTATTTAGAGAGTTTAACTAATCACCCATTGCTCTATGTAGCTACACCGGGGCCTCTAATTAAGAATGGAGGAGTATTTACTACTATTTCACTCTCCGTCATGTTTTTTCATCAATCCTTACAATAATCCATAAAAAATTTTTGGCATTGGTTCAGGATGCTCCGACTTAGGATGTATGCTTCGATACACCCCTGCTCTGTAGAAATTGACATATGATTTCGAATGATCATGATAAATTTTTTCACTGCATTCTTTGTCAAAGTTACACAAATATTTATGTATGTTCACAAAAAGATGTATTTTAACCGTATTCGCTAGAGTGTAATCATTGGATTCAATTGAACCTCTTTACCTAACCTTTAATAACATTGAATCCAAGTCTCACCGGTGACTATCAAAAAGAATCTATAGGTACACCACCATAGAAAACAAATAAAAATCTCATGTGAGAAATTAAATAAATATTCCCTCTAAGAATAAACCTCTATTATATATATATATATGCAATGCTTGCTAGTATATGCGATGATTATGTTCATGAATTCATATATTGTGGGCAAAGATAAAATTAAAATTTGAAACTTATATATTTGATATTATTAGACTGTTGTTGTATAATGAAATTACATAGTTGATCAGCTAGTCATGGTGCATGATAAATAAAGAATTTTGATCAAAATTATTGAATTTGATCGAATATGATTGTGGAGAGATGAATTTTGGAGTATTAGAAAAAAAAAAAAAAGCAAGTTTCATATAATCCCTAAAAGATGTTCAAACCAATTTGGATAATTTTACTTTGAGACAATGGAAATCACCTTCACAAAAGGAAATGAGGGATACTAGAGAATGATGACATCAAAAGCAAAGCACTGCAAATGAGATATTTACACAATGCATATATTTTAGCCCTTTCTCTACGACTTCAGAAATGGTCTATGTATATTAATGTAATTCAATCTTGGATAAATATTACCTTAGTTTTAGTACTCTTTCTATTTAAATTTGTTTGTTCTACATTTTTTTATAGTCCATTTGAAAAAGTTTGTATCTTTTTATTTTTGATAACTCTTTAATTTTAATTTTTCATATGACATATTTAGAACTATTAGATTAAATGAAATTTAATAAATCAGATAAACAAATTAAAATGAGAAGAATACTAATTGTGGGTACATAGACTAACAAATAAATAAATTAAAGTGGCTTTCTTAAAATGAAAAAGAGCAACCAATAAAATCTTCATTTGGTTTATGAACTTGATTATCTTTTTCAATTATAACCAAATATGAATAGAGATGGTGGATGCTTTTAATATGCTATTGCTAGAGAGCTAGTGGAGATGTATAATAAATAAAATTGACTTATGAGACACAGAAGAGCAGTAAGAGGGGACTGTAGGGTTTACATGAATATACACAACTCTGCTATGACATGTTATTATCAAAAATTAGAAAACGACTGCTCGTAAGTATTGGATGGTCATTAACACAAGTTGCTAGTACCTAAATTATATTAATACTATAGTATAGTATTTTGCTTTTATATTGGCATGACTTATTTTGGTCTAGATACATTTGATTTCTCCCCGTGGCATACGCAAGATTTTCTCTAAGCAGTGTCACCATTTAAAGGACAAGATAATTCAAGAAGAAAATTAATGAAACTTTCATTTTAGGCCTCCAAAAATTGGAGCCCCTACTAATGGTGAACTTTATGAAAAAAATATTTTGCTTTAATAATATAAAATTCAAATAAAATTATAAATTAAAAAATAAATAATACTTTACTCTTTATATTAGAAGTTTTTTTTAGAATAATACTGCAAGATTAAATTTACACTAAGATCATAATCTACACAATTAATAATTTAGGATCAAATAATAGAGGACTATCGATAACATAACAAATAATCCGTAGTCAATTGGTAATAGGCAAATTAAAAAATTCATAAAAAATAAAATATTTGTAAATTTAAACATCAATTTAATGTAATGCCTGTAAAATTACCAAAATACCCCCAGATGAGAGACGTGCATATAACGCGCCTTCCCAAACTCCATGGCAAATTCGATGCCGGAAATGCAATCAGCATGAAAAATTGTGTGCGAAAATGGTCTCGGTTGATTTTTAAAGTAACCGGATCAAAAGATAATTTTTCGATGTGGAAACGATTTCTAGTGAGAGTGCACGATTGGTGTGCGATGCGCACACGCCGCAAACTTACACTTAAACTTGGTCCCAATATTTTCCACGAGACTAGAAAACTCGTTCAGAGAATTTTCAGCGAAAACCCCCAAATTTTTAAATAGTCCGCGTTGCAAGCCTATATACCCGAGGCTAACTTTTTTTCAGCTTTTTTCGTGAGGGGCATTCTAGACCTTTGCCAACCCCTCCTAAAGTTAGTCCACGATCAAATAGGTCATTTTTAGTCGAAAAAGGGGTTTCTAAATTTCATTCTAAACCCTCTTATGCATAACTTGAGTTAGGGTTCTTGAGAGAAGAAGAGAAGAAAGCTAAGGTTCCAGAGGTCGGGGTCAAATCCTTGTGAAGATTAGTGTCTTCCTTAATTCATTCCAGGTATGTAAGACTACTCATAGCGTTGGATTAAATTCATCCACGCGCCCCACATGTTGGTTCTTTGAAATTGAGTTCAAGCGAAGTTTTATCCTAAATTCTTGAATTAAGTTTCTGAGTTTTCTATTGTCTTAATGAGTTTCCTGCATACCATAATATCTTGATGATATTCTTGAAGTTGAGTATTTGATTGGTTGTATGTTCATGCCTTCATTCACATGAATCCTAATTGAGGACTATGTTTGATTTTACGCATTATTTCATAACTGAGATCGATGGTCACATTGAGCTTGTTAAGAGTACAGATCATTTTTGAGCATATTTTACTGGATCTACATAACATGAGTTTTTGAGCATAAATACTGATTTAGAAAGAGTCTTGATGTGATGATGCATGTTTTAATGAATTTTGATGAAATTAAGTTTACATGACGTTTTGAGCAAATATTTGATGATGATGTAAATGATTTTTAAAATATATTTACTGATGGAAGATGATGATGATGATGATGATGTTTGAGATGTGTTTTAAAGAGGATGTTTTGAGAGTAGTATTGAGCAACAAGTTCGGTAGAGTACAAATGACTCAAACCTCGTAACTACGTTGCCCGCGTAGGATAGTTGTGCAGCACGTTCTGGCAAATCCTGTCCTAAAAAGATGGACGGGGATGATGGATCATGATTCCATGATGTTGATGTTGACGTCCTTACCTTAGCAAGTAATGGACGGGCGAAAAACAACGTCGTCTTCATTGTGCACTATTAAAAAGGGTGGTGGGATGTTTGTCGATTAGAGAAACTCCCTAATTTTTTTTGCACAACTGATTTGACTGAATTGCATATTATTGAGCTTATTTGTGACTACATTCTAAAACTTGCATGTTTTACTGAGTTGAGTTATTTGAGTCGAGTATCTTTGACTATGTCCTTTCCTTTCCAGCCATCTTGCATACCAGTATATTCCATGTACTGATGTTTATTTGGGCTGCATCGTTTTATGATGCAGAGACATGTATTAGAGGTCATCAATAGGCGTTCCATTGAGGATCTTTTCGCATTCAGTTTATTGGTGAGTCCGCCCCTACATTCAGAGGATACCCCATTTATCTTTCTTGCTTTGAGTTTTGTACTTTTATTTTGATTTCGAGGTAACCATGAACCTATCATTGGCACCATCTTGATGCTTAGAGATAGAGGGTTCATTAAAATGAGGGATTAGAGTTGATATTTTACTTTTGAAGACTTGTACTTTTCAAAATTATTTTCACTATATTAAATTGAGTTGGATTATCATTTCTTTAGAACTCTTATTTTATTGAGTTATTGATGGATGAGCCCACTAGTATGTTCCTTGTGCTTAAACTGAGTCTTCCGCTGTTGATGAATGAGTGGTTGAACCAAGTGGTTTGCTCAGGGACTAGCAATAGTCTTTGAGTGCCGGTCGCGCGAAGGATACTCTCCCGGGGTGTGACATTTAATGAATCATAAATTATTTTATTGTAACAAACAAATAGAAAATAATAAAATTATTATTATGAACAAAAAAAAAATAAAATTTTCAAGCACATGATAAAAATAAAATAAAACAAAAATACTAACATGATATGGAGATTCGAGATGTCGACTGATGATTATTGATGAACAAAAACTAATTTTATTTTTTGAAGTAACTCAGTGAGAACTACATAAATATAAAGAGTCAACAATATTTTTTTTTAAATCTAACTTTAATTCTTATTGACAAAGAACTCAAAAAATCTTTAAATTTTACTTTAAATTGGGAAAATTGCAAGAAAAAAATACTTTAAGAGTCTTTTTATACTTTAGGTGCATGCCCTATTGCAACACCCGGTAAATTACTAAAATACCCCTAGGAAAGAGGTGCGCGTAAAATGCGTCTTCCGATGCTCGGATTGAAAATCCGAAAGTGGATTCGTGATCAGCACTGAAAATGGAGTGTGAAGAGGGCCTCGGTCGATTTTTAGAGCAACCGAGTCGAAAGATAATTTTTCGTCCCAAAACGAAAAACAGTGTGCCTGCGCGACAGGACCGCGACGCGGACCGGTCGTGGAGCCACACTTATGTTTTCTGTGATTTTTTCGACGGAGTTTAATTTTTGGAAAATACACTGTCCGCGACAGGTCCGCGTCGCGGACTGTGATATTTCAGACGGGGATAAATTCTTTTAAATTACGGAGGACAATTTGGTCCATCCCTAATTATCCTAAACGTTCCCTTACGCCTAATTAAGGTCGATTTTCAAGAAAAAGGATTTCAAAACCCAAAATTTTAAGCGTTCTTCCTAAAGGTCACCAAAGCTAGGGCTTGAAGGAAGGTGAGGATTGAGGAGATCAAGAGGAAGTTGTGCAACTTCGTGTTAGCAAAACTTTTCAGGTATGTAAGGCTAACCTAAATCATGGGAATGTTCTCCCATGTGCCCTTCTGAGCATTGAGTTTAGAGTCTTGATGATTAGGTTAATGTAAAGAGTTGATGCATGTAAAAATCTACGTATTTTATGTATAAATGATTTTCTTACAGGAATTGATGATCATCACTATTTTATTTTACATTTAATTCATTTTCATGAGTGCATTTAAAAACCCTATAATTATTGTGTCTTGGAAAGAGCATACATAATGAAATTAGGGATGAGTCTAGAGCCTTGACGATGATGATGTTGTGATGTTGTGATTGTGTTTCACATTTGATGAGAGTCTTGACGATGATGTTGATGAGAATGATGTTTTATGATGTCTTAAAATTGGAAGTCTAATTTCTAAAGGAGTATCTTGAGTCCATGATACCGATGTTGATGTTATGAGATGAGGTGATGTTGAAGTTGAGGTATTATATTATGTCCCTATGGGACTGATGT
Source organism: Solanum rostratum (assembly GCA_029948455.1). NCBI lineage: Eukaryota > Viridiplantae > Streptophyta > Magnoliopsida > Solanales > Solanaceae > Solanum > Solanum rostratum. The sequence continues at coordinate 53,479,265 of CM057055.1, forward strand.
TGATGATTTATATTATGTCCTTCTGGGACCGATGTTGATGTTGAGGTATTAATTATTATACCATGTCCTTATGTGACTGATGATGATGTATTATGTCCCTATGAGACTGATGAGGATGATGTTTATGAGCATGTCGAGTTCTTGGAGGAGTATTGAGCACCAAAATGGGTAGAGAGTGAATCCCACTCAAACCCATTAACTACGTTTCCCACATAGGAAGAGAGGATTGAACCGCAATGCGGATGGCTCCTATCTTGTCCCAAAAGAGGACTGATGTTTGATATTTTCTTGTGGATCCACTGATGTGATGTCCTTTACCCCGAGCAGGGTATTGGATGGATGTGGCAACGGCATCGCTTCGTTGTACCATCACTGGCTCATAAGTGATGGTTGTCGGTTAGAGAAACTCCCAGTTAGGTTCCATTTGATAGAACTCTGATGTTGATGTTGATGTGATGTTGAGTCGAGCCTTTGAGTCGATGTGATGTTTCCTTGAGTCGATGTGATGTTTCCTTGAGCCGATGTGATGTTCTCTTATATGTGAGTCAATGTCGAAGTTCCTTGAGATGAGCTTGATGTGATGTTGATGACTGATGAGAGGTTGATGAGTCGACTGTCTATTCTAATCTCTTGCCTTAGATAGACTTTTGACATTCCGATGGAATATGATGTTGAGCTGATGTTTCTTTATGCTGTGTACTTACCCTGTTATTCAACTATTTTACATGCCAGTACATTCCAAGAACTGATGCCATTTGGCGCTGCATCGTTTCATGATGCAGATACAGGAGTTAGAGGACTTCAGCAGGCGCACCGTTGAAGCCGCAGATTTCGAGTTCAGAGTTTGGTGAGCCTCCTTGCTTTCCGGAGGAAACCCTTCTACTTTATGTTTTCCTTTATTCATTGAGTCCGGTAGCCATGGCATGTCATGGCACCATTCTTAGACATGTTTAGTCAGGTTAGAGGCTTCATAGACATGATGTCGAGGTTGATGCAGATGTTTTCCTTTTGAACTGAGTAATATCTCCCTTACTTAGTTGATGTTGAGATTGATGCTGGCCATTGGTGCCCTTATTTAAGATATTCCTTTGATATTATTTCCGCTGTGTTGATGTTAAATGATGTGATGAGGATAAGTGGTTCGCTTGGGGACTAGCAATAGTCTCTTAGTGCTGGCCACGTCCAGGGTACCCTCCCGGGGCGTGACAAACTTGGTATCAGAGCACAGATTTCAAGAGTCCTAGGGAGTCTATGAAGCCGTGTCTAGTAGAGTCTCGTTTATGCGTGTGTTGTGCACCACACTTCATAAACAGGATGCTACAGGGCATTTAGGAAATGATTACCCTTCTTTGATGTTCTGAGTTCGTGTGATAGAGCTTAGCTCTATGAGAGTCCCCCTTTCTAATTCGTGCGTTATGCGTTTGCAGATAATGCCTCCAAAATGCACAGCTGCCCAAAGAGATGCTTCAGTCCCTAACACTGAGGATCCCTTACCAGAGGCTCCTCATCAGCATGGGACAAGGAGACGGGGGCGACCTGCTAGAGCTGCTGAGGCTCCACCAGTACCTCATGTTCAGTCAGTCTCCACTTCGGAAGCGGACTTCAGGGGAGCTATTGCTATGCTCACCCAGTTAGTGGCCTCTCAGAGTAGCAGTCGTGGTCCCCAGGCCCCTAGCTCCAGCTCCCAAGAGCCTACAGCTGCAACCAGGCTCAGATATTTCCTGAGTATGAACCCGCCAGTTTATACGGGGTCAAGGGTTGAGGAGGACCCACGAAACTTCATTGATGAGATAGTAAGATCTTGAGGGCTATGCATGCAAATGAGGTGGAGGGAGTCGAGCTGGTCTCTTATCAGCTTAAGGATGTTGCCAACATTTGGTATAACCAGTGGGAGGATGGTAGAGGTGAGGATGCAGAGCCTGCTGAGTGGGAGGAGTTTGAGAGTGCCTTTCTCGATCACTTCTTTCCCCAAGAGTTGAGGGAGGAAAAGGTCGAGGAGTTCGTGAATCTGAAGCAAGAGGAGTTGACGGTCAAAGAGTACAGCTTGAAGTTCATCCAGCTGTCCAGATATGCTCCAGAGATGGTCCTTGATATGAGGGCAAGGATGAGGAAGTATGTGTCTGGGTTGAGCAGGCATGTGAAGAGGGAGTGTAAAGCAGCATTGCTAATTCCAGACATGGATATTGCTAGACTTATGGTCTATGTCCAACAGACTGAGGAGGATAAAAAGAGAGACAGAGAAGAACAACAGAAGAAGAAAGCCAAATCAGCCGGGCATGAGCCTAATCAGCAGAAGCAGAATAAAGGTGATAGAACCTTCTTTCAAAAGAAGTCTTCTAGCCATGCACCTTCGATGGCGAGTGCACCTGTTCAACAAAACAGGTATGATCAGCGATCTTATGGTTATCAGAACTTCAGAGCACAGGGACCACAGTCCCAAGCCAGTGTTGCTCAAGGCCCGAGCAGAATGCCACCTTGTGGCAGGTGTGGCAAACTACATATGGGCGCGTGCCATGAGGGCACCAATAATTGCTTTACCTGTGGATGACCTGGCCATTTTCAGAGTGAGTGCCCTACGAGGACTCAGAGGTGGAGTGATAGAAGAAATAGAGCTCAGTCTTCTACAGCGCCCCCCGAGGGCAATCGTCAGAAGACAACTACTACTAATGCAGGAGGCGGGACAAATCGCCTGTATGCGATGGGTAATCGACAGGATCAAGAGGTTGCTCAGATGTTGTTACGGGTATGCTCCAAATCTTTTCTTATGATTGTTATGCATTACTTGACCCGAGTACTACCTTATCTTTTGTGACGCCCTATGTGGCCAATAAATTTGAGATTATTCCTGAGTGTTTGCTTGAGCCTTTCACTGTTTTGACTCCTACTGGTGAGTTAATTATGGCTAAGAGGATCTATAGAGACTGTATAGTGTCCATCTGTCATAGGGATACTTTGGCCAACTTAGTAGAGTTAAAGATGGTTGACTTTGATGTGATTCTTGGTATGGATTGGCTCCATGCGTGCCATGCATCCATAGATTGCAGGACCCGAGTTGTTAAGTTTCGATTTCCTAATGAACCGGTCCTAGAGTGGAAAGGAGATTATGTTGCACCCAAGGGTAAATTTATTTCTTACCTGAGGGTGAGGAGGTTAATCTCTAAGGGGTGTATCTATCACCTTGTACGAGTTAAATCTGATGATGTTGAGTCTCCTACTCTTGAGTCAGTCCCGATTGTAAATGCGTTCCCTGAGGATTTACCTGGAGTCCCTCCTGATAGAGAGATCGACTTTGGTATTGATGTACTTCCTGAGACGCAGCCTATTTCGATCCCACCATATAGGATGGCCCCTGCTGAGTTGAAAGAGTTGAAGGAACAATTGAAGGATCTGTTAGAGAAGGGTTTTATTAGACCCAGTGTTTCTCCTTGGGGTGCTCCCGTTCTGTTTGTACGAAAGAAGGATGGATCACTGAGAATGTGCATAGATTATAGGCAATTGAACAAGGTCACAGTCCAGAATAAATATCCTCTTCCCAGGATAGATGACTTGTTTGACCAACTTCAAGGTGCCTCATGCTTTTCAAAGATAGACCTCAGATCAGGTTACCACCAGTTGAAGGTGAGGGAATGTGATATTCCAAAGACAGCTTTTAGGACAAGATATGGTCATTTTGAGTTCTTGGTCATGTCCTTTAGGTTGACGAATGAACCTGCAGCTTTTATGGATTTGATGAATAGGGTGTTCAAGCCCTACCTGGATATGTTCGTAATCATGTTCATTAATGATATCTTGGTATATTCAAGGGATGAGGAAGAGCATGCTAAACATCTTAAAGTTGTCCTTCAAACTCTTAAGGACCAGGAGTTGTATGCGAAATTTTCCAAATGTGAGTTCTGGCTCAAATCAGTGGCTTTCCTAGGCCATGTGGTTTCAGGTGATGGGATTCGAGTAGATGGTCAGAAGATTGAAGCGGTTGCCAGCTGGCCAAGACCGACCTCTCCAACTGACATAAGGAGTTTCTTGGGGTTGGCAGGCTACTACCGCAAATTTGTTGAGGGATTTTCTTCCCTATCCGCCCCATTGACCAAACTGACCCAGAAAAAGGTCAAGTTTGAGTGGTCTGAAGAATGTGAGAAGAGCTTTCAAGAGCTAAATTCTAGGTTGACTACTGCACCTGTATTGACCTTGCTTGATGGGACGGAAGGTTTTGTAGTATACTGTGATGCGTCAAGAGTTGGATTGGGATGTGTGTTAATGCAAAGAGGTAGAGTGGTGGCCTATGCTTCCAGGCAGCTTAAGGTTCATGAGAAGAACTATCCAACCCATGATCTTGAGTTGGCAACAGTGGTGTTCGCACTTAAAATCTGGCGCCACTACTTGTATGGAGTGCATGTGGACGTGTTTACGGATCACAAGAGTTTGCAGTATGTCTTCAGTCAGAGAGAGCTCAACCTGCAACAGAGAAGGTGGTTGGAATTGCTCAAGGACTACGACATGAGCATCATGTACCACCCAGGTAAAGCTAATGTTGTTGCTGATGCTCTTAGCAGGTTGTGTATGGGTTGCACAACCCATATTGAGGAAGAGAAGAAGGAGTTAGTAAAGGAAGTGCATAGGTTGGTTCTATTGGGAGTCCAGCTCGAGGAGAACGACGAGGGAGGAATTAGTGTTCAGAATGGGTCTGCATCGTCCCTAGTGACAGAGGTAAAAGAGAAGCAGGACCGAGATCCTGTTATACTCCAATTGAAGGAGGATGTTCAGAAGCAAAAAGTGATGGTTTTCTCCAAAGGGGGAGATGGGGTATTGAGATACCAGAGTAGGCTATGTGTCCCTGATGTTGATGGTGTCCGAGAGAGGATTCTGGTTGAGGCCCATAATACTAGATACTCCATTCATCTGGGCTCCACCAAGATGTATCACGACCTGAGAGAGGTCTATTGGTGGAGTGGAATGAAGTGGGACATCGCGGAGTTTGTTTCAAGGTGCCCAAATTGCCAACAAGTAAAAGTTGAGCATCAAAGGCCAATTGGCTTGGCCCAAAACTTTGAGATTCCAGAATGGAAGTGGGAGATGATTAACATGGATTTCAACACTGGACTACCGAGATCCCGGAGACAGCATGATTCCATATGGGTGATTGTGGACAAGATGATGAAGTCAGCACATTTCCTGGCAGTCAAGACGACCAACACTGAAGAGGATTATGCCAAGATGTATATTCAAGAGATTGTGAAGTTGTATGGAGTTCCCTTGTCCATTATCTCGGATAGAGGAGCCCAATTTACTTCTCATTTTTGGAAGTCTTTCCAGAAGGGATTGGGTACCAAAGTGAATTTGAGCACAACTTTTCATCCACAGACAGATGGACAGGCAGAGCGCACTATTTAGACGGTAGAGGACATGTTGAGAGCATGCGTCTTGGATTTTAAAGGAAATTGGGATGATCATTTACCATTGATTGAATTCGCATATAACAATAGTTATCACGCGAGCATTCAAATGGCCCCTTATGAGGCCTTGTATGGGAGGAGATGTAGATCACCCATTGGGTGGTTTGAAATTGGAGAGGCTGAGTTGATTGGTCCTAACCTTGTTCATCAGTCCATTGAGAAGGTGAAGATTATTCGAGGAAGATTGAAGACCACCCAAAGCCATCAGAAATCTTACACAGATGTGAGGAGAAGAGATCTGGAGTTTGAGGTGAGCGATTGGGTTTACCTAAAGGTATCACCAATGAAGGGTGTCATGAGGTTTGGGAAAAAGGGAAAATTAAGTCCTTGTTACATTGGTCCGTATCAGATTGTGCGAAGAATTGGGAAGGTCGCCTACGAGCTAGAATTACCTTCCGAGTTAGATGGAATCCATCCGGTGTTCCATATTTCGATGTTGAAGAAATGCTTGGGAGATCCTTCCTTGGTAGTTCCTGTGGAGAGCACGGGAGTCAGAGATAGTTTGTCCTATGAGGAAATCCTAGTCCAGATCCTTGATCGACAGGTTCGCAGGCTGAGGAACAAAGAGATAGCCTCTGTCAAAGTCCTGTGGAGGAATCAATTCGTTGAGGAAGCCACATGGGTAGCTGAGGAAAAGATAAAGGCAAAATACCCGCACCTATTCATGCTCGAGGTTGATGAAAGTGTGGAAGGTAACATTCTTACCTTTATGTAAATTGATGTTACTACTATGATGTGATGTTTATAATGTTGATGTCTGAGTATATGTAATGAGGTCGATGGGAAGTTGAGATAATGATGTTATTGAGTGAGCATCGAAGTCTATTCGTGCTTAATACCGTTCCTACCCATCATTCGAGGACGAATGATCCCAAGGGGGAGATAATGTAACACTCGGTAAATTACTAAAATACCCCTAGGGAAGAGGTGTGCATAAAACGTGTCTTCCGATGCTTGGATTGAAAAATCCGAGAGTGGATTCGTGATCAGCACTGAAAATGGAGTGGGAAGAGGGTCTCGGTCGATTTTTAGAGCGACCGAGTCGAAAGATAATTTTTCGTCCCAAAACGAAAAATAGTGTGTCTGCGCGACAGGACTGCAACGCGGACCGACCGCGGAGCCACACTTATGTTTTCTGTGATTTTTTCGACGGAGTTTAATTTTCGGAAAATACACTGTTCGCGACAGGTCCGCGTCGCGGACTGTGATATTTCAGACATGGATAAATTCTTTTAAATTACGAAAGGCAATTTGGTCCATCCCTAATTATCCTAAACGTTCCCTTACGCCTAATTAAGGTCGGTTTTCAAGAAAAAGGGTTTCAAAACCCAAAATTTTAAGCGTTCTTCCTGAAGGTCACCAAAGCTAGGGCTTGAAGGAAGGTAAGGATTGAGGAGATCAAGAGGAAGTTGTGCAACTTCGTGTTAGCAAAACTTTCCAGGTATGTAAGGCTAACCTAAAGCATGGGAATGTTCTCCCATGTGCCCTTCTGAGCATTGAGTTTAGAGTCTTGATGATGAGGTTAATGTAAAGAGTTGATGCATGTAAAAATCTACGTATTTTATGTATAAATGATTTTCTTACAGGAATTGATGATCATCACTATTTTGTTTTACATTTAATTCATTTTCATGAGTGTATTTAAAAACCCTATAATTATTGTGTCTTGGAAAGAGCATACATAATGAAATTAGGGATGAGTCTAGAGCCTTGACGATGATGATGTTGTGATGTTGTGATTGTGTTTCACTTTTGATGAGAGTCTTGACGATGATGTTGATGAGAATGATGTTTTATGATGTCTTAAAATTGGAAGTCTAATTTCTAAAAGAGTATCTTGAGTCCATGATGCCGATGTTGATGTTATGAGATGAGGTGATGTTGAAGTTGAGGTATTATATTATATCCCTATGGGACTGATGTTGATGATTTATATTATGTCCTTCTGGGACCGATGTTGATGTTGAGGTATTAATTATTATACCATTTCCTTATGTGACTGATGATGATGTATTATGTCCCTATGAGACTGATGAGGATGATGTTTATGAGCATGTCGAGTTCTGGAAGGAGTATTGAGCACCAAAATGGGTAGAGAGTGAGTCCCACTCAAACCCATTAACTACGTGGCCCGCATAGGAAGAGAGGATTGAATCGCAATGCGGATGGCTCCTATCTTTTCCCAAAAGAGGACTGATGTTTGATATTTTCTTGTGGATCCACTGATGTGATGTCCTTTACCCCGAGCAGAGTATTGGATGGATGTGGCAACGACATCGCTTCGTTGTACCATCACTGGCTCATAAGTGATGGTTGTCGGTTAGAGAAACTCCCAGTTAGGTTCCATTTGATAGAACTCTGATGTTGATGTGATGTTGAGTCGAGCCCTTGAGTCGATGTGATGTTTCCTTGAGTCGATGTGATGTTCCCTTGAGTCGATGTGATGTTCTCTTATATGTGAGTCGATGTCGAAGTTCCTTGAGATGAGCTTGATGTGATGTTGATGACTAATGAGAGGTTGATGAGTCGACTGTCTATTCTAATCTCTTGCCTTAGATAGAATTTTGACATTCCGATGGAGTATGATGTTGAGATGATGTTTCTTTATGCTGTGTACTTACCCTGTTATTCAACTATTTTACATGCCAGTACATTCCAAGAACTGACGCCATTTGGCGCTGCATCGTTTCATGATGCAAATACAGGAGTTAGAGGACTTCAGCAGGCGCACCGTTGAAGCCGCAGATTTCGAGTTCAGAGTTTGGTGAGCCTCCTTGCTTTCCGGAGGAAACCCTTCTACTTTATGTTTTCCTTTATTTACTGAGTCCGGTAGCCATGGCATGTCTTGGCACCATTCTTAGACATGTTGAGTCAGGTTAGAGGCTTCGTAGACATGATGTCGAGGTTGATGCAGATGTTTTCCTTTTGAACTGAGTAATATCTCCCTTACTTAGTTGATGTTGAGATTGATGCTGGCGATTGGTGCCTTTATTTAAGATATTCCTTTGATATTATTTCGTTGATGTTGAATGATGTGATGAGGCTAAGTGGTTCGCTTGGGGACTAGCAATAGTCTCTGAGTGCCGGCCACGTCTAGGGTACCCTCCCGGGGCGTCATCTATTTTAATGAGAAAGTCAACTTTTTATTTATGAAACTAGACATGTCAGGTAAATGTATTTTACTCTTTCTGATTTTACTCTCCATATATTGATATTCTTGGGATTTGATATTAATTGCAGAACATTTTATAGTCCAATAACTTTATTTCTGATTTGCCTACTGTTGGAAGAAAACCATCCATGCACCTTCTATTGTTCGAAACAAAACAAATAAGGTTAAATCTATTAAGTGCACCAAAAGGAACGGTAAAAAAGTGGACAATGCTCCAAAAGTATGTCATAATTATTTTTTATTTTTAAATTTTTTATTTGTTTTATTCATTAGAATTCTGTTTTCTGATTTTATATTTTTTTTTAGTTTGTAATTGTTAAATCTGAATTTATCTTTAGACGAAGGCCCCATTATCTAGCTGATTGTGCTACAAAAATTTTGATATTTTTGGTGAGATTAAGGAATATTTATCTAAAGTCAATATGTTGCACTTATTTAAAGAATCCCCATTTGGTTACATGCTTTATTTGCCGCGTTTAAAATGCCAACCTCAGTTGAGTAGGACTTTGGTTCACAATGAGGTAAAGGGTGATCGTCCAGACACATTCACTTTCAAATTGAATTGTACGGTTCTATATTTCAGCCTTCGCGAATTTAAAAGTGCTACTGATTTTGAGTGTGGTACTTTGGATGATTTTGTTCATGACTTGGATGGCCTATCAAAACTCATTGATACGTATTTCCCTAATTTCAAAGATATATGTGTTCCTAAAAAAGAATTTAGTAGGGTTTTCAAGGAGGAAGACTTAATTAAGCCTGAGCATCTTTTTGATTTGTGTACCAATTACTTCGTCAGTACATTTCTACTCTCATCCCCTCCCAGTAAATCAGTTATCCTGAAAGATCACTTCTTGTTGGTTGAGTCTGGCAAGTATACTACGTATCTTTGGGGTTATCTTTTGTTTTTTGAGTTTAGGGATTCTATAAATTTGCAAATGGCCAAGGATCCTGATTATGTTCGTTTTTTCGGATTCCCTCTGGCTTTGCAAATCAATGTTGTGCCTTTTTTGGTCCAAAATATACCTGAACCCCCATATTATTATGAATTCACATTGGTTGTGATTCATCACTAACTTTATACATGAGTACCATTTCAAAAACAGTAGTATCAACTCCGATTTGCGAAGCAACAGTATGAACCAAACTTTGGAACCCACTTGTCGTCTCAAAAATGACACCTTCGACTTTGTAATCAACATACCTACCTGTGTTATTTATTATATTTTTTAAGTTGTTACTATTGGTAAAGAATAACACCAAGTAAAACCAACTTTGACACCAAATATTAACAAAAAAATTGACTCTATCTATAGCAGCTTTACCAAATATCCAATCTAATCGAAAAACCAATTTTTCCACCAAACAATCACCAAAAATCTGACAAGATGTATATTGTTATCAACAGTTTTCACCAATATTGCTACTAATTCCATAAAAAAAAAAATTACTACCAAACATTCAAAAAAAAAAAAAAAACAAGATATATATTGGTTTCAACAATTTTACCAATATTATTACCAATCAAATAAAAAAAATCAAAGTTTGCTACCAAATATTCACAAAAAAATGTAAACAACATATATATTGTTATCAACAATTATACCAACACTATTACCAGTCAAAAAACCAACATTGCCACCAAATATTCACCAACAAACGAACAAGATATATATTGGTTTCAACAATTTTACCAACACTATTACCTATCAAATAAAAAAAATAAAGTTTGCCACCAAATATTCACAAAAAAAATAAAATATAACAACATACATATTATTATCAACAACTATATCAACACCATTACCAGTCAAAAAATCAATATTATCACCAAACATTCACCAAAACACTAACAAGATATATATTGGTTCAACAATTTTACCGACACTATTACCAATTAAATGAAAAAAATCAAAGTTTGCCATCAAATATTAAAAATAAATAACAACATATATATTGTTATCAACAATTATACCAACACTATTATCAGTCAAAAAACCAACATTGCCATCAAATCAACCAAAAACTAACAAGATAATATAGTTTTCAACAATTTTACTAATACTATTACCAATCAAATAAAAAAAATCAAAGTTATCACCAAATATTCACAGAAAAAATTAACTACATATATATTATTATCAACAATTATACCAACATTATTGCCAGTCAAAAAATCAACATTGCCATAAAAAATCAACCAAAATACTGTCAACATATATGTTGTTATCAACAATTTTACTTACAATATTACAAGTCAAAAAACCAACATTGCCAGCAAAAAAATCAACAAACACTATTACAACACACTTTGATGAGTAGGTCTGAAGATGATAGAGTATATGCAAATTTTATTTCGCCTCGTAAAAATAGAGAAAATCTTTTAGAAAATATTATAGTGATAAACTCAAATGAATAACATCATACTAGAATAAGAATGTTTTTGAACTGACTTAACACAACACACTTTCCTCATATAAATATACAATCTCTGTTCAAAAAATGACAAAAGTTCGGATTCAAGATGGACAAAAATAATTTATAATTTTACCTGATTAGAATTCTTTAAATTTTTTTGAAATTAATATGGAAATTATACTCTTTAAAATATATTTTTTCATTAAAACATTTCAAACTAAATTATAGTCAGAGGAAAAAAATTCTTTGACCCTCCAAATGATAACATTGTCATATTTAATGGGATTAAGAAAGTACTAGTGGCCTGTGGAAAACATCTATTTTATTATGATATATAAAAATCATAATAGATGCACAAATTACCCGTACATAGTTTTCATCTACTACGGCAATTTCTGCATAATATAACCATACAGACAGACGTATATATGTCAAAGTTTAAGATTGTATTCCTAGGGGCAGGGGTGAATTTGGTATGTAATTTTTATTGCATGTGAATTTATGATTTCTTTTTCATAAAATTAAATATTTTATGCAGATATCTTTTAAAATTAAATTAATATTATCTATTGACAATCATGTTATATAAAGACTTAATGGTGCACTTGATTAAAAGATATCTATTGACTCAAAAAGATTAAAAATCAACTTTCACTTGATGCACTAGCACACTATATTTTAGCTCAAGTTTAGATAGTAAACAAAAGTCTTTTTTTTTTGTTTGTTTAAAAGGATAATTATATTAAAGTTAATTAGCAAGATTAATCCTCAGACTAAGGGCTATTGGACACTATAAGAGTTAGTTTAGGCCACATCCTGACTTTGAGATAACATGTTTCCAACCTAAATTGTTCTTACAAAAGTAGTTCTTACAATGTTGCTTGTAATTGTCCTTGAGCACTCATTAATGAAATATCCAAAAGGATTTGGAACATCGAACTATTATGCTTTCTGAACACATGTCCTAGTCTTGAAATATTCGATCTCTGCATTCAATACTTGCATTCAGAAATTACATCATCATAAAGTAGGTGATCATGCCAAACAAATTAGAAAGTCCAATTTTTAACTCAATTGGTACGCGCAAGAATCATTTTCTTTAAATATACTGTTAATTATTTACCAACAGTTTCATTTTGTTATCATTTCAACATGCATCAAAGCAACTTCTCGAAATTGTTCTCACATATTTTAAATCGTTAACGAAACCAAAAACTTATATATATTTCAGTAATTTACTACTTGGTGCAAGTGTTGTGACAAACCTTCTTGATTTCATGCACATTATTTTTACATTGAGAAAATATTTTTTTCACCTTACTAATTGTATAAATTATTAGAACTAATAATATCAATTAAAGTCAAATCAACATTTTTAGATTTTATCTAAAATCCGGAAGATTATTTTACGATTGTGTTCACAATACAACAAAATTGATGAGTTCAAATATGAATTTCATTATTTCATTAAAATTACTTTTTCTATGTAAAGACAACTTTAAAAAATTTTAAGTCAATAAAAATATCATTTCATCAAATACACTTGTCTTGTCCATTCAACTTTTGATTAGTGATAAATTTTGAGCAAAGCTTAGAATCTGGAAAACTATGGATATGGAGAAAGTATCTCAGGATAGAAAAATTAACTGTTACATTCATACAAACGTAACATAGCTATAGTTTTTATACAGTGTAAAATAATCTCTAATCACAATATTCATGTGTGCTACTTCTTCAACTAATTTTTGTACAAGTGGGTGACAGCTAAGCAATTCGAACAACTTTCTTGTGAGTTGTATATTCTAAATTATACTTAATAACTGTAAGGACCCGGACTTTGTACGGCCTTAATGGAGCTTGGAAATTTGGTTCTGGATAGTTTTGTACCAAGGTGACGCTTCATGGAAGCCTTCACGATTTGTGTGAGCCTATACGGGCAGTGTAGAGGTTCCTTGAAGTGGACCTTGGCCTTGTGTGGGAAGTGTTGGCCTTGATGTGGAAGTTTAAGACTAAGGCATACCACACATGGAACTCACACGGTCCGTGTGGCGGACCATATGGTAGCCTTGGTCTTGAAAATCCACATTTTTTAGCCAAGGCATGTCACACGGACTGTATGACCCTTCACAGTCCGTGAGGCCCTTCCGTATAGGTGAGGAGTGAAAATTTTCTAAGTATTGGATCACCATCTCGCAACTTGATCATTGAAAAATTTTTCTAAGTGAAGTGTCACGAAGGAGGCATACGGTCCGTATGCCTTGGTATAGACCGTGAAGCCGTCTGTATGGGTGCCTACGTTGAATTTTTCTAAGTACGGAATCTTTAAATCAAGCTAAGTTCACTTTCAAGCCCTCAATTCAAGTTTATTTATGTGGTTTAGGGTCATCATGGGCCTCCTTCATCAAGCCAAGTTCAAAGGAATTCCATTGGCTAAGCTTTTCACAAGAACCGATAGAAGGAACAACTTTAAATGGTCATATTTCTTGGCACAAAAGGAATTGTGTGGCCTACTATCTATCAAAATGAAGCTCTTTGAATTAGCTTTCCAACGCATCCAGTTTCACCTCATTTTAAGTTTGGAGCAAGAAGGTATGCCTGTTTCCGTAAAGTCCGTCCTTGTAGAGTTTCTTGTGAATTGACTAAGTATGGCCTCACGGAGGGAGTTCAAGGTCCATGAGACCTTGTACGAACCGTGAGACCTTCTCATGAGATGTAACGCTCGATAAAATTAGCAAAATACCCTTAGAGTGAGGGTATGCGCGTAACGCATCTTTCAATGCTTGTATGGAAAATCTGAGGTCGAATTTGTGATCAGCATGAAATATTAAGTGGGAAAATGGTCTCAGGCGTTTTTTAGAGCAACTCGATCAAAATATAATTTTTCGATCAAAAGCGCAAAAACAGTGTTGGTGCACGATAGGGGCGCATCGCGCCTCCATCACGGACCAGCACTTATATTTTTTTGAAACACTTCGATGGGACTGAGAAAACACATTCTGAAACATTTTCTAAAAATCCATTGTGCGCGACCAGTCCGCATCGCAGACTGAGTCTTTTTCGAGCTAAAATTTCTAAATTTTACGAGGGGCATTCTGGTATATTTCCAACCCCTCTTAAACTTTATACACAATCTAATAAGGTCGTTTTGATGTAAAAATGATCTAAAACCTTCCATTCTAAGTCATATTCCATAACCTAACAAGGTTGGCTTGAGGAAAGAGGAGAAGAGCTTGAGTTTGAGAGATTTGCGAAAAAATCTTTGACGTGACTGGTTGATAGCTTCATCTCAAGTATGTAAGGCTAAACTAAAAGCATGGGATTGTTCTCTTATGTGCCACATAGATGGTCATAGATGAGTTGATGGTTCAAGAGTCTATATACATGAACCCTTAATGATTTTTCTTAAAATGCTATTTGATACTACATATTCTCCTATGTTGATGATCATCATACTATTTGTTTTCTTGAATTGAACATTTTCACGAGAATTTGCATAACCCTACATGACTAATTTGAAAAGTATGCATAATGAACTTGAGAATTGAGTCTAGAGCCTTGAGTTGAGATTGTTGATTGTGATAAGAGAATGATGATGAGTTGATAGAATTTGATTGCCTTACGAGTCTCTATAAATAAACTCTACCGATGTGTCTATCCGATTGATTCCTAATGATTGTTCTAATCTTGAGTCATTGATGAGATTGATTGATGAGAGGGTTAAAGTCCCTATGAACTTGATTGATGAAAGGGTTCAAGTCCTTATGAGCTTGATTGATGAGAGGGTTAAAGTCCCCATGAGTTAAATAATGACAGGGCTCGAGTTCCTATTAGATACCGATCGATGAACGAGTTCGAGTCCCTATGAGATTGGTTGAGATGGAGGTTTTACGAGCATTGAGTCATAAGAAGAGTATCAAGCATCGAAAGAGTGAGAGTTAGTCTGACTTGAACTCATCAAACTACATCACTAAACGTAAGTGAGGCTTAGAACCATCACATTTATATTATGGTTCCCTCGTGAGTAACAATCCCTGAAAGCAATAGCGGACCTGTTGAGTACTGACTATATATTGGGTGAGACGATATGGTTTCGATTGTTCCCTACTTGGCAAGTTTGGAACGGCTGTGGCAATATCAACGAGATTGTTGTACATTCACTGGCTCATAAGTGATTGTTGTCAGATAAGAGAAACTCCCATATATTTTCCTACCTTGAGTACTTTGAGTTGAGATGAGATGAGAGGAGGTGAGCTCCTTTGTGATAAGTTTGAGATGATTGATGACTTTGAGGTGTTGACGGGTCACTTGTCTACTCTTAATTCTTGCATTTGATGATTTGATGTTATTTGATGCGTATTTTGAGTTGATGTTGTTTCCATATTATTCTACCTATTTCTGTTTCACTCAGCTATTTTACATACTAGTAAATTCCAAGTACTGATGTCCCTTTGGACTGCATTGTTTTATGATGCAGAGGCAGATACTAGAGATCGTCAATAGGCGCTCCATTGAAGATTTGAGACTCGCAGCTAATTGGTGAGCCTCCTCTATTCCAGAGAATCCACTACTTTTATTTCATTATGCTTCAGAGTTAGATTGGACTATTTCTTTTATTTTGATTTGGGTAGCCATGGGTATGTCATTGACACCACATGATTAGTGATAGAGGCTTCATAGACGATGGTTGAATGTTGATGTTGAGATTGGGAGCTAGTTTTTTCTACTAACCTTTATTTCTATCTATATATTTTGAGACTTTAGATTAGATGTGCCCATTTACTTATTTCTATTTTCGCTATTGAGTAAAGTTGTTTGACTGAATGAATGTGATGAAACTAAGTGATTCGCTTGGGGACTAGCAATAGTCTCTAAGTGCCGGCCACGCCAAGGGTACCCTCCCGGGGCGTGACAAACTTGGTATCAGAGCGCAGAGTTCAAGTGTCTTAGGGAGTGTATGAAGCCGTGCCTAGTAGAGTCTTGTTTATGTGTATGTTGTCGACTACATTTCATAAGCAGAAGGCTATAGGACATTAGGAATTGTTACAGTTGTCTTCTCATTCCAATTCGTGTGATGAAGTTAAACTCTATGAAAGCTCTCTTCTAATTTGTGCTCTATGCATGCAGAACTAATAACATGCCTCCCTGAAGAGCCATCAAAGGAAGGGGACGTCCTGCCAGGCAAGTTGTTAACCCACCTGAGCCTCAAGTACATGAGAAGCCTGCGGACCAAGTTGTCCTTGTTGAGCAACCCCCTCGAGATGAGATCTCCAATGCTGAGCTACGCCGGGGCTATTCAAGCTCTAGCCCAGGCTGTTGCAGCACCTGCCGTGAGATAAGGAGCGGGTAGACAAGATGCTCACGACACCTCCAGAGTCCGAGAATTTTTTAGGATGAATCCGCCTGAGTTCACAGGGTTTGCATCCACTGAAGAACCTGAGAACTATGTAGAGGAACCTGAGAAGGTGTTCCAAGTGATGCATGTGACTGATGCTGATAGGGTCGAACTGGCTGCTTACCAACTCAAGGGTGTGGCCAGGTTGTGGGTCGACCAATGGAAGAAAGGAAGAGGGAATGATGCTCTATGTTTGACTTGGGCAGTGTTTGAGAAAGCCCTTTTTGGATGCTTCTTCCCAAGAGAGAGAAGAGAAGCTAAGGTGAGAGAGTTCCTGAATCTGAAACAGGGCTCTTTGACTGTGCAAGAGTATGGGTTGAAGTTCATGCAACTATCTCGCTATGCTTTGGACATGGTTGTTGACATGAGGGAAAGGATGGGGATGTATGTTGATGGGTTGAATAGAGGACCTAAGAGAGATGGGAGGGGAGCAATGCTTGTGAGTGATATGGACATTGGGAGATTGATGACATTTGTACAACAAGCTGACGAGGAGAGACAACATGACAAGGAAGAGTTCAACCGTAAGAAAAGTTAAGACATCCAACCATGAGGTTGGAAGGAAAAGGAATGGCAACCAATTTCTAGCACCATACTCTGCTAGTGCACATGTGCCTAGAGGCAGGTATGATCAGAGATCTTAGAATGTTGGAGATCATGGACCTCGGTCACAAGCTAGTGTGGCCCAAGGTTCACAAGGTAAGCCACTGTATGATAAGTGTGGCAGAATGCACTTGGGGAGATGTCGTGATGGGAATGATGTGTGCTACAAATGTAGCCAAGTGGGTCACTACCAAAGAGATTGTCCAAAGCGGGCTGACCAAGCTCAGTCTACTACACTAACCCTGCCAATTAGAGGAAACTAGAGGGCCACTACGTCAGGCACAGGCGGAACAACAAACCGCTTGTATGCCATGGGTAGTCTCCAGGATCAGAAGAATTTACCAGATGTTGTGATGGGTATGATTTGAGTCTTTACTTTTGATTGTTATGTTTTGATAGATCCGGGTGCCACATTGTCATTTGTATCTCCTTATGTGGCCAACAAATTTGATAGAACCCCTAAGAGTCTTCTTGAACCCTTTGATGTTTCTACTCCAGTGGGTGAGTCTATTCGAGCTGAGAGAATCTATAGAGCTTGTGTAGTGTCCATCCATCATAGGGATACTCCTATTGATCTGGTAGAGTTGGAGATGGTTGATTTTAATTTGATTCTTGGCATGGATTGGCTTCACGCCTGTTATGCCTCCGTTGATTGTACATCTTGAACTGTTAAGTTCCCATTTCCAAATGAACTGGTTCTAGAGTGGAAGGAGATTTTATTGCACCTAAAGGAAAGTTTATCTCATGTTTTAAAGCCAGAAAGTTGATTTCCAAATGTTGTGTCTATCACCAAGTGCGAGTGAAATTTGATGATGTTGAGTACCCAGCTCTTGAGTCAGTCCCGATTGTTAATGAGCTTTCGGAAGTATTTCCTAGTGATCTTCCTAGAGTCCCTCCTAATAGGGAGATTGTCTTTGGGATTGATATTCTTCCCAATACCCAGCCTATTTCGATTCCACCTTATAGGATGGCCCCCGCTGAGTTGAAAGAGTTGAAAGAGAAATTGAAAGATTTGCTAGAGAAGGGCTTCATTAGGCACAATGTTTCACCATGGGGTGCTCCTGTCCTATTCGTGCGAAAGAAAGATGGGTCCTTCAGAATGTGTATTGACTATAGGCAACTGAAAAAGGTCACGATAAAGAATAAATATCCTCTCCCAAGGATAGATGATTTGTTTGACCAACTTCAAGGCGCCTCCTGTTTCTCAAAGATAGACCTTAGATCTGGCTACCATCAGTTGAAAGTGAGGTAATGTGACATTCCAAAGACAAACTTTAGGACTAGATATGGCCATTTTAAGTTCTTGGTCATGTCCTTTAGGTTGAGAATGCCCTGCAGCCTTTATGGACTTGATGAATAGAGTATTCAGACAATATCTTAATATATTTGTGATAGTGTTCATCAACGATATTTTGGTGTATTCGAGAAGTGAGGAAGAGCATGTCAATCATATTAGAGTTGTCCTCCAAACTCTTAAAGACCATGAGTTGTATGCAAAATTCTCGAAATGTGAGTTCTAGCTTAAGTCAGTGGCTTTCCTAGGCCATGTTATTTCCGGTGATAGTATTCGAGTAGATGCCCAAAAGATTGAAGCGATTAAGAACTGGCCCAGACCAACCACTCTGACTGACATAAGAAGTTTCTTGGGGTTGCAGGCTACTACCGCAGGTTTGTTGAAGGGTTTTCTTCCCTATCCGCACCATTGACTAAATTGACTCAGAAAAAGGTCAAGTTTCAGTGGTCCGATAAATGTGAGAAGAGTTTCCAGGAGTTGAAGACGAGGTTGACTAATGCACCGGTCCTAACCCTACCCGATGGGATAGAGGATCTTGTAATTTATTGTGATGCTTCGAGGATTGGATTCAGATGTGTACTAATGCAAAGGGGGAAGGTGATAGCCTATGCTTCTAGGCAACTCAAGGTTCATGAGAGGAACTATCCAACCCATGATCTAGAGTTTGCAGCAGTGGTGTTTGCACTTAAAATCTAGCGTCACTACTTGTATGGAGTGCATGTGGATGTGTTCACTGACCACAAGAGCTTGCAGTATGTTTTCAGTTAGAAAGAGCTCAACCTGCGATAGATGAGATGGTTGGAGTTACTCAAGGATTATGACATGAGCATTCACTACCACTCAGGTACATCTAACGTTGTTGCTGACGCTCTTAGCAGGTTGTCAATGGGTAGCACAGCCCAGGTAGATAAAGGAAAGAAGGAGTTAGCCAAGGAAGTGCATCGATTGGCTCGATTGGAAGTTCAACTTGAGGAGAATAATGAAGGAGGAGTTAATGTTCAGAAAGGGTCTACTTCATCCTTAGTGGAAGAGGTGAAGGAAAAGCAAGACCAAGATCTTGTCATACTTCAATTTACAGAATGTGATGGCTTTCTCCGGAGAGGGGGGGAGATGGAGTTTTGAGGTACCAAAGTAGATTGTGTGTTCCCAATGTTGATGGTATTCGAGACAGAATCATGGCTAAAGCCCATAACACTAGATTTTTCATTCATCGTGGCTCTACTAAGATGTACCACGACTTGAGAGAAGTCTATTGGTGGAGTGGAATGAAGAGGGATATTGCTGAGTTTGTTTTGAAGTGCTCGAATTGCCAGCAAGTGAAAGTTGAGCATCAAAGGCCATGTGGATTGGCTCAGCGCTTTGAGATTCCGGAATAGAAGTGGGAGATGATCAATATAGACTTCATTACTGGTCTACGAAGGTCTCAAAATCAACATGATTCGATATGGGTGATTATAGATAGGATGACTAAATCGGCTCACTTTTTGGCAGTTAATACAACGAACACTGCGGAGGAGTACGCCAAGTTGTACATCCAGGAGATTGTGAGGTTGAATGGAGTTCCCTTGTCCATCATCTCAAATAGAGGAACTCAATTTACCTCCTAATTTTGGAGATCATTCCAAAAAGGATTGGTACTAAAGGTGAACCTGAGCACAGCCTTTCATCCACAGACAGATGGGCAGGCAGAGCATACAAGTCAAACATTAAAGGATATGTTGAGAGCTTGTGTTCTTAATTTCAAGGGCAATTGGGATGATCACCTACCATTTATTGGATTTGCATATAACAATATTTATCATGCAATCATTCAAATGGCTCCCTACGAAGCCTTGTATGGGAGGAGATGTAGATCACTGATTGGGTGGTTTGAGGTAGGAGAAGAGGAGTTGATTTGATCTTGTCCACCAATCGATGGAGAAGGTCAAGGTCATCCGAGAGAGATTGAAGACCGCCCAGAGTCACCAGAAATCATATACCAATGTGAGAAGAAGAAACTTAGAGTTCGAGGTAAATGATTAAGTGTACTTGAAAGTATCACCTTTGAAGGGTGTCATAAGATTTGGGAAGAAGGGAAAGTTGAGTCCATGCTATGTTAAACCATATCAGATTGTAAAGAGGATTGGGAAGGTTGCTTATGAGTTAGAGTTGTCTTCTGAGCTAGATGGAGTCCATCCGATATTATATGTGTCGATGTTAAAGAAATACTTGGGAGATCCTGCCTTGGTGATCCCTGTCGATAGCAAGGGAGTGAAAGATAGCCTATCTTACAAAGAGGTTCCGGTTCAAACCCTTGATTGTCAGATTCGTAAATTGAGGAGCAAAGAGGTAGCCTCAGTCAAAGTCCTGTAGAGAAATCAATTCATTGAGGAAGCCATATGGGAAGCTGAAGAAGAGATAAAGGCCAAATATGCCCACCTATTCGTGTCAAATGATGAGAGTGTTGAAGGTGAACTTCTTACGCTTCACTGTGATTGATCTATTCTTGATGTGACTTTCTATTCTTACGTCTGAGTAGTATTGATTGAATCGAGTATTGAGATGACTTTGAGTCCATTCATGCCTTAGTATCCACCTATACTCATCATTCGAGGACGAATGATCCCAAAGAGGAGATGATGTAATGCTCGATAAAATTACCAAAATATCCCTAGAATGAGGGTATGCGTGTAACGCATCTTCCAATGCTCGTATGGAAAATCTAAAGCCGGATTTGTTATCAGCATAAAAAATTGAGTGGAAAAATGGTCTCAGTCAATTTTTAGAGCGATCCAATCAAAAGATACTTTTTCGATACGAAGTGCAAAAATAGTATTGGTGCGCGACAAGGGCGCGTTGCGCCTGCTTTGTGGACCAGAACTTCTATTTTTTTGAAATTTTTTTATGGGATTGAGAAAACTCATCCCGAACTTTTTCTAAAATTGCACTGTACGCGAGTTGAAAGTTTCTAAATTTTACGAGGGGCATAAAACCCCCATTCTAAGTCATATTCCATAATCTAATAAGGCTAGGACTTGAGGAAAGAGTAGAAGAGCTTGAGTTTGAGAGATTTGCAAAGAAATCCTTGACGTGACTGGTTGATTGCTTCACCCCAGGTATGTAAGGCTAAACTAAAAGCATGGGATTGTTCTCTCATGCGCCCCATAGATGGTCATAGATGAGGTGATGGTTAAAGAGTCTACATACCTGAACCCTTGATGGTTTTTCTTAAATTATTATTTGATACGACATGTTTTTCTATGTTGATGATCATCATACTATTTGTTTTCTTGATTTGAACATTTTCATGAGAATTTACATAACCCTACATGACCAATTTGAAAAGCATGCATAATGAACTTGAGAATTGAGTCTAGAGCCTTGAGTTGAGATTGTTGATTGTAATGAGAGAATGATGGTGAGTTAATAGAATTTGATTGCCTTATGAGTCTCTATAAATGAACTCTACCGATGTATATATTCGATTGATTCTTAATGATTGTTCTAATCTTGAGTCATTGATGAGATTGATTGATGAGAGGGTTAAAGTCCCCATGAACTTAATTGATGAAAGGGTTTGAGTCCCTATGAGCTTGATTGATGAGAGGGTTAAAGTCCCCATGAGTTGAATGATGACAGGGTTCAAGTCCCTATCAGATACCGATCGATGATGGGGTTCAAGTCCCTATGAGATTGGTTGAGATGGAGATTTTATGAGTATTGAGTCATGGGAGAAGTATCGAGCATCGAAAGAGTGAGATTTAGTCCAACTTGAACTCGTCAAATTACGTTGCCAAACATAGGTGAGGCTTAGAACCATCACACTTATATCATGGTTCTCTCATGAGTGATAGTCCTTGAAAGCAATAGTGGACCTGTTGGGTACTGACTCCATATTGGGTGAGCCGATATGGTTCAATCATTCCCTACCTGACAAGTTTGGAACGGTTGTGGCAACATCAGCGAGATTTTTGTACATTCATTGGCTCATAAGTGATTGTTGTCGGATAAGATAAACTCCTATAAATTTTCCTACCTTGAGTACTTTGAGTTGAGATAAGATGAGAGGAGATGAGCTCCTCTGAGATGAGATGAGATAAGAGGAGGTGAACTCCTTTGAGATGAGTCTGAGATGATTGATGAGTTTGAGTTGTTGACGATTCACTCGTCTACTCATTATTCTTGCATAGATAAAAATTTGACAAGTTGATGTTATTTGATGATTATTTTGAGTTGATGTTGTTTCCATATTATTCTACATGTTTCTGATTCACTCAGCTATTTTACATGTCCCTTTGGACTGCACCGTTTTATGATGCAGAGGCAAGTACTAGAGATCGTCAACAGGCGCTCCGTTGAAGATTCGAGACTTGCAGCTAATTGGTGAGCCTCCCTTTTTTTCTAGAGGATCCACTACTTTTATTTCATCCTGCTTCAGAGTTAGATTGGACTATTTCTTTTACTTTGATTTAGGTAGCCATGGGTCTGTCATTAGCACCACATGATTAGTGATAGAGGCTTCATAAACGATGGTTGAACATTGATGTTGAGATTGGGAGCTAATTTATTTCTACTAGCCTTTATTTCTATCTATATATTTTGAGACTTTAGATGAGATGTGCCCATTTACTTATGTCTATTTCCGCTGTTGAGTAGAGTTGTTTGATTGAATAAATATGATGAGGCTAAGTGGTTCGCTTGGGGACTAGCAATAGTCTCTAGGTGCCGGCCACGCCTAGGGTACCCTCCCGGGGCGTGAAATGAGACCCCTAGCAATAAATTTTATTCCGCTTCATTAATGATTTTTTTTGTAACTATGGCTTCTCCTAAGGCACTTTTGTGACTTCCTATGCTACCCTAAGACTTGCAAATGACCTAAACTCTATTTCTCTCATTCGAAATTCATTCCTACACTTAGAATTACATTGAACTCTCTTAAAAACTCTCTCAAAGAACTCTTGTAAACACTAAGCTAGGGAATTAAGGGAAGGCTCTTTCTTTATCAAATTTCTTCTTGAATCTTCTCTATTAGCTAAGGTATGTGGGATTGATTCTTGGTCTCTTTCAACCAAGAAGACCCAAGCTCTTTACACTCAATTTCATGAAATTTTACCTTACTTTAAATATGGGTTTTCAATATTATTATTTATTAAATTCAATTGATGTATGAGCTATGTTTTATTATTGATTTTAAAGTGATTTAAGCCCTAATATGATGAATTGCATTGAAGTTATGAAGATATGAATGTGCATGTCCCCTTTAAAGCTTGATTTGAGCATGGGTAATATATATTATGATTTAAATGTGAATTTTACTTATATTTTTACTTGAATTTCATAATGTATTGTTGTTTTAAGTTTGAATCTCTATTATCCATGCTATTCTTACCTCATTCATGGCATATGCACACATGACTATGGTTTTTCATGAAGTTTATAAAGTGAGTTAAGCCCAACTATGTTTATGTATATGATTTTGGTGAGATTATGGTTATGACAAGAATGAATGTCTAAGATTATGTCTCTTTGAGCAATTATGGGTGTTTACACCACTATGTTTAAGGAGCTCCGATTGAGATTTGAGGCGGGGTGGGCTATCCTCAAGGGTCCATACTCATTTTTCAAAAAGGTGCTCCAAAGGAGCTATCCCTATGCATGAAAGTATTACATAAAGTATGTTTTGGCTATTTAGTCCAAGTATGCATGAATATGAAATGGGATTTGGCCTTTAAGCCTAAGTATGCATGTAAATGATTTGAAAGTCTTATGCCTCTTTTACAAGCATGTATATATATGTATGCTAGTGGGATGATGACCTAGCACCAATGGGATTGGAGGCAGGGTGCGCTATCCCCAAGGGTTCATACTCCTTTTTTTGAACTATGTGTCTAGCATAGGTATGTTTATGCCCATTGTGAATAAGAATGATTAAGGACTTGCCTTTGGAAAGTAGGTCACCTCTTTATCCGTTGTGGGGAAGACGACAGAGTTCCAAGTTATAGCTCACTTGGTCTTATGTCGGTTACATTCCCATTCTCATTATATATGAAGTATTTTCGCATTCATGCAGCATGAACCTCATGGCATATTGATATAAATTATTCACTTGTTATATGGTTCTTTCTATATATGTCTTTTGCATTGCATGCCCGCATACTTAGTACATTCAAATGTATTAACGCATACTTTTGCCTACATGATCTAACCATGTAAGGACTGGAGACTATCTTCATCCACCATTTGACGTCTAGATCAGATTTGAGATATTTGATGTGGTGAGTCCTATCTTCCAAGCACACGCCACCATTCCTCTACCTATGTTGCCTCTACTTATGTTATTCAATTTGAGGGTCAGCCCGGGATATGTCTTGGCTCCCGTCCTATCTTATGACTAAAGACATTTTGGACATCTTGTAGACTCTTGTATGTTTATATGCTAAGTGTTGTATTCAGAGGTTATGATTATGGTTGTGGCTATCTATTGGATATCGTTTTATGGATGGATTATGAGTATTATGATATGCTTACATGTTATGATGTGAAAGATCCTAAGTCTCGTATTTCCCCCATAGAGTGAGTCATACTTACCGCCCCGCCCCCAGTCTTTATGTGCTATGTATTGTGTGAAAATTTATGTTAATCCCTACCCCTATGATGTCCCCATAGTGTGAGTCCTACTTTCCCATCCCTTAGAACTATGTGTTTATTATTTCATGTACGCTTCCAAACCGATGATGTATGGATAGATGCTATGGGGCTTGTTTGGGAATTTTCGGGTTTCCATTCGTTGTGTCACTCCTAGACCCTAGGTCCGGGTCGTGACACTAACTAACTAACTCCCTTTTTATCTTTTATGCTCCTCTAAGCTATAGTTTGTGTATATATCTAGTACTCCAAGCTTGCTCAATGAAGATGATGTTATGTTGCACCTGATCCTTTTGTGAGCCTGATGTACACTGTGTGAATTAACCCACTTTTGATATGTATATTTTCTTATAAAATGACGGTTAATTCAATACTCTTAGTTCTCTCATGGAAGATAGGATTGGCACTTATTTGAATTGTTGCCTTACTATCACAATGTAGCTTTCCAGATGTATCATGGACATATTTTTAGTTCCTTTAGGACTCCTACTAACCAAATGATTTCTAAGATTGTATTTGCATGCTTTTGTACTAAGCTTCTACTCATTATGTTATGTTTCTTGGACTTCCAGGATATGAGTGAGCTTCCCAACTTTACTACAAAACCAGTTATTGATCTTCTAATATTATGATAGGATGCCCAATCTGAGTCATAGAACCCTTCAAACTGTGTCTTAGGAGTGCTACTCAACAGTATTCCTTGTCATGGACATCTTTTAATGTATATAACTAGTCTCAACATGCTTCCTAATAAGACATTTTAGGCTTTTGCAGGAATTATGACGTCACTTGTACTGCAAAACTAATATAAAGTCTTGTTGTGGTCAGATATAATAATCGTCCAATGAGTAGGCTGTAATATCTTTGAATAAAGGATCATCTATATTTCCAGTAATCTCAACATATTCCACTGTGGTGAGCTTCTTATTAGGTTCTAAGGGTGTAGTTGTTGGTTTAGCACCACTTAGACCAGATTCAAATATTAACTCCAAAGCATATTTTGTTTGATTGAGTAATGTACCTGTCTTAGACCTTAGTACTTCAATCTTTAGAAAATATTTAAGATCTTTCATATGAAGTTATTATGCAGCGTGTCTTTTATATCTTGTATCAATTTATTGTTGTTACTTATAATGAATATATCATCTACAAAGATCAGGACTATTGTTACATCAATTCCAATCTTCTTACTACATATTGAGTGATCATGGAATTTGTGCATATCCTGCCTACACTAGAGCCTAATTTAGCTTTAGATTCCACTATTTAGAGGCTTATTTAAGCCCATATAAAAATCTGAGTAGTTTGCATATTTGTGCTCTCTCTATGTCTAGAAACCCTAAGGCAACTCCATATAAACTTTCTTAGATAAGTCTCCTTGTAAGAAGGCATAGTGAACATCTTCTGATACAAAGGCTAGTTATATGACGCTGCAACTGCAATGACAGTCCTTACATTGGCCATCTTAGCTACTAGAGAAAATATCTCATGATAATCTATCCCTTCTTGTTGATTATAACCCTCAACAACTAGTCTTGCTCTATACCTTTCTATTTCACCATTAGCTTTGTGCTTTATTTTGTAAATCCATTTTGATCCAATGGCTTACTCCCTGTCAAGTAAGCCAATGATGATCCAGGTATTAAGTTCAGCTTGCATGGCATCAATCCGGTGTTAAAAAGTAGAGGATTCTGTAGCAATAAAAAAAGGCTTTTACATAAGACTAATAGACACTACTCATATTGGAATAGGACAAGTAATCTCCATTAAAGACAAGCGGAATTAGCCTTCTTGTAAGGACCCAGATTTTTCGTAGTGGCATTGCCTAAATGTCATGAGATTTTCCCCAGGAATCTGCCAGGCCTCACTCCACGGAGGAGCCTACATGGCCCGTGTGAAGCCACACGGACCGTACAAACTCCCGTGGAGTAACACTTAGGTCGGTTCACAGTTGGGGCACACATTGGGGTAAAAGGGAAATTCGGCCAAGTGAAGGCACACGGGCGTTCACACGGTCCGTGTGACTTCACACAGTCCGTGTGGCCTTCTGTGTGACCCACGTGAAAATTTTTCTAAGTATAAAATTATCGTCTTGTAACTTATCGTGCAAAATTTGTTTCAAGTATCATGACACGGTCGGTTTCACGGCTCGTGTGAAATCACACGGATTGTAGCTGTCCGTGTGACGCTACTTAGTTCCGTGAAATTTTCCTTTGGTAGATTTTAAGTGTTAGGTCACGACACCATTCATGGTCTGTGTGATGCGACAAGGGCCGTGTAGTGAACCGTGTGACCCGGACGGACCAAATTTAGGTCCATTTCATTAATGGCATTTATATAATTCCAGTTTATTAATTAAGAATTATGACTTTTTACCTATCCTAAACCCCTAATTCAGCTGAAAATCCCTCCCCTCTTCATTCTTTCACCTAAACCATTCTACCCCCTCTCAAAATCACCTCCCTATTCCTCCCAATTATTCCCTCTCAAGGATCAAGCTAGGGGATTCAATTGGATTAAATTCAAGTCTGACTCCTACTCCTAAAATCAGGTATGTGGGATTGATTCTTGGTCCCTTTCAACTAAGAAGACCCAAAAATCTTTCAATCTACTTTCATAAATTTTAGTTACTTTGAATATGATATTTCATGATTTGATTTTATTAAATCTAATTAGTGTATAGGCTGCATTTCACCTATTATTTCAATTCATTTTGGACTACTATTATGACGATTTACATTGGGTTATGAAGTTGTCCCCTTTAAAATTGATTTATGCATGGGTGACTATTGCTATGATTTAGATGTTGATTTAATTATGGATTTTCTTAATTTCATTTTTATATGGCCGATTTTAACTTGAATCTATGTTACCCATGCTATCCTTACATCATGCATTGCATTACATCGATGCATTGACATGTAAATTATAAAGTGGGTTAAACCCAATTATATTTTATGGAATGATTTTGATATGATTTTGGTAAGGCATTGGTTACGACAAAAAGGTGATCACAGTATGTCTATGATTCTGGCTCATTGAGCATTCTCGATGCTTGTACCATACTGTTATGTGAATGAGCTATGCATTTGAGCCCAAATGTATATTGAATGGTTTGGTACGAACGATGCATTTTCTGAAAGCATATATATATATATATATATATATATATATATATATATATAATTATTCAAGTGGGATGTTTTAACTTAGCACCGATGGATTGCGGGTGTTAGGGCTTATCCCCAAGGGCCCTCTACCTTTCCCTGAATTATGTGCCAACAAAGGGACGTTATACATATTTGAATCTGAAAATCCTTCTAAAATGGTGAGTTTTGTAAGGAATGTGACCATCCCATCGAAATGGTGATTTCCGTAAGGTGCAATATAAATTACCTTGGCAAGTAGTCTTCTCCCTATCGGTGGGAGGTCCTAATCGATTTAATTCATGTAATAGCTCGCATGGATTTGATTTGTCGGTTATAGTCCATCCCTAGTATTATGAGCATTTTTGCATTTCATGCATCTAAATTTCATGGTATCCTGTATATATATATTTCCATTGAATATACAAATCTTCTATATTATGTGCCCTTGTCATCTAACATCGAAATGCAGGTTTGGTAAGTCATATGCATTGCATGCCCGCATACTTAGTACATCAAATGCACTAACGTATACTCTATGCCTACATGATTTTACCATATAGGGGCCGAGTAATTGGAGTACCAACCTCTTGACGATTAACCTGCTCTTGGAGATTCTTGTGGTGAGTCCTGCCTTTTGAGGGCGAGCCAGCTATCTTTCTTACTGTCATTATGGTTGTTCCTTTATTGAGGGTGAGCCCGAAACTTGTCCTGGCCCCTGATCCTTTGACTAGAGGCATTGTTGGACATTACGTGAACTCTTCATAGTTAAGGATATTTTGATTGTCATGTTTCTTTTTTTCTTATTAATAGAATAATTCATGAGAATCTGATTTGGTCACTTAGAAATATGTGTTAGATGTTATTCTTGAACCGATGATGTGGTCATTGATATCTGAAGCTTGTTTGGGGACTTTATGGTTTCCATTTGCTGTGTCACACCTAGACCCTAACCTCAGGTCATGACAAAAGATGGTATCAGTGCCCTAGATTTATAAATGGTCTTCGGAGTCAAATATGCCACGTTGTGTAGAGTCATATTCATGGGTGTGAAGTGCACCATACCTATGAGTGAGAGGCTACGAAGACGTTTTGGAATTGTCTCATTTCTTCATGTCTTTTGTCGTGTTATGACTAGTATAATTAGTTTCCCTATGTGACGGTGTCGTTGATCCATTTCAGAAAATGCCTCGAGGAAGACCCCCTCTTCAAAGGCCGGCTCCAGCTAATGAAGACCAAGCTCCCCACGAGCATCTGGATGCACCCATCTCTAATGGTGAATTCCGTACAACTTTCGCCCATGCTTGCTCAGGTGGTGACTACTCAGGCAAGGCTAGCTAACTTTCCACGGGATCCAACACCTGCTTCTAGGGTGAGGGATTTCACCCGAATGAATCCTCCGGAGTTCTATGGGTCAAAGGCTGATGAGGATGCTCATGAGTTCATTGATGAGCTCACAAAGATACTGAATATTATGGGCATCACTTCTGAGGAAAAAATTGGACTGAATGCTTACCAGGTGAAGGACGTGGCTCAAGTGTGGTACACTCAGTGGTCTTCGAAAAAGGTCTGTAGTGGTGATGTCAATTGGGAAGAGTTCAAATTTGCCTTCCTTGATTGTTTCTTTCTGCTTGAACTTAGGGAGGCCAAAATGACTGAGTTCATCAACCTCAAAAAAGGGAGTATTGGTGTGAGGGACTATGCCCTCAAATTCACGAAGCTTTCCAAATATGCTCCGTTCCTAGTGGCTGACCCGTGTGCAAGGATGCACAAATTTGTTTCGGGTATTTCTGATTTGCTTGTGAAGGAATGTTGAAATGCTATGCTTATACGGGACATGGATATTGCCAAACTCATGGTATATGCTGAACAGATCGAAGGGGAGAAGCTCAAAGAGAAAAGGGTTCACGATCCCAAGAGAGTCCATTTCGATGGTAGATTCTCTGGTTCTCAAAATATTGGATTTGGTTGCATCTAGCAGGGCCGGGGTTTCGATGGTCGAGTTGCTAATGATCGGGTGCCTCCTGCTAGAGCACCATGTGGTGACGGTCAGGGGTATCGTCTATGTGACAAGTGTGGGAAGCTCCACAAGGGGGCCTGCTGGAAAGAGTTGGGTCTTTGCTTCAAATGTAGAGACAAGGATCACAAGGTTGTTGATTGCCCTAAGAATGTCCGTAGAGGCCAAGGTCATGTGGCCCAAGGTGGGCAAGGTTAACAAGGAGCCCCCCAAGGTGTTGCCCCAAGGAACAACAAGTTTTATGCACGCCATGCCTGCCAGGATGTGGAGGAGGATCCGGATGTCATGACGAGTATGTTAAAAGTCTTTGATTTTGATGCTTATGTTTTTCTTGATCCGGGTGCAAATTTGTCTTTTGTGACTCCTCTATTGGCTGTTAAGTTCGATTTGAGCCCCCAAATTTTACGGGATCCTTTCTCAGTTTATACTCCTGTGGTTGAATCTGTTGCACATAGAATCTATTATGGTTGCCCTTTATGTTATATAAAGTTCTGTCGTGTGATCTTGTGGAGCTTGAGATGTTTGATTTTGATGTAATTCTTTATGGATTGACTGCATGCATCATATGCTTCTATAGATTGTAGAACCTGGAAGGTCAAGTTCCAACCTCCCGGTGAGCCCGTTCTTGAATGGAAGGGTGATAACTCCTCTATGAAATGTCGGTTTATTTCCCACATCAAGGCGCGGAGAATGATTTCTAAGGGGTGCATTTATCATATTTTGAGGGTCAAGGATATGGAGTCCGAAGTGCCTACTCTTGAGTCGGTCCTTGTGGTGAATGAGTTATTAGATGTGTTTCCCGAAGACTTATCGGGCATCCCTCCGGAGAGAGAGGTGGACTTCGGCATAGATCTTCATCAAGATACTCAGCCTATTTCTATTCTTCCTTATCGTATGGCACCGACAGAGTTGAAGAATTAAAAGAACAGTTAAAGGATCTATTGAAGAAGGGTTTCATTCGGCCAAGTATATCGTCGTAGGGTGCTCCTGTGTTGTTTGTAAGAAAGAAGGATAGGTCTCTTCGGATGTGTATTGACTATCGGCAGCTGAATAAGGTGATTGTTAAGAATATTTTTATCCGTTGCCCAGGATTGATGACTTGTTTGATCAGCTTCAAGGGGCTACTCATTTCTCAAAAATTGATCTTCCTTTCGGGTATCATCAATTGAAGGTTAGGGAATGTGATATTCGCAAAACAGCTTTTCGGATGAGGTATGGGCACTTTGAATTTGTGGTGATGTCATTTGGCCTAACCAATGCTTCGGCTGTATTTATGGATCTAATGAACCGAATGTTCAAGCCATTCCTCGACAGTTTCGTGGTGGTCTTTATTGATGAAATTCTCATTTACTCCCGAAGTGAGCAGGATCACGGGAATCACTTGGGAATAGTTCTCCAAACTTTTAGGGAAAAGAAATTGTATGCCAAGTTTAGCAAGTGTGAATTTTTGTTGGCCGAAGGGGCTTTCCTTGGTCATGTGATGTCTTGGGCTAGTATCAAGGTGGATTCGAAGAAAATTGAGGCCGTGAAGAATTGGCCCAGCAGGTTGACTCCTTCAGATATTCGCAGTTTCCTTAGGTTGGCAGGGTATTACAGAAGTTTTGTTGAAGGGTTCTCATCTATTGTATCTCCATTGACCATATTGACCTAAAAGCAAGCTAAGTTTGTACGGTCAAATGAGTGCGAGAAGAGTTTTCAAACTTTGAAGGATCGACTTACATCGACTCCCATCTTGACTTTACCAAATGGATTGGAAGGATTTGTGGTGTATTGTGATGCCTCACGGATTGGATTGGGTTGTGTGCTTATGCAGAATGGTAAAGTGATAGCGCATGCATCAAGGCAGTTGAAGGTGCATGAATGCAATTACCCGACAACGACCTTGAATTGGCAGCGGTGGTTTTTGCTTTGAAGATTTGGAGACATTATTTATATGGGGTTCATGTTGATGTATTCACCGATCACAAGAGCTTGCAGTATGTTTTAACCCAAACAGATCTCAATTTGAGGCTGGAACTCCTAAAAAGATTATGACATGAGTGTTCAATACCACCCTGGCAAGGCCAATGTTATGGCTGACACTCTCAGTAGGTTATCTATGGGTTGTGTGGCGCATGTTGGGAAAGAAAGGAAGGAGTTGGCAAATAATGTTCACCGGTTGGCTAGGTTGGGTGTCAGGTGGGCTGATTCAAGTAATGGTGGTGTTCGTGTTCAAAGTGGGGCAGAATCCTCTGTAGTGAGTGATGTAAAGGCTAAGAAAGATTTGGACCCATCGTAACTTGAATTGAAGAGGTTGGTTGCTGACAAGGAGATCGAAGTGTTCTCCCAAGAGGGAGATGGTGTACTTTCGTACCAAGATCGGCTTTGTGTCCCGTATGTGGATGACCTGAGAAGGGTGATTATGAGTGAGGCTCACAACTCTTATTACTCTATTCACCCGGGGTCTACCAAAATGTATCGGGATTTGAAAGAAGTGTATTGGTGGCACGGTATTAAGAAAGACATCGTGAAGTTTGTATTGAATGCCCAAGTTTTCAAGAGGTGAAGGAAGAACACCAAAAGCCTGGTGGCTTGGCTCAAGACATAGAGATTCCCATATGGAATGGGAAGATGTGAACATGGACTTCGTAGTTGGGTTGCCTCGGACCGAAAGGCAATTTGATTCCATTTGGGTTGTCGTGGATCGGATGACGAAGTTGGCTTATTTTCTACCTGTTAAGACTACTTTCGGTTCTGATGATTATGCAAGGTTGTATATCCAAGAGTTGGTGAGGTTGCATGGTTTACCTAGGTCTATTATATCGGATAGAGGTACCCAATTCACTTCCCACTTTCGGAGGTCTTTTCAGAAGGGACTGGGGATTAAGATTAAGGTGAGCACTGCTTTTTACCCTCAAACCGATGGCCAGGCGGAAAAAACTATTCAAACCTTGGAGGATATGTTGAGGGCTTGTGTGTTGGAGTTTAAGGGAAATTAGGATGACCATCTTCCACTCATTGAGTTTGCTTATAATAATAGTTTTCACGTTAGCATTGGTATGGCGCCGTTTGAAGCTTTGTATGGGAGAAGGTGTAGATCACCGGTGGGGTGGTTTGAGTTGGGAGAGATGGCTCTAGTCGGTCCAGATTTGGTGATGGAGGCCATGAATAAGGTGAAGGTGATTAGGGAAAGGTTGAAAGTGGCCCAAAGTCATCAAAAGTCCTATTCGGATGTTAGAGAAGGGACCTTGAATTTCATGTCGGTGATTGGGTATATGTGAAGGTTTCGCCTATGAAGGGCGTGATGCACTTTGGTAAGAAGGGCTAGCTAAGCCCCTGGTATGTTGGTCCTTATGAGATTGTTGAGCGAATTGGAGGTGTGGCTTATAAGTTAGAGTTACCTCTGGATTTGAGTTCTATTCATCCGGTCTTCCATGTGTCTATGTTGAGGAAGCTAATTGGTGATCCTAGCACCATTGTGACTTTGGAAGGAATTGAGGTTGAGGAAATCTTGGATAGGCAAGTGAAACGACTACGTAACAAGGATGTGGCTTCGGTGAAGGTACTTTGGAGGAATCAACAAGTGGAGAGTGCTACTTGGGAGGCGGAACTGGACATGATGAAGTGATACCCTCATCTTTGTTAATCTACTCAAGCCTAAGGTACTAGGAATCTTCCTTGTCTAATGGTGCCATTTCTCGCCTTCTTGAGTCTCATGACATGACATGTATACATGTGCATTAAAAGACTTCTTTTGTTTTGAGTGACTTGAATACAATTTTGATATGAGCATAAAGGTCTTGAACAATGGTTTTGCATAATGCTTTTGGTACAATTTTTTTGGTAATGAACTATGCATTGTATCTTGTGTTAGATGTTTCATGCTCTAATTCTAGCCTTTCAAGCCTTGTTTTTGCACATTCGGGGATGAATGTTCCCAAGCGGAAGATGATGTAAGGACCCAGATTTTTCCTAGTGGCATTGCCTAAATATCCTGAGATTCGCCCCAGGAATCTGCCGGGCCTCACTCCACGGAGAAGCCTACACGGCTCGTGTGAAAGCCACACGGACAGTGTGGCCTCCCGTGGAGTGACACTTAGGTCGGTTCACGGTTGGGGCAGACATTGGGGCAAAAGGAAAAGTTGGCCAAGTGAAGGCACACGGGCGTTCACACGGTCCGTGTGACTTACGTGGAAATTTTTCTAACTATAAAATTATTGTCTCGTAACTTTGTCGTGCAAAATTTATTTCAAGTATCATGACACGTTCAGTTTCACAGCCCATGTGGAACCACATGGACCGTGTAGCCGTTCATGTGACACTACTTAGTTCCATGAAATTTTCCTTCGGTAGATTTTAAGTGTCAGGTCACGGCACCGTTCATGGTCCGTATGATGCAACACGGGTTGTGTAGTGAACCCTGTGACCCATACAAACCAAATTTAGGTCCATTTCATTAATGGCATTTATATAATTCCAGTTTATTAATTAAGAATTATGACTTTTTACCTATCCTAAACCCCTAATTCAGCTGAAAATCCCTCCCCTCTTCATTCTTTCACCTAAACCATTCTACCCCCTCTCAAAATCACCTCCCTATTCCTCCCAATTATTCCCTCTCAAGGATCAAGCTAGGGGATTTAATTAGAGTCAATTCAATTCTGATTTCTACTCCTCAAATCAGGTATGCGGGATGGATTCTTGGTCCCTTTCAACCAAGAAGACCCAAAAATCTTTCAATCTATTTTCATGAATTTTAGTTACTTTGAATATGATATTTCATGATTTGATTTTATTAAATCTAATTAGTGTATGGGTTGCATTTCACCTATTATTTCAATTCATTTTGGACTGCTATTATGATGATTTACATTTGGTTATGAAATTATGTCCCCTTTAAAATTGATTTATGCATGGGTGACTATTACTATGATTTAGGTGTTGATTTATTTATGGATTTCCTTAATTTCATTTTTATATGGCCGATTTTAACTTGAATCTATGTTACCCATGCTATCCTCACATCATGCATTGCATTACATTCATGAGCATTGACATGTGTAAATTATGAAGTGGGTTAAACCCAATTATATTTTTATGGAATGATATTGATATGATTTTGGTAACGCATTGGTTATGACAAAAAGGTGATCACTGGTATGTCTATGATTCTGGCTCATTCTGGGTGCTTGCACCATACTGTTATGTGAATGAGCTATGCATTTGAGCCCAAATGTATATTGAATGGTTTGGTACGAACGATGCATTTTCTGAAAGCATGTATATATATAAGTATTCAAGTGGGATGCTTTGACTTAGCACCGATGGATTGGGGGTGTTAGGGATATCCCCAAGGGCCCTCTCCCTTTCCTTGAACTATGTGTCAACATAGGGACATTATATGTATCTGAATTTGAAAATCCTTCTGAAAAAGTGAGTTTCGTAAGGAAGGTGACCATCCCACCGAAATGGTGATTTCTGTAAGGTGCGATGTAGATTACCTTGGCAAGTAGTCTTCTCCCTACCGGTGGGAGGTCCCATTTGGTTTAATTCATGTAATAGCTCACATGGATTTGATTTGTCGGTTATAGTCCATCCCCTGTATATATGAGCATTGTCGCATTTCATGCATCCTAATTTCATGGCATCTTGTATATATATTTCCATTGAATATACAAATCTTCTATATTATGTGCCCTTGTCATCTAACATCGAAATGCAGGTTTGGTGAGTCATATGCATTGCATGCCCGCATACATAGTACATTCAAACGTACTAACGCATACTCTATGCCTACATGATTTTACCATATAGGGGCCAAGCAATTTGAGTACCAATCTCTTGACGATTAGCCTGCTCTTGGAGATTCTTGTGGTGAGCCCCGCCTTCCGAGGGTGAGCCAGCTATCTTTCTTACTGTCATTATGGTTGTTCCTTTATTGAGGGTGAGTCCGGAACTTGTCCTGACCCCGGATCCTTTGACTAGAGCCACTGTTGGACATGTCGTGAACTCTTCATACTTAAGGATATTTTAACTATCGTGTTGCTTTTTTTTCTTATTAATAGACTAATTCCTGAGATCTGATTTGTTCACTTAGATATATGCATTGGATGTTATTTTTGAACCGATGATGTGGTCATTTATATCTGAGGCTTATTTGGGGACTTTCTAGTTTCCATTCACCGTGTCATACCTAGACCCTAACCTCGGGTCATGATAAAAGATGGTATCAGATCCCTAGGTTTATAAATGGTCCTCGGAGTCTAACATACCGCGTTGAGTAGAGTCATATTTATGGGTGTGAAGTGCACCATACCTATGAGTGGTAGGCTACGAAGACGTTTTAGGAATTGTCTCATTTTTTCATGTCCTTTGTCATGCTATGACTAGTATAATTAGTTTCCCTATGTGACAATATCGTTGATCTATTTTAGAAAATGCCTCGAGGAAGACCCCCTCTACAAAGGTCGGCTCCGGCCAATGAAGACTAAGCTCCTCACAAGCATATGGATGCACCCATCTCTAATGGTGAATTCCGTGCAGCTTTCGCCATGCTTGCTCAGGTGGTGACTACTCAGACAAGGCAAGTTAACTTTCGACTGGGTCCTACACCTGCTTCTAGGGTGAGGGATTTCATGCAGATGAATCCTTCGCAGTTTTATGGGTTAAAGGCTGATGAGGATGCTCAAGAGTTCATTGATGAGCTCACAAAGATACTGAATATTATGGGCATCACTTCTGAGGAAAAGCTAGACCGACTACCAGCTGAGGGATATTGTTGAGATCGTTTCAAAATGCCCAAATAGCCAACAAGTGAGGGTTGAGCATCAAAGGCCATGTGGATTGGCTCAGAATTTTGAGATTTCAGAATGGAAGTGGGAGACGATTAATATGGACTTTATTATTGGCCTACCGAGGTCTCGAAAGCAACATGATTCGATATGGGTGATTGTGGATATGATGAATAAATCGACTCACTTCTTGGCAATTAAAACAACAAACACTGCGAAAGAGTACGCCAAGTTGTACATCCAGGAGATTGTGAGGTTACATGGGGTTCCCTTGTCCATCATCTCAGACAGAAGAGCTCAATTTACCTCCCAATTTTGGAGATCATTCCATAAAGGATTGGGTACTAAGGTGAACTTGAGCACAACTTTTCATCCACAGACAAATGGTCGGGCAGAGTGTACAATTCAAATATTAGAGGACATGTTGAGAGCTTGTGTTCTTGATTTCAAGGGGAATTAGGATGATCACCTACCATTGATTCAATTCGTATATAACAATAGTTATCATGCAAGCATCAAATGGGTCCCTACGAAGCCTTGTATGGGAGGAGATGTAGATCACCAATTAGGTGGTTTGAGGTTGGAGAAGCGGAGTTGATTGGGCTTGATCAAGTCCACCAATCGATGGAGAAGGTCAAGGTCATTAGAGAGAGGTTAAGGACTGCCCAGAGTTGTCAAAAATCTTTTAC
Organism: Solanum rostratum; assembly: GCA_029948455.1. Taxonomy (NCBI): domain Eukaryota; kingdom Viridiplantae; phylum Streptophyta; class Magnoliopsida; order Solanales; family Solanaceae; genus Solanum; species Solanum rostratum. The sequence goes on from CM057055.1 coordinate 53,516,837, forward strand.
CGACGTGAGGAGAAGAGACTTGGAGTTCGAGTTACATGATTGAGTGTATTTGAAAGTGTCACCTATGAAGGGTGTCCTAAGGTTTGGGAAAAAGGGAAAGTTGAGTCCACGTTATATTGGACCGTGTCAGATTGTAAAGAGGATTGGGAGGGTCGCTTATGAGTTAGAGTTGCCTTTCGAGTTAGATGGAGTCCATCTGGTATTCCATGTGTCAATGTTGAAGAAATTCTTGGGAGACCCTGCCTTGGTAATTCCTGTTGATAGCATTGGAGTGAATGATAGTCTATCTTATGAAGAGGTTCCGATTCAAATCCTTTATCGTCAGATTCGTAAGTTGAGAAATAAAGAAATAGTGTTAGTCAAAGTCCTGTGGAGAAATCAGTTCTTTGAGGAAGCCACAAGGAAGCTGAGGAAGAGATGAAGGCCAAATATTTGTACCTATTCGTGCCAAATTATGAGAGTGTTGAAGGTAAATTTCTTACCCTTCACTAAATTGATGTATCTATTCTTGATGTGATTTTTTATTCTTAAGTTGTGAGTTTGATTGATTGAGTTGAGTGTTGAGATGAGTTTTGATTCTATTTGTGCCTTAATATCCACCTATACTCATCATTCGAGGATAAATGATGCCATGGGAGAGACGATGTAATGCCCAGTAAAATTATCAAAATACCCCTAGAGGAAGGAATGCGCGTAATGCATCTTCCAATGCTCATATGGAGAATCCAAGGCTGGAGTTTTGATCGGGATGAAAAATTGAGTGGAAAAATGGTCTCGGTCAATTTTTAGAGTGACCCGATCAAAAGAAAAAAAAATTTATCCTAAGCGCAAAACAGTGTTGGTGCACGACAGGAGCGCGTCGAGCCTCCATTGCGGACCAGCACTTATATTTTTTTGAAAATTATCGACAAGATTGAGAAAACTCGTTCAGAAACTTTTTCTAAAAATACATTGTACGCGACCAGTCCGCATCGCGGGCTGGGTCTTCTCCCAGTTGGAAATTTCTAAATTTGTATAAGGGGCATTATGGTCAATTTCCAACCCCTCCGAAACTCCATACATGATTTAATAAGGTCATTTTGACGTAAAAAGCGTCTAAAACCCCCATTCTAATTCCTATTCCAATATTCTAACAAGGCTAGGGCTTGAGGAAAGAGGAGAACAACTTGAGTTTGAGAGAATTGAGAAGAAATCTTGACGTGACGGATTGATAGTTGCATCCCAGATATGTAAGGCTAAACTAAAAGCATAGGGTTGTTCTCTCATGTGCCTCATAGATGGTCATAGATGAATTGATGGTTCAAGAGTCTACATACATGAATACTTGATGGTTTTTCTTGAAAAATTGATTTAATTTACATGTTTTCCTATGTTGATGATCATCATACTAATTGTTTTCTTAAATTGAACATCTTCATGAAGAATTTGCATAACCCTACATGACTAATTTGAAAAGTTTGCATAATAAACTTGAGAATTGAGTCTAGAGCCTTGAGTTGAGATTCTTGATTGCGATGAGAGAATGATGATGAGTTGATAGAACTTGATTACCTTATGAGTCTCTATAAATGAACTTTGCCGATGTGTCGATTCGATTTATTCTTAATAATTGTTGTAATCTTGAGTCATTGATGAGATTGATTGATAAAAAGGTTAAAGTCCCTATGAGTTGAATGATGATAGGGTTCGAGTCCCTATGAGATACTGATCATTGATTGTGATTGTGATGAGAAAATGATGATGAGTTGATAGAGTTTGATTGTCTTATGAGTCTTTATAAATGAACTCTACCAATGTGTCTTTTCACTTGATTCCTAATGATTGTTCTAAATCTTGAGTCATTGATGAGATTGATTGATTGGAGGGTTAAAGTACCTATGAGATTGATTGATGAGAGGGTTAAAGTCCCTATGAGTTTGATTGATAGTAAGGTTAGAGTCCCTATGAGATACCGATCGTTAACGGGGTTAACGCTCCTATGAAATTGGTTGAGATGGAGTTTTATGAGCATTGAGTTGGGAGGAGTATCGAGCACTGAAATGGGTAAGAGTGAGTCCCACTCGAACCATTGACTACGTCGCCAAGTGTAGAAGAGGTTTTCCTCTTAAGTTTATGTCCCTGAAAGCAATAGCGGACTTGTTGAGTCTGTCACCATTTTGGATTTATCCACTATGGTTTCGATTCGTTCTCTACCTGGCAAGTATAGAACGGTCGTGGCAACACCAGCGGAATGTTGTACAATCACTGGCTCGTAAGTGATTATTGTCGGATAAGGGAAACTCCCATAAATTTCTTACCTTGAGTACTCCGAGTCTAGATGAGATTAGATGAGATGAGAGGAGGTGAGCTCCTCAGAGATGAGATGAGATAAGATGAGAGGAGAGGAGGTGAGCTCCTCTGAGATGAGATGAGATGAAGTGAGATGAGAGGAGGTGAGCTTCTTTGAGATAAGTTTGAGACTATTGATCAGTTTGAGTTATTAATGTATCACTTGTCTACTCGTTATTCTTTCATAGATAGACATTTGACTATTTGATGTGATTTGATGTTTATTTTGAGTTTTGTTGTTTCCATATTATTCTACTGATTTCTGTTTCACTCAGTTATTTTACATACCAATACATTCCGAGTACTGATGTCCTCTCTGGACTGCATCGTTTTATGATGCAGAGGCAGGTACTAGAGATCGTCAACAGGCGCTCCATTGAAGATCTGAGATTCGAAGCTGATTTGGTGAGCCTCCCTTACTCCAGAGGATTAACTACTTTTATTTCATCATGCTTTAGAGTTAGATTGGATTATTTCTTTTATTTTGATTTGGGTAGCCATGGATATGTCATTGGCACCACATGATTAGTGATAGAGGCTTCATAGACGATGGTCGAGCTTGATATTGAGATTGTGAGCTAGTTCTTTCTACTAGCCTTCATTATTTTATATATTCTTTTGAGACTTTAGATGAGATATGTCCATTGCTTATATTTTTCACTGTTCATTAAAGTTTATTTGATTGAATGATGTGATGAGGGTAAGTGGTTCGCTTGGGGACTAGCAATAGTCTCTGAGTGCCGGCCACGCCAAGGGTACCCTCTCGGGGCGTGACAGTATTCTTCACCAGCAGTGCTAATCTCATCGATCGACTCCAAACTCCATAGTTTTCTGGCCCTATGAGTTTGATCATTTGTAAAGCTACTGTTAATGTATGTGGAGGTTGCAAGTACAAAGGATGAAGATACTTAGGTGTAGCAATTGTTAATTCCCCCATTATTAAATCTTTGAATGATCATACTTCGAGAAAAAGATTCATTCTCTTCATAAAAAATAGGAGGTAGAACCAATAAAGATTTTGATTCATCCCTGGCCTCATTCAAGAATTGTTCTTTATCTAATCCGCAGGAATCAATAGAAAAGGAAAATCCCTTAGGATACACCAGATTTGGTTCAGTTAATGATAGAGTGAATAGATCTACGATAGCCAGGTGTGAAGAGAAAGATAGAGTACAATGGAGTAACCAACTCATAGAAAGAGTAGGAGCGCTAGCTTTGAAACATGAAGAACTAATTTTATGGAAGACTATCTAGAAAAGAAATCACTGTTGATACCATGTTAAACTTTGACCCTGAGAATAGAAAATTAACTGTCTCATTCATATAAATGTACCATAGCTATGACCTTTTATACAATATAATCTCGTCTCTAATCGCACTTTTCACTTGTTCTATTTCTTCAACTAACTTTTGTACAAATGGATGACAACTAACAGCTTGCTTGGATGATGGTTTTTGATAGTATGGTATGGTGTGGTTAGTGAAAGAACCGCATTTGTTTTGATTGTTTCTTTAGTTTCATGGTATGGTATGGTTTGGTTCCATAGTTTTGTAACTATGAAAACCCTCACTTTTTGAAACCACCAAATTGGTGGTAACTCATTGTTCACTTATTTTTTTTCTACTTATACCCTTATTTAATTTTTAATAATCCTAATTTACCCTTTTATTTTTTGTTAAACTTTACCCAAATATCTACAGCACAATCAAATACGGATTTGACTCATATCAAATTTGAAGCTTCTCCTCCATCTCCTGTTTCTCTCCCACGTTTTTCAGCAACAACTATTTGAGGTTCGTGAAGTTCTTTCTTTTTTATTTTCTAGTGTTCCTATGGGTTAGAGATTTCAGTGTATTCATTAATAAATTTTTCTATTCTTTTTTTTATAATCTTGGATAATATATCTGAACAAATATTCATATGCGACTACCACCGCATCTGCCAAAAGAGAGCAATTTTCTATGGTTCTTTTATAAATTCATATATCTATTGCTTGCTGGTGTTGTTTTTGTTATTCTTCAGTTTATTCAATTGTTTGATGATAAAGCGGTGTGGTTCGTGTATTGACTTTTGTGGCTCTTACATTATTGTGTGCTCTGCTATTTCCTTTCTTGTTGCTAAAGACATATTTTTTTAATTGTTTTGTCCATGTCTAAATCTTAATTCATTTGGTTGGTTTAATAGATGGGTTTGTTAACACAAAATAAGGAGATGTCGTACTAAAAAAAACATTAATGAGACTTTCACAATAGTTATTACAGTGTAGCATTAGTTATCAAATCTTAGCTAATATTTGAACTTGAATTTAGCTAATAGTCGAACTTGAATTGAATTATAGGAAATTTGTGGACCAAAGAGCCTTCAATTGCAGAACATCTGTCAATAAACCTATTTGACAGTTACATCATAGTGGAAGAAGCCTACCCTTAATGAAATGCTTACAAGTAATTGGTGAACTCAAACTCGTTCCCATTCCACAAATCAATGATATCTAATATAACATGTCTTTAAAAGGCAAAAATGGACCCAAACTCGTTCCCATATCCTCTTGTTAGCCCATTTTTGCCAAATTGAGTGAAGTTAAAAGGACAGAGGTGAAGATTTTAGCATGCACAAAGGAAAAAAGAAGTAAAATTCTTATACCACACTTAATTTGGGATTACAGTTTTGGATAAAACACTAAAATGAAAAAAATGCTCTTCTCCAAAGGTCTTCTTTGAAAGACCTTTAGAAAAAAGATAAGGTTAAAGTTGAACATTAAAGTTTTCCCAATTTATCTCATGTAAAACTAAACATATGTTTTATATTATGCTCCATATACCTGTTTTACTCCAGTGACTTAAACATCTAACAATAAATAATCTCATAATTATTTAGTCCCTGTATTCTACCTCCCGGTATAACTTGTTTACCAACCAAACAAACCCCTTAATAGTGTTATCAAAGGCGCGTTTTAGCCTTGAAGCGAGGCTCGAAATGTGTTGAGCGCTTCGCCTCACTTAATGTGTGCTTTAGTGTCATGAATAAGTACCCTCTTAGTCAAACTGATCCATTCGTCTATAAAACTATTTATTATATGGATTTTGCAATACATATATCTAATTGCCTATAGACAGAAAAGTGTAAGTAGCCCAAACACATAAAAACATCTCTTGATTGAGGAGTCAATTTCATCAACATTTATCTTTTCGATTTTCTCGACAATTAAATGCCCTTATTCAAATTTATTATTTTATATGCCTAATTAATTAGTTGATGCATTTTTCATAATTCTATTGTAGATGGTTGATCAGAATAATCGGGATAGTAATTACATACTGAAACAAGTGAATTCAATAGCTTCATATGCAGCTGTTATGGTAGTTATTTAGATTTGGAATTATACATATGAAATTGAAATGGATCGACGCACGATCACACAGGGCATAAAACTTGAAAAAGAGAAAGTTAGAGATGAATTATTTAATCACCTATTTTCTACTGAACTTTGTCATAATATAATAAGAATGAGTCCTTCGGCTTTTACTGGATTATGTAAGATCTTAGTTAAAGATGGAGGTCTTCGACCAACACTTCAAGTTACAGTTGAAGAACAAGTTGCAAAAATACTTTATTTGTTAGCACATAATGTGACAAATCGTGAGCTATCTTTCATATTTTGATGCTTTGGAGAGTCAGTTAGTCGTCATTTCACATTGTCTTATGAGCTATCTTGAGGTTACATGAGAACTTTATTAAACAACCTGATGGCTCCCATGCACCTCCTGAAATTGCTAGTAGCCAACGTTTCTACCCATGTTTTAAGGTAAGCTCATTTATTACACTATTTATATTTAAATGAAATTCAAGATTACATTCTTAATTAGTGATTGTAATATCAGGACTGTATTGGTGCAATTGATGGAATACACATACGTGTTAAAGTTTCACAAAGTGAAGCACCAAGATATCGTGGGAGGAAAGATTATCCAACACAAAATGTATTAGCTGCATGTACATTTGATTTAAAATTTACATATGTGTTAGCTGGGTGAGAAGGTACATCATCTGATTCAAGAATTATGCAAGAAGCACTAAATAGACAAAACCCACTAAAGATTCTAGAAGGTACATATCATATATTTAGAGTTAGTTATATATGATAAATTATATAATTGAATCATTTTTATTTTTTGATGTTTAGGAAAATTCTACCTTGTAGACGTTGGACTCATATTAAGAAGTAGACTTATTGCACCTTATCGGGGAGAGAGATACCACTTGAAAGAGTATTCAAGAAATCCACCTCGAAATTCTTGTGAATTATTTAATTTGCAACATGCTTCCTTGCGTAACGCTATCGAAAGAGCATTTGGAGTTCTTAAAAAGAGATTTACTATAATTCCTAGTTCAACGGAATCATTATATGGCACTAAAACTCAAAAGCTTATCATATTTGCATGTTGTATTTTGCACAACTACTTAAGAGGCATAGATCCAAATGATGAGTTACTTGCTCAAGTTGATGCAGAGCTTATTAATGATAACATTGTGCATGAGGAACATTCAAATTCTAGGGAGAATAATGAGGAATATAGAAAAGGAAAGTTGATTCGAGATGGCATAGCAGCTGCCATGTGGATTAATTATCAACATTAGTTTTATAGTGGAAAAACTATTGTGATTATTTGTGTCGCATTTTTTTACTTGATGTTATTTGATAACAATTTCATGATGTATATATTTTTATATAAATATTATGTTTAGTGCATTTACTTTAAATTATAGTAACGTTTATCAACATTTATGTGTAACAATATTTTTTCTTAATTTTTTGAATATTTGTCTTGAATAAGTAGTTGATATGGCAAAAGACGCAAAGGAATTTACCTCAATTGATCTAAAGGCTCCAAATAACTCTATATGTGTTTGGACAAATGCAATAGATGACACTTTAATTGATCCATACTGTCAAGAATTCACATGGGCACAGAGTTGGCAGAACTTTCTCTACACATGCAATGGGTAACATACTGAAGGAGCTAAAATCAAAATATCCTGACAAAGCTATTAACAAGGAGAAAATTCACAATCGAATAAAAATAATTAAAAGAAACTTCAGCAGATACTATGACATCTTCTAGACGAGTGGACTGAGTGAATTTGCATGGGATCCTATCACAAGCAAGTTTGTTGTTGAACCTGAAGTATGGGATCAATTAATTCAGGTAAATTTATATGTATTGATTTAGTTTTTATTTTTATTGTAGTTTTCAGATATGTGTGTTCCTTTTCTTATTATAATATTCATTGTGTTTATATATATATATACTACGCCTACTAAAGACCAAACCATGCCAAAATTATGAAAAGCTGATGATGTTATATATAAAGGACAGGGCCAATGGAAAGCATGTTGAGACTGGCCCAGATATGTTAAAAAGGAGTGCTAATAAGAATCTAAAAAAATCAAATGTTGATACATTGACTATAGATGAGGTAGATGAAATGATTCATACGAATATTGTCTCTTTGGAAAATATTGATGAATATAGACAGGGTGAGCAAAGTGAAGCAACTGATTATGCACCTACACATAATATCTTTCCAGAAGCACCAGCTCCTATCAAGAACAAAAAATCTAAATATGATCATCTTGAAAGCATGGCTAACATGTTGAGAGGTGGGATGGACAAATTGGCTAGTGCTATTAGTGAACTTTCATCCGCTCTACCTATTTTCTAAGAGTGAGATATGGAATATGTTGGCAGAGATGAATTTGAAATCTCGTGTGAATACAAAATCTTACATATTTCTTTGCCAAAATGCAAACGCATGTCGCACTCTAATAGGATACTCGAAAGAGGCCAAAGATCTTTTATTAGAAATGATGGGAGAAGACAATTAAATTTAGAATAATGTTATTTAAACTTTAAGTGTTGCTTCTTTTATGAACACTTTGAATATTTATTATTAGGAGTTATTTTGTTATGCGTTTCTTGTTAATACAATATTATCATTTTAATGAATTTGTATTGACTTAGCATCTTTATTTTTCTATACATATTTACTGGAGTTATTCTGTTATGCGTTTGTGTGATTAATTCATGTTTAGTAATGGACAATGACAAACAATTAAAGAGTTGGTAATGGTGTTTAGAGATTTATCTAGTCTAGTATTATCGATTATCTCATGATTGTGATGATTGAAGCTGGAGTTGGATTCTTTGATGTGAAAAAAAAACTTGTACAATCTTTTGAGTCTTGACCTAGGTGTTGGAGTTGGCTGGAAATGCAGCAAGGGATAACAAAAAGAATTGAATAGTACCGAGGCACGTTTAGTTGGTTGTGAGGAATGATGAGGAGCTGAGCAAGCTTTGTGCATTGCGCCTCTTACTAAGCTACACTTGAATTGGATTTTGATTTTTGTATTTTTGTGTACTCTGTTTCAGTTTGCTTAAAGTAATATATGTGTATCTACTGCATTGTGCTAATTGCCTTAGTAATTTCTAGTTTATATGAATATAACCTCACAAACCATTCTTTTCATATTATTTTTTGATAAATAAAAGGTAATTTATTAAGAGGGATACACAGTAAGATGTTGCATCAAAAAATAGTTACAAGTTCTATAACATTCTTTTCATATAGTTATCTCTTTCCATGTAATCTCTTTGTTTCATTGTCATTTTCAATGCACTTTGACGAAAATTTGTGCTTGAAGACGCGAATCTTAGATAACAAAGAGAGCAGGTTGGATATGTAGAGGGGTTAATGATCCCGAGTCTATAATTGCACTTGTACCATGTGAAAGTGATGGCTCTTATTGATGCTCACCTTCCTGGAGTTGATCATGGCAAGTGTGTTGAGATGAAAATTGTGCATGACATTGCAAAGGTGAGTCTGTCATATATGACTATTTCATTGTTATTTTCTACTTTTTGTTTTTACGGCTATAACGAAAATTGTTTATGTCTTATAGCCTGAAAGAAACTCACTAAGCAAAGTCGAGATTAGAACATTTTAGCAAAAGAGATGGCTTATAACAATCAAGCTATGATAGATCCATCAATTTTCCAAATGTCTACATCTAAGATCATGTCCTTGATAAGCGTAAACTATAGGATTGAGGGTTAAAATTTTTACCATTTCAACAACAACAATAAAAGAGATAGAGAGCAACACAACCAAAAATAGCACTACTGACCATTTATTATTTCAGCAAAAAAGAAGACACAACCTTTTATTAAGAGCATTACACTTTTATGTGTCTGCATCCTTATTCTGGCATAAAAAATATTATGTCTACATCCATTTCTCCTCTGGTCTTTCTGTCAGCAGAAAGTAGCCTATCTTGTGTAGATAACCACTATGTAATTCTGTATCTAGCATCATTATGGAATAATAAATATTTTCATAATAGTCTTGGTTGCTCACCTATGAAACTCATATACAATTCTTTAATGATAATCTTTCTTGTCAAGTTAATCAGTAAGTGAATTAATATTCCCTTGGTCTTAATGAACTTTCTTACCATCTAGCTATCTTGTTTAGAAATGGTGACATCCTGCAATGGTGCTCCTTTTGTAGTTGTTTCTCACACTTACAATTTATTTAACAGAGATAAATTGATCAAATTTAGTCCTACTATTGATTTAGGCAAGCAAACACTACTCCAAGCAACAAAATCCTCTTTTAGATGGTGTTTGCTCCTGTTTGCATAGGTTTTACATTAATGCCAGCAGAGTGGCATTAATGTCAAGCATACTGCATTTCACTCATAACTTTACTATGTGAAACATCTAAAATTCAAGCATACTGACCAGAAAATTTTTGTCAAAATCCAGGTTAGTCCCTCTTCGTGTTGGATTTCTTATGATATGAGTTCCGAGCTAGTTAATTTAACATTTTGACATATAGATTTCCTCTTAACATGTTAAGGTAAGTTGCCTTGAATCATAATTGATAAACAACACAAGAAAGTAGATATTTACAGTATTCATACTTGGAGTTGCAGAAGGGCACTCCCTTTAACATAGTGAAAGCCAAGACAGCTAATCCCTACAAAGGCTGGTGTATACTAACAAAAGTATCCAAGGAAATAGAGGGGTTAACCTGAATGTTGACATGTATTACCTGGTTAATATTCTCCATCACATCTGTAACAAGCTTGTGGTTCTACATAGACAATTCCTTGTGAAAACCCGTAAGCACTTGTGATGTACATGTCATGAAAGATCTTCTGTTCATAGATTGGTTTAAATTAAACATCAATTGTGCGCCGCTAATTTGTAGCCAAATGCTTGAATTTTTTCAGCAAATTCTAGGCATAGTAAGGCTTACTTAGTTTGTTGTGATTGAGCTCCATGGATCTAATTTGTAGCCAAATGCTTGAATTTTTTCAGCATTTTCTAGGCGTAGTAAGGCTTACCAAGATGGTTGTGATTGAGCTCGATGGATTCACCTCAAGAATTTGAGAAGAAGATGAGAAGATGAGATTTTTCTAGATGTTTGAGAAAAAGATAAAGATGAGATTTTTTCCAGATGTTTCTAGCTGGTTTTGTTTGTTTCCTTTTTCCTTTATTTTTATTTTTTGGTCTGAATTGTTGGTCAGGTGTCTCATAAATATTTCATTTTTTTCTAATAGAATTGGGCCTTTTGGGCTGGTTTGTTTTTTTTAAAAAAATATAGCATGTTTTGTAAATTTATCAGTTACGGTACAGTTCCATACAATGAAATCAAACAACAAAATTATCATTAAAAAATAGTAAACTATACCGTCTATCCAAACGTCATATGATATTATACAATACCATATCGTACCATACCATACATTATGAAATCATGGGAAACCACCATCCAAACAGAGTATAAGCAGTCCTAGCAATTTGCTTGTGAGTTGTACAATCTAACTATACTTACTAATTCACTAACTCCCGTATTATCTTTGATAGTTTGACATCTAATTTTTTTTTAAGGATTTATAATATGCAATAAGTAGAATACAATCAATACAATTGCACAAGTTAAATTTCGAGATATGAATGGTATATAAGTAGGTTTATATGTATATCTCTATGTGATAGTAAAGATTTATAAATTATTGTAAACATATATATTAGCAATAAAATCATATTACTTTAAATAAATAATCTTTTTATGATTTATAACATGTTGTAGACATAAGTACGATTTTCAAACCATGCATTAATGTAAAAAAGATTAAATTATTTTTAGTTTTAAAAATAATTTCTCCCTCTATTTTAATTGGATTGTGATAGCATGGTGTTTAAAATATTAAAGAAGATTTTAAAATATATTATTTCAAATTTAAAATGAATAAAATATACCAAAATATCTTTAAATTTTTTATTTTAATGATTAAATATATTAAGTCAAAAGTTAAAAACAAATCTAAAAAAAGAAATCAGGTCAAATAAATCCAAATGGTGGAATAGTTTCTTAAGAACAAATTAAAATAATAATAAATATTGAGTAATAAAGTATTTGCTGGCCACCCTCACCCCACAGTCCCACACCGCCTCCACTTTCAAAAGAGAAAAAGAAAATAGATGATGGAGTAGTAGTTTAGATGGATAAATAGATGATCTTATTAATAGTAGTACTATTTTTCTGATAACCAGCCAATGTTGCCTGATATGAGGATATTTCATGGAAATTCCCATTCCAAGTTGCAAGATATTATTATATTAAAAGAAATACTCATTGACTCTTTTGGAGTGTCTCTGTATTGGGTAGTTTCTTCTCTCTAGATTTTCTCTCTCCATTCTCAAGTGTGTGTCTGTATGTGTGGAGCCCAAAGCTGGTCCTCTGCTTTGCTGGCTTCAAGCTCTCCATTCTTGATTTATAATGGGGTTCCTCTTCTGAGAGTTTCAGTTGGTCCAGTGGAAACAAATAGCTCAAAACACTAATTGATCATTCCTTTTCACTCTATTTGTATTTTTTTTCCTCATTATGATCTTCATCCTTCGAGAAAAGTGAGGAAAAAGACAAAATAGATTATCAAAATCAAACCCCACTTCAGTTTTTCCTTTGATTTGATGGATCCACAGATCTAACACTCTTTCACTTTCAGATCTTCCATTTTTTCCTCTGTAAAGGTGAGTTTTTTCATATACCCTTATCTTTAATTAGTATTTGTGTGAGTCATAGAATTTGGGAAATCAAGAAAGTTGGATTCTTTATACGATTCAAAACTGGCTGACCATACAGTTCTTTGTTGAAAAGGTGGTTTTGACCACTTCAAAGTTCCTTTTTCTTAATTGATGTTGAATTTTTGTATTCTCAGCTTAGTTTCATAGTATTCTCAGCTGCATATTATTCTCAGCTTAGTATTCAAGGTTCCTTAGTTTCATAGCATTCTCCGCTGCATATTGAAGTAAAGGTGGCTTCTTGATGTGCATTTTGCCTTTTAATATGCAACTTGCAAGATTGTGTTTTGTTGTCAATTCTATTCTTTTCTTCAGCTTATAATAACTTGGTTGATGATATTGTTTTATAGATTTGTACTTGCTTTGAGGAACATATGCAAAGTTGAGGTTTATTAGCGTGTCCTGTTAGATGTGGAGATTTTAGATGGTGTTTTGGAGGAGATGAGGTATGTTATCTGGGTTAATGAACTTCTTGAGGGCCTGTTTTCTGCCAAGGGCCAATCGACACGTTCATACAGGTTCGGATGCCAATGGACGTCAAGATGGGCTGCTATGGTATAAGGATACAGGGCAACATTTTAATGGAGAGTTCTCAATGGCTGTAGTTCAGGCTAATAATCTATTGGAAGATCAGAGCCAAGTTGAGTCAGGGTCTCTGGGTTTGCATGATTCAGGTCCATATGGTACCTTTGTTGGAATTTATGATGGACATGGTGGCCCTGAAACTTCAAGGTTCATCAATGAGCACCTCTTTCAGCATCTCAAGAGTAAGTTTTTATAATCAGTTCAAATCAAGTCGTTCAATTTTTTCAGTTTCAGGGGGAAATAATCAATACTATTTCAGTGGTTCATGCTGAGGTGAGCTGAGTCTTGTCTTCTTACTTTTGAAATTGTTGAATTCGAGGAGTCTAAGTATTAGCTTTTAAGGACCACTTAACAGTAATCAAAAGTCGAAGTAGCCCCTTGGGGCTTTGACTTAGTGGCAAGAGCGCAATGCTTGATGTGTGGTTAGGAGCATGTCATGGGTTCAACCCTGCCTCAGACAAAAGCCAGCTAATTAAGTAGAGATAAGCAAAAAGGCGAGCTGATTATCTATAGAGTTTCGAACCTTGGGGATTTCTCGGTTATAAAAAAAATGTTGCAGTAAACATGTAGTACTCTAGAGGCACAGTAGCTCTTTTTGGTGAATTTATTATGTTAACTTCCATGGACAATATTTGTATTGTTTTAGAGCCTCTAGGTTTTCACTCAATCACTTGGCTCAAATGTGCAGGGTTTACGTCTGAGCAGCAAGCTATGTCTGTGGAGGTGATCCGAAAGGCATTTCAAGCCACAGAAGAGGGTTTCCTTTCTGTTGTCACAAGGCGATGGCCCATGCAACCTCAGATTGCTGCTGTTGGATCATGCTGTCTTGTTGGAGTTATCTGCAGTGGGATATTATATATTGCCAACCTTGGCGACTCTCGAGCAGTCTTGGGGAGACTTGTCAAGGCAACTGGAGAGATTCTTGCTATTCAGCTTTCAGCAGAACACAATGCAAGTATTGAATCTGTAAGGCAGGAAATGCAATCTTTGCATCCAGATGACTCGCAAATTGTAGTTTTAAAGCACAATGTTTGGCGCGTGAAGGGTATAATACAGGTAAGATCGTCTTTTCATTCTAAGCTGTCTATGTTTCCCAGATCAAAGTATTCTTTATGCTTTTATGACTTATTATTCTTTAAATAGCAATTGACAAATTCTGTTAGCGAGGATCATCATAGAAATTTGTTGTGAATTCTCTTGATACTTAAATATAAGCTTGTGATGTTCTGCTTTTGACATTACTAGCCTTTGTTGTTACCTACTACATCGATGGAATAGTGTTTAAAAGTTTCTACCAGAACTGAATTGCATTTCAAAGTTGCAGATCTTTTCTTCCTTTGACTGGAGGATCTTTGTTTGCTCTTCCGACTCTTAATATTTAAAGCTCTAGTTTCTGCGAGCACCAGAGCGTTGATTATTCAAGAACCAATATATATAGTATGCTCTGGAGGTCATGCTTCTCCTTTCTGTGTTCTAATATTAGCTTGAGCGTCGAGGCATACTTGAGACTGGATTTGACTATCTTGGTCTGGTCTGTATTTGCAGCAAGCTATGCTTTTTGTTCATTTTCAAATTTCAGAAATGCTAGTACAAAATTGGGTTTGTTAAGTACCACGTCTTCTGTTTCTTATGTATAGAGTATCTGAGCTGATATTTTATTATGAATCCCCTTCATTTAGGAGATGCATGTTGTGAGAAATATATTGGGAAAAAATATTATTGAATTGTTGTCTACATTACTACGTTGAGCCTCTATCTATAGATACTATATTAGACTCCTTTTCCAACTAGGATACTATAATATAATCCTTTTCCAAGTAGGATTCTATATACCATTGTTATTCTTATTCCTATTCTAAGTAGGATTGTATTTACCTATTCCTGTTCTAACACTCCCCCTCAAGCTAGTGCATACGCGTCATATGTACCTAGCTTGTTACAAATGTAACTAATACGAGGATCGACGACGAGCGTGTTGAGATATTAACAAGTTGATCTTCCGGCTTCACAAAAATTAACAGTCAACCTCAATTATCTTAGTCTTCTCATGAAATTCCGGGATTGCATTGTTAACTTCCCAAACCAAGCTTGAGAAGATTGTTTGACCTTAAAGTGATTTACACAATCGACATACAAGGTTACCAGACTCCCCCTAAGCAACAAAATCAGGTGGTTGCTCCATATAGATTTCTTCCTCGAGATCATCATGGAGAAAAGCATTCTTAATGTTCAACTGGTCAAAAGGTCAATGGAGAATGACAATATGGATCATCTCGAAATTACTCTAAGAAAGTCACTTTAAAACTGGTCGAAACCTGCTTATGCATCGAATTATTAGATTTGATGGCTGAAAGGGGTCACAAATTGAGAAATAAAATTATATGGGTAGGGTCGGAATTGATTACACGACCCTACTGAGAAAGAGAATTATACGGGTAGGGTCGGACTGATGGCACGATCCTACTGGAAAATATAAATTATATAGGTAGGATCATATTGATGGCATGACCCTACTGCAAAAGAGTAATTGTATATATAGGGTCAAAATAATGGCACAACCCTACGCAAATTAGATTCGATGAGTCACCGAAAAGACGAATAGAACTACGCAAATCAAATCTGAGTCACCAAAAAGTACAGTACTATGCAACTCAGATATGAGAAAGTAGTTCGAAAAATCACGGTATTACACAAATTGAATATGAAAGTAGTCCAGAGAGATGGATGGTGCTACACAAATCGAATATGAGAAAGAAAGTAGTCACCCGCAAAGATGGCACGGTGCTACACAAGATAAATATGAAAAAGTAGTCATCGAAAAAATGGCATGGTGCTTCACAAATTTGATATAAAAAAAAAAGTAGTCACCGGAATGATGACACGGTGCTACACAAACACTGATAGATGTGGGGTTGACACAAAACAACCCTAGAAAGTCACCGAAAATTGACGCACAGTGACTTGTTTGATTGAGTTTTCTTCCCTTGAATATGAAAATCATACATATATCATTCGCCCTACTTTTGTTAACATAACCATTGGCCAAACGGGGAGCATATATGAGTCATAGCCACCCGCTGGCAACGGAAGTTCTTTGATTTTCTACCAAGACCGTAGAAGCTCTGATACCATGTGAGAAATATATTGGGAAAAAATATTATTGAATTGTTGTCTGCATTATTACATTGAGACTATTTATAAATACTATATTAGACTCTTTTTCCAACTAGGATACTATAATATAATTCTTTTCCAAGTAGGATTCTATATACTATTGTTATTCCTATTCTCAGTAGGATTGTATTTACCTATTTCTATTCTAACACATGTGATGATAATTCTTGTTCAATGTTTGTCTTGCACACTTGCTGCTACTCTTAGATTTTGGTATACTTCCAAATTGTTAAAGAAATTACACCCACTTGTATGGAAAGTGATATTCCAAATTATATATCGCATGAATGTGTAGTGCACGATAAATCTGTCCTTTTGTGAATGTTTGCGTAAAAGGATAGTGAGATGGAAATATGAACCTTCAATTTCTTAAAGAGACTGTTGTATAGCATTTCTTTAAACATTCTTAGCAGCCCTTAGAAAGACCTGCATGATAATTTGTTTTTCCTTTTTAGAGTTTCAACAGAACTTCTGTATGTGACCTTTGCATTTGTTCATTTACGTTAGGAAATATAGAACCTTGGCTACTAATGGAGGAGAATAACATTAGGGAGTTCGTTTACATTTCCTTCTTTTTGTTGTGGCATGGCTCATAATCTGATGATCTGTATACTTTATCTTGCAGATCTCAAGATCCATTGGAGATGTGTACTTAAAGAAAGCTGAATTCAACAGGGAACCATTGTATGCTAAGTTTCGGCTCCGTGAACCGTTTCAAAGGCCCATATTGAGCTCAGATCCATCTATTTTGGTGCACCAGGTGCAACCTCTGGATCAGTTTATTATATTTGCCTCAGATGGTCTCTGGGAGCATCTAAGTAACCAAGAAGCTGTTGACATTGTACAAAATCACCCACGCAATGTAAGAGATCCCCTTTGTACATGCTTTTGCCATTTTCATAGTTTTCCGGTGATTCTAATATCTACCTATAGGGAAGCGCTTCTTCATTTAAAGTTTCAGGATTCCTAAAATCAACAAACCCTTATAGTAACATTATATTACCATTAAAGGCACAGGTGTATCATCACTGCTTGGCTCTTCGATGCTCTTTTGATTAGTTGGCCTCCTACTGGTGCCCTGTTATCCTGATTACATCAGCTCTTTTCCTTTATATTTCTTAAATTTCAAGGAAGTCGGGTGCTGCCTCTTGCAGAAATGCAAGGTAAAGGTTGGTATAATAGACTCTTATGATTGGGCCTTCCCCCAAGATCCGCGCATAGCGGGAGCTTACTGCACTGGGCTGCCCTTTTCTAAAGAGAAGTCTGATGAGATACGATCCTTTTTCCCCTTTCTCTTCTGTTTAGAAATAAAAGAATTTGTTTGGGGGTTGGTACTGAACACTTTTATGGTTGTAGAAGCAGGAAGTTAGAAACTGACCTTAGAAACTATTCATTGTATTAGAGCCCCCACCCTTCCCTCACCATAGGCGAAACAATAAAGAAACTTATTCGAATCTGCAGCCACACTGTCATGGTAAGAAAACCTATTTCGTGGCGTTGTTCCTCAGAAGGGGTCCTAAGGTAAAATTCCGAGTTTATTTGCTTTGAATAGATGTAATACAAAGCTATATGTCAATTACAAAAGAAAAACAGTTGGATCAAACTTCACCTCTTCTTTGCCACTTGGCAGGGGATCGCAAAAAGGCTAGTGAAAACTGCGTTGCAAGAAGCAGCAAAGAAAAGAGAGATGAGGTACTCAGACTTGAAGAAAATCGATCGTGGAGTACGTCGACATTTCCATGATGACATCTCCGTGGTGGTAGTATTCCTCGATTCAGATTTTGCGAGCAGAGCTAGCTCTGTGAAGGTGCCTAACTTGTCTGTGAAAGGTGGCGGGATAAGTCTGCCTCGAAACACACTTGCTCCATCGTAATCATGATGCAACTTGAAGCACTTCCAAATGATGTTGTACTATTTTCTTGTGAATACCAGGTAACTTCTGAAACGATAACAGCAGGCCTGCAATTTTAATTTTAATTTTTTAATGTACACCTTTAGTTTAACTGAGACATACAGATTTAGTTCCTATGCTCAAGGGACTTGAAAAAAGAGATCGACACAGTTAGGCTTGCTTCTATTACTTCCTCTCTACTTTTTTATTTGGATTTTGTAAATTATGTGACTTGGCCGCTGTAAATGTTTTTTTATGCCTTAGTTATTCTTTAATGCTCTATTTCCGACTTGCAAAGTGTCAACTGGAGTAATGGATTGGATTTAAACTTGTATGCATTGATGGTGTAATTTTATTACTCCTTATTTTTGCTGTATAGCAAGTAATATGTCTTAGTTTTCTAGGTTACTAATCTCACATTTCTCACTGTTTTAGGATGGTTATGTCTACGTCTTTTGTTTGTTTCTTTTTTTGACTATTTTATTTTATCTAGAAAGTGAACTCGGCCCTTGCGTTGTAGATTTAGTCATCCTGGCAGGTTCTGATTGAAATTAAATGTCTCAAGTTGTAGTGGGCTTGCTCTCTGTACGCGAAATTTGAATTTCTAGTTTAATTTGTCACCTTAATTGTATTGTATAGTAAGTACTAGTTCTACCCTGAACCCATCGGTTATCAAATGGTGTTGATGTATGAATAACACCACCACATTATGGTCAAATGAATTACGCTGATTAGACATGCCACGCAAATTTTAATTACTCGTTCAAATTCATCCGTGATACTCTATTGGTGTCATTTACCTTTTTTTAAAAATAAATAAGAAATTATTAAACTCTAATAGTAGAAAATATGCTCTTTGTGATGCTCCATCGGTGTAATGATATTATAGCAATGTATCAAGTTGTTAAGTCATACTATGAAGGCATGGGAGAGTGGTGGAGATGAGGGTGAGAAAAGTAGTGTTTATTTCAGAAAATCAATTTGGATTCATGCCAGGGCGGTCGACTACTGAAGCAATTCACCTTATTCGGAGATTAGTGGAGAAATATAGGGAAGGAAAGAAGGACCTTCATATAGTGTTCATTGATCTTGAGAAGGCTTACGACAAAGTCCCGAGGGATGTCCTGTGAAGGTGTTTGGAGGTGAAAGGCGTCCCAATGACATATATTAGAGTGATAAAGGACATGTACGACGGAGCCAAAACTCGGGTAAGAACGGTGGGAGGAGACTCAGAATATTTTTCGGTTAAGATGGGACATCATCAAGGATGTGTGTTGAGCCTTTTTCTGTTTGCGTTGGTGATGGATGAGCTGACGCGATCCATCCAGGAGAAAGTCTCATGGTGTATACTGTTTGCAGATGACATAGTACTGATTGATGAGACCCGGACCAAAGTTAATGATAGGTTGGAGGTTTGGAGACACGCCTTTAGAGTCCAAAGGATTCAAACTGAGCAGGACCAAAACAGAATACTTGGAATGCAAATTCAGTGTTGCGAGGGATGAAGCAGACATTGATGTGAGACTCGCCGCTCACCCTATCCCCAATCCAGAGTAGTGGGGATATCGACGATAACGTCACACACCTTATTGGGGCGGCTTGGACTAAATGGAGGCTGGCCTCTGGAGTATTGTGTGATAAGAAGATATCACCTAAACTCAAAGGTAAATGGTGGTTAGACCATCTTTGCTGTATGGGGTGGAGTGTTGGCCAATAAAAAATGCACATGTTCAGAAAATGCAAGTCGCAAAAATGAGGATGTTAAGATATATGTGTTCACACCAGGTGTGATAAGATTAGGAACGAGGTCATTCGGGAGAAGCTAGAGGTGGCCCCTGTAGCTGACAAGATGAGGGAAGCGAGACTGCGATGGTTCGGACATGTGCAGGGAAGGAGTACCGATGCCCCTGTTAGGATGTGTGAGAGGCTAGATTTGGGAGTTACACGGAGGGGTAGAGGTATACCAAAGAAGTATTGGGGGGAGGTGATTAGACAAGATATGGTGAAACTTGATCTCACCGAGGACATGACCTTAGATAGGAAGGAGTGGAGGTCACGAATTAGAGTAGCAGGCTAATAGGTTAGATAGGAAGGAGTTATTAATTGTATGTCTTTATATATGTTATTTATCTGCCTTTTATATGATAATTGTGTATTTACTTATTATCATATGTTTTTTGTTATCAAATGCTCTTCCTGTGCACTTTCTCTTTCTCTTTCTTTCCGGTTTATCATATCTAGCTATTCTGCTCATGAGTTTTTGTGACGAGGGTTCCAGGAAACAACCTCTCTACCGCTATGAGGTAGTGGTAAGGTCTACGTACATTCTACCCTCCCCAGACCTCACTTGTGAGATTCCATTGGGTATGTTGTTGTTGTTGTTGTATATCATGTATGATTGAGGTTAATCCTCTATGATACTTTGTCGGTATATTGATACTCTATTAGTGTCTTTGGTGATACTCCGTTAGTATATTGATACCTTATCCATATTATATATGGTTGGATGCTTTTTTAAGAAATAAATAAAAATAATAATTAAGATATGATATTGATAGGGTATTACAGAAAAGTCTATTATCCTTCTTTGTCAGTATATTAATGCTCTATCAGTATTCTCTATAATATTTTGTCAGTATATTGCTACCTTATCGATATCCTCTGGGATACTCTATCGGTATATGATACCTTATCTATATCATATAAGGTGGATACTAATAAATGTCAGCGTGCGAATTTTAATAGTAGACAAATTAGGAGGATTAATTGTAATTAAATGGGGGGGGCGGGGGCGTAAATGTATGGGAATATATATGTGTAAATAGTTTTCTTCAAAGTGGTATGTACTTAGTTTTGGTAAAATTACATGGGCTAACAACCCATAACTTTTATTTACATCTTTTTTCGTCCAAGTTTACTTAATTACTTAAAATAACCCTTTTGGCTATTTGGTTCTTTTTTTCTTTTGTTCTTTCTTTTCCTCCAGTGGCCATTCGGCCTCTTCTCTCTCTATTTATTTATTTATTTATTTATTTATTTTTTGCTTTAAAATTGGCCATTTGGCTTTTAAAAAAAATTTTTCTTTGGCCTTTTCTTTCTGATTTTTTTAAATAATTTTATTTTTTTTCTCACTGTTTGACTCTATTTATTTGATCTTTTTCTTTCTGATTTTTTTAAATAAACTTTGTTTTTATTTTTTTAGTTGTGCTATGTTAAATTAATTTTTTTTAAATGTTTTGTTTTATAATTTTTTAAATTTGCACTTTTTAAAAAAGCTTTTTTTTAGAATTATTTCACTTCTTTTGTGATTTTTTGTCATGTTATTATTTTATTTTACTAAGGTGGGAATACATGATAGTCAAATAAATATTGATGTAGATATATTACATAATTATTCATACAAATTTTGTTGTTGCTATTTTGTAAAACAAAATTCTCTTTTGACATTGTTTCACTTATTTTAAAAATAAATATTTATGTCATTTTATTATGTCTTTTTTATTTTTTATTTATTAAGATGGGAAATGCATGATAGTCATATAAATATCGTTATCGATACATTACATGATTCTTTATACAATATTGATACATGATTATGCACGATTTATTAGCGTTGATACATTACATATATATTTATATAATATCGACACACATTTGTATACAAGTTATACAATATCGATACACATTTAGATACTATTTATATAATATTGATTATACATTATTTATACAATGTTGCTTTATTACATAACTATCTATACATTATTGATATACGTTGGTACACTTATATACAAAATTGATACATGAAAAAAATAAATGAAAAATTTTCATAAAGCCATAACAAAATAAAAATAAAAAGAAAATATTTTTTTAAAAAAAAGTCATGTTGCCCAAAAAATACATGAAAAAGTCTTATGTTTTATTATATATATATATATATATATATACCCCACAGCAAAATAAAAATAAAATCTTTTTTTATTAAAAACGTTGCAAAAAGAAAGAGAGAGTGAGAAGGGTAAAAAATTTAGCTTTGGGCTTGTTTATGCAAAAAAGGTTTACTGGTCTTGGGTTTATTTGAGCTACCCATAACCTTCTTCTTCTAATTAGCTTTTATTCTTTAATCTTTACTACTTATCTACTTGAATTATTTTTTTTATATTCATAACTTGATTAATTTCATATAATCTTTACTAGTAACATTTAATTTAACATGTATTCCGAAAGAAAAGGAAAGGGAAAAAGTACTTTTTTACAGGACAACCACCACTTAGATTTAACACAGAAGATTTTACACACATTGACGAAACTTGTTTTAATATTGATTCTAATACCAAATTAGATCACGAATTTCTTGAACGAAGATTTGGTTTTAATGAAGATTTATCAGAAGATGATAATAAAATTAATGAAGACGACGATATTTTTTATGACGATGAAATGCAACCCCCATATACTGCTATTACTCCCCTTCTCCCGCCCCCCCTCCCCCCCCCCCCCCCCCCCGTACAACTATCGACATCTAATAGGCCTAAGACGGAACGTGTAAAAAAATCGGTTGTTTGGTAATTTTTAACACAAAACGAAAATAAAACAAAAGCAATTTGTAACAAATGCAAGCATGTTTTAAACCATAAAATTTCGGGAAAGGGGGGTGGGACGGGTGATTTGAAAAATCATTTAATGCATTGTTGTAAATTAGAATTTTTGCATGCTCAAGCAATTGCGGATGCTAAAAAATATGGATCTCCCCTTCCCGAAGAATCCATAGAAGGTTCAAATATGATGCAGTTGCAATTAAACTCTTGTAATTTTTGTGGTCCTAGTACACATCGCCCTTATAATAGATAACAAGACTTAGATGAACTTACAAAAATGATTGTTGTTACTGGTTTGTCTTTTAGTTTTGCTGAAAATCCTGATTGTATTCACTATATTCAATTTGTTTATAACCCATCTTTTAATGGTTTTACAAGAAATACAATAAAAAAAAGTTATTTTTGATTATCAAGCACGACATGTACAATATCTTCGTTGTTTATTTGCTTATAATATTTGTAGATTAACAATTACTTCTGATATGGGTCGTAGTATACCGATTATGATTTTACAATTACCAGGCATAGGATTGATGAAAATTGGGGTATGCAAAAAAGATTTTTGGGATATAAAAGCTGTGAAATGCGTAAAACTGGTTCTTATATTGCAAAGACTATTCTTGATGTTTTACAATCTTTTGGCATTTCTAGTAAAATAATTAGTATAACTTTAGATAACGCTTCTATTAATGAACGTGTTGTTGATTATTTAAGATTTGTTCTTAGTTCTATTTACGAAGATGGTTTTCATATTAAATGTGTTGCTCATATTTATAATTTAATTGTTAGAGATGATGTTTCATTATTTGAAAATGGTTGTAATAAAGTAGATGTTGCATGTTATTTTATTTTTAAATGTCAAGTAAAGGCTAGGCGTAAAAAATTTGAAAATCGGTATATTGAATGCAATTTGCCTGTTAGAAAAATTCCCAAAACAGTAGCTACTAGGTGAAATTCATTGAATGAAATATTTAAAGTAGCTTATGAATATAGGAGACCCGTTACAATGGTTTGGAATGCCCATAATGCATATATGACTTACCGACTTGATGAAAATGATTGGAATAATATCAGAAATTTAATTGAATTTTTGAGAGTTTTTTATTTAGCTACTAAACAAATCTCTAGTCTTTATTATCCTACTATTTGTTCTATTTTACCTAATATTTGTGCTATTTGTACTAAATTTGCCCTATTAAAAATAATCCAAAATTTAGAGAACTTGTTCAAAAAATGTTTGAAAAATTTAGAAAATACTTTTTCTAAATTCGTCAAATTTATTTAACTGCTTGTTTATTTAATCCGGCTTACAAAGAAGTTGGTGTATCTCGAATGGTAGATAGTATATATGCAAATTTAGAAATTGAATACGATGAAGATAATCAATCACATAATTTGGATGTAGTTAAAAGTAGCATTAGAACAGAAGCTAGGGAATTGTATGATTTAGAAGAATATAATTTAGTAGATAATGTGCAATATCAAGAACCACAACCATCTAGGGCTAGATATGAGGATGACATTGATGACATGTTAAAATTTTATCTTGGACTTACTACTAACGAAAATAATGGTTTTGATGAATATCTTAACCAAACTACAAAAAGCATTAAGGATACAAAGGGAAGCAACAACTTTTTGGCATGGTGGAAAAATCGGGGTAAAACTTTTCCAAGACTTCAGCGGGTGGTTCGTGATATCCTAGCTATTCAAGCATCGTCGGTAGCTTCGCAAGGCGCTTTTAGTGCCGTAAAATTTCAATTTGGAGACCATAAACATTCACTAGCAGCAGATAGCTTGGAAGTTTCAGTTTTATTCAGAGATTGGATAAATGCGGAGCGGAAGAATTTAGGGCGTCCAACTTTGCCCTCTCAATTTGAAGCTGTTATAGATAATATTTTATCGGAATCAAGTGAAGACGGCATGGATTTTTTGGAGGAACAAGCTCAAGAGCCGATTCCAGAAAATGTAACATTAGAGATCTTAGAAACACTTGTGCAAGAATTTCAAAGTGGTTTAAAATATTAGTGTATTACAATAAATAAGACCTAGTTGAAACAGAACTTTTCCTAGAAGGTGGCTGCGTAAATTAGGTTCTTTTTTAATCTCTGTACAATTTTAATTTTAAAGTAGCATAATAAAATTATAGGTTATTCGCTTTATTTCTTTCTTTTTTTGAGTTATTATCTTGAATTTACTTTTAATTTTAGTTTTGAGTTTTTTAAATATATTTGCCCCCTTATTTTTCAAATCTTTATTAACTTTAAAATATTAAAAGAAACATTAAAAATTTAAACTTTAAAATTTAAATTTTATATTTTAAAAAATTGAAATTTAAACTTTTAAAGTGAAAAGTTTTAAATTTTATATTTATATTTAAAAAAAATTAATTTTAAAATTTAAACTCAAAACATTAAATTTTTGGCAGAATGACCTAATAGGCCCCTATACTTGGTCCCGTTTGTCACCTAGAACCTTATACTTAGAACTTTGCTAACTAAACCCTTGTACCCACTCAAAACCTACATTTTAAACCCTTTTTTCTGACTGGGACTGGTGCGTGAGTTTCAAACGACGACACGTAATTTTCACGTCATATAGTAATTCCACGTATGAAATGACGTGTGAAAAGCTTTCTCTCTTCCCTCACCTTCTTCCACATATGAAGAAGAGACACAGTCAATTTCTCTTCCTTCTAGCACCAGCAATGTTGCTAGAACTTGATGATACAACATACAGTAAAGGAATTAACTTCGCCTTGGGTAAAAAATTCAAAGCAACAGAGACACCAGAAAGTGATAGTCCCAGTAAAAGACAAAGGAAATCAACTTCCAAAAAAGGAGTTAAGGAGGGTGATGGCGAGCAAGAAGCTGAGGGTGCTACTGAGAAAGAAACTAAGGGAAGTGATGAACCTGCTTTGCCTGATGCAGATGATCTAGAAGTACAAGATGTAGAGCTAGATTGCCTCTAAGAAAAGCTCTCAACAACCATTAATGGTGATTTTGGGGATGGAGTAAAAATGCAGTCCCAAATCAATATAAAAGTAACTCATAAATACTCCTCTTTCATCTTTGAGTTTAAAAATACCCTAAGGTTTATTTTTGGGTTTAAATATATCCCACATACGAAGAACTGTCACTGTGAAGAAGAAGAAATTTTAATAAAAAAAAAATCACGTAATAAAAAAAATAAAAATTCCAAGAAGAAATCATGGCCAACATGAAGAAATTTCAAGGGAAGAAATTTGGAGAGACAAAAACAAGAAGAAATTGAAGAATTTTGAGAAGAAGAAATAGGGATTTATAATATTTGGGCATTTGGGGAAGAAGATGACTGTTAAAAGGTATTTTAGGAATCCTTCACGCTCCAAAATGGAGTGAATTTCACGCACATGACCTGGTATGCCAGGTCAGAAAAAAGGGTTTAAAATGTAGGTTTTGAGTGGGTACAAGGGTTTAGTTGGCAAAGTTCTAAGTATAAGGTTCTAGGTGACAAACGGGACCAAGTATAGGGGCCTATTAGGTCATTCTGCCTAAATTTTATATAAGTATAACTACTATAAAACTACTTTTAAACTTTTAAGTTTTAAAACATTGAAAAATTAAAATTCAATTTTAACTTTTAAAAAATTATATAATGATACTATGTTTAATTTAACCTTTAAAATTTTAAACTTAAATTTAACCTTTAAATATTAAACTTAATTTAGCCTTTAAAAATTAAACTTCAAAGTTTAATAATATAATCAAATTAATCAATTATTTAATAATTAAAAAAACCCGATTTACCGGTCCGATTCCGTACCGGTTTGCAACGGACCGGTAAGGTAAGGAGTAAAATTCCCGGAATTGCCGATTCTGGAAACTCCCCCCCCCCCCCCTCCCTATTACCAGTACCGGTTCGGTTTCGATAATTACCTGTCCGGTGGTGCCGTTCTGTGCCATTGCCCCCCTTAGATGTGATCAAGACCGGTCGAGGTCCGTCTATTGGCCAAAAATATTTGTATTTAATTTGAATGAAAACAATTAAAGTTGTAAGGTATAATTCTTCTTTAGTTTGCAAGCTTGTTATTTAAAATTTTCTTTACATATTTAGTTGTCCAAAAAAAAATTATTTTATCTATAATTTTTTTGCTAGAATTGTTAAGCACATCATTGTTTGCCACATTTAATTTGAAAATCTTCTCAATTTCTTGATGTTATATATTTTATATATGAGATTGTAAATGAAAAAAGTGCTACTAATCATGTATAATGTATTTTATGATTGTAATTATTATGTGCTTTCACATAATTTCGTAAGACATGTCAAAAACTTAATATGTTGTCAGAATTTTAAGTTAAAAAGAAAGGAAGGAAGTTTCGCCTACCCCAGCTCGCGGTCCTTCTAGGATTGTGTGGAGTTGATTATATTTAGACCTTTTCAAGTAAAGGACTGGCTTGTCCTAACCTTTTAAATTTCTTTGCCCATGAGACTTGAATAGAGTGGAGCTGGACTGACTAATTTTTGACAACTCTACGAATGATATTGGAAAAAAAAACAAAAGGTAAGTTGAACTATGGTTTAATTAATTGTTTTGGACCAAATTGGTTAACAACCTGACTCTTACTGAATCCAAATCTGTTACAATTGTAAAACGGTCAACATCTAAGCTTTTATTTTTTCCATTCTATTTTCTCATTGGCATGGTTGGCAAGATTGGGTGGGCGTTCAGGTTCAATTTTATCAAATTTCAATTTAGTTATGGAAAAGTATATGGTGAACACCAAATAGAATTAATTCAATCTGGATTTTTGCAACTACGATTTGATTGGGTTTTTGTAAATGATTTTTTTATGATGCAAATGAGTAGAATAAAATGAAAATCAACGTAATCATGAAAAAAAATCAAATATTTAAATGTATGACATGAAATATATAAGTGATGCACAACATGACAGGATACATAGCAGCAAACATAGTTACTGCTTAGAAAGGTTGTGAAAAGTTTTGGATCTAAACATGAGCATTAGTAATTTAGAATATTTTTTAAAATTTTCTTAAAAATAATTCGATTCCTTAAATTTGACGCATTGAAGAACCGCGATCCTTAAATCGAACACCAAATGGTACAATCAAACTTTTGGAAGGAAACAAATTGAATGCGAAGCGAAATGAATTTGATTCGACTTTTTAATTTCTTTTAATATTTATATCGCAAAAATTGAAACTTGAGAATAAAAACTAGGCTCTAAATATAAATTAATTGTAGCTACTGTTTGTTAGAATGTCACACGCAACTAGGGTTGTGCGGGGATTGAATATGAGAATAATTAGTTTTATATATATCAGTTTTTGAATTATGCAAAAGGTAATCTGGATTCAATCAAAATAAGTTTGGAGTAAAGTAGAGTTTTTAAGTGCAATTTAAAGTCAATAATTTACGTTCAATTTTTTATTCATCAGTTTGGTTCATTTAGAGTTTTGATTTTGAGCTTATACATTAAGTTGCTTCTTCTTTTTTACAAAAATGAGCATCCAAATAAAATATTCATATTTTTTTCGTTTCTTATTTATATCACAAACTTTTAAATAAAATACTCGTAAAAACAATGAAACTATTAAAAACAACTGCAACAAAAACATTAATAAGGTCCTGTGAATTAACAAGTCCAATATAGTAAAATCATGTCCTAGCAAAATATAGCTCAAAATTTACATTATAAATATTTAGCCTAAAATTTATTTTGATATACAAGAATTTGCTCCTGGCATATAACAATATGTAAAAGAACAAGGTATGTCTTTTTCTGTATAAAAATATTTTAAAACTTGATATATAATATTATACAAAAGTTAAAGTTAACAAAGGACATGAAGTTGAGCCAATTTAATTAAATATTAAATGCCTTGACCAAATTATGTAAAACAATTTTATGAGTTGCATTATAATGTAAATATCTGAAATAAATTATTTATTTTATTGAGTTATTTAAATATAACATGATTTAATTGTAAAAAAATCATAAAGTTTAAAATAATTTATAGAGTACAACAAAGTTGAATATCATGTCAAGAAACACAAATTCTCAAAAGAAAAAAGAACCTCGTTGGATTATTGGTCCTTTTATTTTCTACAATTGCAGCTTTAAAAAATTTATATGCGTTGCTATGTTAACCATATTTTATTTTATATGAATGAATATCTGAAATGGTAAGTTGCATATTTTCATTTTATTGATATCGTTAATATAAATATTAAGTTGAAGCTTTGAAACAAGCAGCACCAGTGGTCTAGTGGTAGAATAGTACCCTGCCACGGTACAGACCCGGGTTCGATTCCCGGCTGGTGCAATATAGAGTGCTGTGATGATAATTGCGCAATAGGTGAGATTTGGGTCTCTACCAAGTCTGATATCAGACGATACATTGTCACATCTGAGCCTCTTTTTTCTTGTTTTACGCTTCATTCCTTTCGTGTACTTATTTTTGCATTTGTCAGGTTCTAAGTTTGATGCTAGATGAATGTGGAAGTGGAAACAGTGACAAACTCACAAAGAAAATATACGTCTCTTTATGTATAACTGCTATGAATTAATCTTTTGTGATACTTCGTCGCTATGTTGATACCATATCGGTATGATATACTCCATCGGTATACTGATACCCTATTGATATCATCTAGGGTTGGGCTCTTTTTTTAAGAAATAAATAAGAAAACAATTAAGAGAAAATTATTTAAATCACAATCTTATTTATTAAACCCTAAGTTAGTAAAAAATACATTCTTTGTGATACTCCATCGATATATTGATACCACATCGATATCATATATAATTGAGATTAATCCTCTATGATACTTTGCCTGTATATTGATATCCTATTAGTATCTGATGTCTCCCAAGTTACACCTCCTTTTTAGAGAATAAAACAGTCGTTGTAAAAAAATAGAACCTAATAAAGGTTAGGGTCGAACCCACAGGAAATACGTAGACTCAAGAGAATTCAATAATCGCAATTTGAATGGTTAGCCGACTTACTTACTCGAGGGGGTTTTGCAATAATCGATGAAAAATACAACTAAACTAACTAACACAAGAGAGAAGTCAATATGAAAAGAAACTAGGGTATTGTGTTTCCCATGATTCCCCAACTCAGTATCACCGAATAGCCCTAATTCTTTTCTAGTGTATAGTATGCAGGACGATAAGTTATGTTCACCAAGCCCTTTGGTCAAAGGTGAGAGGTGAATTTCACTATGCGACTTAGCCCATCTCCATAGTGTGCATTACTGACTCTTACCTATTAGTCCCAATACAACCTCTATTTGGCCCAGTTTGGTTGATTAGATGAGAACACATCAATCGAATCTTGTTAATTAATCTCTTTTTCTATTCATTACTATCTTGGTCCAGTTAGTAACACTAGGCGGGTTCTAATGTTGGTCATCATTAGAAAACATGCAAAACGAAGAGAGGTAACTAATACATGTACATACACCTTTCAAGAATTGTGAATTATTCAGTTTTACTTTGTTAGTTCTTCGTGGTTCCCACAACCCTAGTTGTGGATTTAACTACTCATGCTTTGTGTAGATGCAAAAATTATGGATTGAGAAAACATAATTGAACAGTTACACAATAAAATTAAGAACAAGCAAATCCAACTTCAATAAGAATCACAATCTTAAAGATGAAATTGAAACACAAGTGTGCTCAAAGACCCTCCAATATAATCTCATAATTTTCTCTCTCTAATTACTGAGTTCTCTGAGTACTAGGTGAAAAACTAAAAGAACTCCCTAAAAACAACCTATTTATAATAAGAAAATACAAGTCCTAAATAAAATAGGAGAGCTGATCGGCACGCCATACGAAAGGGTTTTACGAAACGTTTTGCATTCCATGGCATGTAATTGGTGTCTCGTACTCCGCTGCTGAAATTTTGAACTTCAATTCTACGACATCCCTCTATGACTCATAAAGTGGTGAATGACCCGTAAAGGGATTTCGTCTAATAATGATTTGTTGTTAATAACAATAGAGTTACATTCAGACAGAGGACATGAAGTTGAGCCAATTTAATTAAATATTAAACATCTTGACCAAATTATGTAAATTAATTTTATGAGTTGCATTATAATGTAATTATCTGAATAATTTTTTTGAGTTATTTAAATATTAAATTATTTAGCTGTAAAAAAAATCATAAAATTTTAACATAATTTATACAGTACAACAAAGTTGAATTTCAAGTCGAAAAAACACAAATTCTCAAAAGAAAAAAGAACCTCATCAGATTATTGGTCCTTTTATTTTTTACAACTGCAGATTTAAAAAATTTATATATGCGATGCTATGTTAACTAAAGTGAATGTCTGAAATGGTAAATTGCAGATTTTTTACTAATTAAGTTGAAGCTTTAAAACAAGCAGCACCAGTGGTCTAGTGGTAGAATAGTTCCCTGCCACGGTATAGACCCAGGTTCGATTCCCGGCTGGTGCAATGTAGAGTGCTGTGATGATAACTGCGCAATAGGTGAGATTTGGGTCTCTACCAAGTCTGATATCAGACGATATGATGTCGCATTTGAGCCTCTTTTTTCTCGTTTTACACTAAATTTCTTTTGTAATTACATGCGTACTTATTTTTGCATTTGTCACGTTCCAACTGTGGATACTAGATGAATGTGGAAGTGGAAGCAGTGACAAACTCAAAAAAATATACGATCTCTGTAATTTCAAATAAAGAGATAAAAAAGAAGAATGCGTTTAGGAAAAAAATGCCACTTAGTTGAAGATGTCTTTAGCACAGGAAATGAAGGAAGTTATTTCTTAACGTTTTAGATTCTGTCCATAGTGGATTTACTCGCTCTAAGGTGACAAGTATGTCCAAAGATGTCCCATTCATGTTTTTTGTTTGGGTAGAGATCTAAGACATGTTACATGTTTTCTTGTTTGCACGTACGAAATTTCTTTTCTCGTCTTATTATGCACAATCTTTCTTGTTTCTAGTATACTCTCTCTCTTTTCTTACTTCTCCTGTGCCTTTTTTATTTCACTTGCATTGAAAAAATAAGTAATTTTTTAGTATTTTATTCTTATTTAATGTTTTTTTTAAATCATCTTTTCAATCAGTGATATAAAATATGCTAGATTTCAAAAATTGAAATGCATTTGGATGACTAAGTCTTTAAGCTTCAACTTTCAACATTAATTACTTTTTAAACTTTCCTAGTTGGTCAAATATATATTTTCAAAGTTAATTAATTTTCAAGGGCATAATAGAAAGAATAAAATAATTTATGTATTAATTTTATAAGATGACATATATTATGAACCATATATTTATAGTAAAGACAACATATAAATGAAAACGGAGAGAATATCTTTCTTCCAAATATATCTACTTTTCCTTCCTCCCTCAAAAACAGTAAATTAAATGCAATTTCAAAAGTTAATTCTAGTCTTTATTTCAAGTGATGAACATTTTGTTGGTCAGTACGACATTTTATTTTTGTGCTCTATATTTATTCTTAAATGCTAGCATGAAGGACAAATTATATACTCGTGTGTATATATATATATATATATATATATATATATATATATATATGTTGAAGTGAATATGTATACTTTTTAAATAATTGTATATATGCAACCGAGTATACATATTTATTTGTATATGTGAGAAGAGATTGCAAAAAGAGAGAAGAGAGGTGAGAGAGATGAAGAGAGGAGAGACAAAATATCAATAATGCTCTAACTATAGCTATAAATTGTAGTTTTTTTCCAAACTATAGGGGTATAATGTAAATATATATCATATGTTTGCCTAGTTACGTAATTTACCCAAATGGATATATTTTTAATTTTTAAAATATTGGTTTGAAATAAAAGTTAACTAAATAGGTTGAGTGATTTTGAGAGTAAAACATTGATAGTTGAATGACTTTTGAGTTAAAAATCAAAGCTGAGTGACTTTCTAAGAAAAAAATTCATAGTTAAGTGATTTTAGAGTTAAAAATGAAAGTTAGATGACTTTTTGTGAAAAAAATCAATAGTTGAGTAACCATTTGTGATATTAACTCGTCAAAACAATCAAAAGGACAACATTTGGATGCTTGTATGAAGAATTATTTAAAAAAATGTGAGCACAAGAGTTGTATAAATTTGTCAAAGCGAGAGAGATGAGGGTTTGGGATCTATATCAAGTAAAGCACAAAAATAGGAAGGTAAGATGTTAATAAATAAGGCACGCATTATACAAAGATGGCAAATCTGCTTTCATAAACTTGTGAATGATGAGGGAGAAAAAATATTGTGTTGAGCAATCATAGAAATTTTGAGTATTGAAGAGGTATAAAGTTTGGAGTGGTTAAGGAGATTATTCATAAGATGAGAAGGGAGAAGAATGATTTGATTAGAGATCTCAGTAGAATTTTATAAGAGCTCAGGTGAAACAGGTAAGAGGAGGTTACCAGGATTATTTGACAATATTTTTAGGATGTTAAATATATGAAAAGTGAATGTCGAGTACATTGTCCCATTATACAAAAATAAATATAATATTCAAAATTGTAATAACTATAAAAGTATCAAACTGCTAAGCCACATTATAAATATTTATTAAAGGACAGTGAAAATGAGGATGATGAGGGGTATGGCTTTTGCAACGAACTAATTTGATTTAATATTGGGACATTCAACTACTAAAGTCATTTAGGAATTGATTAATTGTGTGATATAAAAAGAGAAAAAGAAACTTACATATGATGTTCATTGGTCTAAAAAATGCAAAAAAAACTCTGAGGGATCCAATAGAAATGATTGGAGTCTAGTGGTATGCTCATAGTCACACTAAAAGGATTAAAGATACGTACAAGAGAGTCAAGACCCATATGTGAGGATAGTAAAGGAGACTTGAATTTCTTTCTAGTCGTGATGAGTTTCATCAGTGATTAGTTCGTAGCCTATTTCACTTTGTCTTGGTGATGAATGAACTAGTACGATACATCTTAAAAGAGGTGTTATAGTGCATAGTATTTGTAGATGATTAGTGTTGATTGACTAGACATACTACAGAGTTAATTATATATTGGAGGTTTGGAGATAGATCTTGCAATCCAAAAGATTTAGATTGAGCATATGTAAGACTATATTTTGATTGCTAGTTTAGTGACTTATACATATGGTGGATGTGAAAGTGAAGATTAATACACAAAGCATACCTAAAAAGAGAAAGTTTTTAAGTATCTTTAAGAGGATAGGGAGAGAATAAAAAAGTTATAATTAGCTTAAGAAGAGGAAAACTATGATGAGTTTGAGTCAAATATTTCTAAGATCTAATTTTAATTTTTTTTCTTATGTAGTATAAACACCTTATAATATGAGGTTTCATGTTTGATGATGATATTACACATTGTATTGGTGTAAGAAAGATGATATGGAGAATTATATCTGATGTCTTGTGTGATAAGAATGTGTAACTAAGATTTAAAAGTATGTTTTATTAAGTGATTGTTTACCAACTATATTATACCAGATGCAATATTGATTGATAAAAAACTTACATTTTCAAGAGATGAAACTAGTTTTAACTATCAAATTTTCTTGGAATAATGATGTCGAAAGGGGAACTTATGAGAATATTTACATGGATGCATGAACATACTAAAATAGATATGATTAGAAATGATATTCAAGATAAGATATGAGTGACTTATATGGTAAACAAATGAGAGACAAACGACTAAGATGTTATATGCATGAAAAGAAGAGATGACCAGATACCATAGTGAAGAGATTTGAGTGGTTCATTATATTGGTTATGATGAAAGATAAAGATAGGCCGAAAAAGTATTTAAGATAGTTGATTAGACAAGACATGAGACATTTGCAACTTACTGAAAATATGACCTTAACTAAAAAAATATGGAGTTTGAAGATTAGGACAAACAACTAGTAGACAGTCATGCATTGTCTAGTTTCTCTTATCAATATTGTTATTATTGTTCTCTCCTATTGTCTTATTCTTCAATTTTATCATTACTAGTTTTTTTTGGTCTTTGTTATTATATTATTTGTTGTTGCTACTATTTTCTTCTACTTTATTTTTAACATAACTTCTTCATATTGTATTTTTTTTCGATTGTTCAAGTTAATTTACTTTATTTGAACAAGAGTCTATCAGAAATAATTTCTTTTTCGCGAAGTAGAAGCAAGACTGCTGCTTATACACCACTCTTCTTAAATTTTATTTGTGGGATTACACTGGGTATATTATTGTTATTATTGTTATATTTTTCCGTAATTGATAAAGTATTATTATATTTTATACAATTAATATTTAAATACCTTAATAATACAATTTATCAGTGTATAATTTTCTTTTTAATTAAATCTAAAGCTTGCATGAGTATAGTTTTCATCTTATACTTCCTTGATTACTTTTACTTATTATATTTTACTATATGAGAGTCAATTTAATTAATTTTTATAGTTAAATCGAATTAGATTACTTTAATATTTTAACTTTGAAATGTAAATGTTCAAAATCTATATAAAATTTTTAATGATTATAATTTTTCCATATTGATATAATGAAAAAATTATATTCTAAAATAATAATCAAAATTTATATAAATTTGATTTTCAAGAAGTAAAAATTCATTAGAGTGAGAGGGAGTAACCATGTCTACCACATAATTTTTCCAACACTTGATTAGAGTTAATTTTTTTTTAAACCCCCTCGCCCCCTTGATTTCTCTTTTCCTAGCGCGGCATCTTAATTTTATTCTCTCTCCGCTTCATCTACTTGTCTCTCTCCCCTCTGGATTTCAGAAGAAAAGGTAAGCTCCTTTTTATAGATCCGTTTTTGAATCTTCATCTTTTAAGTTAGTAATCTCTTTTCAAGTCCTTTCGGTTCGTTTTCTCTCTATTCGATCCCTTGCTTCTCAAGTCTACAACTGTTTTTACTATTTATTAGTGGTGATACAATTTGAGATTAAGATATAGTTGGTTGATTGAATTGCGAGGATATACATTCGGGATTTTCCTTATAGAGATTCAAATTGAATGCGTTTTGAAATGATTTTATTTCTCATTTTGATTAGGAGAATTCTGACTTGTAGTATTTTTGGTGTAGTTTTTGAGTATTTACAATATAGAAGATAGTCTATCCCCATTGAATTCTGAAAAATAGTCAAAAGTTGGCCTAAAAATTGATAAGAGAGTACTATTTTCATGCTAGTCAGAGACCTACCTGCACTTGTTATTCTATTTTTAGTATTTAGGTATAGTTGATGATTGATTATTGGTGTATTATTGTTCATTTTCGTGCTTTCTTATTCAGGTTAAGTATGGGTAAGGCACAGAACAATATTGACATGGAGGAAGGAACACTGGAGGTTGGAATGGGTAAGTTCATGTGCTACTCTTGATTTTAGTGCTTTTGGTTTTGTGAAGTCTATTATGATTTGTAATGATATAAACAAGAGTTAAGTTTGACATACTATATAGGGCTAATGATCTGAATGCCTCCACACTCCTAGTTCTGCTGATAGAGGTTTTCAAATTGGGAGAAAACTGTAGTCAAACTCAAAGACGCTTCAGATTTTGCTTTTAGTAATTCACACACAAATAGAGAGGAGTTTCTATTTCTTGATTTTAGTAGTTAGTGGATTTCATTGGTAAATACTATTATAAACCATGAGTAGACTGTGATGTACCTTCTGCTTAAAGTCTAGGAGATCATCAATGATGAATTCTATATTTTCTGGCTCTCAATCTTGTTTTCTAGTAATATTGAGTCAACTTAAGAGTTTGGGCAAGATCTATTAAGGCCCGAGGGATGTCTTGCCATCCGCAAGCTTAGTTGAAACTTTGTATGTATATGTGCATATATTGAAGAAGTACTAGAAATGGATCAAGTGCTACCTGTAGTAACAAATAAGGGAAATGTGCCAGTAGCAAAGGCTTAAAGTTTCTCCCAAGTTCTGGGAGTTCGAATCCCACTGCCACCAGGTAGTAATTTTAGGCCTGCTGAAGTGCTACCTGTAGTAACAAATAAGGGAAATGTGCCAGTAGCAAAGGCTTAAAGTTTCTCCCAAGTTCTGGGAGTTCGAATCCCACTGCCACCAGGTAGTAATTTTAGGCCTGCTGAAGCAATAGAGATATATTCAAATACACATACAAGTATTCCATTCTCGATGGTTCTTTTCTTTTCCTCTTGATTAACTATTCTTCATTAAATGCTGCTTGAGTCTTGACTCTTTTTTGAATTGATTTTTGATTTTTTGTTTCATCTTTGTCTAATATTGTAAGGGGTCGTTTGATGTGAAGGATAACACCAAATAGTCTTGGGATTAAATTATAGTGGCACTTAATTTGTTGGTTGGTTGGTAAGTCTGGGATAACTTGTCCCGGGTTTAATAATTAGTACCGGATAAGTTATCCCTCCTCTTGGGTGTTATACTAATCCTGGATAACTTATCATCGGATAAAAAAGGTAAATGACTAAGATATCCTTTTAAACCTTTTTTATACCCCACTTTTTATATTCATGCATGTTTACATTATTTTAATACCATATATAACAACATTCACAACCTTGACTCTTATTTTTATGATAATTCTACATATTTTTCTTATTAAAAAATAATACTATATAATATAATTTTTATTTATAAATTAATTTGACTAATTCTTATGTTTGTGTATATTTTGATTTCTCATAAATTCTTTTTTACTTTAACAAACATAAAAATGGAAGATCTATTTTTAAATTAAATAAAAAGAAGGTTTTATTTTAAATGCATATAGTATTATCATGGAAATGCACACATAAAAATATTTAAGCTAAATAAGATGAAAGTTTTATTTTAAAAATGAATATTGAATAACTAAAATTTGCAAAGAAAATACATTAAAAAACTAATAAAGTGAAGGGTGTTTTTGTAAACAAACAACATATTCTTAAAATTTATGCAATACATATTATTTTGAATACAACAAATCAAATGCTCAATAAGAAATAATCTCAGCATAAATTATCCCATCATAACAAATCCCAACATAACTTATTCCATCATAACTTATCACATCATTACTTGTATTCAAACCAAACGACCCTAAGTATATATAAAATAAAAGAAGAATTTTTCTTTCATTTTCAAACTTAAAAGTTCATCTCTCGTATTGATGATGCTTGGCTTGTTGTCATAACCGCTTAATAATGGAACTGAAAACATATGTTTGTTCTCACTCTAACTCACAAGTTGGATTAAACTTTTGTTATGCGCTAAGCTATTATAAACAACAACAACATACCCAGTGTAATCCCACGAGTGGGTTCTGGGGAGGGTAAAATGTACGCAGGTCTTACCACCACCTCATAGAGATAGTGTGGTTGCTTCCAAAAAATCCTCATTTCAAAAATCAAGCCCCATAAGTAGAAGATACTAGATATGGGATAAAGGGGAAAAGAAAAGAAAAAAGAAAAACAACTAAAATGAAAAACAAATGATAGTATGTAAATACGATAAAAGTAACAAATATAAGACGGATAATGACAAAAAGGATAAAGACTCGACTAATCCTACTAACCTACTATATGGCAAGGCCAGACATCAACTTACCCCTATTAGCCTATTAGTCTTCTGCCGTAATACGCGACCTCCACTCCGTTCTATCTAAGGTCATGTCCTCAGTGAGATGAAGTTTCACCATATTTTGCCTGATCACCTCCCCCCCAATATTTCTTCGGTCTATCTCTACCCCTCTGTGTAATCCCTAAATCCAACCTCTCGCAACTTCTAACGGGAGCACCGGTACTTCTTCTCTGCACATATCCAAACCATCACAGTCTCGCTTCCCTCATCTTGTCAGCCACAGGGCCTCCTCTAACTTCTCCCAAATGGTCTTGTTCCTAATCTTATCACTCCTGGTATGTCTACATATTCATCTCAACATCTTCATCTCTGCATATAGCAAAGATGGTCTAACCACCATTCTGTAAAACTTACCTTATCACATAATACTCCAGAGGCAAGCCTTCGTTTCGTCCATGCTCCCCAATACGATGTGTGACATTATTGTCGATATTGCCACTACTCTGGATGATGGACCCAAGATA
The DNA here is from genome assembly GCA_029948455.1 of Solanum rostratum. Lineage (NCBI taxonomy): Eukaryota > Viridiplantae > Streptophyta > Magnoliopsida > Solanales > Solanaceae > Solanum > Solanum rostratum. Next base: position 53,555,674 of record CM057055.1, read on the forward strand.
TTTAAAGTTCTCTCTGGGGAATAAATTGAGTGGCAAGTCTCACTCCAATGTCTGCTTCATCTCTCAACACTGAATTTGCACTCCAAATATTCAGTTTTGGTCCGGCTCAATTTGAACCCTTTGGATTCCAAAATATGTGTCCAAACTTTTAATCTATCATTAATTTTAGCCCGAATCTCATCAATCAGTATTATGTCATTTGCAAATAGCATACACCATGAGACCTTCTCCTAAATAGACCATGTCAGCTCATCCATTATTAAGGCAAAAAGAAAAGGGCTCAACACAATACCCTTGATGAAGTCCCATCTCAACAGGAAAATACTCTGAGTCTTCTCCCACCGTTCTTACCTGAATTTTGGCACCTTCATACATGTCCTTTATCACCTTAATATACCTTGCGCTAAGTTGTTATAATCGTTACATTTTTTTTCATTTGATTGATTTGAAGGGGAATCTTGGAGTAACTGGTAAAGTTGCTGCCATGTGACTAGGAGGTCACGGCTTCAAGTCTTCGAAATAGCCTCTGGCAGAAATGCAAGGTAAGGCTGCATACAATAGACCTTTGCGGTCAAGCCCTTCCCCAAACCAGGAGGTCACGGCTTCAAGCCTTGGAAATAGTCTCTGGTAGAAATAAGGTAAGGCTGCGTACAATAGACCCTTGTAGTCGGGCCCTTCCCCGGACCTTGCGCATAGCGGGAGCTTTAGTGCACCAGGCTTGCTCTTGATTTGTCTATATAAATTAAAAAAGATGAACAATGATTGAAGCCTAAAGTTGATCAAACCAACCAAGTGTTTGCCCTATTTGGAGGTTTTAGGTGCCATGCTGCTTCAAACTTAGATGTATACTACAAGAAAATCACTAATTTCTCTCTCAAATTTCTGACGGAGTCTGTCGGAATTTTGCTCATCACTAAAGTTCCGACAAATTGTTTGACAATCGCTTACCAATGAGCTAACTTTCGACATTTTTTAGAAAATAGAAATTAGCGATTTAATGATAGTGATATCTACATTCAAAGTAATGTGGCATCCGAAACCTCCAAATCATGGATCCGTCTCTGCTTCTAATGTTGTGGAAACTGCAGAATATAGGACTGTCTCTGGTGTTGCTGGACCACTGGTTATCCTTGAAAAAGTTAAGGTAATCATTGCTTTACTTTTGTGTTTTAAACTTAATGTAGTTTATTGTATTTTTTGTGTTACTGCAACTAGAATTATGTGTACATGTGTTTCTCTTGTCAGGGACCTAAATACCAGGAGATTGTTAATATTCGTCTGGGAGATGGAACAACCCGACGTGGACAAGTACTGGAAGTTGATGGCGAAAAAGCTGTTGTTCAGGTTTATTATTCTTTAGGATCACATATGGCTAGATTTGACTTCTGACAAATGTTTCATCCATTTTAGATTTCCACCTTCCAACAATTCGTATAGAATAAATTGAATCTGCTATAGCATGCTCATTTCCTCTTTTGTTTTGACCAGGTTTTTGAAGGAACATCTGGAATTGACAACAAATACACAACTGTGCAGTTTACTGGGGAGGTACATTATATTTTATAATACTCATATTTTCTCATGAATTTTGTTCCATAAAATCCGATTAACATAAATCACTTGTAGAAAGTCTTCTCAATTCTTTTTAAGGTCTAAACATTGGTCTGGAATAACATGCAGTCACCTTTGTTTAGCCTTTTATTCGTCTGTTGTATTCAAAATGTTGTATATGGCATGCAAAAGTCTTGTCAACCACAATAAACTTGTTAGGGTTAACATGTTTCAATAACTATGTATTTGCTCAATGAGGGAGAAAAGTAAGACATGATATGGATCCTGTAGCAAAGATATTATTCATAATGGGAATTTATTAAAGGAGATATATCTTATGCTTCTAATGGTCTATCATTTTCATTACTTTCTAAGGAGTACATATATTTGCAGGTTTTGAAGACACCCGTCTCACTGGATATGCTAGGACGCATATTTAATGGTTCTGGAAAGCCAATTGACAATGGTCCTCCTATTTTACCTGAGGCTTACAGGGATATTTCTGGCAAGTACTTAGTTCTAGCAAGTTCAGCTTTGGTTCTCACATGAGATATTAGCAAGTTCAGCTTTGGTTCTCACATGAGATTTCTCGACTAACATCCTGCTACATGTATATGTGTCAATTTTAGGGAGTTCTATCAACCCCAGTGAGAGAACATATCCTGAAGAAATGATACAGACAGGAATTTCAACAATTGACGTCATGAATTCAATTGCTAGAGGGCAGAAAATTCCTCTTTTCTCTGCTGCCGGACTTCCTCATAATGAAATCGCAGCTCAGATATGCCGACAAGCTGGATTGGTGAAGAGGCTGGAGAAATCTGAAAATCTTCTTGAGGTTAGTAGTAGTTTCTTGTAACGTGCTCCATCTGTCTCGATTTATGACTCTTTTCCATTTTTGCCACTTGACACCATTCCGTTCCAATACAATTTTCACAAAATTTGTAGTGAATTCATTAAATTATTAAATGTTTTATTTTGTTATGATGTTTCTCTGTCAAACCATCTTTTCAACTTTGTTTTAATATTTTGTCCACCATCACTAATAGAATATACAAGTCAAATTGAAGTGTATCAAACTCAGCACACAGTCAAATACTGCCCTCAGAAATAGAATGAAGGGATTACATTTTTCAAATGTCTAATATGCTGATAACAAGAACTATGCCACTTTGCTTGAAATGTCCATTGAATACTTTGTTTGTCTTTCAAGGCCTAAATGTGCGTTTTGATGTCTCTGTTGAGAATTTTACTGTGTCATGTAAAATGATAGCCTTAGATTACTGCATTGAAGTGGACTTCACAGCATTACATCCAAGATGAGGAAGAACAAAATATGAGCCTGCAATGTTCTTTCTTCCCCTGCTTGTGAAGTTCATTAACTATATCTTTCAAAGAGAAAAACTGAGCTGAGTTAAACCTTTTCAGAAAGCTGTTACTGAGTGTTAGTTCCTTCTCTAATATACCCGTGAATAGGGTCACATTTTGGTCTCCATGTTTTGGTGATTGAGTTGGATTCACATTGACATAATTCTCACTTTTAATCTTTTAATCTTACCTTTGTCAAAAAAAAAAAAAAATTCTCACTTTCTTCCTTGGTGTCCCAGGACAGTGAAGCAGACAATTTTGCCATAGTCTTTGCAGCTATGGGAGTGAACATGGAAACTGCACAATTTTTCAAACGCGATTTTGAGGAAAATGGATCCATGGAAAGAGTGACACTTTTCTTAAACCTGGTAATTCTTGGATTTACCTCAGACTAATACATGAATATTTGGTTCTCTGAAATAATAACACTTTAAGCTGAAGCTCGTTGTGATCTCTGATGTTAACTTCTCGTAGGCAAATGATCCTACAATAGAACGCATCATTACGCCTAGGATTGCTCTTACAACTGCAGAATATCTAGCATACGAATGTGGGAAGCATGTTCTTGTCATTTTAACTGATATGAGTTCATATGCTGATGCTTTGCGTGAGGTATTCTTTATGAAGTGATCCTCATGACCTTTCAACTTTATCTAATCATGTTTGTACATCTCAGTTAGGTGGTGTTATCAGAGGTTCTGAGTCCTTTAGACTACTGAGAGCTGAAACCATATTTTTCATCCTCCCACAGGTATCTGCTGCCCGAGAAGAAGTGCCTGGAAGGCGTGGATATCCTGGTTATATGTATACTGATCTGGCAACGATCTACGAACGAGCTGGGCGTATTGAGGGACGGACGGGCTCCATCACACAAATTCCAATTCTAACCATGCCAAATGACGGTAGCTTACAGTCGAGCAATAATTTCTGGCTATTCTTCTGCTTTGGATTGCTCAGTTATATTTGTTAATGATTCCCTAGTTTCTTTTCCTGAACAGATATTACGCATCCAACTCCAGATCTTACAGGTTATATCACTGAAGGACAAATATATATAGACCGACAGCTTCATAACCGACAGGTATTGTATAGCTCTGAGGCTGAGTACCTCATGTATACTGGTAAAATTGCTGAATGTTATAGATCTTATCAGTATGGGTATTCTAAGCTCTCTGCTTTTTCATTCTTTTACCCTTTTTGCTTCCTTGTAATTTTTAAAAATCTTTTACTGTTTTTGACAATAGGAAAGCATGGTTATGATACTATACAAAGTAGACAAATTTTTCTGGATAAGCTTCTCTGTTACCTACAGAATGAATCAACTAACGGGAATTGAAATCCCCATTTGAAGGAACAGGTTTATTCCCTGTTCCTGCAGCCCTTCCTCACTCACCTCAACATTTATAGAAAAGCTCTTTCTCTTAAAAGGTAAGTTCTGGGTCAAATAAACATAATGACAAGCTTCATTACCATTCCTATAATTCCACGGGTTTGAAACTAAATCCTAAACTTCGTCTGACTCTAAATTGTTTATTATAATTAACTCTAGATTAAATAAGTCAATCTGGTAACCTGATCAGAGTTTTACCCTATTTTTGGAAATTAAGGGCAAGGAAAGGATGAGAAATGTACAAGAGGCGAATAGAAAAGAACAAGAAAAGAAGAATGGATGAGCCTGTTAAAGGTATTTAACAGGAGAAGGGAAATGAGTGGACCCACTATCCCTGAGTTTCAGGGGCTGCGTTTGGCCTTTGATGAATTTCCCGGTCATTAAAAAAATTGATGACTTTTTGTTCCATTGTTAAAAGATATGGAACAGTTGTACTTTTCCTTCTTTCTCTCCTCTTCTCCCTGTCCCAATCAAAGCTTCAGAAAAATGGATAACAAATTAGTACTTCAACATAGAATGTTATCAAAATCCCTTCCTTCTCCTGTTACACCAAAAATTGGTAATGTCAAATCCTACACTTCGAAATGAAATTTAGTATGGCCGTAGCAATAATAAAAGCAACAAAGGTTGGAGCCGATTCCACGAGGAGTGCATGTGTGTCAAGATGTCTGAAAGTGTTAGAATCTAGAAATTCTTAAGGTAATCTTCAAACAAAAGAGTGAATAGTTTTTTATGATGTTTTTTAAGATAATAAGCAAAGGAGAAAAATGAAAGTCAAAACAACCCCTCCCCCATACCAAATCCAAGACTCTACTCATCTGCTGGCAACCCCTTTCCCCACCCAAATTAGACCACCTCTTAACCCTGCCAACTAACCAACTCCATCAGAAGAAAATCCAATGAAACAGCCACCTGACCAGCCCTTTCTGTAAAACCTTCACTGTTATGTATATCATACGGTACCCCATTGACGAACCACCACCATTAAAATGATTGACAGTGGCTTCAAACTTGTGGGTGTATTGGATGGTTTATTTAAAAAGAGGGTGGAGGAAGGGGTTGGACAGTGACAGTGATGGGCTATGGAGTTTTGATGGTTGGTGGTTGAAAATGATGTGAAGGTGGTCGGCCTTGGCAATGGAGAAGGTAGCCAGTGACCTGTGATTTTCTGGTTTAGCAGTGGCGAGATAGGCTGCGGATGTGAGAAGAAGATGGAGGATAGAAAATGTGTTTTTTTGGGGGGTGAGGGTCACTAGTGGGAGATGTCAGGTAGAGAAAAATGAAGATGGTGTCCAGAAGGTTTTTTTTTTCCCAAAAAGATAAGGGTAATATTATATTCACATCAAAAAATTCATCACCCAAAACATGATGAATTGGAAACTGGCCTCCAGAAGTTAATGCTATGGTGGTTTATGGAGGTTATGTCAATGATGTCACCATTTCCCGGTGAGTTTGTTGCCAGCATTTGCTTTCTTTTAGTTAGTATATTCTGATCAATATTTGAGGAGGTGGAGGGCAGTTTTCTGGTGGATCTTGAGGAGTGGTTATGGTGAGTGTTGAAGAAAGAGATGGGAGAAAAGAGAAGATGACCAGCGAGTTTCGTGGCGGTGACATTGTGTCGCCAAATCTATTTTTAGAAAGGATGAGTAAAGGATAGGGGAAGAAGAAAAGAACGGAAGAGAGAAAGAAAAGAAAAACAATGTATAGCTAAAGTAAAAAAGGTAGGAAAATATTTTTAATAATTATTAAAAGGAATGCCACATGGCAAACATTCACTGATTTGGACCGTGTTTTGTTGTTCTCATGCAGTTTCCTCACGTGCAAAACACTTAGGGTGTCGGGTGGCTCGAAAAGGTGGTATTAACACCACTTGAAACTACTTCACGATGATATTTAGACCCCCTCAAAGCTGTAGTCTCTCTTTGTAAAACAGGGACTACTTGAGGGGATAATTATGTGTTCTCCCTATTCTTTGTAGAAATATGTTTAGTCAAATTATATCTAAAATATTGTTGTTGTTGGATTTCGCTGGGTATGTTGTTGTATATATAAAATTGTTTCAAACTTAAATTTGAGTATATTTGCTTATTGCCATCGGGTGAAAAGGACTTACTAGAAAAAGGTAAAAGATGTACGTTTTTACTTAGGAAGTCAATGTCATTCTTGTGAAACGGAAATAGACTTAACTTTGCAGTAGATTATCCATAGATTGTACTGCTTCCGTTCAATAGCAGACAAGTGCGTCCAACATATATGCAAGAATGACTGAGAAGTACCTGGTAAATGTAAACACCCGCATTACTCGCTAAGTCGAGTTCTAAATCTGGATAACTGCCAGTTCAGAATGCTACAGAATGTTGCCATTATTGTGACTTGCCATTATTGAATGTCTTAACTTCTTGGAGATAGCTCTTGGATTTTGAACAGAACTGACACTGAAAATATTTCTGTTCTGAACTGTAACAGATATATCCTCCTATTAATGTACTTCCATCCTTATCTCGGCTGATGAAGGTGAGCACATGGATCTCTTTACTTCATATTCTGTCACATTGTTTTTACGGAAACAAGAGGAAGCCTTACATGTGATATTCCAATTAACCCCTTAAATTTCTTTGCAGAGTGCCATTGGTGAGGGTATGACTAGGAGGGATCATGCTGATGTATCCAATCAGGTAAGTTGATTTTCAGTACAAAATGTATTTCGTTGCTCGGCTAATCTTCATACTTTCAAGAGAATTAATACCTTATACCTCTGTTAATGTTGCTTATTTTTCCCTTTTGCATCGGTTTTAAAAACCTTAAGTTGTATGCAAATTACGCCATTGGAAAAGATGTCCAGGCAATGAAAGCTGTGGTTGGAGAAGAAGCACTTTCTTCTGAGGATTTGGTATGTTGCTTGAGAAAAAAAGTCCTTTTGTTTAATTATTTTGAGCTATGCTTTGCCTAGGTTATCAATAATTCAATGATAAGATGACTAGAGACTCCTTTTTGGTTTAAACAGCTTTACTTAGAGTTCCTCGACAAATTCGAGAGGAAGTTTGTTTCTCAAGGAGCTTATGACACCCGCAATATATTCCAGTCGCTTGATTTAGCTTGGACACTTCTTCGTATCTTCCCGCGTGAGCTTTTGCATCGTATCCCTGCAAAGACTCTGGATCTGTATTACAGCCGTGATGCATCTACTTGACAGGGAGGATCCTGATTTATACCTTAGTCTCTTGTGCAATTCCTTGGTACAGTAAACTGGCGGCTCGCGAGCTTTTCCTCTGTGCCTCCTTTTATCAACAATCAATGAGTTCCCAAAACAAAGGTTCTTTGGCATTTAGAAGTCGATGCTATTCCTCTGGGAACCAGTTACATCTTGTAATTTATCAGCTGTTGTGTTATGTGACATGCTGCAGGCAGGGTATATTGGTTTTGTTTAAATTCCAATGACATTAGGGGCTTCTAGGTTTTATACATAGCCCTTTTATGTATGGAGCAATTTATTGTTTTCTGTGGACTGCAAGCTGATTCTTTTTAAATAACAACAATATGCTCAGTAAAATTCCACAAGTGAGGTCTAGGAAGGGTAAAAGTAGAGATAGAGTCTGTTTTCAAAAGACTTTCAATTCAAATATCTCAGCTCCAAAAACGTTCTTTAAATAAGACATCCTTATATCAAGTTTCATTTTAAAGACTAGATTTTTCGAGGTTTAAGATAGTTCGGGCTAGAAAGATGTATGCATCGTCAAAAAGAATTCCGTGATGTAAAAGAATGCAATAGCCTCAATAATGAGGTTTAGAATAAGCCTATGTTTCGCTTAGTGTTGTAACAAAATAATACAAGCTCCTATTTATATTCCACCCCTCGCATACCAAATTAAAATCATGGCATTGAAATGCTAGTTTGAGCCAAGAAGCTTAAACTAATTTGCTACCCATGCCCAGTTATCCTTGAGCTCCAATGTGTATCACATTAACACACAATAACAACATACCCAGTGAAATTCACAAGTGGGGTCTGGGGAGAGTATAATGTACGCAGATCTTATCACTACCATATAGAGGTAGAGAGGTTGTTTCCTGGGCAAAACATACTCAATGAAATTCTACAAGTAAGGTCTAAGGAGAATATGATGTACGCAGACGTTATCATTACCTCAGGGAGATAGAGAGACCGTTTTTGAAAGGCTCTCGACTCAAATATATCACCCCAAAAGTAAAAAAACAATAGATATAAAACAAAGAGCAATATCAAACTCAGAAGTGTATCACATTAACATAAAGAAACAAAATACAACTCACATACCCCTTAAAACTAGATGCCATTAGGTCTCCATTGCAGCTCAAAGCTACCTTTCTGTCGAGCGAAACAACACACAGCACGAAGATTCCGTTTTTCAGGCCCGGCAAGATAGGGCGTGGAGCGAAGACATGTAATATAGGGAAGTGCAAGAGAAGACTTTATGTAAGGAGCCTTCTCTCAGACACAATATCAACATTTGAAATGGAAGATCTTGGATAATTTAGTTTTAAAGGTAGTGAAAAAATAAGAATACATAAGAATTCATTCAGTTTAGCAATTACACAACATGACAATGCCTAAGAAACAATTCTACCTCAAAAAGGTACGCCAGATAGGTTTCCAATCGCCCCTCGACTCAAGAAATACGATTTTTCAAAAGAATGCATGAGTTTTGCTTGAAGGAAAACCATAGAACTCCATATAATTTGTTGGAAGTAAACTAGCAACATCTAATTACTGTTGTACTAAACACAATGCCAATGATGCAATCATACATTGATACAAATGCAATTAATCCAAACAGAGAGATAGTCTACCTCAGCAAAAAAGATAATCTACTTAGAAGCATAAGGCCTCATACTACTCCAAGGGAACTTTGCCACTGCAACGCCAACATCACAATGTTCTCCACCACGGTCGCAGCCAACATCCGAATGTTCTCCACCACGGTGGTAACGATCATGACGGAATTTCATAGCTGACCTACTCCTTCCATCTTTCTTCTCGTCAAGCCAATGCATCTTCTTAGGTTCATCATCTTCAACAATGCTAGACTTAGATTTCTTGCTCATATTCTTCTTTTCCTCTTGGATCACTCGGATAGGGAAAAGGTCGGGCGATATAGACAATGGATTTTTAAGAGTAACATAAGCTTTTTTGTAGTCTGGTTTAGCAATTAACAACCCACCTCTCTTCTTCTTCTTTCCATCCATGTTAAGGGTTTGGACCTTTTCAACTTCAAAACCGTAGAGAGACTCCAAAACCCTTTTTATCTCAATCTATACATGAAAAAAGTTTAATAAATATTTGAATATAAATTTTGTATCCAAATTATTGAACACGTGATGATCTTATTAAGATATGTTACCTTGGAAGCAGAGGGAATAGTTTTGAGGGAGATCTCAGTGATGTTGGAGAAAGAGGAGGGCATGAGAAGTTTAATCGGAAGATTCGCAAAGTTTACAACTCTTCTTCCCAATCTACTCCCCATAGCAATGATACAAACTACCTAAAATAGAAATCTTTTAGCAACAAAAAGACGAAATATACAAAGGATACATAGAGATGCAAAAGCAGTAATTGAACCACACCAAAACACATTGACAGAAAAGGTTCAAAGTGGACAAAAACAAATGTCCGTTGTATACTCAACTATTTGATAGAAAATAAAAGAGCATGTTAATAAATGGAAAAAATTAATTAAGAGAATTGAAATGAAATAGTACACTGTATTTTACACACGGTACGAACAGATGAACATATCAAACAAACAATAAGAAAATCAGTAAAACCAAAGGTCATCAATATATATAGCTTCAAATACGTAAGGGAGGCTATTGTATGTTGACTAACCAACCAATATGCAGAATTAAGGATAAAATATAGCTTCTATATAGCAATTTAGCAGTAAAGGAACAGGGAACACAATAGGAATACAATTCATGATCAATCATTTTTGATGAACTAAATTCGGCCTCAAAGAATCAGTAGAGAGGTTATCAAAGTCAATAGAGGAAGGCTAGCTTAAGACATGTTAAAAAACACTCAGGATAATCCAAAACAACACAACAATGAACAAGATACCACACAAAATACCAATTCAATTAATTGATGGACAGTTTTAGGAATTAGACATGCTATGACTATCACTATGACTATCTGGGAATTTTAAAACTAAATAAATTAAATTGAAGGATTCTATAATCTAAATTCGCTAACTTAAACATGAATTACTGAACAGCTCTAAGTAGTTGCCTGAGCAAATGGAAACTGACTTATAGGATTTTTGAAAACAAAAAAATAAGAAAAAATCAACAAGCTGTTCGAAAGACAACAATGACCTGTGAATGGAGAAGACAGCTATTGAATCCATAAAGCAAAAGATAACACCTTATACTACTATCATATTGCTAAATTTCTAAGATCCTCCACAACGTCTACAGTAACAAACCAAAAGGAGGATCTGATGCTTGAAGACAGAAGAGAGTATAGACAAAACAAGACAAATTCAACAATGTTCAAGATAGATTCAACAATATTCAAGTAAATAGATTCAAGACAAGGAATAATAAAGACACAAAAATAATATTAAGCGACTTAATGAGAAGCAAGAAAACTTAGATTAGACAGTTTATGGACCCATTTCTCGAATCAGATCCTAATCAGCGCCTCAAATTCATAACAAATAGGGATGATACTAAGACGAGAGACCAAATCATAACAACAATTAGCCACAAATATTTCAGAAATCGAACAAGAAGAGAATGTAAAAAATGACAGTGAACGATAAAAACTGTTGTTTCACTGAGATAGGAGCATATCAACAAAGAGACATTCTTCGAAATTAGAATGAGGGGGTGCTCAAGTGCATAGATCAGCTAATATGTAAAAGGGAAAACTAAGGCAGGAGGTTACTCGATTTACACCAACCAAAATAATTGACAGCCTTCGTATATCAAATTAAGGAAAAAATTATACCTATAGAAACTGGATTCAGAACTTGAAAATTGGACTATAATAGCAAACATGGTGAGATTAAACAATGAAACACTAAACATAAAATTTGGACTAATAAGCCAACTGATTTGGAACAAAAAATACTTCTAAAGCCAGTCATTACATTAAAAACAAAAGAGACATAAAAAGAAATAGGCTAATTTACCTTTCAGAAGGGCAGAGAACTGAAGACAAGGAACTTGTAGCGGACGAAGCAACACCGAAAGAAAACTCAATTAAGCTTTAGGTTCCAAGAATTTCACAATGAAAAAGGAATTGCCGAATGAAGAAATTCAAAATGGATCATCTGATTTAGGGCAACGACACCGAGACAAATCGTTCACTGGTTCAGACGAGTTTGGTGCTTCATTTTTATTTTTTGTCAGTGTAATATATTAATTATGAAAAACATGAGGGTTGAATTGAAATATTTAAAAGTTTGGAGTTATATTATAAACAAACCACGCTCATTCTGAAAAAACGCTCAAGTTTTCCCCCTTTTCTCCTTCATTCCCTTTTCTTCTTCCTTTTTTTTCTCCTTCACAGGTGCAGGAGAGAGAGAAGAAGAAGGCTGCCTATTTCTCTTTTTTATCATATTTTTACAGGTTTGTAAAATTTAAAGTAAATTTATTTTATTTTCTCAAAAAAGTTATTTAAATAATTACAAATTATTTATGTGTGCCTATTATTTAAGCAACTAAAATAGATAAACTATTAGTGATTGTGTAGATTAAAATATGATTGTTTAGCATAAATAAATAGACAGTTGTTTAAGAAACTATAAATTATTTATACAAAAACCCTAAATTGGACATTAATTTATTGATTTGAAAATATGTAGATACATTTTGATAAAAGGAGTCTTTCAAAAGATGATTAATTTTAGATATATCACATTTCACAATTAACCACAAATATTTGATTCTACTAATAAACAACTTAATCATATATAACATTAACTTATTAGGGGAAGTTGGTTTGGTAATAATTTCACATCTTGTGTAAAGTTAATGATTTTATATATTATTATCTAAGTCAATACTTATTGTAATTTTTGATTTACTTATATAGTCATATCTCATGTAAAATAGATAAAAACTAGTAATTATATAAAATATAATTGTCTAGCATAAACAACAGTCAGTTGCTTAAGCAACTATGAATTGTTTATACTAGAACCTCAATTGGATATTAATTTATTGACCACATTTAAAAATATATTTCGACACATATTTATCAAATAATATATTCTAAATATAAGTGTATCAATAACAACTAGTCTTATTATTATTGTGTAAACAATTATTATTTGTATTAAATAACTTATTATTATTATTATGTAAATAATTATCATTTTATTAAACAATCTGTTATTGTTTATACAGTAGTTTTAGATTTTGAAAAAATAATTTTATTATTCTAATAGTGAGACTGTTGAAATGATTTATGTATGTAGATAAAATGATGAATAAAAAATTGTCAATCAATTTATAAAAGAAGGCCTAGAAAAAAAGGAGAGAACAATGGAGGAGGAACTTTCTCCTGCTAGAGAAGGAGATCAAAAAGAAAAAGATAAAAGAAAAAGAAAATGGAAATGAAAATGAAAGTGCAAAAGAAAAAGAAACGACGATAAGATTGAAGAAGCATGTGATGAAAGTGAAGAAGAAAATGAAGAAGCATATGATAATGTGCCATCCGACAGAACAAAGTTATTACATGACAAGAATGCTGATCCTTCAAGTTCCAATATGATTTTTTTTTATATTATTACTAGAGAAAATAGTATGTGTTTCGATATTTACTTTAAAAAAATTACTATCAACCTAAACAACTGACGGATGCTTAAACAACTGTAGTTGTTTAGCGCAAATAAATAGTTGTTGTTTAAACATGTGTCAGCTGTTTACTGCAAACAAATAATAAGTGTTTGTAAATTTTAGGCCAAATACATAAACAGACACCTAAACTTGTCCTCATTTTTCACTTAGATACTTAAACTAAGACAAGTTCCTAATAGACACCTCAACGGCTCAGATTTGATCCCATTAAACACTTTTATCCTACTTGGCACTCTCCGGTACTATTTTTTTAATTTTTCAGCCAAAAATAAATAGTTGCGGTCCAAAAAATTTTTTTTTCCATAAAAGTAGATTCTCGAAATTCTCAGTTAACCATGTGCCTAGAATTTTTTTTTGGATAACTGAGAATTTTGAGAACCTACTTTTATGAAGAAAAAAAAAATTTTGGACCGCAACTATTTATTTTTGGCTGAAAAATTAAAAAAACAGTACCGGAGAGTGCCAAGTAGGATAAAAGTGTTTAATGGGATCAAATCTGAGCAGTTGAGGTGTCTATTAGGAACTTGTCTTAGTTTAGGTGTCTAAGTGAAAAATGAGGACAAATTTAGGTGTCTCTTTATGAGTTAAGCCTAAATTTTATGCTTTATTTTAATTAATTAATTTTATAAATAATGTGCATCTTGCTGATGTTTCTGATAGTGAGGAATTAAAATGCATTAAGTCTATTGGCCTTATAGATTATACCTTTAGGACTTATTATTCCAAGCAAGGTCATTGTTCAAGTAAGTTTATTGTAAGATCATCTTTCAGGGGAAAAACATTCGTTACATTAAGAAATTTTTAATAGAACAGGGCATTTCAGATATGTTCAAGACAAATTGTTTCGATCATTTTCTTGACATCCCAATGAATAACGTAAATTTTGCGTCATCCATAGTTCACAATCTTCAACTCCAATGCAATATTTGTGAAAAAAAGAATGAATTATGATTTGAGCATGAGAAGATGCCAATTTATTTTGATTTGCAAGAATTTACCTTGATGACTAGCTAAAGTTGCCATCCCTTTCCTTCTAGAGAAATAAAGGACAGTCTTATGGAGAAAAGTAGTGCATTGTGAAAATTTCTTTTCAAAAGAAAGGAAAAGGAAAAATAATTAATGGCACATTCCTTCTTGAAATGATTAAATCACCAATCACATAAAAAAATATAAATTTTCACTTGCATTAGTTTGGTTCGTGTACTGCATTTTATATGCATGGGATTTATCAAAGGCGGTTGATATTGACGTCATCAAGCTAGCTTGGAATCCTCATGTCTTTAATGAATACCCATAGGGTCTCAAGAGCTATAATTTGATGATCGAATGTCTCAATGCCGTTGAAATTCAATCACAATTTCTATGACTTTTCGTGGGCATTTATGGTATGCAAAAATATTAATTTACTTTTAATATATTTGTGTATATGTGTTTTCATTGTACTTAATTAATATTTAATGCAGGCTTGAGCCTTTAAAGCTATTCCAGAACATAAAAAAAAGGTTAAAAGAGTTTTTCCTAGGAAGACATTGCCACGGATGATTAGATGGAAGTCATATGACAGACTCAAAAGCTCTATAGTTCCATTTAACGCCATCAATAAAAGTAAATATGACATAGTAAGTCTGATTGTTTCTAAAGTAATTACATGATATCTGATTGTTTAAACAACCCGATAGAGTCTGCATAAATAATTTTAAATTGTTTTAAAGAACTTGATGATGTTTACACAAAACAATATTTATTTTTTTATTTGGGTAGTTCACCTTTTTCTGATTCCTACAAATATTGAAAAAAGAAAAAAGTACATGAAAAATCTTGATTTTTGCTAATGAGGTAGCGGATGAAAAAATTGATAAGTTAAAAGTTGATTTGGCTAGTGTGATAGCTATAACAAGTGATATAGGATATAGAGAGGTTGATAATGAGGATATGGTGATTATAGATAGAAAATACTAGGAAAGAAGTTCATTAAGAGAAGAGGGTGGAGAAAGAAATACCCCAAGAGGTATTGACAGAGGATCTTTTGGTGATGATCAAATGGTTGATATTCCTATGGACTTTGATTTCGGTGGTCAATATACTATTGGAAGTGTTGGTAGAGAATCTTTTGGTGATGGTCATTCAAATGCAAAATGCTTTTGTGAATGTATCAAAATGTGCTGAAAAACAAGAAGCACTCGAAAAGAAAATTTCAGATATGAAGAATGAGCTAAAAGATAATAGAAAAAAGATAGAATGTATGGAGAATACAATAAAAAAATTTGTAGAAGAGTCATCTATCTTGAACAAAATATTGAAGCCTAGGAGGATGATAAAGGATTCCAAATATCGAAGAACTCCATATACTTTTGGTGCAAGAAAAATAAGAAAAAGAACACAAATGATCACTCAATTGCTTGTTGATCTTTACAAGCCTCTTGATATTGATCAAAGAGAAAATCTTCAAAAAATTATCTTGATTTGAAGGACAAGGAAAAAAGCATGTATGAAGGAGTTGGATATAATTAAGAAGATTTTGAGTATGTAATTGATATGTATTAGTGGATGGATGATAAGGTACATACTAATTTCTATACTTATGGTTTTAAATTTTTTAAAATGAGATATTTTTTATTAAATAATTTTGAATTGCTTAAACAATCTACTGTTATTTTCATATAAAAAATTTTGGTGGTATTTTAACCAAACAATTGCAGGTTGTTTAAACAACTTAATGTCACTTATACAGTATACTTATGTAATATTTTCATTTGTAGTATGTTGACAAGATATTAACACTGATGCAATTGCGATATATAAATTTTTCAAACACTATCTCAATACAGATCTGCTGTTAGATTGCAGTTTTTGTCATTACTTAATTCGTTGCTATGAGGAATATTGTGACCTGCTTCTCCAAAAATTTTTGGAGAACCTTCATTATCAAATATGTTGACTTTATATCAATTTGATAATGACTTAATAGGTATGCAATTGGTGCTTTTTCTTATCCAAGTGGAATAAAACGAGATGTAATAAAGCAAATATTCGCTATTTTGAATCTGGATCAAAAACATTATATCACTCTTGTCTTTCTCATCGGCGAGCAAACGATAGTCAATTTTTAATGATGATGTCTTTGCACATTTTATACTTTCTATAACTGTAATGTTTAAAATCTATTGGATGAATTTTGGAAACATCACAGTGATTAGAAGTATAAAATCTGCAAAAACATCATCATTAAAAACTGACATGTTACAATCATATACTTCTGTCCTTTGCTCATCGATGAGAAAGACAAGAGTGACATAATGCTTTTGATCCAGATTCAAAATAATGAATATTTGCTTCATTACATCTCATTTTATTCCACTTGGATAAGAAAAATCACAAGTTGCATATCCATTAAGTCATTATCAAATTGATATAAAGTCAACATATTTGATAGTGAAGGTCCTCCAGAAACGTTTGGAGAAGCAAGGTCACAACATTCCTCATAGCTATGAATTAAATAATGACAAAAACAACAATCTAATATCATATCTGTATTGAGATAGTGTTTGAAAAAATTTATATGTTGCAATTGTATCAGTGTTAATATTCTATCAACATGCTACAAATAAAAATATTACATAAGTATATTGTATAAACGTCATTAAGTTATTTAAACAACTTGCAATTGTTTGGTTAAAATATCACTAAAATATTTTATATGAAAATAACAGTAGATTGTTTAAACAATTCAAAATCATTTAATAAAAATACCTCATTCTAAAAAGTTTAAAATCATAAGTATAGAAATTAGTATATACCTTATCATCCATCCACTGATGCATATCAATCACATTCTTAAAATCGTCATAATTATATTTACCTCCTTCATACATGCGTATTTCCTTATCCTTCAAATCAAGAAAGTCTTGAAGGTTTTCTCTTTGATCAATATCAAGAGGCTTGTAATAAAGATTAACAAGCAATTGTGTAGTCATTTCTGTTTTTTTTCTTATTTTTCTTGCACTAAAAGTATGTGGAGTTTTTCGATATTTGGAATCCTTTATCATCGTCCTAGGGTCCAATTTTTTGTTGAAGATAGATAACTCTTCTACAAATTTTTTTATTGTACTCTCCATACTTTCTATCTTCGTTCCATTATCTTTTAGCTCATTCTCCATATCTGAAATTTTCTTTGCTAATACTTTTTGTATTTTAGCACATTTGAGATATTCACAAGAGAATTTTGCATTTGAATGACCATCACCAAAAGATTTTCTACTAACATCTCCAACAGTATATTGACCACCAAAATCAAAGTCCATAAGACTTTCAATCATCACCAAAAGATCCTCTATCAACACCTCTTGGAGTATTTCTTTCTTCACCTTTATCTCTTAATGAAATTCTTTCCTCATATCTTATATTTGTAGTCACCATATCCTCATTATCAACCTCTCCATATCCTACATCACTTGTTATAGCTATCACCCCGGCCAAATCAACTTTTAACTTATCAATTTTTTCATCTGCTACCTCATTAGCAAAAATCTCAAGATTTTCATGTAATTTTTTCTTTTTTCAGTATTTGTAGGAATAAAAAAAAAGGCGAATTACCCGCATAAAAAAATAAAAATTGTTTAGTGTAAACATCATCAAGTTGTTTAAAACAATTTAAGATTGTTTATGCATACTCTATCAGGTTGTTTAAACAATCAGATATCATGTAATTACTTTTGAAATAATCAGACTTTCTTTGTCATATTTATCCTTTTTATTGATGTCATTAAATAGATCTGTAGAGCTTCTGAGTCTGTCATACGGCATCCATCTAATCATCTGTAGCAATGTCTTCTCAGGAAAATTCTTTCAATTTTTTTTTGAAGTTCTGAAATAGCTTCAAAGGCCCAAGCCTGCATTAGATATTAATAAAGTACAATGAAAACAGATATACACACATATATTAAAAGTAAATTAATATTTTTGCATATCATAAATGCCCACGAAAAGTCATAGAAATTGTGATTGGATTTCAGCGGCATTGAGAGATATTAGATCGTCAAATTATAGCTCTTGAGACCCTATGGATATTCATTAAAGACATGAGCATTGAAAGCTAGCTTGATGACGTCGATATCAATCGCCTTTGATAAATCTCGTGCACATAAAATGCAGTGCACGAACCAAACTAATGCAAGTGAAAATTTATATTTTTTTGATGTGATTGGTGATTTAATCATTTCAATAAGGATGTGCCATTAATTATTTTTCTTTTCCTTTCTGTAGAATTTTTTTTTCACAATGCACTATCTTTCTCTATAAGACTGTCCTTTATTTCTCTAGAAGGAAAGGGATGACAACGTACGACAATCATCAAGGAAAATACTTGCAAATCAAAATAAATTGGCATCTTCTCATGTTCAAACCACAATTCATTCTTTTTTTCACAAACAATGCGTCAGAGTAGAAGACTGTGAACTATTGAGGACGCAAAATTTATGTTATTCATTGGGATGTCAAGAAAATGACCAAAATAACTTTTCTTGAACATATATGAAATGTCATGTTCTATTAAAAGTTTTCTTAATGTAACAAATATTTTTCCTCCAAGAGGTGATCTTATAATAAACTTACTTGAACAATGACTTTCCTCAGAATAATAAGTCTTGAAGCTATAATCTATAAGTCCAATAGACTTAATGCATTCGAATTCCTCACTATCAGAAACATCAGCAAGATTTATACTATTTATAAAATTAATAAATAAAATAAAACATAAAAAATTTCAAACATCTATTACTTATTTGCAGTAAACAACTTGTAGATGTTTGAATAATAATTATTTGTTTACGCTAAACAACTGACAGTTGTTTAAGCATTCGTCAGTTGTTGGGCTGAAAGTAATAGGGCATCCTCCACCTTATTCTGAGTCCCTCTCTTGTAGTGAACTTCATACTCTAATCCCAATAACTTTGTTAAGCCTTTCTATTGTATTGCAGTAGTCACCTTCTACCTAGCAGATATTCATGTTGTGGTGGTCAGTTGATAAGAGAAAAATATCATATATAAATTTAAGTTTTTGATTATTTTAATAGTAGTATTTCTATTTATTTTTTGCAGAAAATATCATAATTTAAAGAAAACACCAACTAATACAAGAACTGGTTTACAAGAAAAGATTCAACACAAATGAAGATATTAAAGATTTGTAAAAGAGAGAAACGAGAAGCTATTACAAACATGGAAAAAAGTTAGCAAATTTCATCTTACATGGAACCCATAAACTAAATAAAAGAAAAAGAAGAGAAGGAAAGGAAAAACAAGAAGAAAGAATGGAAAAAACCAAAAGGAACTACTAGAAACAAAAAGTGAAAACTTTCACTTTAAATGGGACCCCTATGCATTGAAGAAAATGAAAAAGAAGTAAATTGGTTACTGAAATCAAATTTCAATAGTACTAACAACCGATTACGAGGGGAGGGGGGAGGAGGGGGGACACCACACTTCTAATATTTTAAGATTCTTGTTCTACTATCTTTTAGTTAATTGATATTGAAAATTATTCTAGTTCCCACTTTTAATTAAATAGTGGAGTTATTCTTCTTGTATAGTCAGGGTGATTGGTGATGGAATGAGGAAGTTCAGACCAAAGTGAAAGATAAGAAGATTGCTTACATGAAGTGGTTGGAGTGTAGGGATGAAGATGAAAAGTGAATGCTTAAGGAGATATATAAGACGGCTAAGTCAAAAGCAAAGATGGCGGTGACGAGTGCTAAGATAGCAACATTGAAGCGCTTATATGAGGAGCTAAGTGATAATGGCGGGGACAAGAGATTGCATAGGCTCGCTAAAGAGAGAGAAAGGAGAGCTCGCGACTCGAACTAGGTGAAGTGCATCAAGGATGAGGAGGGTGAGGTGTTGGTGGACGACACTTCCATTAAACTAAGGCGGCAAGCTTACTTTCATAAACTCTTAAATGAAAAAGGAGATAGAAATATTGAATTGGGTGAGTTGACACACTCCAAAAGTCATCGTGATTTTGGTTATTGCAGGCGGTTCATAGTTGAGGAGGTTAGAAGGGCTATTAGTTGGATAAAGAGAGGGAGAGCGGTCAGACCCCATGAGATTTTAGTAGATTTTTGGAAGAACATGGTCAAGGATGGCATAGTATGGTTGACTAGATTGTTCAATACCATTATGAAGATTGCCAAGATGCCAGATGAATGGAGGAGTAATACAAGATGAATGGAGGAGTAGTACAATGGTTCCATTGTACAAGAAAAAAAGGGGATATTCAAAACTGTAACAATTATAGGGGTATCAAGTTGTTAAGTTACACTATGAAGGTATGAAAGAGAGTGGTGGAGATAAGGGTGAGAAGAGTAGTGTCTATTTTAGAGAATTAGTTTGGATTCATGCCGGGGCAGTCGAGTACTGAAGAAATTTATCTTGTTCGGATATTAGTGGAGAAATACAGAAAAAGAAAGAAGGACCTTTGTATGCCCTGGGAGGGTACCCTTGGCGTGGTCAGAACTCGGAGACTATTG
The DNA here is from genome assembly GCA_029948455.1 of Solanum rostratum. Classification (NCBI taxonomy): domain Eukaryota; kingdom Viridiplantae; phylum Streptophyta; class Magnoliopsida; order Solanales; family Solanaceae; genus Solanum; species Solanum rostratum. The sequence continues at coordinate 53,576,350 of CM057055.1, forward strand.
CTAGTCCCCAAGCAAACCACTTAGCCTCATCACATCATTCAATCAATAAACTCTACTGAACATCAGAAAGTATAAGTAGGTAAGTGAGCACATCTCGTCTAAAGTCTCAAGATAAATAGATAATAATAACGACTAGTAGAAAGAACTATCTCACAATCTCAACATCAACGCTCGACCATCGTCTATGAAGCCTCTATCACTACTCATGTGGTGCCAATGACAGACCCATGGCTACCCAAGTCAAAATAAAAGAAATAGTCAAAAATCTAACTCTAAAGCAAGATAAAATAATCATAGTGGATCCTCCGGAGTAGGGGAGCTCACCAAGTCAGCTGGGAGTCTCAGATCTTCAACGGAGCGCCTGTTAACGATCCCTAGTACCCGCCTCTACATCATTTATCATAGAATGATGCAGTCCAGAGGGGACATCAGTACTTGGAATGTACTGATATGTAAAATAGCTAAATGAAACAGAAATATGTAAAATAATATGAAAACAACATCAACTCAAAGAAATCATCAAATAACATCAAATAGTAAAATGTCTATCTATGCAAGAATAAAGAGTAGAGAAGTGACACATCAACAACTCAAACTCATCAATCATCTCAAACTCATCTCAAAGGAGCTCACTTCCTCTCATCTCATCTTAGAGGAGCTCACCTCCTTTCATCTCATCTCGACTTAGAGTACTCAAGGTAGGAAATTCATGGGAGTTTCTCTTATCCGACAACAATCACTTATGAGCCAGTGAATGTACAACAATCACGTTGATGTTGCCACAACCGTTCCAAACTTGCCAGCTAGGGAACTCTCAAAAATCATATCAGCTCATCCAATATGGAGTCAAAATCAATAAGTCCTGTATTGTTTCAGCGACTCTTACTCTCGAAGGAACCATAATATATGTGATGGTTCTATGCCTCACCTACGTTTGGCGACTTAGTTTGACAAGTTCAAGTCGGACTAACACTCACTCTTTTGATGCTTGATACTCCTCTCATGACTCAATGCTCATAAAAGTTCCATCTAAACCAATCTCATAGGGACTCGATTGGTATCTCATAGGGACTTTAGCACCTTTCATCAATCATCTCATATGGACCTTAACCCTCTCATCAATGACTCAAGATTTAGAACAATCATTAGGAAGCAATTGAATAAACACATCAGTAGAGTTCATTTGTAGAGACTCATAAAACAATCAAATTTTTATCAACTCATCATCATTCCCTCATCACAATCAACAATCTCAACTCAAGGCTCTAGACTCAATTCTCAAGTTCATTATGCATGCTTTTCAAATTAGTCATGTAGGGTTATGCAAATTCTCATGAAAATGTTTAATTTAAGAAAACAAATAGTATGATGATCATCGACATAGGAAAACATGTAAACTAAATCAATTTTTCAAGATAAACCATCAAATATTTATGCATGTAGACTCTTGAACCATCAACTCATCTATGACCATCTATAGGGCACATGAGAGAATAATCCCATGCTTTTTAGTTTAGCCTTACATACCTAGGATGCAGCTATCAATCAAGCATGTCAAAGATTCTTCTCAATTCTCTCAAACTCAAGCTCTTCTCTTCTCTCTTCAAGCCCTAGCCTTAGTAGAATATTGGAATAGGACTTAGAATGGGGGTTTTAGACCCTTTTTACGTCAAATGACCTTATTAGATTGTGTATAGAGTTTAGGAGAGGTTGGGAGTTGACCAAAATGCCCCTCACAATAATTTAGAAATTTTCAACTCGGAGAAGACCTAGTCCGCAACGCGGACTAGTCGCGCACTGTGTATTTTCAAAAAAAGTTTCTGAATGAGTTTTCTCGATCCTGTCAAAAATTTTAAATTGGTCCGCGATGGGTGCGCGATGTGCTCCTGTCGTGTACTAACACTGTTTCGCGCTTCAGATCAAAAAATTATCTTTTGATCGGTCGGGTCGCTCTAAAAATCAACCGAGACTATTATTCCACTCAATTTTTTGTGCTGATTACAAATCCAACCTCAGGTTTGCCATACGAGCATTGGAAGATGCGTTACGTGCATACCCTCCCTCTAGGGGTATTTTGATAATTTTACCAAGCATTACATCATCTCCACTTGGGATCATTCATCCTCGAATGAAGAGTATAGGTGGATATAAAGGCACAAATATACTCAACACTCAACTCAATCAATCAAACTCTTGACTCTAGAATAAGAGATCACATCAAGAATGGATACATCAATTTAATGAATGGTAAGAAATTTACCTTCAACACTCTCATCATTTGGCACGAATAGGTGCAGATATTTGGCCTTCATCTCTTCCTCAGCTTCCCATGTGGCTTCCTCAACGAATTGATTTCTCCATAGGACTTTGACTGAGGCTATCTCTTTGTTCCTCAACTTACAAATCTGATGATCAAGGATTTGAACCGGAACCTCTTCGTAAGATAGGCTATCTTTCACACCAATTCTATCCACAGGGATAACCAAGGCAGGATCTCCCAAGCATTTCTTCAACATCAACACATGAATACCAGATGGACTCCATCTAACTCGAAGGGCAACTCCAACTCATAAGAAACCTTCCCAATCCTCTTCACAATCTGAAATGGTGCAACATAGCGTGGACTCAACTTTCCTTTTTCCCAAATCTTAGGACACCCTTCATAGGTGACACTTTCAAATACACCCAATCATCTACTTCAAACTCTAAATCTCTTCTCCTCACGTCAGTATAAGATTTTTGGCGACTTTGGGAAGTCTTTAACCTCTGCCTAACTAGCCAAATAAACCCATAAAAGGAGTTGAATCAGAGGGTAAACATAAAGAGAACAGCCGTTTTTAATGTGATTGTCATTATTTGTCTAATCTGGGGGTCGAGTACTCCACGTGGTTGAATTTTGCAGAGATTGGTCAAATTATAGCAGTCCGAAGGCATTTGCAGAGTGGAAGGATGAAAACGGCTCAGAAAGCAAGGAAGAAAAGGAGCAGGATTGCAGCAGAGACATTAGTCTGCGTTGCGGACCTGGCAGCAGCCCAGCAGAACTGGAAAGAAGAGGAAAAATGCACAAAGGCCTAGTGCGCTGCACAGTCCGTGTCGCGGACCAGTGCGCGAAAGGAAGTGAATCTGTCCAGTCAGCAACTTAACGGACCGGGTCAACATACACTAGTCCGCGTCGCGGACTGCATGTTTTCAAGCGGAAATTCGAGTTACGGGTTTTAGAGAAAAAGAGACTATTAATTATTGCATTATTGATAATTTTGGACATTGGTTTTTAGTAGAGAATAGACGGAGGCTTAGAGAAGACAACCTAGGTCTACTTTGGTTTGATTTTCATCTTTGTTTTCTTGCATATTCATGTTTATCAACTTATTTATGATGTGGGAACCAACCATGAGAGGCTAGTTCTCCCATATTCTGGGATTGTAGCCCTAGACAATGTGATTTCTTAATCTTTGATTTATGCATGATGGATTTACCATTTATTCTTGTGCCACTTTAATTAATACTTCTTAGCTTGATCAACTAGGGAGGAAACGGGTTAGTTATTCTGGATTCGAAAGATGTTGGAATAATTAGAACACAGTGAAACAAGGAGCTTGTCTGGCTAGGTTATTAGTTCGGTTCGTGCAAGGGAGAATTGTGACAACTACCCTTACACCTCGCTTAGTTCATAATACAGGAAGATAAATTTAATGCATTTCTGTTGATCTGTCTATCCCCGCTCAACGATGTAGGTAGGCAGTCCATAGAAGTAGGCCTGCAGAGGCGTGCAACCCTGTTAGGTAGATTCAACCCTGTGAACTAATAAATGTGAACCCAGGTGCATGAATACGGATTGAGAAACACGAAGTCGTTGTGGCTATAATCTCAGGATCGCCTTTAAATTGATAAATCCCTATTCCATATTAATTTTAGAGTTTAATAAAAGTGTTTTCCATAAATCTCATAACAAATTGTTTGGACTTTAAATTAGCATAATAACTTGAAGATAAACCAGTAGTTTTAAATCCCTTGGGTTCGACATCCGGTTCAAAAAGAAGAGCCACTGTATTACTTGAGTTGACCACGTACACTTGCGTGTGCTAGGGACGCAACAAGTTTTTGGCGCCGTTGCCGGGGATTTAAAGTAAATTGGTTTACTTTCTGGTATTGTGCTTTGTGTGTTCACTGCATTTGATCTTAGCTATGCCTTTATTTCAGGTAGCTAAGCATTAAACTGGAGGACCAGGATTCGTGCTTTCGACAATCAAAAAGGAGAGCATGGGTCCTATTTCAAACTCCTCCACTTGAACTTATTGCACAAGAGGATAGTGAGACCAACATCGCTAACACAAATCTAATTAGAGAACCAATGGCTGACGGAAATCCTCTCATACCGGCGGTACCACGGCCAGTGAGGGATGTGGCAATCCCACGGACCACCAATGTTATGAGTTTTTTTATGAAACCAGAGCCTGGAGGTTGTTGGGAACTGAAACAAAACATGGTTCAATTGTTGCACTCCACTGGACAGTTCACCGGACTACCACATGAGGACCCTCAGGTCCATCTGCAGAATTTCCTGGAGATTGCAGACACTTTCATTCCAGCAGGAGTAAATACAGACTATGTCAGGATAACCCTGTTTCCCTTCTCATTGTTGGGAGCCGCACGGAGATGGTTGCAGATAGAGCCACCAAACTCTATCACCTCATGGGAGGATTTGGCTCGTAGGTTCCTAACTCGATTTTTCTCATCGGAAAAGACTGCAAAACTCAGGAGTGAGATCCTGAGCTTCAAGCAAAAGCCAGAGGAGAATTTATATCAAGCATGGGACAGGTTTAAAACATTGCTCATCAATTGCCCTCATCATTGCCAAGCTAATGAAGTGCTAGTTCATACCTTCATAGAAGGTCTAGAATCGAACACAAAGATCCTTCTCGATTCAGCTACAGGCGGGCAAGCATTGGAAAAGACATATGATGAGCTGTACGCCTTGCTGAATAGGATAGCACAAGGGAATCCTGAGTGGAATGGAGGATCTAGTAGGCCTGCTGTCCAGAAGCAAGCTGGTGTGCTCGAAATTGATGCCATAACTGCTCTGCAAGCACAGATGTCTGCCATGCAGAATATGATAACTACTCAGTTCAACAACCTGGCATTAGGACAGCAGCAACAGTTGTAGGCAAGTGGGGGGCAGCAGCCAGCCCCAGTGAACGCAGTGCAACAATAACAGCCTGGATGGTGTGACGTTTGCGGGGGAGGAGATCATACTGCCGGGTCTTGTGGGTCAAATCCGGAAGCAGTGAATGCTTTGGGGAATGCAAATAGAGGTGGTTATCAAGGCTATGGTAATACCTACAACCCCAACTAGATAAATCATCCCAACTTCTCCTAGGGAGGTCAGCAACCAAATCAGGGGGCCTTTCAGCAGAGACCACAGGGGAATAATACGCTCTACAATCAGCAAGCGCAGCAGCCTGCCAAACAGGCCAATCCAAATAGTATGACTGACAGCGAAGTACTGAGGCAGATTCTTGCAAACCAGAATAGACAGGATGAGGAAATTCGGAGAAACAAGCAGGATCTGCAGAACTTGGAAAGGCAGTTGGGGCAATTAGCAGGAAATATGAATTCAAGACCCCAAGGGGGTCTCCCAAGTAACACTGACCCCAACCCAAAGCAAGTGAATGCAGTCAGTACAAGGAGTGGACGACCACTCATGGAAGCAGTCCCTAAGAAGAGGGTCGAAGTTGAAGCAGGCACTACCCCAAGTGAGGAGGCTGACACACAAAATCCAGCCCCGGCAGAAAGCACCCCAGTCCCGAAACCACCACCTCCTTTTCCACAAAAGTTCAAGAAAAAAAAGGAGGACGACTGTTTCCAGAAGTTCATCGGGTTGTTAAAGCAGGTACACATTAACTTACCATTGCTTGATGTTTTGCAGGGCATCCCAAAATATGCAAAATATGTGAAGGACATCGTAGCAAACAAAAGCAGATTAGCTGAGTATGAAACTGTAGCACTCACAGAGACTTGTAGCTCCAGGATCTTAAATGGAGCCAGATTGCCCACAAAGATAAAGGATCCGGGGAGTTTTACAGTGCATGTAACAATAGGTGGGCGTGTAAATGCAAAAGGGTTATGTGATCTAGGCGCAAGCATTAACCTAATGCCTAGCTCCATGTTCACAAAGTTGGGCCTGGGAAGCCCAAAGCCGACCACAATTGTACTCCAACTAGCAGATCGATCGGTGGCGAGGCCTGACAGGGTAATTGAGGATGTACTAGTCCAAGTGGGATCACTCATTTTCCCGGTGGACTTTGTCATCCTAGACTTTGAACCTGATCCTGAGGTCCCGTTCATTCTTGACGCCTGTTCTTAGCCATAGGTGGGGCACTGATAGATGTAGCAGCAGGGAAGCTTGCCATGAGAGCTCATGATAAAGTGGAAGTGTTCGATGTTTACAAAGCCATGAAGCTTCCCGCAGCTTATGAGGATCTGGAAGCTATCACCGTGATAGACACAGCTGCTGCAGTGAGTAGGGTAGAGATAACAGACCCTCTAACTCGAGTTTTACTGAACCAAGGGTTGGTGGACGATGCAGAAGCAAAAGAAATAGAGACGGTACTAAATGGGCACAATGTCAGCATGTTGAAAAAAGAAGCAGAGCCATTGAACAGAGTCCTAGGATCGCCCATCAAACCTTTAATTGAGGAGGCACCCAAACTAGAACTGAAGCCTCTGCCATCGCACCTCAGGTATGTATTCCTTGGCGAAAATGAAACGTTACCCGTAATCTTGTCTGTATCTTTGACTGCAGCCCAGGTTAAAGCAGCAGTAGCAGTGTTAAGGCGAAGGAAAAAAGCTATGGGATGGTAGATGTCAGACATCCAAGGCATCAGCCCAGCCTTATGCATGCATAGGATCTACATGGAAGAGGGCCACAAGCCAGTGGCTCAACCACAGAGAAGGCTGAATCCCATTATGAAAGAGGTGGTGAAGAAAGAAGTGATCAAGTGGTTGGATGCAGGAATCATCTTCCCCATATCGGATAGCAAGTGGGTAAGCCCGGTGCAATGTGTGCCTAAGAAAGGAGGGATGACGATTGTCACTAATGAAAAGAACGAGTTGATTCCAACCAGAACAGTGACAGGGTGGCGAATCTGCATGGATTACAGGAGACTGAATGATGCCACCCGAAAGGACCACTATCCAGTACCGTTTATTGACCAAATGCTGGACAGGTTGGCTGAGCAGGAATATTACTGTTTCCTGGATGGGTACTCGGGGCATAATCAGATCACTATTGCCCCCGAGGACCAAGAAAAGACAACCTTCACCTGTTCGTATGGAACGTATGCCTTCAAACGCATGCCCTTCGGATTGTGCAATGCACCTGCTACTTTCCAAAGGTGTATGATGGCCATATTCCACGACATGGTGGAAGACATAGTGGAGGTTTTCATGGATGACTTCTCGGTATTTGGGGAGTCCTTTGACACTTGTCTACAGAATTTGGACAGGGTATTGGCACGATGTGAGGAAACAAACTTAGCGCTGAATTGGGAAAAGTGCCACTTCCTGGTAAAGGAAGGGATAGTTCTTGGGCACAAGGTTTCGAAGCGTGGTTTGGAGGTGTACAAGGCAAAGATCGAGGCTATAGAGAAGTTGCCACCCCCAGTTTCAGTAAAAGGAGTCCGGAGCTTCCTGGGTCGGGGTTCTATCAGCGGTTCATCAAAGATTTCTCGAAAATTGCAAAGCCGTTGTCAACCCTTCTGGAGAAGGAGGTAACTTTTAATTTTGATGCTTCATGTTTGCAGGCCTATGAAATGCTAAAGAAGAAGTTAGTCGAGGCCCCAATATTGACAACATCAGATTGGGAACTCCTATTTGAGCTGATGTGTGATGCCAGTGACATTGCTGTGGGAGCGGTACTGGGCCAGCGCCGAGAGAAGGTGTTCCACGCCATATACTATGCCAGTAAAACACTCGATACAGCGCAGTGTAATTACACAGTGACTGAGAAGGAGATGCTGGCTTTGGTATATGTGTTTGACAAATTCAGAGCATACTTAGTGGGCACCAAGGTTACAGTATTTACCGACCATGCAGCAGTGAGATATTTGTTCAATAAGAAGGAAGCTAAGCCCAGGCTAATTCGCTGGATCCTTCTATTGCAAGAATTTGATATCGAGATAAAGTACCGGAAAGGGAGTGAAAACCAAATTGCAGATCATCTATCCCGTTTAGAAACCGATGCTCATATTGGGGAACAACTGCAGATCAAAGAAGAGTTCCCAGATGAGCAGTTGATGGCCTTAGAGGTGGAGGAGTTACCTTGGTATGCAGATATTGTCAACTACCTGGTGAGTGGGGTGTTCCCACCTGGAGCAACGTATCAGCAGAGGAAACGGCTGGCGCATGAGGCAAAAGCCTTCATATGGGATGAGCCGTACTTATTTAAACAAGGACCAGACAGAATGGTGAGAAGATGTGTGCCAGAGACAGAAATGCGAAAGATTCTAGAGAGTTGTCATGCTTCACTCTACGGGGGCCACCACGGAGGTGAGAGAACAGCGCATAAGGTGCTACAGTCTGGTTTTTTTTGGCCCACATTATTCAGGGATGCTGTGCAGTTCGTGAGGACGTGTGAAGCGTGTCAGAAAACAAGCACCATTTCTAAGAGACACAAGATGCCCCTCAACAACATTCTGGAAGTGGAGATCTTTGATGTATGGGGGATGGATTTCATGAGGCCATTCCCACCGTCCTGTGGGAACCGATACATCTTAGTGGCTGTGGACTATGTCTCCAAGTGGGTGGAAGCAGCAACATTGCCCACGAATGATGCCAAGGTTGTGAGTAAATTCCTGAAGAAACAAGTTTTCACCAGATTTGGGACCCCAAGGGCCATCATTAGTGACGGTGGCACACATTTCATCAACCAAACAGTGAGAAATTTGCTCGCCAAGTATGGAGTGCGTCATAAGGTTGCCACTGCATATCATCCGCAAACAAGTGGGCAAGTAGAGGTGTCAAACAGGGAGGTGAAACAGATACTCCAGAAAACCGTGAATGCTACCAGGAAGGATTGGGCAGTTAAACTGGAGAAGCCCTGTGGGCATACCGGACGGCGTATAAGACACCGATAGGCACATCCCCATATCAACTGGTATATGGGAAGGCATGTCATCTTCCAGAGGAGCTCGAGCATCAAGCCTATTGGGCAATCAAGAAGCTAAATCTGGACCCTGAGCTCGCGGGAAAGAAAAGGTTGGAGCAGCTGGTGGAGCTGGATGAATTTCGGCTTCATGCATATGAAAACACGAAGCTGTACAAGGAGAAGACCAAGAGATGGCACGACAGGCGCATAGTGTCACGAAACTTTGGACCAGGTCAACAGGTACTTCTCTTTAATTCTCGTTTGAAATTGTTTCCAGGAAAGTTGAGGTCCAAGTGGAGCGGACCGTACGCCGTGGTAAACATCACACCGCATGGAGCGGTGGAGCTGAAAAGTCCGGATTCGGACAAAACTTTTCTGGTGAATGGCCAGCGTGTCAAGCACTACTACGGTGCTGACACCAACAGAGACGAAAAGGTCATTCAGTTGGCCAGTGATGAATGAGAAGTGCTGCGTCGTGCCGTGACGGTAACTCAGGCGCTGTACGGGAGGCAACCCGTAGAAACATACGTCGTGGACCTGTCGCACAACAGGCTATTCCCGGAGTGCAAACGACCATCACCGATCCCAGGTAATCCGTCGTTTAATTTTGGAATTTTTTTGGTTAGATTACTTTAGAATGGTGTTTAGCAGGATGTTCAAGTGTGAGATGAATTTTTCGGGGCCCGTAGCTCGATTTCGGATTTCGTTTTGGGCCCCAAAACAGTGTCTCTCCACGACAGGAGCGCGTCGCGGAGAGGTCGCGAACTTGCCTTCAACACTGTTTTCATGGTGCAAATCGTGTCATCGATTTTGGTCGATCCTGGAGGTATTTTGTGCAATTCTTTTGGTTGAATTAACATGGGTCAGTGTTTTGACATATTTTCAGGTGTTCGTGGAATTTTTCGGGGACCGTAGCTCAAAATTCAAAATCATTTTGGGCCCCGAAACAATGTCTCCCTGCGACACGGGCGCGTTGCAGAGAGGACGCGGACATGCACTTTAACACTGTTCTGGGTGGTAAATCCGTATTGTCGATTTTTCTCTAATCCTATGCATGTTTTGTTCATTTCTTTCACTAAACTAACATGTCTTACTATGTTGAAGCTTAGTCCAAGGTACATGGAATTTTTCGGGGCCCGTAGCTCAAAATTCAAAAAAATTTTGGCCCCGAAACAGTGAGCCTCCGCGACAGTACCGCGTCGCGGAGGCGTCGCGCATTAGTGTAGTATTTTTGCCCAGGTCTGAAAATTGGACAAGGGGTCCTCCGCGACAGATCCGCGTCGCGCTTGCGTCGCGGACCCGTTCAGTTTGGGCCTCGTTTTCTGTGCACCCCGCCCCTTTATATACCCCACCCGACAAGGTCAGGCCCAATCAACTCCGCTTCTCCAACCTCAAACCACCCAATCAGTGATCTACATCTCCTCCTATACAAGGCTTCGTAGGGAGTCATTTGAATACTTGCATGATAACTATTGTTATATGAAAATTCAATCAATGGCAGGTGATCATCCTAATTCCCTTTGAAATCAAGAACACAAGCTCTCAACATATCCTCTAATGTTTGAATTGTACGCTCTGCCTAGCTATCTATCTGTGGATGAAAGGTGGTGCTCAGGTTCACCTTAGTACCCAATCCTTTCTGTAATGATTTCCAAAATTGGGAGGTAAATTGAGCTCCTCTGTCCGAGATGATGGACAAGAGAACCCCATGCAACCTCACAATCTCTTGGATGTACAACTTGGCATACTCCTCCACAGTGTTTGTCGTCTTAACTGCCAAGAACTGAGCCGATTTAGTCATCCTATCCACAATCACCCATATCGAATCATGTTGCTTTCGAGACTTTGGTAGACCAGTAATAAAGTTCATATTAATCACCTCCCACTTCCATTCCAGGATTTCAAAGTTCTGAGCCAATCCACATGGCCTTTGATGCTCAACCTTCATTTGTTGGCAATTTAGGCATTTTGAAACAAACTCAGCAATATCCCTCTTCATTCCACTCCACCAATAGACTTCTCTCAAGTCATGGGACATCTTGGTAGAGCCTGGATAAATGGAATATCTAGTGTTATGGGCTTCCGCTATGATTCTGTCTCGAATGCCATCATCATCTGGAACACACAACCTACTTTGGTATCTCAAGGCTCCATCTCCCTCTTTGGAGAATACCATCACTTTCTGTTTGTGGACAACCTCCATCAATTGGAGTATGACAGGATCTTAGTTTTGCTTCTCCTTCACCTCTGCCACTAAGGATGAAGCAGACCCATTCTGAACATTGACTCCTCCTTCATCATTCTCCTCAAGTTGAACTCCCAGTCAATCCAACCGATGCACTTCCATGGCTAGCTCCTTCCTTCCTTCCTCCACATAGGCTGTACTACCTATTGGCAACATGCTAAGAGCGTCAGCAACAATGTTAACTTTACCTGGGTGGTAGTGGATGCTCATGTCATAATCCTTGAGCAATTCCATCCATTTCCTCTGTCGCAGTTTGAGCTCTTTCTGGCTGAAAACATACTGCAAGCTCTTATGGTCGGTGAACACATCCACATGCACTCCATACAAGTAGTAACACCAAATTTCAAGTGCAAACACCACTACTGCCAACTCGAGGTCATGGGTTAGATAGTTCCTTTCATGAACATTGAATTGCCTGGAAGCATAGGCTATCACCTTCCCTCTCCGCATCAGTACACATCCCAATCTAACCCTCGAAACATCACAATAAATTACTAAGTCCTCCGTCCCCTCGGGCAAGGTAAGGACTGGTGCAATAGTCAACCTCATTTTTAATTCTTGGAAACTCTTTTCACATTCATCGAACCACTAAAACTTGACCTTTTTTTGAGTCAATTTAGTCATTGGTGCGGATAGGGAAGAAAATCCCTTAACAAATCTGCGGTAGTAGCCTGCCAACCCCAAGAAACTTCTAATGTCAGTCAGAGTGGTCGGTCGGGGCCAGTTCTTTACCACTTCAATCTTTTGGGCATCTACTCTAATACCATCACGGGAAACAACATGGCCTAGAAAAGCCGCTGACTTAAGCCAAAACTCGCACTTTGAGAATTTTGCATACAACTCATGGTCCGTAAGAGTTTGGAGGACAACTCTGAGATGATTAGCATATTCCTCCTCACTTCTCGAATATACCAAAATGTCGTCGATGAATACAATCACAAACATATCCAGATATTGTCTGAATACACTATTCATCAAGTCCATAAAGGCGGTAGGTGCATTCGTCAACCTAAAGGACATGACCAAGAACTCAAAATGACCATATCTAGTCCTAAAAGTTGTCTTTGGAATGTCACATTCCCTCACATTCAACTGGTGGTAGCCAGATCTAAGGTCTATCTTGGAGAAACAAGAGGCGCCCTGAAGTTGTTCAAACAAATCATCTATCCTTGGGAGAGGATATTTATTCTTTATCGCGACCTTGTTCAGTTGCCTATAGTCAATACACATTCTGAGGGACCCATCTTTCTTTCGCACAAATAGGACAGGAGCACCCCAGGGTGAAACACTGGGCCGAATGAAGCCCTTCTCTAGCAAATCTTTCAATTGCTCTTTCAACTCGGCAGGGGCCATCCTATAAGGTGGAATCAAAACAGGCTGGGTATCAGGAAGAACATCAATCCCAAAGTCGATCTCCCTATCAGGAGGGACTCCAGGCAGATCATCAGGAAACACTTTCAGAAACTCATTAATAATCGGGACTGACTCAAGAGGTAGGGATTCAATATCATCAGATTTCACTCGCACGAGGTGATACATAAAGCCTTTGGAAATCAACTTTCTGGCTCTAAGATATGAGATAAACTTCCCTCTAGGTGCAACAGAATCACCCTTCCACTCTAAAATCACTTCTTTAGGAAATTGGAACTTAACGGTTCGGGATCTACAATCAACAGAGGCATAATAAGCGTGAAGTCAATTCATGCCAAGAATCACATCAAAATCAACCATCTCTAACTCAATCAAATCAACAAGAGTATCCCTATGATGGATGGACACTACACAAGCTCTATAGATTCTCTCAGCTTCAATAGACTTACCCACTGGAGTAGAAATATCAAAGGGTTCAAGAAGACTCTTAGGGGTTCTATCAAATTTACTGGCCACATAAGGAGATACAAATGCCAATGTGGCACCCGGATCCATCAAAACATAACAGTCAAAAGTAAAGACTCAAATCGTCCCCGTCACAACATCTGGGGAGTTCTCCTGATCTTGACGACTACCCATAGCATACAAGCGGTTTGTTGCTCTGCCTGATCCTGACGTAGTGGTCCTCGGGTTTCCTCTAACTAGTGGGGATGGTGTAGTAGACTAATCCTGGTCAGCCCGCTTTGGACAATCCCTCTTGTAGTGACCCACTTGGACACATCCATAGCACACATCATTCCCATCATGACATCTTAGGTGCAATTTGCCACACTTATCACACAGTGGTTTACCCTGCAAACCTTGAGCCACACTAGCTTGTGACTGGGATCCATGGGTTCCAACGTTCTGAAACCTTTTATCATACCTGCCTCTAGGCACAGGTGCACTAGCAAATGATGGTGCTGGAAATCAGTTGCCATTGCCTTTCCTTCCAACCTCATGGCTGGATGTCTTAGCTTTCTTACACTTAAACTCTTCCTTGTCATGCTGTCTCTCCTCATCAGCTTGTTACACACACGTCATCAATCGCCCGATGTCCATATCACTCACAAGCATGACTCCTCTCCCATCTCTCTTGGGTCCTCTATTCAGCCCATCAACATACATCCCCATCCTTCCTCTCATATCAGCAACCATGTCCGGAGCATAGCGAGATAGTTGCGTGAACTTCAAACTATACTCTTGCACGGTCATAGAGCCTTATTTTAGATTTAGGAACTCTCTCACCTTAGCTTTATTTTTCTCTCTTGGGAAGAAGCGTCCAAAGAACGCTTCCTCGAACACTGTCTAAGTCAAACATAGAGCATCATCCCTTCTACTTTTCTTCCACTAGTCGATCACAGTCTGTCCACACCTTGAGTTGGTAAGCAGCCAATTCAACCCTATCAGCATCAACCATATGCATCACTTTGAACACCTTCTCAAGTTCCTCCACATAGTTCTCAGAATCTTTAGTGGATGCAGACCCCGTGAACTCAGGGGGATTCGTCCTAAAAAATTCTCGAACTCTAGAGGTGTCATGAGAATCTGTTCTACCTGCTCCGTGCCTCATAGCAGGTGATGCGACAACCTAGGCTAGAGCTTGAATAACCCGGTGTAGCTCAGCATTAGAGACCTCATCTTGAGGGGGTTGCTCAACAGGGACAACTTGATCCATGGTCTCCTCGGGTACTTGAGGCTCAGGTGGATTAACAGCTTGCTTGGCAGTACGTCCTCTTCCTCTGACAGCTCTTCTGGGGGTCATGATGTCAATTCTGCACGCGTAGAGCACGAATTAGAAGAGAGCATTCATAGAACCTAACTCTATTGCACATATTGGAATGAGAAGAAAAGTGTAACAACTCTGAATGTCCTATAGCCTCTTGCTTATGAAATATGGTTGACAACACACCCATAAACAAGATTCTACTAGACACGACTTTATAGACTCCCTAAGACACTTGAACTCTGTGCTCTAATACCAAGTTTGTCACGCACCGGGAGGGTACCCTTAGCGTGGCCGGCACTCAGGATTATTGCTAGTCCCCAAGTAAACCACTTAACCTTATCACATCATTCAATCAATAAACTCTACTGAACAGCGGAAAATATAAGTAAATGGGCACACCTCATCTAAAGTCTCTAAATAAATAGATAATAATAATGGCTGGTAGAAAGAACTAGCTCACAATCTCAACATCAACGCTTAACCATCGTCTATGAAGCCTTTATCACCACTCATGTGATGCCAATGACAAACCCATGGCTACCCAAGTCAAAATAAAAGAATTAGTCAAAAATCTAAGTCTAAAGCAAGATGAAATAATCATAGTGGATCCTCCAGAGTAGGGGAGGCTCACCAAGTCAGCTGGGAGTCTTAGATCTTCAACGGAGCGCCTGTTGATGATCCCTAGTACCTGCCTCTGCATTATAAAATAATGCAGTCCAGAGGGGACATCAGTACTTGGAATGTACTGGTATGTAAAATAGCTGAGTGAAATAGAAACAGGTAGAATAATATGGAAACAACATCAACTCAAAAAAATTATCAAATAACATCAAATCGTTAAATGTCTATCTATGAAAGAATAAAGAGTAGAGAAGTGACACATCAACAAATCAAACTCATCAATCATCTCAGACTCATCTCAAAGGAGCTCACCTCCTCTCATCTCATCTTGACTCGGAGTATTCAAGATAGGAAATTCATGGGAGTTTCTTTTATCCGACAACAATCACTTATGAGCCAGTGAATGTACAACAGTCACGCTGATGTTGCCACAGTCATTCCAAACTTGCCAGGTAGGGAACAAATCGAAACCATATCATCTTACCCAATATGGAGTCAGTCGTCAATAAGTTCTCTATTGTTTCAAGGATTGTTACTCTTGAGGGAACCATAATATATGTGATGGTTCTATGCCTCACTTACGTTTGGCGATGTAGTTTGATGAGTTCAAGTCGGACTAACTCTCACTCTTTCGGTGCTCGATACTCCTCCCATGACTCAATGCTCATAAAACCTCCATCTCAACCAATCTCATAGGGACTCGAACCCCGTCAACTATTGGTATCTCATAGGGACTTTAGCCCTTTCATCAATCATCTCATAAGGACCTTAACCCTCTCATCAATCATCTCATCAATGACTCAAGATTTAGAACAATCAATAGGAAGCAATTGAATAGACACACCGGTAGAGTTCATTTGTAGAGACTCATAAGATAATCAAATTCTATCAACTCATCATCATTCTCTCATCACAATCAATAATCTCAACTCAAGGCTTTAGACTAAATTCTCAAGTTCATTATGCATGCTTTTCAAATTAGACATGTAGGGTTATGAAAATTCTCATGAAAATGTTCAATTTAAGAAAAGAAATAGTATGATAATCATCGACATAGGAAAACATGTAAACTAAATCAATTTTTCAAGACAAGCTATCAAATATTCATGCATGTAGACTCTTGAACCATCAACTCATCTATGACCATCTATGGGGCACATGAGAGAACAATCCCATGCTTTTAGTTTAGCCTTACATACCTAGGATGCAGCTATCAATCAAGAACGTCAAAGATTCTTCTCAATTCTCTCAAACTCAAGCTCTTCTCTTCTCTCCTCAAGCCCTAGCCTTAGTAGAATATTGAAATAGGACTTTGAATGGGGGTTTTAGACCTTTTTTTATGTCAAAGAGACCTTATTAGATCGTGTATAGAGTTTAGGAGGGGTGGGGAATTGACCAGAATTCCCCTCACAATAATTTAGAATTTTTCAACTTGGAGAAGACCTAGTTCGCGACGGGACTGGTCGTGCACTGTGTATTTTTAGAAAAAGTTTTTGAATGAGTTTTCTCGATCTCATTTAAAATTTTAAAAAAATATAAGTGTTGGTCCGCGATGGGTGCGCTAGCGCTCCTGTCACGTACTAACACTGTTTTGTACTTCGGGTCGAATATCTTTTGATCGGGTCGCTCTAAAAATTGACCAAGACCATTTTTCCACTCAGGTTTTTGTTCTAATCACAAATCTGCCCTCGAATTTGCCATATGAGCATTGAAAGATGTGAACACGCATATCCTCCCTCCAAGAATATTTTGGTAATTTTATCGGGCGTTACAGGGCTGCTCAACAGGGACAGCTTGGCCCACAGGCTCCTTGTGTACTTGAGGCTCAGGTGGGTTAGCATCTTGCTTGGAAGGACATCCCCTTCCTCTGACAGCTCTTTTAGGAGGCATGAATCAATTCTGCATGCGTAGAGCACGAATTAGAAAAGAGCTTTCACAGAGCTTAACTCTATCGCACGAATTGGAATGAGAAGAAAAATGTAACAATCCTAATGTCCTATAGCCTCTTGCTTATAAAATGTGGTTGAAAACACACCTATAAATAAGACTCTTCTAGACACGGCTTCATAGACTTCCTAAGACGCTTGAACTCTGTGCTCTGATACAAAGTTTGTCACTCTCCGGGAGGGTACCCTTGGCATGGCCGACACCTAGAGACTATTGCTAGTCCTCAAGCGAAACACTTAGCCTCATCGTATCATTCAATCAAATAAACTCTATTGAACAACGGAAAATGTAAGTAAGTAATAGACACATCTCATCTAAAGTCTCAAAAAGATACATAAAATAATGAAGGCTAGTAGAAAGAACTAGCTCACAATCTCAACATCAACGTTCAACCATCGTCTATGAAGCCTCTATCACTAATCATGTGGTGCCAATGACAGACCCATGGTTACCCAAATCAAGATAAAAGAATAGTCCAAAATCTAACTCTAAAGCAAGATGAAATAATCATGGTGGATCCTCCAGAGTATAGAAGACTCACCAAATCAGTTGCGAATCTTAGATCTTCAACAGAGCACATGTTGACGATCTCTAGTACCTGCCTCTGCATCATAAAAAGATGCAGTCCAAAAAGGACAATAATACTTGGAATGTAATGGTATGTAAAATAGCTGAGTGAAACAGAAACAGGTAGAATAATATGGAAACAACATCAACTCAAAGTAATCATCAAATAACATTAAATCATCAAATGTCTATCAATGTAAGAATAAAAAGTAGACAAGTGACCCGTCAACAATTCAAACTCATCAATCATCTCAAAGGAGCTCACCTCCTCTCATCTCATCTCATCTCGACTCAGAGTACTCAAGGTAGGACATTTATGGGAGTTTCTCTTATACGACAACAATCACTTATGAGCCAGTGAATGTATAACAATCTCATTGATGTTCCTACAGTCGTTCCAAACTTTCCAGGTAGGGGAAACCATATTAGCTCACACAATATGGAGTCAATCGTCAATAATCCTGCTATTATTTCAGGGACTGTTACTCTCGAGGGAACCATAATATATGTGATGGTTCTATGGCTCACCTACGTTTAGTGATGTAGTTTGACGAGTTCGAGTCAGACTAACTCTCCCTCTTTCGGTACTCGATACTCCTCACATGACTCAATGCTCATAAAACCTCCATCTCAACCAATTTCATAGGGACTCAGACCCCATCAACGATCGGTATTTGATAGGGACTCGAACCCTATCACCATTCAATTCATAGGGACTCTAACCCTTTCATCAATCAATCTCATAGGGGTTTTAATCCTTTCATCAATCAATCTCATAGGGACTTTAACCCTTTCATCAATCAATCTCATAAATGACTCAAGATTTAGAACAATCATTAGGAAGCAATCGAATAGACACATCAGTAGAGTTCATTTATAGAGACTCATAAGACAATCAAATTCTATCAACTCATCATCATTTTCTCATCACAATCAACAATCTCAACTCATGACTCTAGACTCCATTCTTAAGTTCATTATATACTTTTCACATTAGTCATGTAGGGTTATATAAATTCTTATGAAAATGTTCAATTTAAGAAAACAAATAGTATGATAATCATCAACATAGAAAACATGTAATTTTAAATAAAATTTTAAGAAAACCATCAACGGTTCATGCATGGAGACTCTTGAACCATCAACTCATCTATGGCCATCTATGGGGCATATGAGAGAACAATCCCATGCTTTTAGTTTAGCCTTACATACCTGGGATGAAGCTATCAATCGAGCACGTCAAGGACTTTGTCTTGAATCTCTGAAACTCAAGCTCCTCTCCTCTTTCCTCAAGCCCTAGCCTTGTTAGATTATGAAATACGACTTAGAATGGGGGTTTCGACCTCTTTTTACGTTAAAATGACCTTATTAGATCGTGTATAGGGTTTAGGAGGGGTGAAAAATTAACCGGAATGCCCCTCGTAGTAATTTAGAGATTTTCAAATTAGATAAGACCAAGTCTGCGTCGCGGACTGGCCGTGCACAGTGTATCTTTAGAAAAAGTTTTTGAATGATTTTTCTCAATCTTGTAAAAGAATTTCAGAAAAATGTAAGTGCTGGTCCACGATGAAAGCGCGACGCGCTCCTGTTGCGCAGCAACACTATTTCGCGATTTGGATCGAAAAATTTTATTTTGATCGAGTCGCTCTAAAAATCGATCGAGACCATTTTCCCACTCAATTTTTCATGTTGATCACAAATCCGGCCTTGAATTTGCCATACGAGCATTGAAAGATGCGTTACGCGCATACCCCCCCCCCCTCTAGGGGTATTTTGATAATTTTATTGGTCGTACATCCTAGAACAGATTCAACATTCCAAAATTGATGGAATCAACTGAATTAAATTTTGGCACTCAAAACTCAAAATGTCCACAAAACTTAAAATTTTCAACTTTAAGCCTTTTAACACTCTTTCTTTTGCAAAACTTCAACTTTTTTACAAGATTTTCAAAATCCGATCCTTAGACTCATCCAAATATGATCTAGGGTAACTTCTAGGAAAGACAAAATGGTAATTTGGTAAAAACTGCTAAAAATAACCTTCAAGGTCATTACAGTTTCTCACCACATCTAAAGCATAAATGATTAGCTTTCCTGTGTTCATACACCTTGGGACTTAATCGAAGTGGGTGGTTTTGGTAGCAGTATCAGTACCCCCTCTTTGAATATTGTAACCCTATGGTACATTCACAGAAATGTTAGGCTTGGACAAGGATTTGGTCTTCCTTTAAATAGCCTCAATGGCCTTTTCTTATATTCAAGCTTATTGGAGCACATAACTCATTGTAGTTGGCTTGAACATCTTAGAACCAAACCAATTCTCCTCTTTGAGAAACCCTATGAAATTGGACAAAAAGTGGGATCCATTCAAATAGGAATTATTATTGATCATCTGAGCCTTCAAAACTTCAAACTTCACCAAAAACTCTTTAACACTATGAGTTTGCTCCAAATTATTGAACTCTTCCACCACATCCTCGAGTAAGATATTTCCAAATCTGATGCACACTTCCTCTTTAAACTCTGCCAATGATACTAATCCTTTGCTCAAATCCAAGTAATTGTATCATCTCTCAGCATCAACATTCATGTAGAGTGTAGCCCCTTCCACCTGTTAATCCTTAGTAATCTTATATAAATTGAAATAACGTTCATATTTTTGCAACCATATGTTAGGGTCTGATCCTTCAAAGCTTGGAATTCCCATTTAGGAGGGGAAACAATGGTCTGTTGTTATCTGGCAAGTGAACCTCTGGAATAGGAACAAGAAGCAGTCTATCACCAGTTCCTTGTCCATTCTCAGGACCTTTGTTGTGGTGCCTTTCCATCGTAGTCAAACGATCTAGTAGTTGCTCTAGTGTGGCTTAAATCCTAGTTTGGGTAGCATTCAGTGCTTTTTGCCCATTTTGTAGATCCAACAAAAGCTCATGTTCCTTTAAAATTAGCCATGGTGTGGAAGCTTACATCGTAGAATCAAAGGCTCTGATATCAAATATTATGAATGTAATATGCAGAATTTAAGTAAATGAATCAAAATATGAAGATTACAACAATTTTTGGTGAGACAATTTTTAGTTTACAGATTGTGAGATAATTTTTAGTTTATAGATAATGGAAGAACTATTGCAACTAAACTAGGAATTGTAATATAGAATATATAAATTAGAACTCCATAATTTAGCTCAGAACTACAAAAGAAGAAGGGAGAAGAGTCGGAATAGAATGGAGAAGAAAGAGAAGAGGAAGAATAAGAATGTCGAGGAGAGAGAAAGAGGGTTATTTTACCAGATTGTTCAATGCCTTCCATGTTGTCAATTTTGTTACATATTGATGTCGCCCCAACTACAACTCCTTTTTGAAAGTATAAGTGGTCGTTGTCAAATTATATAACCTAACTAAGGTTAGAAAGGAATATGGTCTAAACCTGGAGTAATTACGAGCAAGTCGAATGAATTAACCTACTTATCTCCCAAAGGGGGGGGGGGGGAGTTGTAATTGCAGGAAATAAACCTAAACTAGAAGCAAATGTTGTGAAACCAGTGAGAGAAGTAACTAGGTTATTGCGTACCCCATGAATTCCTAACTTAGTATCACAAGATAATCGTAATCTTTTCTAGTGTGTAGCATAAAGAAGGGTAAGTTAAGTTTACCAAACCCTTTGATCCAGGCGAGAGGTAAAATTCACTACGTGATTTGATCCACCCCTGCAATGTGACATTACTAACTCTTACCTTTTGTTCCAGTACAACCTCCCCTTGATTCAATTTGGTTGATTAGACGAGAGGGATCACATTGAATCTTGTTAATTAATCTCTTTTCCTATCATTATATCTTGATCTAGTTAGTAATAATTAGTTGAGTTCTAACATTGGCCACAATTAAAAAGTATTCATAACAAAGAGAATTAATTAATACATGCATGCATACTTACCAAGAATTACAGATTATTCGATTTTACTTTGTTAGTTCTTCATGATTTCTACAACCCTTGTGGATTTAGCTATACATAATCATTGTAGATGAAAGAATCATGTTATAGAATAACATAATCAAACACTTACAATAATAAAATAAAGAACAAGAAATTCAAAATTCTCCACAAAAAATCACAATCTAATATTTTTAATGTAAAAATCATAAATTATGAAGTTCCTAAAGTATTTCTCCGTTTCTCTGTTCTCTCGCGCGTCCCTCCGCCAGTACAATTAAAATTGTGATAGGAAGATAGTTACTGGTTTGAGTAATTCCTAATATCTTCAGATGATTGGAAGTATCCCACTTCCCCCGACGGCGACGGTGACGACGCCGCTGTTAAGTCACCGTCTAAGCCTCTGGAGCAGCCATTCGCGGCCGGTTCCGTTGTGCTCATTGAGCAAACAAGGCCAACGCTTTCTCTCCACCCTTATTGCGACCAACTCCGACGATCTCTCCGCTACCAGCCGCTTACTTCGGAAATTCGTGGCCTCATCTTCCAAACACGTCGCTCTCAGTACTCTATCTCACCTTCTATCTCCTACTACCACCTCTCCTCATCGCCTCTGTTCTCTTGCCCTCCCCGTACGTCTCTCTGTTATAATGTATTTCAGTGTCTCACTGCGGTTTGCGAAGCAGAATGTTTATTTGCAGTTTTGTGTTTCAGTTTTTCCTACTAATTGATCACCGCTAAGTACGACAGCAAATTGTTTGTTTCCAGCTATAATATTATGTGTTTCAATTTGTCATACTATTATTTATTTTGTTTGTGATAAGTCTGATTAAATGGTAGGCAAAATGTTATTTGCAGTTGTATTTGGAAATCAGTGAAGCGTCATGGTTCGATTGGAACTCGAAACTAGTGGCGGACTTGGTTGCATTGCTTTACAAGCTAGAGAGATTTGATGAAGCTGAAACTCTAGTTACTGAAACGGTATCTAAATTGGAAAGCCGAGAACGGGATTTGTGCAGTTTCTACTCTCAATTAATCCTTTCACTATCTAAGCAAAAATCGGAAAGAGGAGTTTTAGATTTTTGTACAAAATTGAAGCTGGTTCTCTTGAGTTCCTCGTCAGTTTATTTGAAACAACGAGGGTATGCCTCGATGGTTGAAGGATTTTGTTTAATTGGATTACCGCGTCAAGCTGAGAATTTGATGGAAGAGATGAAGGAATTAGGACTGAAATTGTCAAAGTTTGAATTTAGGGCTCTAGTTTATTCATATGGGAAATCAGGATACTTAAGAGATATGAAAAGAATTGTAGTTGAAATGGAGAGTATGGGATTTCAATTAGATACAGTTAGCTCGAATATGGTGCTTAATGCACTTGGATCTCACAATGAGCTGTCAGAAGTGGTTTTGTCCCTCCAAAAGTTTGAAGCTTCAGGTGTTCCATTTTCTATTAGGACTTACAATTCAGTTTTGAATGCCTGCCCAACAATTAATCTATTACTGCAAGATCCGAAGAGTATCCCTCTTTCTCTGGAAGAGTTAATGGGCAATCTGGATGAGAATGAAGCAGTTTTGGTGAAGATATTGGTTGGATCCTCGGTTTTGGAGGAGACAATGCAATGGAAGCCTTCAGAGTTGAAGCTGGACTTGCATGGGATGCATTTGACCTCTGCTTATGTGATCATATTACAATGGTTTCATCAGCTTCAATGCAAGTTTCTTGCTGAAAATCGTGTTCTTCCAGCTGAAATCACAGTGGTGTGTGGAGCAGGAAAACACAGTGTTGTTAGAGGAGAATCCCCTGTGAAACAGTTGATTAAGGAAATACTGCTGCGGATTGGATGTCCACTCAGGATTGATAGAAAAAACATTGGATGTTTCATTGCTAAGGGAAAATGTTTCATGGAGTGGTTATCAAACTATAATGCCACTATACATGAAAGGATATCCTGACAGCCACAAGTCCAGATGTTTAATAAATAAAGATGATATCATGAAAGACTACAAGAAGAAGCAGAAGAGGTTGAATTGGATTGATCCTTATCAAACCAGTTTGTTATGATTGAGTAAAGCACGATCATCTGATATCCTCAAACATGCATTTTTCTGTTACAATAGTGAGACAGCTGATAAGAGAAAGGTAAATCACCATTAATTGTTGAAGCATGTTGGCTTTTGTTGAACAATTATCCTCAGCTATTGAAGAATCTAAAATTTTGCTGAATATTGTCATCTGTTCTAGCATTTAGTATTTGGCTATTGGCCTAATTACCTGTGTTTCACAATTGCGGAACTCCTGCATAGAAGTTCAACAAACAAATCGAGCTGCATAAGTAGTTCAACGCAACTCAGAAGTAGCAATCACAGCATTCTGCACCCAAAACAGTGAAACAAATTGTTGCAAGATATCCTGTGTAAGCAATATATGAACTCATTACTCTCGCAGGCTTTATGAGCAAATTCTTAAAGATCAAGGTCCTTGTTTGAGTGATTATTCATAATAACAACAACAACAACATATCCAGTGGAATTCCACAAGTGGGGTCTGGGGAGGATAGAATGTATGCAGACCTTACCACTACCTCATAGAAGTAGAGTGATTATTCATAATAGTGGAAGACAAACATGAGGGCAAAACCTATTTGCAGCATAGATTGCTCCAACTAATCATATTACAATGTCTACAGCTCCGTAGAGAAACATTGGGTTGCAAAAATATTGTCATTCTGACTCATGATAGTATCCAAAGAACTGTCGGCAATAATTCAACATCCACCTTTCTGCAAGATTTGCGAGACCATCAGTGGACTAAGAAGTATTTACAAGTTCTTTGGGTCAAGAAGTAGGAACCTCTCTAACAAGTATCAGACAACAAGCTTGCCATTCCACAGAAAGAGGCAATAATGATGCAGCTCCAATGCGAACAACAATTCTGTGCAGCCGTGCTTCAGTATTTCTGATGTCCAGCCGCAGATTTTAAGCAAGGTCAGCAGGAAGTTATGCCTCATTATTTTATTCGTGGTATGATAATAAATATTAGATCAATGATCAGTACGTGGAAAGAATCCCTGTACTAAAAGAATTCGGGCAACTGAATGCAATCCACTCAATTAACCGCTTCTTGTGAAGGCGATATTCATTGCAAGGGGGACTTGCTAGCTTACTATTATTTAAAAGAATCTCACTGAAAAGTAAATACGGCTCCTATTAAATTTATCATCATTACAAGAAATATTGCACTTTATGGGCTCATCTGTAGGTGAATCCTCCAATATCACAATCCTACTTGATCCCAATCCATCCTGAACTGTACATTATTGTAATCCATTTTCCTTCCACATTATAAAAATATCCTTGTTATCTCTGCTTGATTGATATATTCATCTTTTATAGTCAGGATAAATATGTATCTTCGTCGCAGGTATAATAGGCATGGAATAGATGTGCATCCTCAATAGCATATAAAGACACACTCACTACTTTCAGTTCAAGCTCTTTTATATAATTGCATGATTTTTTTTTTAAAATAAAAATAGTGTATGTATTTGTACTGATTTTATTTCCATCGTCACTATGTGGATAATGTGGTACTTTGTATCACGAATCCTGAATCTGCCTATGTTAGAAGGGGAAAACTGCTAATTATCGAAACCATGACTACTTTCAATAGTGGAAAAGAAACAACTTCTGCCTAGACCATCAAGGGTAAGACACCAAAAACCCTGTGGCTTAAATGTCCTATTCTAATAAAAGAAACTCAGAAATAAACTCTTGCCTTTAGAAATTGGAGCATCTGCGAGCCAATTCCTATTAGATTTTGTTGCTTAATTCCCAGCAGTAGGCCAAGTTGAGGGAACCCTGTTGGAGGTAATGGGAGGCATACCGCGAACATTGATGTCAATTGGATATAGTCGGTACTCAATGTCGAACTCTTTGAAAATTTTGATCATCTCCTCAACCAATAGAGCTCGTCTGTTCCATCTCTCTCCCATGTCCTGATGGTTAATTCTATGTCTGATCCAGACAGACATGTTCATCCTGCTTAGATCTTCTAGATTCATCAATACAACCGAAGGAGAGGGATACCAGTGGTCCTTCCTGCTCTCGATATAACTGCAATAGCAAGCCACATTTATTATGTCCAATCATAATTCATACTTGTTTAAATCTTCCAGATTCTACATAATTGCTGCAAAGTACTCATAGTGGTGATAAAAGATTATATTGGATGACAAGAACAAACATATACCTGACTATTCTTTGTTTCATAGCAGCAATTTTCTCTGCTGGTGTGGAAATGTGGACTGTAAAATCAACCGAGTCTCCCATGTCGGGACTGCGGTAGTAATTGCCAATAGGTCGTGTTAAAAGAGTACTATTTGGATATATTATCTTTTGGTTGTCAAATCTCAGAAAGACGGTAGTTAAAATATTCATCTCTTCGACAATCATCTGAAAATAGAAAATATATAAATCAGGCCTTACTAAACGCATAAATACACAAACAATAAAATTCTCTCTCTTTTCCATTTTATATGATACATAATTATGATCTAAAAAGAATGACACCATTGTATATTTGGAAAGCTTTTAATGTTATATGACCTATCAAACACTCTCATGTAAAATGAAAAGGATACAGTATTATTATGGTTGAACAGACATAACAAAGTAAGAAAAAGAGATCAAGAAAGTATGCTATATACCTGAACTCCATCAATCTCACATCGATCGCCCACATCAAAGGGATGCATCACAAATAAGAAAATGATTGATTCAAATATGGTTTTGCATGTGTTTCCAAATACAAATGCTACGACGACGACTTGAGAGCTGACGAAGAGCAAGAACTTGCTGGTTGCGATCCCTAAAATCACAAGGCAAATGACCAGAATGATGATGCTGACTAAAACATTCACCATCTGATGAAGCTTGTTTACTGCAGTTTTTGTATCGTTTAGCGTCAAAGCTAGAGCTCTTCGTTCTCTAAATGCATTCACCTACAAAAATAAAGACAGTTATTTGATAAGATCATCAACTTCATCAAGAATATGAGTGAAAAGGTAAAGTTAAACCTCCTTGCGAATATATCCTGTATCCACTGGAATACAATCAGTGCAATTTAACTTGTTGTTGAAGGGTCCTTGTCTTATTTCCAGGTTACATTAGTTCCACTGATTGGGGGTAATTTCCTTTAAAGTGATTTAGAAGTTAAGTCGATTGTTTCTATGACATTTCTTACCACCCAGTTCTTGAGTGCTGCTTTACTGATCTTTTCTCTGTCCGGTGATCCTTCCACAATATTCATAGTCTTCAAAGCTTCTTCTTCTCGCAAGAAGCAACTTAAGTCCTTTAGATAGATGTACCTGTTATAAGAACAAAGTTTGGGACTAAATTTACTGGAGTCATATGACCAATTGACTGTTTTTTTTAAGTGTATGATCCTTTTGTCTGACATAGCAAGTAGGTCTATCAAAAGATATGGAAAGGTGAAACTGATCAAAACGTTAAGAATTAAGATCAATAAAATTCTCGCTACACCAGGTGGCCGGCTAAGCCAAAGCTGTATATTGTTATGCAGTACAACAGTAGTAATGCCAAAATTGGAAATGGTTATCTCCATAAATTAGGTACTATTATTTTACAAGAATGAAACGTAAAAGGATCACAAACTGACGAAAATTACAGATATGTTTCTTTCTGTATTGTTTCTTTTGTGTTATTGTATTAGCACAAGGGAGCGGAAAGAAGCAGGACAAGCTAGGAAACTTGATGATGAATGTGGGATGCTGCAAATGATCTGGCTGATTTCCCTTTTTCTCTTCTTTTTTGCTGTTTTATTCATTCGTCTTTTACAACTAAAAACAAAGTTACTCATCACGTCCTCGCAGGAAATTAAAAGAAGGTTTCGCTCTTGAAAGTCTTCAAAACTAGTAGACTAATGTACCCTCTTACCTTAACTTGTGGTTCTAGAAAAATGATGTGGATTAATTAGATATAACTGGGAAATTATGAAACTACTTACTTGGACCTGGGCTTGGCAACATTTCTGAATATTTTCCTGGCAGCAGCTTTGGCCTCATATTCACTTCTTATCTGTGTAGTGGAGTCATCTTCTCTTTTGGTATCCAGTATTTGCTCATCCAACGTAGATATTACCCCATATCGTACTATTTTAATCAATCTCTTCATATTCCAAGCTGAAACATTCTTGGGATTCATCTTATGCAGATGATCAATGGATATTCCTTGGTTGGGTTCATCTGGATTTCTTGACAAGGGACCAGAAATGGTGATACTTACTGTTCTTGATGGTTTTGGTGTTGGTGTTTGCCCACCATTAACACTTGCACCACCCTTACTACTGTGTCGAGGAGCAAGTGGGGGCCTAAGTTCTAGTGGCAACTGTGCCCCTGCAATATTCTGTAGCTTCCAAACTTCAGCCAATGTTCTGTCCTCTTCTTCTTGAGATCGATGGATTTCAAGCAAAGGCGGACCTGATAATGTCTCAATCACGTACTGATTGAACAATGATTCTTGAATTCGATCAAAGAAAGCACTAACATGAAATGAAGATGCTAGGACTTTAACCATGAGAGTTTTCACCAGCCATAACATTGTCCCAATTAGCATACATATCATCAGTTTATTGATGTACCCCAAGAACTTATTATTCGTGTCAACTTTCTGATCAAACATGGAATGCCAAGCAATCAAAACCAACCCTAACCAAAGACAATTCTGCACAGGCTTTCTAACACCATAAACAAAATATAGTACCCTTTTCCTCAACAGAAAATTCCTCTCAATACAGAACACAACTAACCGAATCACCCATCCCGATAACAATCTCCCACATATTAAAACAAGAACCAAAACTAACCATTTCCACAAATGAAGTCCTCTCAATACTCTTCTCTTCAGTGTAGGGATAACAAGTGTGCAGATTAAAGCTGTAACTATTACAATAAGACTTATCCATTGTAACAGCGTCCAGCAATCAACTTTGTCCTTTTTAAATTCATCTGGAAGATCTTCATCGAATAATGGATCATCGTCTTCCTCCTCTGGTGGCTTTAGCATCCCCGAAGTTCTTCCTAACATTCCAGATTTTAATTGCTCCGATTTTCCAATCTTTCCTGATCTCTTCTCAGGTATGTCTGGCGGTGGGTCAATTAGCCTTGATTTTGTCTTTGCTCTCCCTAATACGCTCGCTCTTTTTTGAAACGAAGTGCACCTTAGCACCTGATCACCATCACCCGCACCATTTTTAGGAGTGTAATAAGTATTGTTGCTATTATTAGCATCATCTGAGGAATTATTCACGTTTACGTTTATGGTCCTCCTTCCGTTAAGATACTTTTGCTGATGGTGTGTTGCATCACCATCCTCTTCATCGGTCCATTGGTCATGCTCGATGTCAACCACGTTAATAGGTGGTGACGGAGCCTGAAATGAAACTCTAAGTTCTTTCGACGTCGTATGACTATGATTGTGTTTGCAATCAGGGGAGAAATTTATTAGGGGACTAGATCCGGCATCATTTTCAGGTTTTGGGTGATTCCTCAGCTCGTCCATTTCCAAGTCCATATCCAATGTCATTTCACATCCAACAGCTCTTTGTTTATTCAAGAACTGTCCAATTAATCTGGAGGGTGGATCCTCAGGCATGTCCTTGCCACGCCCCATTTTCGTATCTTCTCTCCAGAATTCGTAACTCGGCTCATGCCATAACGTATTATGTTCGTTTCCGTTGTTTTTCTCTCCACCGTCAATCTTGACAATGACCTCTCGGCTGTCATTAAGATCAATGGAGGACCTCGTCGTCAAAGAGGAGGAAACAGACGTGGCTTCGGGGCTTCCATGAGTGAGTATGGGTTGGTTTTCGATATCATGGGCAGCGGAGACCTTCTTATAGGAACCATGAGGTGTTAGTGTTTTCTTGATAGAGGAAGAAAGTTGATCCATAATTTCTGAGGTTTAATTAGTTCCCTTCAGCTTCTTGATGAATGCTTCCGTTGCTGCCAATGGAAAACGTTATATTCCTATATTGAAGGAGGTGTATGAGTTTATTTATGTGTGTTGAAAGATGGGAAAAAAAATGGTTTTGTTTGGGATGGACTAGTTATGGGAAAAAAAAGAAACAGAATCAGGGTAAATACGCATTTGCATCCGACAGATGGTATATAGAACGATAAAGGAGGAGGTTAATTAGCCAAGTGTTTTTTTTCTTTCTTTACCATGTGATAAGTTTTTTTTTTGGGCTTGCAGCACATAAAATTCTTGTGCAAGCTTTTCTAGTTCACGTTCAAATCTTAACCTAAAAGTTAGCATATCACATCGCCGCATAGAAGAAATGGTACGTAATAGTAATATTTAGACGAGTAAAATATTCTTTAATTTGGGAGATTTAGTTCTATACTCTTTTATAATAAATATCTCCACTTACATCTATTCAATTTAAAAGTAGTTGGTTATAAGATATCGTAAGAGTTTCTTGTCCCATGAGTGGATTGTCGATTTTTTTCACATGTAATGTCTAAAGTTATAATATGTAACTTTTTTCCAAAAATTAAGCACGTATCTACAAAAATATGATTTTCATCTTATGGGAAGTGCTTAACATTTTGTTTCATTTCAACTAGTAAATTAAAGGGAAATAGTCAAAAGGTAAATAAATGCTAAAAATGAAAATTCATCTATATAAGATTTTATGAAGATCCAAAAGGAGGAACAAGTAGTAAATCTTTGTGCCCCCGGTTTATAGTTGGGGAATTTTCATAAATAACCACCTAGTGAAACATAATAGGCTAAAATAGCTACAGTTTCAAAAATTACATTTATAGCCTTTTGAACGTGTATGTGCTTTTTATAAAATGGTATTACACTAATATTTTATACAGAAAAGAATAGCTGACATTTAATGTTTATTAATTATTGATTAGATATAATAAAGGAAACGTTTCCTTAAATAATGGAATGTCAATATATTCAATATTTATTACCTATTATGATACTGTAAAACATAAAGCCGAAAAAGGAAAATACTGTAGCATGAGTAATGCTGAAAAAAAAAAGCCGCTGATCTATACGAATTCTACTGAGGTAAAGTTGATTTTTGATTTTGTTTTTTTATACGTTTGATCGTGTGATTTCATACAGATTCCAGGTATGCATATATATACTTGTGATGTATAAAAAATTGCTTGAACTGTAGATGTGCTTATGCAGTTGTATAATGTATTGGCGAAACACAGTTGTATAATGTGTTGGCAGAACACAGTTGTAAATGTATAATTACTCAGACAGTCTGCTTGAATAGAAAAAGTGTATAATAGTATACGTTATGCATAAATGCTATAATGTATTGGCAAAACACAGTTGTATAATGTGTTGGCAGAACACAGTTGTAAATGTATAATTACTCAGACAGTGTGCTTGAATAGAAAAAGTGTATAATAGTATGTGTTATACATAAATGCTATACTATAACTTATACATAATAATGTCATTTACATATCATTTACATAAATGGTATATATAAATACATGTATAATAATACCACTTTACATAAATTGTATACATAAGTGTATAACTTGTGCTTTTAATGTGAAGTATAAATTTTTTATACAAACATAATTTTTTTTTATACAAACAAAATAAATTAATTTCATGTTTATATATTTACCTATGTGTCTAACATTTTTTTATTAAAAAAAAAATGAACCTGGTTGTCCTCTTCGATTTCGTTGGTTTTGTCAAAATCAGAGCCGTCCCCATTTTCTTTGCTTCGGCAATGCCGAAATTCAAATCCACATCTTTCCTCTTCCTTTTTGAAGTGCTTGGCCGATGAACATTGTCATTCTGCTTCTTGGATCTAATTTCTACACTAGTCCTATCTCTTGCAATGCTTCCTGCAACGGGCTCATCCTCTTGAGTTATCCCCAACGAAAAAGAAGGCAAATCATCCATACTAAACTTATCATGCAAATTTATACTTCTAGCCATCCTCTTAGAGGTTGATTCGTCGGCCATTATAGTGTAAGCTTGTGATTTATCCGGCTGTTCAAAGATTTAGGACATGCGGTTTTATGTAAAAAATGGGTGAAACTGAAATTTTCAAAAAAAATAATAATTTAAAAAGCGCCAAAAAATGGTATTAAAAGTGAATAAAAACTGGAAGAATAGACAGAGAAGATTAAGGAAAATATTTTGAAAATCTTACCTGCTGAGATTGAAGGAGCAAGAAATGGAAGGAAATCTTTGAATTCTTGTAAAGAAGAGAGATAATAAGAATGTTGAATTTTTTTTGGTTTTGTACAAAGTGTGCTGGGACCCACGAATTTGTAGCAATTTTTTTTTAAAAGGTTGGTTGTTTGTGTAATTTTTTAAAAATGTAGTTAATTTATGTGATTTTGTATTTAATGTTTGCTCATTTATGAAATTTTCTCTTTATAGTTCATCTACATATTATTATGTAATGTATGTCAAAATTTTCTCTGCAGATCAAACTTATCAGCTGTAATTATCTCTATTAATGTTTCAAAATTGAAACTATAATTTTATGAATCTTGGATGAAAAATTTTAAATAGCACAAATTACTCGAAAATAATACACCATTTACTTTCTTATTGTACGCTGAAGTTATGTTGATTCTCTTGTGCATGTTTGTGTTTTTTCTTTACCACTATAAAAGCATGAAGGCTCTAAGTGAAATATTAATCAACTTCTTTACTCTCCCTAAGTGTATTCCATATTAGATAAAATTGTAATTACATTTATTTAGCTTTTAATAAAGGGAAAATTACATAACTAAGCTAACATCTCGTAGTTAATTATAATATATAACTAATGTTTAATTTTATTATAAATAATGGTTATGGTTTAAAATAAAATAGCTAATAATTGGGTCCGACGTATTTAATTGGTATACAAATATGCAAATCTTTTCTTTCCTCTTCTATACAAATCCAAACTATTCTCTCTCGTCTTACTCATAATCTAATCCCTAAAAATCTTTTAGATTCCCTTAAATCTCTCAACAAAATCAACATACAAATTTTGAAATTTTCTGATTTTTTTTCCTAATCCTTTATACCCAAATCAAGGTAACCTCTATTAGTTTATTTTTTTTGTATCTTTCATAAGTTTATTTATGTATTTGTATTTTTTTCCTTTCAATTTGTTCCCGTTATTTCATATTTTTTCAGTCATAATATTTGACTGTTTCAATGTAATCATAACCATGGATGAATCATCTCTATCAAAGAGGGTTACTAGAGGTGTACATTTGCATGCAACAAAAACTTATCTCCTCCCATCTTTTTCCATGTGTTTAACTCAAGATTTTTGTAAGGACCCGAAATTTTGTACGACCTCGAGAAAGCATGAAAATTGGTTGCAGAAAAATTCTGGACCAAGGTGGCACTTCATGGGAGCCATCACGGTTCAGTAAAGCTTCCGTAGTGTAATATTTCTAAGTACGGGACTTTCATGCTCAAGCTAAGTTCACTCTAAAGCCTTCAATTCAAACTTATCTATGTTGTTCAAGATCATCAAGGGTCTCCTACATCAAGTCAAGTTCAAAGGAATTCCCTTGGCTAAACTCTTCTCAAGTACCAATAGGAGGGTCAACTTTGAGTGGGCATATCTCTTAGCTCAAAGTGAACTGGGTGGCCCACAATATATCAAATCGAAGCTCTTTGAATTATCTTTCCAACGGATCCAGTCTTACCTCATTCCAAGTTTGGAGCAAGACGTTACGCCCATTTTCGTAAAACCTGCCTGGGCTAGATGGGAGCCTTCATGGACCGTGAAGAGCTTCACGGACCGTGAAACCAACCGTGTCAAGGCCCTTATGAAATTTAAAGATCCATTTTATTAAGGTGTTTTTGATATTTTGATTCATCTCCAAGGCTTTTTATGACCTCTAAAACACTTTTTACATTCCTAAACTTCTCCGACACTAAACCTAAAGGTTCTTCATATGATTCGATAGAAGGGTCAATTTTAAATTGTCATATCTCTTAGAACAAAACGAATTAGGTGTACTATAATATGTTAGATTAAAGCTCTTCGAGTTAGCTTTCCAACGCATCTAGGTTCACCTAATTCCGAGCTCGAACCAAGGAGTTATGCTTGTTTTCGTTAAGACTATTCGTGCAGACAAGCCACACGGCCAGCCACACGGACCGTGTGGCAGAAAACGGTCCGTGAGGCTGAAGTTAGTCACGATTTTCTTGCCAAATTGTGTTCTAAGTGTGTGTCCTTCCTTGGTACCTTCATACGGACCCTTGTACGGCCCGTGAAGCAACACACGGTCCGTACAACCCTCCGTTGAAAGCCCTTTGGCTTGAAATAGTTGCTGAAAATTCCAAGTCCTTCACCACAGCCCTGTAAACGGTCCGTGTGAAGCTACGCGGACCATTTACTGAACTGTGTGGCCCAGACGGACCAATTTTGGGGTCCGTTCCATCAATGACATTTCTCTAAATTTGATTATTTTAAACGAAAATGTGGTCTTTTCCCACCCCTCCTAAGCCCCCTATATAAGTGAGACTTCACCAATTTCAGCCATTCTCTCATTTCACTCCTCTCACTAAGACTTCACTCCTTCAAGATTCTTCAACATCTCTCTAGGATTGTCAAGCTAGGACCTTTAATTTGGAGTCCATCCTCTCCTCAAGTTCATCCTCAAGACATAGGTATGTGGGTGTTGATTCTTGGTCTCTTCCAACCAAGAAGATCCAAATTCCTTCTTAAACTACTCTATGAACTTGGTTACTTGAAATATGAATTTTCTACTTGATCTTGATACCTTGAACTATGCATGTGCTATATTATGTTCTAAAACTTGAGTTATGATGAGTTTAAGTATGATGAATTATGTGGATTATGAAAATGTGAACATGCAAGCCCCTTTTAAGCTTTTACCATGCATGGGTGATCTATACTACATTTTAGATGAATTTTATTATGGATTTCTGGTCTTTTCATTATATTGCTATTTTGATGTACTCTACATTAGCCATGCCACTCTCCCACCATGCATTGCTCGCATTCATAATATTTATACATGGAAATTTTGGAAATGTGGGGTTAAGCCTGATTTGATCCTAAAAAGGAATTATAATGTGAATTTTGGTAAGACAAGGGATATGACAAGGAGGTGATCACCGATATGTCTATGATTATGGCTCTTTGAGCAATATGGGTGCTTGCACCATTTTGGTATATGTGTAGATGAGCTATTCCTTGCATGAGAATTATGATCATAAATTTTGTAATTGGCTTTTGAGCCTACTCGTATAATCACGTTTTGAAATGGATATTTGATCCTCTTGAAAGCATATGTATATGTATAAGTATTCTAGTGGGATGTGTACTTAGCACCGATGGATTGGGGGCGTTAGGGATATCCCCAAGGTCCCTCTCCCTTTCCTTGAACTACGTGCCAGCATAGGAGCCCTTCCAAAATAGGGGTTGCCCATAAGGAAGGAGGTCATTACCGAAATAGGGGTTGCTCGTAAGGAATGGCTATTCGTTATGTATGTTATGATGTGATTATGCAAACCCTTCCGAAATAGGAGTTGCCCGTAAAGAAGGTGGCTATCCACCGAAATAGGGGTTGCTCGTGAGGTGTGATGTAGATTACCTTTGGCAAGTAATCTTCTCCCTGCCGATGGGAGGTCCAAATCGGTTCGGTTCATGTAATAGCTCGCATAGATTGGGTTTGTCGGTTATAGTCCATCCCGTTACATATAAATAGGAATAATATCACATTACACGCATCACGCATCCCATGACATCTTGTATATCAAATTCTATTGTTTATATGTTCTTGTATATTATGTGTCCTTGTCATCTAACATGATTATGCAGGTCAGGTAAGCCATATACATTGCATACCCGCATATTTAGTACATTTACTCTATGCCTACCTGATTTTACCATGTAGGGACCATGTGCCATGATCATCCACCACTTGACGGGTAGCTCGAATTCGAAGAGTTGATATTGTGGTGAGTCTTATCTTCCAAGGACAAGCCACCTTCCTTCTACCTATGTCGTTTTCTATTTATCTTCTTAGTTGAGGGTGAGCCCGGGTCCCATCTTATAACTAGAGGCAAATGTTGGGCACTTGTAAAACTTTCTCATTTTGTTTAACTATAAATGAATGGATTCTTGAGATTTGATTTCTGTCATTTAGTTATATGTGCTTAAATACTATTTGAACCAATGATGTGGAAATCTGATACTTTGAGGCTTGTTTGGGGACTCTCGGGTCCCCATTCGCCGTATCACATCTAGGCCCCGACCTCGGGTCGTGACAAAAGATGGTATCAGAGCACTAGATTTTTAAATGGTCCTTGGAGTCTAACATGCCGCGTCAAGTAGAGTCTTATTCATGGGTGTGAAGCGCGCCACATCTATGGTTAAGAGGCTACAATACGTTTTAGGAAATGTTTCACTTATCTTGATTCTAATCGTTCCATGGTGCGTGTCTTAAAATCCTTTATCTCCATCCCTCCCTATCAAATAGGGAGAGTTACCTTGAGCTCATAATGCAAATCCAGGAGAGGAAGGCGTTGTAGCGATATTATGGATAGGTCCAAAAGGGAGTTAGTGAAGGATATGCATTGTTTGACATGCTTGCTCCTTTGGATGTTCGAAGTTTTCTTTGGTTGACTGGTTACGATGGAAGTTTTTGGAGGCTTGACATGCTTGCTCCTTTGGATGTTCGAAGTTTTCTTTGGTTGACTGGTTACGATGGAAGTTTTTGGAGGCTTCTCATCTATTGCATCTTCGTTGATCAAGTTGATTAGAAAGAAGGCCAAGTTGTATGGTCGGATTAATGTAAGGTGAGTTCTCATGCCTTGAAAGGTCGGCGTACATCAGATTTGGTTTTGGCATTACCAGATTGCTTAAATAGGTTGGTGGTGTATTGTGATGCCCCTCGGCTTGGTTTGGAGTTGTGTGCTTATGAAACATGTTAGGGTGGTAGCTTGTGCATCAAGGCAATTGGAGGTGCAAGAGCGTAATTACCCGGCTCCTAATCTTGAGTTAGCAGCGGTGGTGTTCGCTTTGATGATCGGGAGATGCTATTTGTAT
Organism: Solanum rostratum; assembly: GCA_029948455.1. NCBI lineage: Eukaryota > Viridiplantae > Streptophyta > Magnoliopsida > Solanales > Solanaceae > Solanum > Solanum rostratum. The sequence continues at coordinate 53,613,053 of CM057055.1, forward strand.
GGGGTGGATGTCGATGTTTTCACCTACCACAAGAGTTCGCAATATGTGTTCACTCAAAGGGATCTTAACTTGGGACTAAGAAGCGGGTTGGAACTACTTAGGGGCTATGAGATGAGTGTGCAATGTAATTTTCGCAAGGTAAATGTTATAGTCGATGCTCTTAGTAGGCTATCTATGGGAAGTGTGGCTTGTGTTGATGAAGGGGAGAAAGAGTCGACAAAAGCTGTTCACCATTCGGCTAGATTGGTTGTTAGGTTGATCGACTTTAATAACGTTGGTGTTCATGTTTAGAATGGGGTCGAATCTTATGTGATTATGGACGTTAAGGCTAAGCAAGACTTAGACCCATCCTTGGTTGTGTTGAAGAGGTTGGTTGCTAATAAGGTAGTGGTTTTCTCCCAAGGGGGAGATGGTGCCCTTCGGTATCAAGGTCAGTTATGTGTTCTAAATGTGAGTGATCTTAGGGAAATATGATCGATCCCAACCATGCTCGGGAAATTCTTTTCAAGTCTTCTCCAGGAAGATTGTGAGTGGAGCCACTAACTCCTTGTATTTGATTCACCCGGAATCCACTAAGATGTGTTGGGATTTGAAGGAGGTGTGGCATGGTATGAAGAAGGACATAGCCAAGCTCGTACCCAAGTGCCCCAGTGTCAACAAGTGAAGGTAGGGCACCAAAGGCCCGGTGGTGCGGCTCAAGATATTGAGATCCCTACTTGAAAGTGGGAGAATGTAAATATGGATTTTGTGGTTGATTTGCCCTAGACTGATGGTAATTCGACTCTCTTTGGGTTATTGTTGATCGAATGACTGAGTTAGCTCATTTCCTACCGGTCAAGGCTATTTTAGCGCCGAAGAGTATGCAATGTTGTACATCCGAGAATTGGTGAGGTCGCGCGGTATGTCTAGGTTATCATATCTGATCGCGGTACCTAATTTGCTTCTTACTTTTGGAGGTCGTCTCAAGGATGACTTGGTACTAAGGTAAAGTTGAGCACCGCCATTCATCCTCAAACCGAGGGGTAAACGGAGAGGATAATTCAAACTTTGGAGGACGTGTTGAGGGCTTGTGTGTTGCAATTCAAAGGTAACTGGGGTGATCATCTACCACTTCTTGAGGTTGCTTACTACAATTTCCTTCATGCTAGCAATGGTATAACCCCGTTTGGGGCTTTATAGAGTAATATGTGTAGGTCTCCGGTGGGGTGGTTTGAGCAAGGGGGAAATGGCATTGATTGGATTGGATTTAATGTTGGAGGCTATGGAGAAGGGAAAGTTGATTGGGAAAGGTTGGCGGTGGCTCGAAGTCATCAAAAGTCTTATTTGGATATTTGAAAGAGGGATCTTGAGTTTTGTATTGGTAATAGGGTGTATGTGAAGGTCTCATTCGTGAAGGGTGTGGGGTATTTCTGGGAAGGAGGGAAAGCTAAGTCCCAGGTATATAGGTTCTTATGAGATCGTGGTAGTGGATTGGGGATGTAGCTTATAGGTTGGATTTGCCTCCGAAATTGAGCTCTAGTCACTAGGTTTTTCATATATCTATGTTGAGGAAGTGTTGGTGATTCTAGTGTTATTTTGACTTTGGAAGGTGTTGGGTTGAGGAGAACTTGTCTTATGGAGGGAGCTCCGGTTGAGATTTTGATAAGACAAGTGAAGCGGTTTCGTAACAAGGATGTGGCTTCGGTTAATGTACTTCGGAGAAACTAATATGTGGGAAGTTCTACGTGGGGAGTGGAACCAAGTATGATGCAATGATACCTTTATCCTTTCCAATCTACTCAAGCCTATAATATTAGGTCCTTCCTATTCTCAATGGTCATAGTTCTTCCATTCTCGAGTCTCATGACATGACATGCATACATGTGCACAAAAATGATTTTTCAAGATAATTTGAGTGATTTAAATACGTTTTGATATCAGTTTTAAAGGCTTTACATTTTTCAAATGATGAACTATGCGTTGTATCTTGTGCTCGGATGCTTCATGTTCTAAGTCAAGCCTTGCTCTTCCACATTCGAGGACGAACATTCCCAAGGGGGAGATGATGTAAGGAGCCGGAATTTTGTACGACCTCAAGGAAGCATGAAAATTAGTTGCGGAAAAGTTCTGGACCAAGGTGGTACTTCATGGGAGCTATCACGGTTCAGTAAACCTTCCGTAGTGTAATATTTCTAAGAACGGGACTTTCATGCTCAAGCTAAGTTCACTCTAAAGCCTTCAATTCAAGCTTATCTATGTTGTTCAAGATCATCAAGGGTCTCCTACATCAAGTCAAGTTCAAAGGAATTCCCTTGGCTAAACTCTTCTCAAGTACCAATAGGAGGGTCAACTTTGAGTGGGCATATCTCTTAGTTCAAAGTGAACTGGGTGGCCCACAACATATCAAATCGAAGCTCTTTGGATTATATTTCCAACGCATCTGGTCTCACCTCATTCTGAGTTCGGAGCAAAGACGTTACGTCTATTTTCGTAAAACCTGCCTGGGCTAGACGGGAGCCTTCACGGACCGTGAAGAGCTTCATGGACCATGAAGCCAACCGTGTCAAGGCTCTTGTGAAATTTAAAGATCCATTTCATTAAGGTGTTTTTGATATTTTGATTCATCTCTAAGGCTTTTTATGACCTCTAAAACCCTTTTTACATTCCTAAACTTCTTCGACACTAAACCTAAAGGTTCTTCATATGATTCGGTAGAAGGGTCAATTTTAAATTGTCATGTCTCTTAGCAAAAACGTATTAGGTGTCCTACAATATGTCAAATTAAATCTCTTCGAGTTAGCTTTCCAACACACCTAGTTTCACCTAATTCCGAGCTTGAACCAAGGATTTATGCTCGTTTTCATTAAGACTGTTCGTGCAGACAAGCCACACGGCCAGCCACACGGACCGTGTGGTAGCAAACGGTCCGTGAGGTTGAAGTTAGTCATGATTTTCTTGCCAAATTGTGTTCTAAGTGTGTGTCCTTCCTTGGTACCTTCATACGTACCCTTGTACGGCTCGTGAAGCATCACACGGTCTGTACGTCCTTCCATTGGAAGCCCTTTGGCTTGAAATAGTTGCTGAAAATTCCAAGTCCTTCATCACGGCCCTGTAAACGGTCCGTGTGAAGCTACACGGACCATTTACTGAACCGTGTGGCCCAGACGGACCAATTTTGGGGTCCGTTTCATTAATAGCATTTCTCTAATTTTGATTATTTTAAACGAAAATTTGGTCTTTTCCCACCCCTCCTAAGCCCCCTATATAAGTGAGACTTCACCAATTTCAGCCATTCTCTCATTTCACTTCTCTCACTAAGACTTCACTCCTTCAAGATTCTCTAACATCTCTCTAGGATTGTCAAACTAGGACCTTTAATTTGGAGTCCATCATCTCCTCAAGTTCATCCTCAAGACATAGGTATGTGGGTGCTGATTCTTGGTCTCTTCCAACCAAGAAGACCCAAATTCCTTCTTAAACTACTCTATGAACTTGGTTACTTGAAATATGAATTTTCTACTTGATCTTGATACCTTGAACCATGCATGTGCTATATTATGTCCTAAAACTTGAGTTATGATGAGTTTAAGTATGATGAATTATGTGGATTATGAAAATGTGAACATGCAAGTCCCTTTTAAGCTTTTACAATGCATAGGTGATCTATACTACATTTTATATGAAATTTATTATGGATTTCTGGTCTTTTCATTATATTGCTATTTTGATGTACTCTACATTACCCATGCCACTCTCCCACCATGCATTATATCGCATTCATGATATTTATATATGAAAATTTCGAAAATGTGATGTTAAGCCCGATTTGGTCCTAAAAAGGAATTATAATGTGAATTTTGGTAAGACATGGGATATGACAAGGAGGTGATCACCGGTATGTCTATGATTATGGCTCTTTGAGCAATATGGGTGCTTGTACCATTTTGGTATATGTGTAGATGAGCTATTCCTTGCATGAGAATTATGATCATAAATTTTGTAATTGGCCTTTGAGCCTACTCGTATAATCACGTTTTGAAATGGATATTTGATCCTCTTGAAAGCATATGTATATGTATAAGTATTCTAGTGGGATGTGTACTTAGCACCGATGGATTGGGGGCGTTAGGGATATCCCCAAGGTCCCTCTCACTTTCCTTGAACTATGTGCCAGCATAGGAGTCCTTCCGAAATAAGGGTTGCCCGTAAGGAAGGAGGTCATTACCGAAATAGGGGTTGCCCGTAAGGAATGGCTATTAGTTATGTATGTTATGATGTGATTATGCAAACCCTTCCGAAATAGGAGTTGCCCGTAAGGAAGGTGTCCATCCACCGAAATAGGGGTTGCCCGTAAGGTGTGATGTAGATTATCTTTGGCGAGTAATCTTCTCCCTGCCGATGGGAGGTCCAAATCGGTCCGGTTCATGTAATAGCTCGCATGGATTGGGTTTGTCGGTTATAGTCCATCCCTGTTACATATAAATAGGAACAATATCACATTACACGCATGATGCATCCCATGGCATCTTGTATATCAAATTCTATTGTTTATATGTTCTTGTATATTATGTGTCTTTGTCATCTAACATGATTATGCAGGTCCGGTAGGCCATATACATTGCATACCCGCATACTTAGTACATTCAAACGTACTAACACATACTCTATGCCTACATGATTTTACCATGTAGGGACCGTGTGTCATGATCATCCACCACTTGACGGGTAGCTCAAATTCGAAGAGTTGATATTGTGGTGAGTCCTATCTTCCAAGGACAAGCCACCTTCCTTCTACCTATGTCATTTTCTATGTATCTTCTTAGTTGAGGGTGAGCCCGGGATATGTCTTGGCCCGCATCCCATCTTATAACTAGAGGCAAATGTTGGGCACTTGTAAAACTTTCTCATTTTGTTTAACTATAAATGAATGGATTCTTGAGATTTGATTTCCGTAATTTAGTTATATGTGATTAAATACTATTTGAACCAATGATGTGGAAATCTGATACTTTGAGGCTTGTTTGGGGACTCTCGGGTCCCCATTCGCCGTGTCACATCTAGGCCCCGACCTCGGGTCGTGACAATTTTGGAGAAAGTACAAATTTTGTTGTGAAATCTCAAGTCCTTGCGAAAAAATAGTTCAGTGAAGAAATTCGATCGAATTCTGCACTAGCCCCATTAGATTGCGACAAATCACGCAAAATCGAATTCAAAAGAAGCAAACAAAAAAAAAGTGAAGGTACTTTGTATAATTTGTTTTTTATTGTAAATTCTACACTTTTTTGAAATTGTATATCATATTAGTAGATTCGCTTGTATATTCATTAGTTTGTATCAGTATAGATATACATGAGACTTAGTCTGCACTAAAAAAAATACAATTTATATTTATTTTTTATATAACTTCTTTAGTTGTATACATTTAATTATTTATGTATAATTTGGGTAATTATATACTATAATTTATATTTTTTATATATATTGTATAAATGAATACAAATTTATCTATAATCGTTGTTTATATAATTATTTTTATGCATATTAATGATTCCTCAAATTTTGTATATCCTTGGTTATACAACTCGTTAAGTTGTTTTGTTGACAGCTTTGTATATATAAGGAGTTGAATTTATCCTCACAAAATGTCCTCACATGCAGTGATTTACAAATGTTAGTATGATGGATACTATATACACAAATTAATTATTGAAAACGATACAAATATTCATAAATATAAATACAAACATAATTATACAACCTATAATTAGACCAATACATATACAATTATTCATAAATAAGAAAATATATACAATTTATGTTTTTTTAATAATTTCGTTAGTTGTATACATTTAATTATTTTTGTATAATTTGAGTAATTGTGTCCTCTAATTTATTCTTTTTATGTACTTTGTATAAATGAATACTAAATTATCTATAACCTTTGTATATATAATTGTTTTTATACATATTAATGATTTCTCAAATTTTGTATATTTTTAGATATACAAGTTTGTTAAGTTGTTTTATTGACAACTTTATATATAGAGATAGCTGAATTTATCCTCAAAGAATACCCCTAATATGCAATGATATGCGAATTTAATATAATGGATGTTAAACACATAATTAATTGTTGAAAAAGATACAATTATTCACAATTATACAACCTATAATTAGACTGCACGTGAACTCAACATTCAGATAAATATATACAAAACAAAATTAAATATGTGAATTCACAATATTATTTTGACAATATACAATTCAACCAAGTTAGTATGTAACGGCGAAAATAAAATTAAATAAATTTCTTACACATTTTTTATATACTTTTGTAGGAACAAAAATTAATTCTTTTGATAAACCATAAATTACAATAACTATAAATTAAGAACCATAAATTAAGGGTTTTAGGCATAAATTAAGGGTTTTGAGAAAGACACTTAGGCGAGGAGTTCTAATTAAATACAACCATAAATTAAGGAATTGTTTCCATTTAAAAAAAATCGAATTTATAGTCTTTAATTAGTTGTTTCCATATGAAATTTGTTTAAAATGATTCAATTTAGCCGAAATATACAAGAGTCATGATTATAGTTATGAAATGTAATTAGCTAAATTGTAGTTATTTTGACCTATTAAATTTTAGTGGTAAGCTATTTATGAAAATTTTCCTTTAATAAATACCTGGATTCTGAAAAGACATGGAAAACATAAAATAAAGGTAAGATTTAGAATGGAGGGACTAAAGGATAAGGAGAGATTTGAAAAATATTTGGAGTTAAAAATAAGGATAGATTTTAAATACTCCCTCTATTTATCTTTAATTATCCACTATGCTATTTTGATGTCTAACCATACTTGTCTAGTTTATGAAATCAACAAATAATTTTACATTTAGTTTCTAATATTTCCTTATCAATAATTATAGTCATTTTTCTATTACATTTTTCAAGACATTATATTTTGTTGTATTCAAACGGTGATTTGATAAAATTATTCTTGTCATTTACTACTTCTTAATCTTTGTGCAAAGTCAATAAATGACAAATAAAGATGACCGGAAGAAATATTGAATAGCTAAAAGTAAGAAAAGTAAATTGATAGTTGAACGAAGCAATTGTTGCCTTCTCCACAAAGTCCGTGTGGATTTTTGAACAAAGTGATTGAAGACCAAGGAGTTATCGAGTATTTTGACAATCCTTTTATAAGAGATAACTAAATTACTTGTAAGTACTTGTATTATTAAATGAAAGAAGTGAATGTGAAGGAATGAAAATAGGTTGAGTTAATAAATAAATAAAATTTATTTGAAAATTACTTTGGCTAAATGAATTGGAATTGAAATAAAATAGAGTAAAATGTAGATTATAACTTAACTCATTTAACACCTTTACTCACAAATAATTTGATAATAGAAATAATTAAGTGCTCAATGTTTTCTTTAATACAAGTCCATTCAAAATTGTCACGATTCGAATTTAGGTGAGATGATACTACACAATAAAGTAAAAAATAAAGTGGAAGTAGCAATCTATAAAAGGATAAACAACACGGGACGCAAATCACAAGTCTAATACCGCCTTAAGACTGGTGTTACATGTGCAAGCCTCTGTTACAAGTGTAGATTTTGAAAGAAAATTACAAGCCTCAATTGTCCTTCGTTCTCAAATAGAACAAAAATAACATAAGTGAAAGTCTTGAGGGTCCACCGAAGAAACTAGCCACTACCTCTCAAGCAACTATAAAGCTCGAATAAAAATAGAATTGAGGGAATCAAGAAGGGCGGAACTCACAACTTACACAAGTGTAGAAGTAAAGGTGAGTACCGAACAATACAAAACCAGCAAGTAAATACTAAACACAAAGTCGAGAGTAATGAATGCAAGTACTCCAACCGCACAATCTAAATTTTCAAAATTACAACCTACACTTAGAAAAGTCAAGGTACATTGTATATAATTCATAGCACTTTGTATCCAATTAAGTCACAGTCAACAAGTTACAATTACAAAGTTTAATCATCAATGTACAATAATAAAAATGATGCTCACAAATATATCATGTAAATGAGGTGTAAAATGATGCAATGGAATATCAAATAATCATGATGCATGTCTATTCTACGATACACATTTGCTGATAAAATTAGCTCCTTACCCATGGGGGCCACACATAGATCATGTATCCGCCAAAATCATTTTTCATCGACATAAATTATATCTAGCTAGAACTATTTTCCTTTGACTTTTCATATTTCATTGAAATCATTTTTCATCGATATTTATCGAATCTAGTCAGAACCATTTTTCATTATTTTTTATCAAATCTTGTCGAAACTATTTTTCATTGGCCTTTTCGTCAAATAGTGGAACTCAATCAATAATTCAACTCAAGGAAAATAGGCACTTTCAACTAGTGAATGACGGTATGCAATGAGTCCACACACTATATACATATATTATTCAAGCCAATCAATCATGACATCATTTCTATATCATAATCATCATCATCAAATCTTTCCATGATAAGTTCAACATCATCACTAAAATTCTTCAATAACTGATTCATTATCATCAATTAATAATCCTCAACAAATGAGTCAACATCATTATTCAAGATCCTTCAACAATTAGATCAATATCATTGTCAAATTTCTTTCATAATTGCTTCAAAAATATCATTTGAGATTCTTCACAATAGGAATAACAATATCATCCAAATTTATCGAAAGTCAAATCCATATCATTGATCAAGGTTCTCTCAATAGTCAAACCGGCATTAACAATCATATCTTCTCAATAATGAATCAATGATGTCGCATGCAACCACATAGTCATTTTATTACTCTGCATTAATTTATCAGATCATTCACGAATAATTCAACTCTTATTCAAATCTCCATTGCTCTCCAACACACAAGAAAGAAAATACAAGGTTCAATAATCTCAATGAAGGTTTAGAATTCACTTGCCTCAAACAAATCAAGCAATTACTTCAACATTTGAGCTTTTCCTTTTAGTTGAATTTTTGTTCAACGAAATTCATTCAAGTATGAATTTATTATAAGATTACAAGAACAAGAACACCAAGTTTTTCAATGTTAGAAATTGGATCCAAAATGAGTTCATTACAGGTTCATGTTCATGGAAGAATTCACAAAATTTGAAGTTCAAAATTGAGAATTAGAGGTTGCAATCACAAAATAATCAATGGATAATGAAGATTGAAAATTAAAATCACTTACCCAATGAATTACACTTGAAAAATTACTTCAAAATCACCTCCCATGAGCTCCCCAATTCAAAAATATCAAATGGGGAATGATTTTTGAAATCCCAAAATATTGCCTTATATATCACAAAAGTGACTAGGGTTCATTTTGCGACACCCGCCTAAATATGTGGACACCACTAAAGCGGTCAGTGGGTCGCTTAAGCGGCTCCCACTTTCGCGATCACTGTTTGCGTAAGCGAATCCTGCCCATTTAGTGGGCATCACTTAAGCGATGGGTGCCTGCTAATAGCTGTGGTAGCTTAAGCGATCAAGGGTCCACAAAAGCGAGACCTGTAATCCATGTACCAGCAGTCCAAAATAAATAATCACATAGTCCAGAATCAAACCAACAAGATTTGTTCGGAATCTCATAAACACAAATTATATTGCAATACTACTATTTTAGACATTTTCGACTTAATGAAATCATCAGAAATCAAATCCATGGTCTCTTTGACCCAAAATTTGATTAATCGCAACTATATGAACTTAATACACTAAAAATACCAAACATTCTTGGAACACACAAAAATTATACCAAAGCTCATTCTAGATATAAAATCACATCCTGAATTTAATGAAATTAATGAAAATCCAATTTAAGCATTTGAACTAAAAACATTGACCAAAGTTAAATTTGTAACACCTTCAAAATTATTTCATCTAGTAAGATCTTGAAAGTCCCAGAAAAGGGATAAGAAATCTTCCGGATCTATCCACGAGAGGGATCTATGAGTTGTAGATTCATTTATGACTCGTGGATCTCAGATTTTGTCTTGTTAAAAATTTTGTTTTTTAGAGTCTCTGAATCTCCATTTATGAAATTCTATCTATGACCATAGTTCCATTTATGGGTCGCAAACCACCTTAGTAGAACCTCTTCCAGACGTAAAAAAAATGCATTTCACTAGCCTTAACTATGATATTAGTTTATGCTCCATCGGAAGGACCATGATCCATAAAATCTTCTCATGATTCTCCAACACTTAACCAATTTTTCAACCTTCAGGACTCCATCTATGAAAACTATGTATGAGCTGCATTTTCAAGTACGACTCATAGAGTGCTTTCGTACATTAACTTTCTAGGATCTAATTTTTTTACTAAAGGCACGTCCCAAACCACGACGCTTGTCTATGACCCCTGGTTCAATCCACAAGCCATAGATTGGCTCGTATACTTAGTCCAGTTTTACTTTTGTCATGACCCGAAAATGAACGTGATGACTCTCATCTAACCCACCAAGGCGAGTCAGCCCAATACCTACTAATCCAAACGTAACGATAATAGCGGAAGAGAAAATAGTCTAATGTGACAAATAATCATAGGAAGACCAAACTACAACCATCCCAGAACTGGTATCACGTGTACAAGCCTCTGAATACATAGTACTGGAATAAAATAAATGTCTAGTCCTCAAATAGAATGTAACATAATAATGGATTCCTTGAAGGTCCACCGGTGACATAAGCAGCTACCTTAAGGATAATCCGGAAGCTCGGTCTTGCAATGAGAAAATTCTAACTAGAGGGACCGGGCTCGTAACCTACAAAAATATAGCAAGGGGGTGAGTACCAAAACAACACGGTACTCAGCAAATGGAACTAACCTAGAGTAAAACAATGAAGAACCAAGTACTCCTTCACACCCAACCATATACCGCCGAACTACAAACCTGCACTCAAAAAAATCACAGCCCAGCAATACATAATACACAGTAAAGATAGTTTTTCAGTATATCACAATTATCAAATCACAAGCCATAACTCACAAGTGATAACATAATCAATCACATGAATAACATCATGCCACATAATAATATGCAAGGATGAGATGCAATGTCGTGCAATACAAGGTGGTATCAAGACCGTCGCACAGCCTTTCGTATATACCCCGTCGAGCTAAGGCTCCAAGACTAAGGGGACCCATGGGGACCTCGCAGGCCATATACCTCAATCACAATATATTAACTACCTTGCCACCCAAGTGCTCGTGGTCAAGGACTCATGATAAGAATCTCGATGTATCAACTACCTTGCCATCCAGGTGCTCGTGGTCAAGGACTCATGATAAGAATCTCGATGTATCAACTACCTTGCCACCCAGGTGCTCCTGGTCAAGGATTCATGATACGAATCACCATTCATAACTTCCCACAATGTCATGACATGTAGTATGAGGATGCATACAATCAAGGCACAATTATGGAAACAATATTCCTCTCAATAAGCACAATAGATATCAAAGTTCTCGAGTTTAGCAATTATAATATTCATCCTCTTTTATACACATTTGGATACAATTCTCTTTTAAAATATTTCACCCTATTTTAGTAACTTTATTTTCTCAAACCAACCATGATCCTCAATACATATCTCAATTATCTCTCTTTCCCAACATGTCATGTTCACACTATTCTCAATTTAGGATTCACATGCTCTCTAAGCAACACATACACAATTAAAGCCCTCACACTAGCATCACAATAAGAATTATCAACCCAACACATGATACGATCTCATCCCATATATTATAGCATAAGAAAGCATAGAGGTTCAACATATTTAACAAAAGTTTAGAAATCCACTTGCTTTAATTAATAGAATAAAACTCCAAATCTTGAGTCTTTTGTAATGCTTTTAGATGATCAAAATCTCTTCAAATACATAATCTACATAAGAATACGAATCCAATGACACCCATATTGATACATTTATTTTTGGCTAAAAATCGGGTCAAAAACGTCACCCCGAGCCCATAAATTCGAATCTGGAAATTTCTTTCAGATTATGTTTACCCATAATAAACTAAACGTATACGTCAAATTTCAGCTAAAACGGATCATTATTCGACCCCCAAAGCAAAATTTTATTCTAAGAACCCTAGGACTATATTTTCTTAATTTAATATAAATTATACACGTTTCTACCCTAAAAATTTATTCATATCTCATGAAATCCTAATAGAAAGGATGAGAATAATTATCTTAATGTTACGGGATGAAAATCACAATTTTTCTCTATCTTTTTCCCTTTCTTTTTTCTTCCCATAATTTTTTTCTTCTCCGTATGTGTGTGGGCGTGGCTCCACTGTTTGCTTTCTGCTTCTTTTGCTTTCAAGGCTGCTGCGGCAGCCCTTCAACTTACCCTCTTTTTTTTTAAGTTTTTTATTTATTTATTTATTTATTTTAATATACTAAAAGTGATAAATTCTAATAGTCTATTTTTGATAAATATGAGATAAATAGTATAGGATATTAATTAAAATATTATTTTAATCCACCAACTAAATTAATTATCTAAAATTGTCCGTCAACTAAATGGCCGTAATTATCGATTAGTCCAAAATTTTCAATTTAAATTTACAAAAAGGATCTTTTATGAAAAAGTGAGGATTCGTTCTCAAAATGGCCTAACGGTCATTACAAATTTTTCTGCAACTTCTCTATTTTCCAACTTTTTAACATATAAATGTCACAATATCTCCTCCTTGGGATCATTCGTGCTCGAATGAGACAAAAGTAAGCTTGAGTAGAGTAGAACATAACCAACAACCCAACATAAATGCAAAATGCAATTTAAAACATCAATTTCATAAAATCATTCAACTTATGCATCAAATATCATTCAAAAATAATATCAAGAATATGCATGCATGAATTATGACTAGGAAAAATGAATACATGAGAATTCAGAGCAATAATTCATATTTAGATACCTTAGGCTTGAATAGAAGGAAAGAGGCAAGGATATTGTTTCATTATGTCCGCCTTTGACTCTCAAGTAACATTCTCGACTTGTTGGTTCCTCCATAATACTTTAACGGATTCCACTTCTTTATTTATTAGTCTCTTCACTTCCCGGTCCAAAATCTCAATAGTTACCTCTTCATAAGTCAAATTCTCTTCAATACTCACATCCTTCAATGGCACAATGGAAGCTGGATCACCCATGAATTTTCTCAACCTCGACATGTGGAACACTGGATAAACGATAGCAAACTCTAATAACAATTCAAGTTCATAGGCTACCTTTCCAACTTGCTTCAAAATCTTATAAGATCTGACATACTTAGGACTCAATTTTCTCTTTTTTGCCAAAATGCATTACACCTTTCATAGGTGAAACCTTCAAATAGACCCACGCACCTTCATCAAACTCAAGGTCCTTTCTTCTAACATCGAAATATAACGTTTGGGGACTTTGGACAATCTTTAACTTTTCTCTTATGACCTTTACTTTCTCGATAGCATCAAGTACCACATCTGGTCCAATTAATGACATCTCTTAAACTTCAAACCATCCCACTGGGAACTTACATCGTCTACCATACATGGATTCAAATGGTGCCATATCAATATTTGAGTAAAAACTATTGTTGTAAGCAAATTCAATAAGAGGTAAGTGGTCATCCCAAACACCTTTGAGAATAAGCACACACACCCTCAACATATCTTCCAATATTTGGATTGTTCTTTCGGCTTGCCCATCGGTTCGAGGATGAAACGCGGGACTTAACTTTGTCTTAGTATCAAGATCCTTTTAAAAGGTTTTCAAAAATGAGAAGTAAATTGAGCACTGAATGATACGGTAGACAATGAAACTATATGCAATCTCACCAACTCTTGAATATAAACCTTAGCATAAATCTCAGCACCATAAGAAGTCTTCACTAGTAAAAAGTAGGTTGTTTCATCATTCTATCCATAGGCACCTATATTGATTCAAATTGCTTTCGAGTTCTTGGAAAATCTGTAATGTAATCCATCTTCAACTCCTCATATTTTCAAGTAGGAATTCCAATGTCTTCGGATAAACCACCCGATCTTTAGTGTTCAACCTTCACTTGTTGATAATTCAAACATCTTGCCACACACCTAGCTATGACTTTCTTCATGTCATTCCACCAATACATCTCTCAACTGAACAGAATGTCAAGAGTTATGAGCCTCATTTAGAATCTTCTCCCTTAGACCATCAACATTAGAAATACACAACCTCCCTTTGGTAAAGAAGTACTCTATCAACCCTTGTGAGAAAACTTTAATCTTCTTATCAATCACCAACTTCTTCAACTTGATCAAGGAGGGATCCATGTCTTGCTTTGCTTTAACCTCCTTTATCAAATATGATTCCACCCTACCTTGCATATACACACCATCATTCTGTGAGCCATTCGACCTCACACACAAACGATTCAAATGGTGCACTTCTTTGACTAACTTTTTTTCTATCCTCAACATGTACAATACTGCCTATAGATACTCTACTAAGTGCATCGGCCACAATATTTACTTTGGTGGGGTGACATATAGCACTCATATCATAATCTGTAAGAAGCTCTAACCACCTCTTTCGCTAAGCACATGTTGCAAACTCTTGTGATTAGTGAATATGTCAACATGCACCCATAGAGATAATGGGACAAATCTTCAATGCAAACACAACGACCGCTGACTCAATGTCATGTGTTGGGTAGTTTCGCTCAAGCACTTTCAATTTCCTTGAGGCATAGGAAATGACCTTCCAATGTTGCATCAAAACATAACTCAATCCTACAGGTGAGGCATCACAATAAATAACAAAACCATCTAAACCTTTGGATAAGGTTAAAATAGAAGCCGATGTGAGATGATCCTTCAATGTTTAAAAACTCCTCACATTCATCAAACCACTGAAATTTCACCTTCTCTTGGGACAACTTAGTCAAAAGAGAGGCAATGGAAGAAAATCCTTCAACAAATCTTCTATAATATCCCGCCAAACCCAAAAAGCTCCTGATGTCAGAAGGAGATAATGGAATAGGATAATTTTTAACCCACTTTGTCTTCTTTGGATCAACTCTAATACCATCACCTAAAACAATGTGGCTAAGAAAAGCCACATCTCTCAACCAAAATTCACACTTGCTAAATTTGAAGAAAAGTTGCCTATCTCTCAATGCTTGTAACACAATTCCCAAATGATCCTCATGCTCTTTCTCATCCCTTGAATAGACAAATATATCATCTATAAAAAAATCATGAACATATCCAAATACGACTTGAAGACCCTGTTCATCAAGTCCATGAGAGTTGCAGGGGCATTTGTTAGTCCAAATGACATAAACAAAAATTCAAAATGGTCATACCAGGTTTTAAAAGTTATCTTTGGAATGTCATCCTCCTTCACCCTCTATTGGTGATACCTAAGACAAAGATCAATTTTAGAGAAGTATCTTGCACCTTGAAGTTGATCAAATAGTTCATCTATCCATGGAAGTGGATACTTGTTATAGTCACCTTGTTCAATTGTCGATAATTCATACACTCCTAATGCTATCCTTCTTTCTCACAAGCAATACGGGAGCACCCCATGGAGACACACTAGGCCTTATGAACCCCTTATCAAGCAAGTCTCTCAATTGTTCCTTCAATTCTTCTAACTCCGCCAGGGCCATTCAACATGGAGGTATAAAAAGATGTTAAGTATTGGGTAGAAGATCAATACCAAAGTCAATTTTTTTTGAGAGAGAAATACTGGGCAAGTCATCGAGGAATTTATTAACAATAGAAATCGAATCAAGAGTAAGAACATCGGAATCTATATCTCTTACCCAGACAACATGATATATTCACCCCTTAGAAATCATTTTCCTAGCCTTTACGCAAGAAATAAGCTTACCCTTAAACACCAAATTTGTTCCCTTCTACTCAAGAATAGATTCATTAGGGACTTCGAATTTAACCTTACGAGTTCTACAATCAATAGAAGCATATGATGCATACAACCAATCCATAACAAGAATTACATCAAAATCGGCCATGTCAAGTTCATCAAGTTCATAAGAAAAGACTCTATGCAAGACCGACATGGGATAATTCCTATAAACTTTCTTAGCTAAAATTGACTCACTAACTGGAGTATAAACCAAATATGGATCTAACGAGACTTCAGGAGACACATCAAACTTTATGGCAAGGTAAGGAATGATAAAAGACATATTTTTACCAAGGTCAAGTAAACCATACACGTCAATCAAAGACTTTTAGCATGCCCATAACTACATCAGGAGACTTCTCCACCTCTTGCGTACCATGTTGAGCATTAAAATCGATTTTCATGTGGACCACCTCCTTGAGCTTGGGAACCTTGTTGAACTTTCCCTCTTTGAGCTACTTGACCTTAAGGGTGCCCTTCTCTACCTTTGTTAGCAATATTAGGGCACTCAAAAATCTTGTGCCCCATCTTCTCACAACCAAAGCAAGCACTCGTACCTCTCAAAAAATTACCAACATGACTTCTCCTACACTTTGGACACTTAGTAATAGTATAACCATTAGACTTAGCACCATCAACTTGAGCTTGAGGGGTAGGCACCTATCCCTATCAATCCTTGGAGTAGCAACCTTGGATGACCCTTGGCCTTGTTGGAAACGGCCACCACCAGACTTAGGACTAGAAATCTGCCTTCACAACAAGCCCTCTTAGACTCTCTCATTTGCATCTTTTGAAGCTTCTCATTCTCAATTTACTCAACATAAGTCATGAGCCAAGAAATATCCATATCCTTGATAAGCATTGCAGTTTTGAGCTCTATCTTCACCAAGTCTGATACATACAAAATAAACATGTTCTTGCAGTCTCTAGGTTCAGCCACCAAGGGAGGAGCATACTTAGACAGCGGGCTCTAGGATCGGCCACCAAGGAAAGTGCATACTTAGACAACTTTGTGAACTTGAAGGCATACTCCTTCACACTCATGTCACCTTGTTTAAGATTTATGAATTCTATCACTTTAGTTTCCCTTAGTTCAAATTGGAAGAAACGACCAAGAAATATGTCTTTGAACACCTCTTAACTAATAGGCCCTTCTTTAACTCTTTCGGACTTCTATTGTATGAACTGAATTTGAGCAACTCCCTTAAGTTGGTAAGCCACCAACTTTGCCTTCTCCTCAGATGCCACAACCATAATCTCCACCACCATATAGACCTCATTAATAAACTTTCATGGATCTCCATCCACCTTGGAGCCATAGAACTCTAGAGGATTCATCCTTGCAAAGTATTTCACCCTAGAAGCCAAAGTAGGAGTACTTGGAGAAGCCACAACTTGGTTGGCTTGAGTAGCCATAGCTTGAGCCAACATAGTGATAGTATCCCTAAACTTTTCATACATCACTTGATTGGATAGAGGATCTTAAGGAACTTGAGGAGCCGGAGGAGCTTGGTTCTCATTAGCATTAACTCTCGTTGGAAAAAGAGCATGTCGTAGAAGCATCCTATGAAAATTCCATAGGACAAGCATTAGAGGAAAAGAGTTTTTAATTCACAACTTAGGGAACGAAACAGATCACAAAAGAAGTGAGGATTTCATAATTGTCTCATAGCCTCCTATTCATGGATGTGATACGCTTCACACCTATGAACAAGACTCTACTAGACGCGACATGATGGACTCCCTAGGATGCTTTAAACCTTGTGTTGTGGTACCAAGTTTATCACGACTCAAATTAGGACCTAGCTGTGACATGGCAAATGTGGAATCCGAAGGCACCCCATCCAATCCTCTTGTTCATATCATAAGAATACATAATATCATTAAGTAATTTACATGAATAAGCAAGCGAAAACACAGTCTTAAACCAATCTAAGCATAAGAATTAATAATCTTCCATTAAATGCGCCCAAATATGCCTCTACATACTCAATCTTGGTAGGTTTTAGAACAAGCCACTAGCTTACCCTCAAGATAAGAATAAAAACATAAAGTAAGAAGAAGCTAAGGCTCGACCCCAAAGCATGGGAACTCGCCAACAATTCTCAAGATGTCATCTCGAACTCTAGCCATAATAAGGATGAGTAGGTGCGTCATCGTTCATACCTATATGGTAGATCATGTAGGCAAAGATATGTTAGTACATGGAATGTACTAAGTATGTAGGCATGCAATGCATCAAAGAATATTCTAATATAATAGCAATATGCATAGACATATCATTAGAATAATACATCTTTACAATCATAATTAGAAGCAGTAAAAATATTTCATAGCCTAACATATATACATATGTGGGAATAGGACCATAACTAACAATAAGAATATGCAGATTATTACATGAAATCCTGATGTTCCCTCTACATCGGAGAAAGAGGAGCCTACTTGCCAAGGTAGACTTGACCCTACTCTATGGGATCTACTCCCGCACGATAAGCGCCACATGTATGTGGACCCCATACTATGGCCTCAACCCCAAGTTTATGGATCCACTAACTTAATACCTTATAGGCACATAATCATAATCCTACGAAGGCACGTAATTATGAGACAAGAGGATTTATATAAGGACTCTTGGGGATAATTCCCCACTCAAGCTCATTCTTAAGTCAAATCCCACAGAATACATAAGCATGCAATATACATAGACATCATCATAGTTTGTAACTCGTTAAAATTATACTTTCATAGCTTGCAAAATAGGTATCATAACCTAATAAATCATTTCATATCATAAGAATAGTCCATCTAGTGACTTGCATAAAGTGTGGGTATACTGCCCATCTTATCATCTTGCATAAACGTTAGGGTCTTAGGCCACCCTCATAATTATGATCATGATCTACTTTCATACTTGGAATCATACTCATGAAAACATAGCTTAACATAGGAAATTAGAGCAAAATATAGATTCATGAATAATTAAAATTAAAATCATGAAATTTGATGAAAATCATGTGAGATCAATGCAATTCAAGCCAATTCAAATCACAAGTAAGTGAATCCATATCAACTTCATAAGCCCTAATCAACATATACTTGTAATTCTTTGTAAATCAACTAGAAATCATGCAATTCATGTAATTCATCATAATTCATGTATAATAGAGTAATTTAATCATGCAATAACCATAATTCAAGCATTTGAATATAAATCATGAAAATCCCATAAAATTCATGTTTGAACTTGAGGAATAAGAAGAGTTTGAATTGGGCTACATGGAAGAAAGTAGTCCATGGATGAAGCTCTACGTACCTTGAGAAAGAAGCTTAAGAAATCTAGAAGAACTTAACCTTGAATCCTTGATATAATTGGAGCCCGTTTACTTCAATGGTGGAACCTTTTTTAAAGAATAGACTTGGGAATTTTGGAGAGATTTTGAGAGTGAATGAAATTGAAAGGGAATTAATCTGGTTTAAGATGGTTAGAACAGTTACCAGGGTTAAAACGACATAGTTTAGGGGTTAAATGGATAAAAAACAACCAAAACGCTCTTTAAAATTCTATCAGATCCATCAATGAGAGGGATCGACGAGTCGTAGATCCATTTACAATTCATGGATCCCAGGTTTCGTCCTATTAAAAATTTTGGTTTTTAAATACTCTTTGAATCTCCATTTATGAAACCCTTTCTATGACCCATAGTTTCATTTACGGGTCGTAAACCACCCTCATAGAACCTCTACTATGACACTAGTTTATGATTCATAAGAAGGACTATGATCTGTAGAATCCTCTCGTGGTTTTTCCCAACACTTAAACTAATTTTTCAACCCTCAAGACTCTATCTAAAGAACCTATCTATGAGTCGTATTTCTAAGTACGAGTCATAGAGTGCCTTCGTACATTAACTTTCCAGGCTCTAAACTTTTCACTAAGGAACGGTCCAAATTACAAGGCCTATCTACAAACCGTGGTTCAATCCACGAGCTATAAATTGGCTCATCTCTTTAGTCCAATTTTACTTTTTCTACAATTTCTCAATTTTCCAACTTTTAAATGTACTAGGTTACACCAAACTAGATGGCTTGCTAACAAACCTGAATAATAAGTTGTTGAAGGACAAGAAGTCCCAGCTGTGTCTGTGGAGCAGTCACCCCAGGTTGACATCTCCAACGTTGAGCTTTACTAGTCCATTTAGACTTTAGCTAAAGTGTGATAGCATAAATTACTAGATAAGGAGCAGGTCAGGAAGACACTCTAGGTACCTCCATGATTTGTGACTTTCTGAGGATGAACTTGCTTGAGTTCACAGGGTCTACACCGAATGAGGATCTAGAGAACTACATTGATAAGCTTTAGAAAATGTTTCAAGTGATGCATGTGGTTGACACTGACAGGGTTGAGTTGGCTGCCTACCTATTCAAAGGTGTTGCCAGGATATGGTTTGATCAGTGGAAGAAGAATAGAGGAAATGGTGCATCAGTTCTACTAATTCTGACTTAGACAGTATTTGAGGAAACTTTCTTGGAATGTTTTGTTTCCCAAGAGAGTTGAGAGAGGATAAGGTAATAGAGTTCCTGAATTTGAAATAGGGCTCTATGACGGTGTAGGATAACATTCTTAAGTTTACTCAGCTATCTCTCTATGCTCTAGAGATAGTTGTCGATATGAGGAACAATATCAGTTTGTATGTGGCTGGATTGGCCAATCGACAAAAGAAGAAAGGAAGGGTAGAAATGTTGATCAATGATATGGATAACGGTAGACTGGCTTATGTGCAAAAAACTGAGGAGGAGAAGCTACAAGAGAAGGAGAGTGTAGAAATAAGAAGGTCAGAACATCCAGCCATGAGGTTGGTAAGAAAGGGAATGAGAGTTGTTTCCAAATAGGGCCATATAGGACAGCTCCATCAGTTGTTAGTGTATCTGCACCCAAAGCAAGAACGATCAAAAGTCTTAGAACTACAGAGCCCAGGGATCTCAGTCACAAGCCAGTGTAACTCAACGTTCCAAAGACAATCCATTATATGGAAAGTGTCACAAACTTTACTAGGGACAATGCCTTGAGGGAGGTAATGGATGCTACTAGTGTGGACAAGTGGGTCACTTTCATATAAAATGTCTAATTTGGGCTAACAAAGCCCAATTATCTGCCCAACCCCACCAGCTTGAGAAAATTAGAGGGGTGCTACTTCTAGCATAAACAGAGTTACAAATTGTTTATATGCCATGGATAGTTGTCTAGATTAAGAGAACTCCCCAAACATGATCACCGGTATGATTCGAGTCCTTTCCTTTTATTGTTATGTTTTGATTGATCCAGGTGTCAATTTGCCATTTGTATCTCCTTATATGGCTAGTAGATTTGATAGAATTCCTGAGTGTCTTCTTAAACCTTTTAGTGTGTCTACTGTAACGCCCGGTAAATTACCAAAATACCCCTAGGAAAGAGGTGTGCGCAAAATGTATCTTTCGATGCTCGGATTAAAAATTCGAGAGCAGATTCGTGATCAGCACGAAAAATTAAGTGGGAGAAGGGTCTCGGTCGATTTTTAGAGCGACTGAGTCAAAAAATAATTTTTCATTCCAAAACTAAAAAACAGTGTGCCTTCGCGACAGGGCTGCGTCACGGACCTATCGCAGACCCACACTTATGTTGTTTTGTGATTTTTCGACGGAGTTGAGTTTTTTGAAATTACACTGTCCGTGATAGGTCCGTGTCGCAAACTGTGTTATTTCAAGTCCGGGTAACATTTCCTTAAAATGTCGAGGGGCATTCTAGTCCATTCCTATACTTTCTAAACCTCCCATACGACGAATAAAGGTCATTTTTCTGAGAAAAGGGTTCCAAAAACCCATCCAAAAACATTCTCTCTAGAAAATTCACTAAGCCAAGGCTTGAGGGGGAGTGGAGATTGAGGAATTCAAGAGGAGTTCGTGCAAGAAAGTATGTTAGCAATCATCCCAGGTATGTAAAGCTAACTTAAAGCATGAGATTGATCTCCCATGTGCCCTTTTGAGTAAATTGAGTTGTCAATTGAATGTAATGAGGTTGATGTGAAGATTGTTGAGCATTTCACTGAGTTTTATGTAATGCATATATTTTACATGAATTGATGATCATCATAAACTTGATTTATTGCATTAATTCATTTCATGCGTGTTTTTCATAAAACCCTACGACTTATTTATTTAAAAGTGTAAGAATGAGCTAGGGGATGAGTCTAGAGCCTTAATGAGAATGATGTTTGTGATGTTGTGATTGTGTTTCACATTTGATGAGAGTCTTGATGATGATGTTGATAAGGATGATGTTTCATGATGTCTTAAAATCGGAAGTTTAATTTTTAAAAGAGTATCTAGAGTCCATGATGTTGATGTTGAGGTTGATGAGGTGAGGTGATATTGATGTTGAGATATTATATTATGTCTTTATGGGATTGATGATGATGTACTATGTCCCTATAGAACTGATAAGGTTGATGTTTTATGAGCATGTCAAGTTCTGGGAGGATTATTGAGCATCGAAATGGGTGAGAGTTAACTACGTGACCCGCGTAGGAAGAGAGAATTGAACCACAATGTGGATGGCTCCTTTCTTGTCTCAATAGAGGACTGAGGTTTTTCTTGTGGATCCACTGAGTTCGATGTCCTTTACCCCGGCCAGGGTACTGGATGGATGTGGCAACGACATCGCTTCGTTGTATCATCACTGGCTCATAAGTGATGGTTGTGGTTAGAGAAACTCCTAGTTAGGTTCTCAGTGAGGTCTTACCTCGATAGTACTCTAATGTTGATGTTGATGTGATGTTTTGAGTCGAGTTCCTTGACTTGAGTTGAGTCGAGTTTCCTTGAGGTGAGTACGATGTATTAATGATGTTGAGATGAGAGGTTGAGGAGTCATTTGTTTGTTCTAATCTCTTGCCTTAGATGAACGTGTGACATTCTGATGGAGTATGATGTTGAGTTGATGTTTCAGTATGCTGTTGTACTTATATTGTTATGTTCAGCTATTTTACATACCAGTACATTCCACGTACTGACGCCACTCGGTGCTGCATCATTTCATGATGCAGATATAGGAGTTAGAGGACTTCAGCAGACGCATCGTTGAGGTCAGAGATTTCGAGTTCAGTCGTTGGTGAGCTTCCTTGCTATCCGGAGGAGACCCTTCTATTTGTTGTTTTAGTTATTTGATGAGTTGGGTAGCCATGGTCTGTCATGGTACCATATTAGATAGTTGATTCAGGTTAGAGGCTTCATAGATATGAGTAGAGTTTTGATGTCTATGGGTTTCCCTTATGAATTGAGTAGTACTTAATACTTACTTATTATAATGATGAGACTGGTGTTGGCCATTTGGCCCTTTATTTGAGGTAGCTCACTACTCTATTTTCGTTGTGTTGATGTTGAATGACTGTCCTGAGAATAAGTGGGTTCGCTTAGGGACTAGCAATAGTCTCTGAGTGCCGGCCACGCCTAGGGTACCCTCCCGGGGCGTGACATCTACTCCTGTCGACAAGTTCATCTAGCTGAAAGGGTGTATATGGATTGTATTATGTCAATCTATCACAAGGATATCGTGGCCAACTTAGTCCAGTTGGACATAGTTTATTTTGATGTGATTCTTGGCATGAATTAGCTTCATGTTTGTTATGCATCTATTGATTGTAGGACTCAGACTATTAGGTTCAAATTCCTAAATAAGCCTATCTTAGAACAGAGGGGTAGTCCTGTTGAGCCTAAGGGTAAATTTATTTCTTATCTAAAGGACAGAAAGCAAATCTCTAAAGGATGTATCTATCATGTCGTGCGAGTTAAAGATGATAGTGTAGAATCTCCTTCTCTTGAGTTAGTCCCAATTGTTAATGAGTTTCTAGAAGTCTTTCTTGTTCTTCTTGGAGTGCTTCCTGATAGGGAGATTGACTTTACGATTGATATCCTCCTCGATACTCAATTTCTCTCTATCCCACCTTATAGAATGGCTCTTTCTGAGTTGAAAGAATTGAAAGATTTGTTAAATAAGGGTTTTATTAGATCCAGTGTCTCTCTTTGGGGTGCTCTTATCCTATTCATGCAAAAGAAAAATGGGTCTCTTTGAATGTGCATTGATTAAAGGAAACTGAATAAGGTTACCATACAGAACAAGTATCCTCTCCAGGGTGACACTTGTTTCTCAAAGATAGACCTAAGATCAAGTTACCACAAGTTGAAAGTGAGAGAATGTGATATCTCAAAAATAGCTTTTCGGACCCGTTATGGCCATTTTGAGTTCTTTGTCATGTCTTTTGGATTAACTAATATGTCTACAACCTTCATGGATCTTATGAATTGGGTTTTCAAGCTGTACTTGGACATGTTCATGGTTGTATTTATTTATAACATCCTGTTCTACACCAAGAATGAAGAAGAACATGCTTATCACCTCAGCATTGTCCTCCAAACTCTTAAGGATAGGGAGTTGTATGCAAAGTTCTTCAAGTATGTGGTCTGGATCACATTAGTGGATTTTCTTGGCCACATTATTTCTCGAGATAGTATTCGGGTTGATACCTAGAAAATTAAAGCAGTGAAGAATTGGCCCAGACCCACATCTCTACTAATATATGGAGCTTCTTGGGTTTGGTTGGCTACTATAGATGGTTTGTCGAAGGGTTCTTATCCATATTAGCGCCATTGACAAAGATAACTTAGAAAAAGGCTAAGTTCCAATGGTGAGATGTATGTGAGAAAAGCTTTCAAGAGTTGAAAACTAGATTGAATACCGCCCCATGTTAACCTTGCCTGATGGTACAAAACAAATTGTGATCTACTATGATGCATCAGAGTTGGTTTGGGGCGTGTGTTGATGTAGAGGGGAAAAGTGATAGATTATGCTTCTCGGCAGCTTATGATTCATGAGAGGAATTATTCAACACATGATCTGGAGTTGGTAGTTGTAGTACTTGCTCTCAAAATCTGATGCTCCTACTTGTACAAAGTGCATGTAGACACGTTCACAGAGCACGAGAACCTGCAATATGTATTCAACCAAAAGGAGTTCAACCCGAGGCAGAGGGCTAGATTTACTCAAGGATTATGATATGAGCATCATCTATCATCCAGGTAAAGATAACGTTATTGTTGATGCTCTTAACAGGTTGCCTATGGGTAGTACTGCCCATGTTGAAGAGGAAAAGAAAGAATTGGCTAAGAAAATGCATCAATTGGCCCGATTGGGAGTTCAACTATAAGAGTATAATGAAGGTGGAGTCAATGTTCAGAATGGTCTGTATCTTCTTAATTGCAGAGGTGATGTCGCCCAAGTTACACCTCCTTTTTAGAGGATAAAGCGGTCGCTGTCAAGAAATAAAATCTAACCAAGGTTAGGGTCGAACCCATAGGGAATATGTAGACTCAAGATAAATTCACCAACATGCAATCCAAGTAGTTAATTAACTCAATTCCTCAAAGAGGGGTTTTGCGAAAATCAATAAGAAAAATAAACTAACTAACTATCGCGAGAGAAAGATCAATAAAGGAGAGCAACTAGGGTATTGTATTCCCCATGATTCCCCACTTAGTATCACTGATTAACCTAATTCTTGTCTAGTATAAAGCATGCAGGACAGTAATTTAAGTTCATCAAACCCTTTGGTCAAAGTTGAAAGGCGACTTTCACTATGCAATTCGGCCCATCTCCATAGTGTGCATTATTAACCATTACCTATAAGTCCCAATACAATCTCCCCTTGGTCCAGTTTGGTTGATTAGACGATAACACATCAATCGAATTCTGTTAATTAAACTTTTTTTTTTCTATTCATTACTACCTTGGTCTAATCAGTAATACTAGGCGGGTTCTAAAGTTGGCCACCATCAGAAAACATGCAAAACGAAGAGAGTTAATTAATACATGCATATACACCTTCCAAGAATTGTGAATTATCCGATTTTACTTTGTTAGTTCTTCATGGTTACCACAACCCTAGTTTTTGATATAACTACTCATGATTTGTGTAGATGAAGAGATAATGAATTTAGAAGACATAATTAAACACTTACACAACTGAATTAAGAACAAGAAAATCCAATGTTAATGAAAATCACAAGCTTGAATATTGAATTAAACCACAAGTGTTTTCAAAAACTCTCTCACAATTTTCTCTCTAAGAATACTGAGTTCTCTGAGTACTAACCTAAAACTTACCTAAACTTACGTGAACTGGTGAGAACTTATGAAAAACAGCCTAAAAGGATTATTTATAATAATTAAAATTCAAATCCTAAACAACTTTAGAGAACTGGTTGACACACTCTATGACAATACTTTACGACCCGTAATAAAGTTCACGACCTGTAATCGGGGTCTCGTACATTGTTGCTGGAAAATTCGATTTCTCCTTTATGACACGTCCTTACAACTTGTAAAATGGTTTACAATCCGTAAAGGGGGTTTCGTCTGATGAACTTTAGAAAGTCTTTGTTCTCTGACCCTCAGGGCATGAAATCTCTTCTACGACTTGTACATTAATTTACGGCTCGTCTGCATGTTTGTAGAAGTAACTTCAGAAACTTGGCCCCTCACTGGAATTCCTCATGAACCCACCTTATGGCTCATAGAATGGTCTATGGCCCGTAAGGTGTCTCGTTTAATCAACAAATTTGTAGCAACTTCGTAACTTTCCGAAAAATCATTGGCTAACATGTAATCCTGCAAACATAGACATAAAAACACATAAAAACAACTAAATTTGCATTGTAACACACAAATTTCTAAGTTTTAAGCATCAAAAGTGTTGTATTTTGGCAGCACATCAACACTTTCAACTTAAAATTATTGATTGTCCTCAAGCGACAGATTCAATCTATATAGACAATACAATCACACACATACCTCAACTCAATGGCATACATCACATACATCTCAGACTCAGATATCTACACCAACTCTTCAAAATGGAATTAGATAGCTATTTAGCAAACCAATGCAAACTAGTGCATGTGAAACACACTATGACACGCAAGGTATTATCAACAATCCACAATCACTGAATAAGTTTAATGCTAATAATGCAATGCAAGTGCCCTCACAGAAAGAAGACTCATACTTGACACTCAAAGATATTCCAAGGTTTAGCATTGGGACTGTGCAAACTCACTCACTCTCACAACAGATATTCATGCATAATGACTAATACCATAGGTTTTCCCCTATACTCATAACTCATACCTTCAACTAATTGATTAGGATCACTCTGGGACTTTCTAGGCTTGTAACGTAGGCTCAAGGGGCTTTGGTATGATATTTTGGAGAAATAGTAACTAAAGGCCCTCCTTGAAACTTCATTTTTCTACACTTTCGCCCTACCAACTCTGTTAATTTCATCTTATTCTCCCTTTTTCCTCTTTCAAGCTTTTCTGGGTGCTTTCTTTTCATTTTTCAGCTTTTTGCCTTGTTTTTACACTTCGTTTTGCTTTTTTAGATCTCAATTAAGGCATCTTTTTCTTGCACTCCGTACGTGATTTTTCTCCTTTTTCTTTGTATTCCTAACTCACCTCCCTTATTTTTGTGCTTTACCCTTACACTAGCCACCCGTAACTTAGGCTTTTGGCCTGTGTTGAGATGCACAATATCTATCTTCAGAATCAGGGCCACTTTTGGTAGCCACCTTCAACTTAGGATTTTTGCATCAGTCAAGGTACACAATGTTGAAGGAAGGACTAGGGCCAAATTCAGGATTTTTCACTAGATAAGACTAGGTTAATCAGGTGTTTTGAAAGAATAGGTACATGTTAAGCTCAAACATTAGGAACAAGGGATATATCATCAGTTTGGTTGGTTAGTTTTAGGCTAAAGTGGACTATTTAAGAACAATGACCTAGGATCCTTTCCTAATCCAACTAATCTACAATCTAACTTAGAGTAACCGGGCAAGTTCTGAATTAGCACAAAACACATGAACTTATCAAATAAAGCTCACACTCACATGGCACTGCATACATTATCAACGAAAGACTCTCAGATCATGCTTCTTATCTCAATTTACCCTTACTTATTAGAACAAATATTGTAAAACATCTAAACATGCATGGCTACTATCTAACTACTAATCAAAATTTTTGGCGGGTACCATTTTTTCAAACAAAACACAAAAACATGCTAAATGCCACAAGTATTGGTACTATATGTTACACATATTACCTAAACATCCTGAACATGTCGGTTCAACAGTAATTAAATATCCATAGGGAAAAAGAACACAACAAGAAAACCCTAGGGTAAAAAATTGGGGTAGTTATGGACCATAAGCTACTCAGATTTCATTGAGGCTCATAACTACCCACACCCCATCGAAAAAGATGTGCATTGTCCCCAATGCACAAAATTAAAACATAATAGAGCATAAGGAGTCAAAAACATACCTGGGCGCCTAAGCGCCAGTGTGTTCCTTGGGTTGCCTCCCAAGTTTCAAATTTGGGTACTCAGACTTCCCCTAAATCTTCAAAAATAAAATTGGCACAAAACAAAAAAAAATAGGACTATAAAAAAAATAAGAATTTACACTAATAGGTAGAGACCTTCTACTTCTTCTTCCACCTTAAACTTATGAATTGTACCCCCAATTTCTTTTTCAATTTTCTATTATGCTCAAAGGGTGGTAGTATAGAAATAAGGGACGTAAATAATAGAGATCGCAAGTTGTACTTCTTGGTCTTTAAATGAGGAATGTAATTTTTGATTTGTGCCCAATAAATTCAAGAATATAACTATATGTTTCCTTCTCCTTACATTCGTTTATATGCTCAGATGATTCAATTATTACCTCATCATCTAAACATAATGTAGAAAAATGATTGGAATGAGGTCCAATGCGTCCTAATTCATGAATTATATTATTATTTACATCCTCATGTTTACACACACTAGAGTTTTTAAAGATAATATTATCTACTTCTTCACATAACTTCGTGAACTTTTCTCAATAGTGAAAACATCAATAATAGTATGATCAAGAAGTTAACCCTCTAATTTTAGCTCGTCAAGTTGGCTTATAAGCATTTTTTCTTCCTCACACAATTCATAACTAGCTTGTTGAGCATCAAACATATCAACTTTTACGCTCAACTCACTACTTAAAATGTGGACATCCAAGCCAAATTGATGAACATCTGACAAAAACACATAGTTGTCTAAGTTGAGATTTTCTAATATTTTCAAGAAGTACACATTGCGATTCAAAAAATTATGTACAACCCCTCTCATCCCAATACTACAATCATCCAATATTTCTAAAACAGAGGATGTCATATTACTAAAAAAAGTAGAAAAAGAACAAAAATAAAAAACAAAACATAAAATGTGGAAAATAAGGATTAGCACTGGAATTACTAATGAATTCACTAAGTCTAGCTGTATTCCCCGACAATGGTGCCACAATCTTGATGTCATCCAAGTTACACCTTCTTTTTAGGAATAAAGTGCTCGTTGTCAAGAAATAGAACCTAACCAAGGTTAGGGTCGAACCCACAGGGATTATGTAGATTCGAGACAAATTCGCCAACATATAATCCAAGTAGTTAATCAACTCAATTCCCCAAGGGGGGGAGGCTTGTAAAAATCAATGAGAAAAATAAACTAACTGTCACGAGAGAAAGATCAATAAAGGAGAGCAACTAGGGTATTGTGTTCCCCATGATTCTCCAACTAAGTATCACTGGATAAGCTAATTCTTGTCTAATGTATAGCATGCAGGAAGGTAATTTAAGCTCACCAAGCCCTTTGGTCAAAGGTGAGAGGTGAATTTCACTATGCAATTTGGCCCATCTCCATAGTGTGCATTGTTATTCATTACCTATAAGTCCTAGTACAACCTCCCCTTGGCCTAGTTTGGTTGATTAGATAAGAACACATCAATCGAATCCTGTTAATTTAATCTCTTTTTCTATTTATTACTACCTTGGTCCAGTCAGTAACACTAGGCGGGTTCTAATATTGGCCACCATCAGAAAACATGCAAAACGAAGAGAGTTAATTAATACATGCATATACACCTTCCAAGAATCGTGAATTATCCGATTTTACTTTGTCAATTCCTCATGGTTCCCACAACCCTAGTTGTGGATTTAGCTACTCATGCTTTGTGTAGATGAAGACATTGTGAATTTAGAAGACATAATTAAACACTTACACAACTGAATTAAGAACAAGCGAATCCAATGTCAATGAAAATCACAAGCTTGAAGATTGAATTAAACCACAGGTCTTTTCAAAGCCTCTCTCACAATTTTCTCTTTAAGAATATTGAGTTCTCTGATCACTAACCTAAAACTAGCCTAAACTTACGTGAACTAGTGAGAACTTATGAAAAATAACCTAAAAGACCTATTTATAATAATTAAAATTTAAATTCTAAACAACTTAGGAGAATTGGTCGGCATACTCTACGACAGCACTTTACGACCCGTATTGAAGTTCAAAGCCCGTAATCGAGGTCTCATACATTGTTGCTAAAAATTAGACTTCTCCTTTATGACACCTCTTTACGACTCATAAAACAGTTTACGACCGTAAAGGGGGTTTCATCTGATGAACTTCAAAATGTTTTCATTCTCTGACCCTCAGGACATGAAACCTCTTCTATGACTTATGAACTAATTTACGGCTCGTCTGCATATTCATAGAAGTAACTTCAAAACTTGGCCCCTCACTAGAATTCCTCACGAACCCACCTTACGGGTCATAGAACAGTCTACGACCCATAAGGTGTCTCGTATAATCAGCAAATCTGCAACAACTTTGTAACTTTTTCCAAAATCATTGGCCAACCTGTAACGCTGCAAACATAGACACAAAAACACATAAAAAACAACTAAAGTCGCATTGAGAACATGCAAAATCCTAAGTTTTAAGCATCAAAAGTGTTATATTATGGCAGCACATCAAAAGGTGAAGGAAAAGCAAGATTGAGATCCTGTGTCTAGAATGTTGATAGTGTTCGAGATAGAATCATGGTTGAGGCCCACAGTTCTAGATACTCTATTTATCCTGGATCTACAAAGATGACCATAAATTGAGAGAAGTTTATTAGTGAGGTAGTTTAAGTAGGATATTGTTGAATTTGTCCTTAAGTGCTCGAATTGTCAACAAGTTAGAGTTGAGCATCAAAGGTTGTTGACACTCAATTTTGACCGACCCATAAGGTATTTTACGACGTCATTTGATTAAATGGGTATTTTTAAAACTTTGAGTTTATTTTTCAATTTCATCGGAGTAATCGCGCATTCTATAAAGTTCTTGAGCTTTCAAAATATTAATATATTTTCGTTAATTATTTCATCAGCTTTTAAAATACGGTTATTATCATCGTTAGTTATTATTATGATTTTATTTAGTAAGAATGCTAAGCCAAAGTAGTAATACTTGTTATTATTATATTATTGTTTAATTTTATTATTTACATACTAATTATTGTTATTTTTATCTTGAAATGCATAGTATTTTACTTTATCCATTTCTTTTTAAACTAGTTTAATACGTTCAAATATTTTTACGGAAAATCATAGCTTTTCGTTTAATAAAAATATTATTTCAAAACATTCCGCATTTTAGTTGTGTGTGTACTATAATTATTAAGTTTTATCCCTATTCATTTAATTCGTAGCATTTTAAATAAAAAAAATTTTAATTTTAAACAAATCCTTGAAAGTCATTCCAATTTTAGTCAAATTCCTTGAAATTTATATCAATTTTAGCTAATATCTTACAATCCTAGCCAAATTAATTCAATTCGTGGTTAATTTTTAAACTCCTACAACCTTGTGACTAGTTTTTAAATTCGGGTTACCCATTTTTGACCCGGATCCGACCCAAACCCGTTTTAAATTCTTAACCACCCCAAACCCTAAAAAACTTCTCATTTTTTTCTTCCACCTCCCCACCTTGGCAGCCATGGCGGCTGCTCCTCCTCTGCCGCTGCCAGCCATGGCGTGTCTCCCTCTCCTTCTCTCCTTCTCCCAAAACCGCCGCCGGCAGGACTGCCGCCTCCCTCTCACCGCCTCCATCTTTCTCCCTCACCTGCGAACCCCGACGCGGCAGCCCTCGAAACCACAGCGGCGCCACCCCTTCTTGCCCCCGCGACCCTCTCCCGTCTCTCCTCTTCTCTCTTCTCCCTCAAACCCCGCGACAACCACCCCGGCGGAAACCCGAAAATGGCAAAACCCCAGCCAATAATGGCGACTGCCACTGCGGTTAGAGATGTATTTCCATTCACTGATTTGCATTTGTGTTAATTGATGTTTAAATAGCTGTAATTCTGTCGAATCTGTTTATTTTTGTTAAATCCTTCATATAGCATATAAGGATTCCATTATTACTTGACTAATTTTTCGATTTTAGAAGAAATTATGGTAAGGGTATGTATAATTAATATCTTCCTTGTTTACATATGGTAATTTTGAGTACTAAATAAATTCAATCACAAATTAGGGATTTATTTTTTCTCAGTAATTGATTGTTTTCCATATTGAATATTGACTTGTCACCTATTTGAATAGAAAGAGTAATTTTGTATATGGTAATACTTCTTGCTTAAATTGTTTGATTTACTGAGGATTTGATTTATTTTCTTACCTTTTAAAAATATTTTCCTCCCTATATAAATAGCACCTTGTTCATTCTTCCCGGACACCTTTTCTATAGAACGAAAAAACTCTCACAGACTTAGAATACTGCTCTTGTTTCAACACTCTTACTTTCTGTGCAATATCATTTTCTTCGAAAGCTGGTCTAATTTTCATCTATCAGGTTTGTAAGTTTGTTCCTTTCTTATTTATTTAAATTTATTACTTTTTTTATCTGGTGCTGCTAGTATTGTCTTCATAGTATTGCAGGATCTTTTTTTTTTCATGGCGTAAAGAGTTGCCCAGGAAGGATTGGACCCGATGGACTTATTTCAACCTGTTTCATTATTGTATTTTTTATTATGATGTAATAAAGACAGTGAAGCGGGGATATAGTAAAAAGGGGAGGGAGAATACTTGTGTGATTATTCGATCTTTTATGACATTCACCTAGGCAAACCATTGATTAGGATTGAAAGATATAAAAAAAAATAATAAAAAAATTAAAAAAAATAGATAAAGTCGAATTAGGCCTAGGCAATCTCAAATTAGTAACATTTGAATTTAAAACATTCTTTTATTAGATATCATGTCGATAGGATTAAGACGTTATTTGATATTATTTTTGTGAAATGTTTTTACTTCATTAGAAATCATGTCTAGGAGTTACTTAATTAAAGTTATGTTCAAAGCTATTTGAAATTACGTGTAGGTTTTGCTTGATTTAAAATCATGCTTATTTAATATACGTAGAAATCATGTTTAGGGTCTATTTGACAAGGAATTGTGTTTTGGATTCACTTGCGTAAAAAATCGTATTTAAATCTATATGACGTGTTAGAAATCATGCCTATAGGGTTCTCTTATATAATGTATGTGACTTTGCCCTATTTGTGCATTTAGAGGCTATTTGAGACCTTTTTGCTATTTGTTGTCTTAGTTGCTCTTTATATTGACGCGAACCTAATAGGAACCCTAGTCTAGAACCACCAAAATAGAGGTCCAATGCCTCTTGGACAATAGGAGGGACGCTAGGCATCTTTAGGACACGCTAGTATTTCATTTTTTAGTCCGCTTTTAAGTTAACTAATAAAATCAATTTAGGAGGGGGTTGGGTAGATAGGATTCGGAAGGGATGATATACGCTTGACCCCAATAGGATGGAACCTTGGTTTTCATCCTGGGGCTTGGTAATAAACCAAGTGCGTCTGATCCGAGAAATTAATAACCCAACTTGTTTAAACATTTATTATTTGTGTTTGATCAAACTCTTGTCACTTAGAATTAATTTAGATTTGTTAAAATATATGAGACCTTTATTTGTGTTTTCACCCCCACATAAATACGAGATACGGTCGGGACCCGCCTTTGCGGACCTCAAAGGATGCTTAACACCTTCCCTTCGAGGTAACTTGAGCCCGAACCCTCTTCTCTAGTTGACCTTTGACCCTTAGGCTAGAATGGTGTCCTAATGCACCCAAATCATTAGGTGGCGACTCCTCCTTTTTTTAAAATCCCAAATGAGTCGTTGCCGCGACGTCGTCCAGGTTCCTATTTCTCCGCGAGGAAAAAATAGGGCGCGACAGAATGGCGACTCTGCTGGGGACATTAGGCTCTAACCATTACGTGTCTCTTTATGTGGGTGTTTATGCTTTCCTTATATTGCTTTTATTATCTTACTAACTTATTTTTTTTCTTTGTCTTTTGTCCCTTAATTTCACGCTAACTCCTTTTCCCTTTAACTCCCCCTCCCTTAATTTCCTGCTTCCCCCTAACTCCTTCCCTTTTTCCTTTTATTTATGTGTCACTTTAAATTATTTGCTTAAGCATTGTTATATCTGCTAATTGTTACTGTTTTAATTAAACTGGCATTCCGTTCATAAACTCCCCCACTTGGGACCTCTTTATTTTCTTTTAAGGTGATGTTGTGCCTTTGCACTTCTCCCGACTTCTTTCAAACCCAAATTTTAGAGAGTAAGCGCTTGCGTGGTGAATGACGGATAGTCTTACTACCGTTGGACCACGTGCTTCTCATATAGGAATACCCAGTCCGTGTCCAACCCACTCTTTAGAAACTTAGAATAGAGCTATCCACCCCAAAATTAAGGTCATGCATACATAAGCCCTAGGTAGTTTGGCCCCAATGGGGTCAATCAACATATTAGTAGCCACTTTTAAGTCTAAAGGGTCCAATCACCCTCTATACGAAATATTGCACATCTACGTGATCACGATAATTTAATCCAAGCCAAGTTATATTAATTAGAGTTTAGAAAATTCTTTGTTATTTTTGCTTTGCCGGTTTATATGGTTCAATCAATGCTCTCGGAAAAATTTAAAATTATAATTATCCCAATCCCCTTTTACGTCCCATTTATGTCATTCAAAATTGTAACGGTTATAATCATTATTAAATGAGTCTTTAAACTATTTGTTATTATTATTATTATTATTTTAAAAAAAAAAAACCTAAACTCCAAATAATATCAATACGGCTTGGATTTATTATTGTGGTCGCTTTTTTGTCGTCTTAGGCTTACCTCTGGCTTGACGAAGCCATATGCATTTAGGACGCTTATTTGTTTATTTAATTATAATATTTATTTTTGCTCTTCTTAATTTATTCGCATCATACCTTTCTATTAAATTTATTGTCATTTCCAATTATTTACACAGGCTCAGATTCATTATCTTAGCGTTAATAATTTTTCTTTCCTCTTCAAACGTAATTTTAATAGTTGTTATTGATGTTTTATTTAGTCATGTCATATGCTAACATTTGTATGTAATTTATGTTATTTTGTTAAAGGTTGTCTAATATTTGAACGTCGGCTTGATTGAGAAACTGCAACATGTCAAACATGCTTAATATCCGTAAAAATGCCACTCGTCCTTCTTCCCGCCCAATTCAAAGCACCTTTTCAACTCTCTCTCCTCACTCCATGCTTGCTTGCACACTTCCTTGTTCAATGCCTCCAACAGACGTTCATTTTGATGCCTTGCAAAATGTACGCGACGAAACAGAAAGATCTGACTTGAATAATCTACGACAGAAATTTCATTACTTAGAAAAGGAGGTGAATAAGAAATTACTCTCCAAAAATGCTCATGACTTGAGGTACGAGAAGCTATGCTTGCATCCAAGAGTTGAATTACCATTAGGGTTCAAAGTCCCAAAACTCAATATGTTCGACGGACATGGAGATCCAATTGCACATCTTAAGGATTATTGTAGCAGATTAGTGGGTATTGAAAATAATAAAGCTCTTTTGATGAGATTATTCATTCAGAGTTTATCTGGGGTGGCTTTTGCTTGGTATGTAAAACAAGATTTTGACAAGTGCTTTGGGTGGGAAGATATGGCCCGAGATTTTGTAGAGCAATACAAATTCAACATAAAAAATGACCCTACAATATTGGATTTGCTCGAAATCAGAAGAATGTCCCATGAATCTTTTGAGGAATATGTTACGCAGTGGAGATTTGAGGCTTCTAAGATACGTCATTTACCTCATGAAGAAGAGTTAGTCCAAACTTTCATCAGATCACTTGATGGCATATACTACAAAACCTTATATTTCACCAGTATTCAAAATTTTAACAGTCTAATTCGAATTGGAAAAGAACTAGAATATGGCATACAGACGGGAAGAATCACTGATGAACCAATTCATGCTCAAGCATCGAATGATAAGAACAAGAATGCTTCAACAACCGCACCTCAAAAACAGTGCAATCGAAATACCGAACAGGTTCATGCCATTTTTGATATGCACCCCAAGCCTCTCAACCCACAAGTCAATCCTGCACAGTTTAACTCTTACGAAAGTTTCTCAAAAGTTCATCAAACACAATCCGAGCCTTGTCAGCATAAGATAAGGAAGCCTCGTACTTTTACTCCCTTAAGCGAGACATTGATGAGTATTTTTCAAAGACTATGGGCTCAAGGGCTTCTAAAACCAAGGAAAGGATGGATTCCTGCACACTCCTCTTCAACTCTTGATTTATCTAAGAAGTGTATGTATCACTCAAATATTCAAGGTCATGATATTGAGGAATGTCAAGCATTGAGGAACAAGATTCAAAATTTGATTGAAAAGGGAAAGGTGATAGTGCGACAAGGGCTACTAAACAACAATCACAACTCATCTATGATCAATGCTGTTATTGTTCAAGGTGATCCTTCTAGTCATGTATCAAAGAAGCGCAAATCACACCAAAGAAATTGATGAGGAGAAGACTATAATGAGCAAAATGCCTTTACTTTCTACCAAGAGTCTCCATTCATCCCGTTCTTTTTTCTTGTACTCCTGAACTACGTTTGATCTGATTTCCTTATTGGATACGTAGGCAGCCCATTATTGGGTCCGGTCTCAATCAACAAAATATTCCTTTTATTTCTCAATTCAATCAAATCCTTCAAATCGAATCCAGAGCTGGTAGATCCAACTTCTAGACATTAATGACATGCAGATTCAAAATCAAGCCTTAACGTTTAAATATAAGACAATCACTTTCTTTTTATTGACAAGCTTCTTTGAGTGATTCAGGAACATAAAAATCCTACATGTCAAACTGGGGCAGAATTTTTCGAATCCCTCAAAATTCATGAGTACACAACATATCAATACATGAGCGAAAATATTTTAAACTGGGGCAGAAATTTTTGAGGATCCTCAAAAATTTCATTACGGTGGAGTGTGACTTTGGGCTCCATAAGATCAAAGAAAACAAAGGTATGATCCCATCTTGTCTTTCAAAACTCACAATTTTTTCTTTAAATGCAGGAACCGACAATACTTGAGCCTACTGTTAGATTTGACTAAAAGAGTTACTATCCGGATCAAATTATTATTTAGGCCTACTGCAAATCAAGTAATCATTTTAATTAGTCAAACTCTGTTATCATTTGGGCCTACTATCTATCATGTTATCGCATTATGGCTCGGCCGGCTTATAATAGGACACTAAGGCCCGTCCACCTTACAATAAGACATTCAGGCTTGTCCGCCTTACAATGGGACATTCAGGCTTGTTCGCCTTACAATAGGACATCTAGGCTCGTCCGCCTTACAATAGGGCATTCAGGCTCGTCCGCCTTACAATAGGACATTCAGGCTTGTCCGCCTTACAATGGGACATTTAGGCTTGTTCGCCTTACAATAGGACATCTAGGCTTGTCCGCCTTACAATAGGGCATTCAGGCTCGTCCGCTTTATAATAGGACATTCAGGCTCGTCCGCCTTACAATAGGACATCTAGGTTCGTCCACCTTACAATAGGACATTTAGGTTTATCTGCCTTACAATAAGATATTTAAGTTGTCAATTTATTTGTTATCATTTGCTTTTACATTATCATATTTCTGTTTGCTAACGAATCTATTCAAGGTTAAGCTTTGTCTTTTGAAAGTCAATTGAATCAGTACAATCCTTTCAAGAAAATCCAAATATTTATAAAGGCCAAGGATTATTTTTTCTCAAAAGCAGATACGGTTTCTCATCTATTTTTGTCATTTCCTTTATAGCATTAATCACATTTGTTCACTATTTTTATATTTATGAACTAACCATTTCATTTAGTCATATCTGAAGCTGCAGGGGTCGAAGACTTCTCATTTCTTAAATGTAATTTTTTTAAGCCTACATAATTACTGTGACACAAGCGGTTCTCGCACTTTCATTTGCCACTTATACCGCCTTATACTTAATCCTCCCAATTCAAGCTATTTAAATTCGATAACGTTATTTCTATCTTAAGGAATTTCTTTCATTCCTAAATCTAGAACTACACATGGCCTGATTCTCGTATGACCAGAGATATGTAGGCGACTTTAAACCAAAGTCTCGGCCATAATATTTTTTTTTTCACAACTCTTCGTTCTGTTCAGTCCCTCTGATAACATTTTATAGGCCGGTCAAAATCGGCTACTCTGTCAACTTTCTTTGCTCAACAATTCATCCTTCATTCCGAGCAAAGAAGGGGCAGCTGTTGACACTCAATTTTGACCGACCCATAAGGTATTTTACGACGTCATTTGATTAAATGGGTATTTTTAAAACTTTGAGTTTATTTTTCAATTTCATCGGAGTAATCGCGCATTCTATAAAGTTCTTGAGCTTTCAAAATATTAATATATTTTCGTTAATTATTTAATCAGCTTTTAAAATACTGTTATTATCATCGTTAGTTATTATTATGATTTTATTTAGTAAGAATGCTAAGCCAAAGTAGTAATACTTGTTATTATTATATTATTGTTTAATTTTATTATTTACATACTAATTATTGTTATTTTTATCTTGAAATGCATAGTATTTTACTTTATCCATTTTTTTTTAAACTAGTTTAATACGTTCAAATATTGTTACGGAAAATCCTAGCTTTTCATTTAATAAAAATATTATTTCAAAACATTCCGCATTTTAGTTGTGTGTGTACTATAATTATTAAGTTTTATCCCTATTCATTTAATTCGTAGCATTTTAAATAAAAAAAAATTTAATTTTAAACAAATCCTTGAAAGTCATTCCAATTTTAGTCAAATTCCTTGAAATTTATATCAATTTTAGCTAATATCTTACAATCCTAGCCAAATTAATTCAATTCGTGGTTAATTTTTAAACTCCTACAACCTTGTGGCTAGTTTTTAAATTCGGGTTACCCATTTTTGACCCGGATCCGACCCAAACCCGTTTTAAATTCTTAACCACCCCAAACCCTAAAAAACTTCTCATTTTTTTCTTCCACCTCCCCACCTTGGCAGCCATGGCGGCTGCTCCTCCTCTGCCGCTGCCAGCCATGGCGTGTCTCCCTCTCCTTCTCTCCTTCTCCCAAAACCGCCGCCGGCAGGACTGCCGCCTCCCTCTCACCGCCTCCATCTTTCTCCCTCACCTGCGAACCCCGACGCGGCAGCCCTCGAAACCACAGCGGCGCCACCCCTTCTTGCCCCCGCGACCCTCTCCCGTCTCTCCTCTTCTCTCTTCTCCCTCAAACCCCGCGACAACCACCCCGGCGGAAACCCGAAAATGGCAAAACCCCAGCCAATAATGGCGACTGCCACTGCGGTTAGAGATGTATTTCTATTCACTGATTTGCATTTGTGTTAATTGATGTTTAATTAGCTGTAATTCTGTCGAATCTGTTTATTTTTGTTAAATCCTTCATATAGCATATAAGGATTCCATTATTACTTGACTAATTTTTCGATTTTAGAAGAAATTATGGTAAGGGTATGTATAATTGATATCTTCCTTGTTTACATATGGTAATTTTGAGTACTAAATAAATTCAATCACAAATTAGGGATTTATTTTTTCTCAGTAATTGATTGTTTTCCATATTGAATATTGACTTGTCACCTATTTGAGTAGAAAGAGTAATTTTGTATATGGTAATACTTCTTGCTTAAATTGTTTGATTTACTGAGGATTTGATTTATTTTCTTACCTTTTAAAAATATTTTCCTCCCTATATAAATAGCACCTTGTTCATTCTTCCCGGACACCTTTTCTATAGAACGAAAAAACTCTCACAGACTTAGAATACTGCTCTTGTTTCAACACTCTTACTTTCTGTGCAATATCATTTTCTTCGAAAGCTGGTCTAATTTTCATCTATCAGGTTTGTAAGTTTGTTCCTTTCTTTCTTATTTATTTAAATTTGTTACTTTTTTTATCTGGTGCTGCTAGTATTGTCTTCATAGTATTGCAGGATCTTTTTTTTTTCATGGCGTAAAGAGTTGCCCAGGAAGGATTGGATCCGATGGACTTATTTCAACCTGTTTCATTATTGTATTTTTTATTATGATGTAATAAAGACAGTGAAGCGGGGATATAGTAAAAAGGGGAGGGAGAATACTTGTGTGATTATTCGATCTTTTATGACATTCACCTAGGCAAACCATTGATTAGGATTGAAAGATATAAAAAAAAAATAATAAAAAAATTTTTAAAAAAATAGATAAAGTCGAATTAGGCCTAGGCAATCTCAAATTAGTAACATTTGAATTTAAAACGTTCTTTTATTAGATATCATGTCGATAGGATTAAAACGTTATTTGATATTATTTTTGTGAAATGTTTTTACTTCATTAGAAATCATGTCTAAGAGTTACTTAATTAAAGTTATGTTCAAAGCTATTTGAAATTACGTGTAGGTTTTGCTTGATTTAAAATCATGCTTATTTAATATACGTAGAAATCATGTTTAGGGTCTATTTGACTAGGAATTGTGTTTTGGATTCACTTGCGTAAAAAATCGTATTTAAATCTATATGACGTGTTAGAAATCATGCCTATAGGGTTCTCTTATATAATGTATGTGACTTTGCCCTATTTGTGCATTTAGAGGCTATTTGAGACCTTTTTGCTATTTGTTGTCTTAGTTGCTCTTTATATTGACGCGAACCTAATAGGAAGCCTAGTCTAGAACCACCAAAATAGAGGTCCAATGCCTCTTGGACAATAGGAGGGACGCTAGGCATCTTTAGGACACGCTAGTATTTCATTTTTTAGTCCGCTTTTAAGTTAACTAATAAAACCAATTTAGGAGGGGGTTGGGGTAGATAGGATTCGGAAGGGATGATATACGCTTGACCACAATAGGATGGAACCTTGGTTTTCATCCTGGGGCTTGGTAATAAACCAAGTGCGTCTGATCCGAGAAATTAATAACCCAACTTGTTTAAACATTTATTATTTGTGTTTGATCAAACTCTTGTCACTTAGAATTAATTTAGATTTGTTAAAATATATGAGACCTTTATTTGTGTTTTCACCCCCACATAAATACGAGATACGGTCGGGACCCGCCTTTGCGGACCTCAAAGGGTGCTTAACACCTTCCCTTCGAGGTAACTTGAGCCCGAACCCTCTTCTCTAGTTGACCTTTGACCCTTAGGCTAGAATGGTGTCCTAATGCACCCAAATCATTAGGTGGCGACTCCTCCTTTTTTTAAAATCCCAAATGAGTCGTTGCCGCGACGTCGTCCAGGTTCCTATTTCTCCGTGAGGAAAAAATAGGGCGCGACAAAGGTCATGTGGATTGCATGAAACTTTGAGATTCCTGAATGGAAGTGGGAATTGATCAATATAGATTTCATTACAGGTTTATGATTGGATATTGGTGATTGTGGAAGGATGACTAAATTAACTAACTCTCTAGTGATTAAGATGATTGATATTGTAGATTATTATGTCAGATTATAACATTCGTGAGATTGTCAGATTGCATGGAGTTTCCTTGTCCATCATCTCGGACAGAGGAGCTCAATTCACATCCCTATTTGGGATATCTTTCTAGAAACGAATGGGTACTAAAGTGAATCTTAGTATAGCCTTTAACCCCATATAGATGGCCAGGTAGAGCACACAATTCATACACTAGAGGGCATATTGAGAGCCTATGTCATTGATTTCAAAGGTAATTGAGATAACCATCTACCGCTCATTGAGTTTGGATATAACAACAGCTATTATGCAAGTATTTAGACGGCTCCCTATGAAGCCTTGTATGGGAGGAGATGTAGGTAGCCGATTGGTTGGTTCAAAGTTGGTAAAGCTGAATTGATTGGGCCAGATCTTGTTCATAAATCTATGGAGAAGGTGAAGGTCATTTGAGAGAGATTGAATACTGCACAAAGTCGACAGAATTCCTATGTTGATGTGAGGTGAAAAGACTTGGAGTTTTAGGTAAATGATTAAGTATA
The DNA here is from genome assembly GCA_029948455.1 of Solanum rostratum. NCBI lineage: Eukaryota > Viridiplantae > Streptophyta > Magnoliopsida > Solanales > Solanaceae > Solanum > Solanum rostratum. The sequence continues at coordinate 53,655,320 of CM057055.1, forward strand.
CTTGAAGGTGTCACCTATGAAGGGTATTATGAGGTTTAAGAAGAAGGTAAAGCTAAGTCTACAATATATTGGCTCTTATCAGATTGTGAGAAGGATTGAAAATGTTTCTTATGAGTTGAAGTTACCTCTAGAGTTAGCCAATATTCATCTAGTATTTCACGTCTCGGGTGTTGAAGAAGTGTTTAAGAGATCCTTCATTAGTAGCTCCTATTGATAGTATTAGAATCAAGGATAGATTGTCTTATGAAGAGGTTCTGCTCCAAATTCTTGATCGATAGATCTGTAAATTAAGGACCAAAGAGATTGCATCAGTCAAGGTCTTTTGGAGGAATCAATTTGCTTAAGAAGACGCATGGGAAGCTAAAAAAGATATGAAAACCAAAAATCTGTATCTATTCATACCCAATAATGAGAATGTTAAAGTTAATGTCCTTACTCTTGAATTGAATTGATTTGTCTATCCCTGAGTTTGAATAATTGATTGTCTAGAGAGTTTGATTGGTTGATTGATTAAGTATTGATTGTTATTTGTGCCTCGAGTCCATCTCCAGTTACTATTTATTTAAGGACGAATGATTCTAAGGAGGAGATATTGTAACACCCTCTAAATAATTCCATCTAGTATGACCTTGAAAGTCCCAGAAAAAGGGTGAGAAATGTCACTATCAGTGACTATGAAGGGTAATCTATGGTTTGTAAATAATTCTACGGCTCGTAGATGAAGCTCGTGGTTTCCCTCAACACTTAGTGAAATTTGACTCTTTGATAGTCTTGTCGACGAGCTCAGTATATTGATCCATGAGTCCTAGACCAATTCATAGAATTGAATGTCACATTCCAGTAACTATTGGAATATGCACTTGGTTCCACGAAGGGTCCTTATGACCCATAGTCCTATCAACAACCGATAGAAAGGCCTAGTCTAAAACTTTAGTTTTTGAGCCTTGAACCACGAATTAACAAGACAAGCTCATAGATGGGTTTCATGAGCCAAGGTAGGCCCTGGGTGTAACATGATGAATGAGATCCCTAAGGGAACCCCAAACTAGCCTTCTTAGCATATCATAAGCATTAGAGGTTATAAGAAGATAATAACATAAGAGAAAGCTAAACATATCCATAAACTGAAGCATGATAATTATAAAGGGTATAAGCCAGAGTGTAATACATCATGTCCATTAAGCCTCTAAATCATAGACTGTGCGGGGGCTAACACATGTCCCTAGCTCACCTTAATGAAAATAAAAGAATGTCTCAATCATAACATGAAAGATGAATAGTAGTAGGTTTTGTCCTTCAATCATGAGGACTCACCCAATCTATATCTGATAGCAACCCAAATCCAGCCATGAGAATGAGGAGGAAGATAGTCACCTACATTATATTGTGATTAATATCTAAATGTACTAAGTGTTCGGGCATACAATACAGTATAGTAAATAATATCAATGACTACATAATAATGATACATGAGCGAGGGCGCATATATATATATATATATATATATATATATATATATATATATATAGAGAGAGAGAGAGAGAGAGAGAGAGAAAGAGAGAGAGAGAGAGAGAGAGAGAATCAAAATAGAGAAAGGAATCATCATACCAATACGCTATGAGAGTCATGATGCATGATATCATAATACATACACATGTGCAGTTAGCGTAACCAACAATAAGACCATGCGAGCTATAACATGAAATCCCAGTATTGTCTCTAAATTAGAAAAAAAAAGGAGTCTACTTGCCAAGGTAGAACTCTACATGCCATATCATAAGCGATGTGAATCCTCTAGCAACCCATATTGGGAACATTATTATACCTACGGTGGCTTGTAGTTATAAGGCAATGGGATTTACTTCTACGAGGCATGCCTCAACTAATGGGTGAACCATAATCTCAAGGTCCTCTTGATGCTAAGTCAACATTCCATGGGATACATAATATACATACATGAAGGTACAGTTGTCATAAAACATCATGAATCATCACAGGTCATCATAAATCATACTTGTATATCATCATCATAAGCTTGATCAAAATCTCATAGTTCATGACATTATATATAGGAGTAGCTCATTTCATACTAGGGTCTTACGTCTCCTTTCGAAATTCTAAATCTCCCTGTAGGGACCCTAGGTCAAGCTCAAGGTCCTAAATCCCCTACTAGTGTCCTAGATAGCCTTTTAGAATCCTAAATCTGCTCATAGGGACCCCTGGTAAACCTCAAGGTCCTAAATCCATTATTCATAGCATATAGGGTCTTAGGTTGCCTCTCGAAATCTTGAATCTCCTCATAGGGACCCCAGGTCAACCTCAAGGTCCTAAATCCCCTGTTCATAATCATAAGTTTTTTTGTAAATCTTGTACATGCATGATCATGTGATGAGAGATAGAAGAATAGCATGGGTTCATAACCAACAAGTCCAAAATTATGATAATTGGGTAAATACATACATAATCATTGAATTGAAAATCATTTGAATCATAACGAAAGGGACCATGCATAATTTCCATAATAAACATAGCATGCTTGCATAATCTCATGAAAAACATGTAGATCATGTAAATTAAGAGTGATTCATGTATATTTCAATGTATAAATTAAACATAATCTACAACATAACAGTATTATTTGAAAACAAAGTCATGAAAATCCTAATTTGATCATACTTGAAGTTATTTAAAATAATGAGAAAATAGGTCGGGCTCCATAGGTGAAAGGTACCCATGGAAGAATCTCACATACCTTAATAAGAATTGAAAAGCTAAGGATGAATTTGACTTGAAACTTGAGGGTTCTTTAATGAATTCTACACTTGAGCTTGAGAGTGAAGATGGATGAGAGAATTATGAATTTAGGAGAATGAGAGTGTATGGAGGACTTAGATTTGTTAGAATAGCATGGGAGGGATAAAAACATTCAAAAAGAGGCCTAAAACATTAAATCACGGGTGGAAGAAAAGACCAAAAAGTCCTCAATTAAGTGCCCAAAGTTCACTGGACGGGTTCTTTTCAAAATACCTTCCACGAACCATGAAGGGCACCATGGCTCATGATGTGCTTCGTGAACTACATGGGGGTGGAAATCCTGGAGTGGTGCCTCACCATGGACCATTCCACAAGTCATGGTGTGCACCACGACCTATAGAGGTTCTCATGGAGTGCATCCTCCACATGGCAGCCTATAAACTCACTATGGGTACCTTCCATAACCCCTTTCACAAACAGTGTTGTGCACCTACTGTCTGTGAACGGTATCCTGGTGGGTACCCTGGGTCAATATTTTCAAAAAAATACATTTTGCAAGCCTCATTTACATCTTTTGAAGTACGAGATCTTACAATGAGTTTAAGACTCATAGAAGGTGATCGTAGACCCAAGATCAAAAACCCAAAATTGGAACCCCAATCTAGGAAAGGACCTTTTATGGCCCATAAACTGAACTAAGACCCATAAACGAGGTTTTCTGATCCAGTGCGGCATTTTAATGAAGGACACTCAATCTTTTTCCATTCTTTTCTAATTTAAACCTCATCCTTTTTGGATACTTTAATCCCCTTAACAATACCCCACAACCCTTTTGTAACCATTTATACTTAGATTAATTGAGAGTAAAGATTGGAGGGGAACAAAGGCTAGGGTATCAAGAGCGTTCGTTGGCTTCTTCGATTTCTGAGTAAAGCTTCAATTTTCAGGTATATAAGGATAACTAAATCATGGATTAAGTTCTTCCATGTTCTCTACAATACTTTGATTTGATGAATTGAGAGTAGTTAAGTACCCTATGATTGTTTTCTTGAGAATTTTCCTAAATTCTAATATGTCCCTACATGATATCGAATGATTGATCGTATTATGTGTTAAAATATTATAGTCAGGGATCTAATCTTTCACCACATGAACCTTAACTAAATTTTGTCTATATTAAATGTCCCTATATCATGAATGAGCCTGAAAGTATGAATTATGAGTGTCTTGAATGCGAATGAGTTGAGTTTGAATATAACTTTTTCTAAAACTTGAAGGTTTTTTGGTATTTTCTCAAATTGGACCCAAACGATTGTATAAGACTAAATGTTTTCAAATACATAACTTTATCACTCTTGAATGATAGAACTGATTGGATGTATGATTGATTGAGCCATTTGATCATGGTAAAATTGATGAATTAATAAGAGTCCAATGAGACTGTCGAATGGCTAGATTGAAGTGATTGGTTGAGTTTTATGAGCATTGAGTCTTGAGGGGTGAGAATTGAGTAAGAGTAAGTAACAACTCGTACTCAATAACTATGTAGCCAAACGTAGGTGAGAATTGAACCATGAACCGGATGAATTCTTTTATATTGTCCCTTAAGCGAACTTGATTGATTGGCCTAGATTCATGATTGATTGAATTGTCCTTTACCTTGGCAAAGTATTGGACAATTGCAGCAACAACAATGAGCTTGTTGCACAAGCACTGGCTCATACGTGATTGTTGTCGGATAAGAGAAACTCCCATATAGGTCTTGTTAGTACTCCAATCATTGGATTGGATTGTATATGATTGGGCACTATTTAAACATTATTCTTACTTTAGACTTATGACATTTTGATTGAGTTCCTTGTCTTCCTGATTTGAGGCTATCTGAGCTGGTGTTATTCTACCTTGATGTATGTTTCATTCTTCCATATTACATACTCGTACATTCCACGTTTGAAGTTCATTTGCGCCTAGATACAGCGAAAGGTACTAGAGATCGTTAATAGGCGCAATGTTGAGGATCTGTTCATATTTAACTGATTTGTGAGTCCTCCCTGCTTTCGGAGGATACCACATTTATCTTTCTACCTTTGGGTTTAACACTTTCTATTTTGATTTGAGGTAGCCATAGACATATCATTGAAACCACCTACATAATATTGATAGAGGTTTCATAGATTAGATAGTGATGGATGATTTTGATGTCTTTAACTTTCAACTGGTTTTTTCCATACTGGTCTTATGATTGGATTGGGTTTGACTATTGGCCTTGGGCCATTATCTATTGAGCTTGCCTATTGAGTTGTGGATTTATTACTGTTTTTGAGATTATTCTTGATTTGTTGAGTCTTCCTCTATTGATTGGACTAGTGATCGGACCAAGTGATTCACTTGAGGACCAGTAATGATTTTTGAGTGCCGACCACGCCGAGGATATTCTCCGAGGCGTGACAAAACCTTTATCAAATTCAACTCAAACTTTCATTTTAAGATGTCAAATCCACAAAATAACTTCAAATTCAAAAACGACGACCCTCCTACACCAAATTCACATTTCGGAGCCGATGGAAGTAGCAAAATTATATTTCGAGACTTGTAACTTCAAAAAAATTCAAAAATCAAAATTAGCAACTTAAGCCTTTAGAATTCAAAACTTACCAAAAATTTTAACTTTTCAACAAAACTTCAAAACTAAGCCCAAAAATTGATCCAACGGGACGTGGGACAACTATAACGAAGGGTAAAACAATAATTTTAAAAAAATACCAAAATGGACCTTCAAAATCATTACAGAAATTTCTGAGTGCTGCATTTTGTATTAATTAGTGCTGCAAATTGTATTTATGAATTTTTCCAAAATCATTACAAAAATTTCCGAGTGCGGCAAATTGTATTTATGAATTCTTTTCCTTAATGTCTAATACCTGCATTGAAAAAATGCTGGAACTCTTACCTCTTCTTTGATTTTCAAGATAAGGTCATCATAAATACCTTTTCAAAAAAATAATTTTCTAATTTTGTAAGACTTAGGAGGTGATTCTATTTATTCACAAATAGCCAAGTCATGGAATATTTTATCTAGTTTTAAATGAATTGTACCTGGGTGCAATTTCACAACTGAGAAGTGATCTAAGTCCCTGCCTAATGTCTTTATCAAGGTCTTGGTTCCATCATACATATGATATCCTTATTCACCCTAGTGTACGCTATAGAAATGCCTCCAAAAAGACTTTTTGTGAAAATAGATTAGAAAGATAGTAAGGATAAAAATCATAAAAGGTTTATTAAACCAAAATTACTTATAAGCTAAAATCATAAGTTGTATAATCAACTTACGATTTTTGACTTGTGATATTTAACAAACACATAAAATAAGCTAAAAATATTTATAAGCTAATTCGGCCTACTCATAAGCTTAGATAAACACACTTTACGTTTCCAATTACACGTTTAATACAAAGACTCATGATGTCATTATTATATAAGTTGTTTCTAATTACAAGGAAACTCAAGAAGGGGGTGAATTGATCTCTTTTTCAAAAAAAATAAATAATTGAATATCAGTCGATTGTCATTTTATGCAAGTCAACTTCCCTGCGGATCAAAAGAGCAAATAAATATAACAAATACATAAAAAGAGAAAGGGAGCAGTTGACAGAATTGTTTTCATGATGATTCGGATCAGCAATACAGTGCGCAGTCCAATCTACTTAAGTCCTTTAGAGCTTGAAAGAGTGTTGATTACACGGAGCGTTTTGTAATGAACTTTGAGAGTTGATCGAATCTGGATGAATCAATTGGTCACAACCTATAATGAGTACCGTGATTTTGGCAACCGTAAACCATTAGTGCTTGTGCTTAGGCAGGCCCACTAATGCTAAACCATTAGTGCTCGTGCTTAGATAAGTCAATTTTCAATTACGCCCACTACTCGCCAGTAACAAAGCTCATTGCTAGGTAACACCAACAAAGTACATGGAAAATGGAAAATGGAAAATGGAAAAATCCCTACACCATATCTATACTTGCAATGAAGCCTTTCGCCCATATATAGTCCTACAATTCATGGAATGGACTCTTATCTTTTCGCAATGCAATAACACATAATGAGAGAACAGAAAACAAAGGACCTGCGACTGACTGACAACAGGAAAAAGATTTGCTTGTTAAGATATAAAACCAGAGTATTTGTACAATTAACAAACATCTTTACACTAAGGAAAATCAGGAGTGACCCGAACCATTCCCTGGTCAATTTTGCTCAAGTTTTACAAGCTCCACACACAACCCAAAAGCTTCTTTCTAGTTAGCTTCTTGAACACGAAGAAAATGCTGAAAGATAGAATGACCACTTAAAGAAGGGTATCTCAAAATAACGTTCTATTGAAAATGACAACATTGATTGGGAAAAAATCTGTACAATATGGATAAATAAGCTACAAAAGTGTTATAAGATCATCAATTTTTATCAACATTATCTATAAGGGGTATCTACTTAGTGGTATCCACGTCTGAGGACTGAAAAGAATCCTCCGGATGGCTTCTCCTTGCGACGGTCATCTTCCTCGTCTGCAACCTGACCCATACAATAGAATGTTAACGTTTCAAGATTTCTTCACATGAAGAGAAGTTGAGGACTTTTGAAATATTAACCAAAGCAATAATAGTACTGCAATATGAAGAAAGAAGGAAAGTGATTTTGGCATCTGGATGCTGAAGATTGGAGGACCCTCAACTTAACTACTCATTACACATTCACGTTATGGGTGTCAAATTTGAACTTCATGAAAAGCGACCATTCCTTTTGCCAACTTGATTTTTGGAGCCCAAAAAGCAAAGAAGAAAAACAGAAACTAATGCAACCTACCTCTATGCATTAGAACTTGACTAAAAGATGTATGTTTTCACTATCTGAATCAATTCATCTTTCTAATCTATCAATCATTCATGTTGCATGTATTCACATTAAAAATTTTGCCGGAGCAACAATAATGATTGGATTGATTAGGTAATATACAAGAAAAGCACATACCTCTTTTGCTATTTGCTGCAACATTTCTATTATTTCAGGAAAATCAGGCCTTGATGCTGGATCCCGTTGCCAGCATTTCTCTAGTAACTCAGCAAGTTTTGGATGAGTATGTTTGGGAATAGCTGGTCGCAACCCCTGGAATTCATGAGAAAACAACTACCATCATATATGTATTTTCTTTGATATGTGTTTGCATGCTTGTATAGGCACAAGCTATGTTGCTCGGACTCTCCAAAAATGTTTTCACATCCGTGTCTGATCCTCCAAATATGCACTATTTTTGGAGTATCCGACATGCACCCATCAATTATTTTTTAACAGTCCGAGCAACATAGGGCACAAGTAATATGCATCCAGACATCATGGTCACATTTGATAATAATATATCATACCTTCTGGACAACTCCAATGGCAGCTTGTAGTGGGGTCAAGTACTCATATGGAAGCTGATAGCCAAATAAGAAAGATAAATATAACCACCAACAATAACATACCCAGTGGAATCCCACAAGTGGGGTCTGGGGAGGGTAAAATGTACGCAGAAAGATGAATACGACCAAACAATAAAAAGTAACTAAATATCAAAATCACCACAGATAAATACCTTTCCAGTCATCAATTCCCATAACAGAACTCCAAAACTGAAAATATCTGCTTTGTGATCATATGGCTTGTGTTCTATAACCTTCAAGAACAAAGGTCTATTATAAGCAAATGCAGGTAAAGTAACTATTAGATTAAGGCAAACAAATCTTCAGAATTGGGAAATAGTTATGTCATCTTCTCCCTCCAATTTTATGCCCTCAACTTATTTTGGTACCCCACAAGTTGGTCTGGCCACTACGGTTATTAAAAAGAGAGTTATTCTGCATAAAAGTCAACAGGTTGACAGAAGCAGCAGTATAACAGACCCTATAACCCACAAAAATATCTTTTCTTACTCTTCTGGGAAAAATACATGGTATTTGGTTAACTTCTCAAATAGATGCATGTCGGATTTTTGGTACTGACCCAACTTTTGGCATACTCAAACAAAATGCTTATGCACATATATTCTTTTGGGTCGAGCAAAGACACTTAACAAAGACCTGAAAAAATAAAAGAAAATCTTCTACAGCTGGCCAATAGACTGGAACCTCTCTTGGTAAAATTCATCAAAGTTGACAAACTATGGACGTACCAGAACTTAACAGAGGAGCATTATTGAAAAATCCTGTACCAGATTGTCCCTGGGTTAATGGGACAGTTGCTTGCCTAAGTTGGATTACACACACGTTACTGAAGAACATTCTACATGGATATGAGTGCTGAAACAGCTAAAACATAATATTCATAGACTGAATGATAAAATTCAACTGAAGCCACAATTAATTCTGTAACTAAAAGTCTAATTTGCTACCTTAAGAATCTGAATTTTCCGTTAGAAGCAAATACAAGCCTAAAGCTAGATTAGAGGTGTGCCGACATAATCCAGCACACATCAGCATTTCAATCAATTACGACAACCAATTATGCGAACCAATAGTTCCTCCCCCTCCCTTTCCGTAAGTCTTTCCTCTTATAACATCACCTTCTTTGAGTGTCAGATCTAATATGCACATTTTAAATTTAAGATCAGAATCAAAATCTGCCCTCTCACAGCTCACTCCTTACTCAAGGTTCAGTGCTAGCTTAGGTAGTTGTAAGACCAAATAAACTGTTGATATTAATGTTGATGACAAAAGCATACCTCAGGAGCCATCCATCTATAAGTCCCTGTCTCCGCGGTCATAACACCAGTTTGTGCCTTCACTCTGGCAACACCAAAATCAGCCACTTTAACAACCTGTAATAATAGAGTACTGAGTAAAACTTGATATGAAACAGAATATGTTGTGTTAGCATAGTGGCTAGATGAAACTAGAAAAAACTGACGGAAGGACTTAGAAATGAAAGCTTATGAGAAGAATGACAGTTTGCTATTGCATGGCTTTGGCAAGCTAATTTAGATCCTTGCTGTAGAAAAAGGGACATGATGCATATGATTTCCACGAAATTTAGAAAATAAAAACCTTTTATGCTATAAATAGGAAACAGAAATTGTCAAGTGCAAGTAACTGAAAATCCAACTTATACCCTGAAAATTCACCACCAACTGATTTCAAAAGATTGAGAGGATAAACTATAGTCCAAGAAAAGGTGCTAATGCTCTAATCAAACAAATCATGCCAAAAACTTGGAAAATGTTGTTTAATCCAAGCAAATCAGCAACGAGTTTAACTTGAACTGTACTCGCAGAATTTGATGAAATAAAGAATTGAAAGTAATAGTAACATCCAAAATCCATTTCACACACTTCCATGTAAAGTTTTAGACTACGACTGTAGAAAAAGGCAGAGCGGCTGTACATTATAAGACAAGGAGCTTGTGAACCTCTTTGTACCTTCCAATCTTTTTTTTTCCAACTAAAGGAGGCTTCAGACTGTAAAGATTTTGCTTCATCGTATTCAGTTTATCTATTTATTGTATTTTATGAGTTAGTAACAATGAGCCTTGAAGTCAAATTAGGAAACTGCTTAGATCTTGCTTGCTAGATTCATAGAAAATAACAAGAAAACCACATTTTCCCCTATCCCCAAAAGTGTTGGGAAGAGTTGACTGTCCCTCTTTCTTTCCCTTCCCATTCTTGAACAAGATAACAACAACATACCCGGTGCAGTCCCACACAGTGAGGTCTAGGGAGGGTAGAGTATACGCAGACCTTACCCCTACCTCACGGAAGTAGAGAGGCTATTTCCGAAAGACCCCCAGAATTTTGTTCAGCTTTAAATCTTGTTCATCCTTAAATAACTCTATAACATGCAGTTTAGGTTCTGGCTGCCCTATGAAACTTGAATTTCATGATAAAGTTTCAAACTAAAAGACGATCTTCCTGCTAAGTTCCATATCTTATTTACAATCAAAGGATGAAATTTCTATGGAAACCCCAAAACCCAAACATAAGCTATTATTCTCATATCTTTATTTTGGATGTGTCTCAAGTTCAAGAAGCTCATCAATAAAATGAACATAATTTCATTTGGCAAAAGAGTCAGAAAGGAAACATAAGTAGAGATTCTTTTTAGCTAAAAAGTCCAATTAATTCTTGGATGATATCTTTTATGGGTATCCTATATGCAATTGAAGAAATAATCCTTTGGATTATGAGGTTCTCTCTCCTTCAGTATCTGCAAATCAAATATAAGTTGCACAAAATACAACTTACTAAAGCAAGATTCGCTCTCATATTCAATTAATCATGATTAAAAAAATGGATAGGTACAGATTATACGGTTAATCAATCTTAATATGCATATTGAAAGCTGAAAGCATCTACCAATACCATAGAGAACAAACATTTACATTATTGTGCTTAATGAGATAATATCTTACTTCATTTTCATCCATCAGTAGATTGGCAGCCTTCAAGTCTCTGTGTATGATGTTATTCTGGTGCAGGTAATTCATCCCTTTTGATACATCAATTGCTACTTTGAGCAAAGTAGGAAATTTAAAACTGCCCTTTTGTTTGTGTAAATAGTCGTATACACTTCCTCCAGACATATACTCTACAGTTAAGAAAATTAAAGTCATTAATAAGAAAACTCAGTTGGAGAAGGCAAGGAGAAGACAACCATGCTTTTTCAAATAAAATATCCTTGTCTGAATCTTAAGCCCCAATTAAACTATTAACATACCTGTTACTATACACAAGTTTGGAGGCCTGGTACATGCCCCTATGAATTGCACAACATTTTTATGACGAACTTTTCTGCAAGCACAGGCAAAAAGAAGTGTCAGATAAATTAAATCTTGTAATTATATATAGTCCTTACCTAACCAACACAGCCAATTGCATCCAAGAATGGAAAATAAAATGAAGTTCCAGAGAAATCAAATCTTGAAATTATATTTAGTCTGTGTGTACACAACACACCCCATGGCATCCCATAAAGGAAATCAGAACAAACACAGAAAAAAACATTGGCTTGATTGATCAGGGATGATACTAAAGTATTACTGGAACATAGTGACTCTTCAGATATGAGCAATCTGGTATTTCTTTAAGCTAGTCTTAAAGCAAAAGAAGGGAACATAAATCAGTCAAGTGGGAACATTTGCATCTCAGTACGTGTACTTGCAGCAGTAAAAAGCAGTAGAAAACAATGAATGTCTGCTCTCACCCAATATAAAAACAAAAGCAGTTCTCCCAACATTATAGCAACAAATCAAATCTTGCTCCTTCACAGGATACAAAAGTAATCTCAGGACAAAACAAAACTGGAGACAAAAGATTGTGGTAACTAAGGATGAAGATGTTGGATCATAATAGGCTGAGTACATAGAAAGAAGACAAGGTTCATCTAGAACAGCCACAACCTACACAAGTACTACGATATCCAACAAACCTCATGATATAAACTTCTTGGGCAAACTCCTTTTGCAACTCAGTGTTCAAGCGCTCGGATTTGAGGATCTTGATAGCTACTTCCTGACTACAGTATGTACCTTTGTATCTGAAACAATCAGATAACTAATTAAGTTACTCCAAAACCAAAAATGATCATAGATATGATTTAGTCCACGACAAACTTACAAGTCACCATATGAACCAGAAGCAATCTTGTTGCCAAATTTTAGAAGCTGATGATCAATTTCCCAGACATCAATGCCATCACAAGGTATTGTCACAGGATCAAGTTCACATTTGATGAGTGTGTTGTTCTCCTTTCTAAAAGATTCTGATGGACTTTGACTTGGTGAAGATTTCTGCATCACATTACCCCGGTTAAACAGCAGTAAAATATGACCAGACAAAATAACTGGTAAAGCTTATATTTCTCAAAGATATGGAAACATGGAAACAAAATATACCTCTGAGTAACTGCAGAATTTCATCAAGACCAAAAAACGAACAAATCCACATTATGCAGGCAGGTGATTTTATTATAGTTCCAATTTTTCCACCAGAATTTTGGCGTTCTGGGAGACGGGTACCGGAATTTTCATTTTAACAATGAGACATAACCAGATGAGCAACCATCGGGAGGAATTAAATCCAGACATCAAAACAATGAGACCTGATAATGCGTATGATATGCCTATAATCACACAAGGATTAACGCTCTAAAGTAGAAATCTGCAGATAACAGAAGCATAACTGTGCAACTGACACATAATTCCTGGCAAACAACTAGGGATGGCAATGGGGCGGGTGCGGGGTGGGTTGAGCTCAACCCGCAATTTTTTTAAACCGCCCCGCCCCGCATGGTTTTTTTTCCATTTTTAACCCACCCACCCCGCCCCACATAAACCCACCCCGCTTAAATTTTTAAGTTCTTTTATTTTTTAATTGAATTTAATATGAAAAATTTAAATTCATGTTTTTTTAAAAAAAAAATCACTAATTAACTATTTTTAGTTGACAGTTCAACAATTGTTTCTTAATTGTTAATTAAAAATTTCTAATTAACATTTTAACAACAACAACATACCCAGTGAAATCCCACAAGTGGGGTCTGGGGGATAACGTACGCAGACCTTATCACTACCTCATAGAAGTAGAGAGGTTGTTTCCTGGGAACCCTCGTCTCAACAACCCATAGGCGGAATAAACTAGATATGACAAAAATGAAAGGAATAGGAAGAGCGACTACTAATGAAAAGCACATAATATTATTATGTAAATACTATAAATTTAACACATAATACAGATAAAGACAACATCCTACAATACCCCACGACTAGACATCAACCTAACCCTGCTAACATATTAACCTTCTACTCTAATTCGCGACCTCCACTCCTTTCTATCTAACTAACATTTTAACAACTAATAATTTGTCGGACATGTTTAATTTAAATTTTAGAAAAAAAATAAAATTAAAGTCAATGTTTAATATAAAAAGTTGATATCTTTGATTTTTGCTAATTACAAAAATTTTATTTTTTTCGAATTCTTTTTTGGTTTTTTAAACCCGCAACCCGCCCCGCATTAGTTTTAAAAAATAGCTACTTCAACCCGCACCCGCCCCCACATAACTTTAAACCCGCACCGCCCCGCATAGCTCTAAACCCGCACCGCACTACCCCATTTCCATCCCTACAAACAACTGAACTAGACAGCTAATTCAATTGATAATTTTATTTTATTTATTTTTTGCAAGGATAAAAGACAGTTAATTCAACTGATGATTGTTAAGAAAAAAGACCTTGGGCCTAACCAACCACATGAGTTGAGGATTTCTTAAGACCATATAAGGAAACAACTCGTATCCTCAACCAATGTGAGACACTTAAAAACCCCAGCACACTATAGCTCATGTGGTTGGTTAGGCCCATTTCCATCCCTACAAACAACTGAACTAGACAGCTAATTCAACTGATAATTTTATTTTTATTTTTTTTGCCAGGATAAAAGACGGTTAATTCAACTGATGATTGTTACGAAAAAAGACCTTGGGCCTAACCAACCACATGAGCTGAGGATTTCTTAAGACCATATAAGGAAACAACTTGTATCCTCAACCAATGTGAGACTTAAAAACCCCAGCACACTAGCACCTGGACAACTGAAATGTGGATAAAATAACATGATGGCCTAATATTGTGAATAGGGATGAGTCAGTAACTAATACCATGTCGAGAGAATGGATGTTAGACCTAAGTCAACCCTAAAAGCTAGATCATGAAGTGAGAAATGAGAATTTCCCAAAACTAGATAAGGAGACAACACGCTCCTCAACCAATGCGGGACATCTAAGAATAATAGCTCATTTCCCCATTGATAAAATCTCAAAGGAGCCATCTGAGGAGCTGAGAGCTTGGACGCAAAACAGAAAATTGAATCTAATAAACACGACGACACCAACACTATGCTAGACCATTTCAATTACTCTATGTTCAAAAACCAGAAATCTCTTCATAGGTCAGGGCCATTTCTAATAAATGGCAATAGTATTATGTCCCAATCTTATCGGCTCCAAATAGAGATGAGGGATTAGAACTATCAACAAAAATAATGAAAAGGGTGGAAGCATGCATAGAAGCATCTGAGAATTTAACGCAGATTCAAATGCAAAATGTTGCAGCTCTACGTTGAGGTTACATCTTTTTCCTAAACACACCAGAATTTGGAGGGAAGGGGGAACACATCTACAGAGGATTACTTGTTTGAGGTATGTTGGAACAGGCAACTATTATATGGGCACTAAAATTGGCTATATCTCAAGCTATTTTCACAAAAAATACAAGTAGAACTATGGGGAGCTTCATATGGGAAGAAAACGCAATTAATTAATTCCTCCGTCCATCAATAGTTGTCCACTATTGATTTGGCATAGGGATTTAGGGATGGCAATGGGGCGGGGGCGGGGCAATACCCGCATAAACCCGCAAGGATTTTACCTGCCCCGTGCCACATAACAATATATTTTATTTTTACCCACCCCGCATTAAACCCCCCGCATAACTTTTAAACATTTTCTCGGAGACTACCAATTGAATCAATTCTTATCGCACCACTCTCTTATTAGTCTAATGCGGACTCTGATTCACTCATAATACATTTGTTAATTGTGGATATAAAGTTTCAAATAGATCAACCTTAATAATTGAAATATACAAATAATTTCACAATTTTCTTTATCGCACCATTCTCCTATTAGTCTAATGCGGGACTCTGATTCACTCATAACACATTTATTAATTGTGGATATAAAGTTTCAAATAGATCAACCTTAATAATTGAAATATACAAATAATTTCACAATTTTCTTCTCCTATCAGAGCTTCTACATTCAAACTACAGAGAATATATAGAAGTAAAGTACCCATTTCCAGAACATATGAAAAGAAAAAATGCAATCCTTGAACATCACCTGGTAAAACATCATCGTATTAAAAGACCCAGAAAGGGATGATGGAGCTAAATTCGTTATTGTGCAACAATATTGACTGAATTCTTGAACAGTAAAAAAAACCTAAACCCGCACCCGCCCCGCGTACTCTTTTCTTTAAAAAAAAATCTATACCCGCCCCGCAAAAATATTAACCCGCACTGCCCCACAAATATAATAACCCACCCCGCTCTGCAACCGCCCCGCCCTGCAACCGTCCCTACAGGGATTAAGAAGCAATAAATGATAAGGGTAATTTTACCAAATTATCCTTTGATTATAATAAATACAATATCTTGAAATATGTAATACGAAAATGACTAATTAATGATAAGGATAAATTAGGAACCAAGTGTAAAATTATCACTTGATTTCATAAAGTGGACAAGTATTATTGGACATTTATTTTTAGTATAGTGGACAAGTAAAGATGGAGGGAGGGAGGGAGTAGATTATAGCAATTCCTACTAATGCAGGTGGAAACTTAAACATATAGACATAAATTAGCATAGGAACTCAAAAGCTTGTCCCAATAAAAAGACCACCTCTATACATATTCTAGTTTTGAAGCATCAGCATTAAGGATTTCCCTGAATATTGGTTGACTTAACTTAGGAAGGGCAAAACCAGGAGATACCTCAATCATCAGAATTTCCCTTTTGAGTGCTATTCGAAGCTGCTCGATTTCCTGAAAAGAGACCACCACAAATGAGAACACAGGAAAATAAGCATCCATCAGCATCCTTACCTTAAGTTGAGTGATAAAGTTGGCATTTGAAACAAGCATCATGCTACTTATTCTCTCTTTTATAGAACACTAATAACTGCCACTTATTCACTCTTTTTTAAAGACAGATCCTAATTTATGCACAAACATGGAAATACAACATTGAATATTTACTTAGTAAGCAACTGTACAAAGTGCCCCGTTCCATGAGCCAGGAAGAGCACTTTCTGGACCAGTACTTTCTTCTCTCTAGTTTAGAGATTGAAGATGAAAAGTAATCAAAATTCATTTTTTTCAACTAATAAGATGAAACAACTGCATAACCGATGAAAAGTAATCAAAATTCATTCTTTTTCAACTAATAAGATGAAACAACTGCATAACTTCGGTTACAGAAAGATATTTACTTCATATTCATGAAAGGACTAGAAGAATAAGATAAATAGGGAGATGCTAGATGCTACATTATCTACTAGTTCTTTGTATTAGGTGAAAAGCTATAATTGGACCATAAGCTAAGAGCAGATCCAAGTGAAATTTTGCAACAGTGTCAAAGCAACAGAAAATATACCTCATAGGGCCAACCATCAACAACAAAAACATCTAGGGAGTAGCCATCAACAGAGGAAAATACATGGGCTTCCTGGATGTTCAGCCCAAGCTCAGCTAGTAATGAAGTTAACTGTCACATATTGAAGGGATTCGTTAATGCTTCACAATTTTAAATTATATAAGTAAGTGAACTAATATAAGCTGCAAAATTTACAGTTTGGAAAATAAAGTCCTAACAGTACCACATCACAATCCAAAAAGAACGGACAGACTTTTATGAATTATTGTGTCCCCCAAACCAAGTGTACTGCGTCACCTGTGGTTCTTGAAACCTTAAGATATAAACAACAATAGTCCCTACCTTCAAAGATGTTGGTCAAATAACTATATCCCCACCCACCCCCACAAAACCCCAACACCTAGAAAAGAATCATTAAGATTCAGAAGCAATTAAAACTATAAATGTGTTGGTAAATTGCTTTTAATCATAGAAACATGAGCAGTCTTAACTTTCAAATTCTTCTGATCCCACCTCTATAACAGCATAGGTGTACATTTCTATCAAGCAGACCAGTATATTGTTAACTAATATAGAACAACAAAGCACATCCAACTACCTGGCTGAGGAGCTTTGGCTTGTCATCAGTTGAAAACGTAATTTCATGCATTGGCCTGTCATAATTTTGTACCATGTTTAGTAGTGAGCTCGCAAATATAAGCAGAAAAAGGGAACAGAATTGAAATGGTCCATCTTGATGAAATAATGTAATCATAATTTTCCAATGAGTGATAGACATGCGTATGCATTACAGTGAATAAGTCAAAAACACATATTTTGGAAAAACAATGAGAATGATCACAGCAATAAAGTGGGCACAGATTATTCCAAGCTTTTTGCGGGAGTCCTCTATGCATCATCATCATGTTATAGGGATAAGGTAGTTAGGGACATAAACTAAGAAAACAAATTTAAGTCTCAAGGTCATATACCGTAACAAATTTCCACAAGTAACAGTAACATCCTCATCTTGAACTTCAGATTTGCTAGCTTCAAGAGCAAGTGCTTCGAGATTAGGGGAAGAACCAAAAGCAGGTAGAGGAAGGCCACTACACATTAAGACGGAGGGAACATTTTAGCATAATCAAATGTCGAAGGTTACGCGGAAGGAATACTTGAAGGATGTGAGAAAGCATCAAGAAACAGTACAAAAAGGCAGTAAGAACTACGATGTCCGATGTGAGACAGTTTTTTCAGGTACCTTCGGCTAATTTCCTTGTTTGCAGAGTTAAATGGAACAGGATCTGCTGAGTTTCCATCAGGAACTGGAGTAACCTACATAATGCCACGTTTGGTTCAACACGCAACTACGAGTAGCTTAAGTTAGAAATGAAGAAAATAACAAGGCAAATAAAAGATTTAAAAAAAATGCAATTGGCATTGGCTCGGAGAAAGTGGTTAAAATGGATCTTGAAAATGAAATTAACAGCAACTTAAAGACTTCATTTGATGCAGATAAAACATAATTTAAGGTGTAGAGGTGAAAGAAGACGATAAATTCTAATCCAATAAAATGTGTGGTAAAAGTATAATTTTTCAGATGCAGATGTTTTTACCTTACAAACTAATCGTTACATATTCCTACACAGCATGAGTGAAATTATGATAACAATATGCTAACAGCTGAACTACTAATATTTCATTAGTCTAGGAAAATGAATATTTTAGTGGCCATTAATATGACATCGCATTAAAACCATGGTTCTATCCTTCCTGCAGAAAGGAGCTAACCTGCACCAGCCGGACATCAAAGGCAGGTCTATTACGTGGATCATGTGCGAGATGTAGCAACCGCTTGTGCGTGAGTACATCTTCTGCACTTTCAACATTCACATCTAATGCGTACCTTAAATGCAGAAACAAATTAATCAGTAAATCAATTGAGAAACTATGCAAAAGCTTATTTACAAAGTATAATTTGCAACTTCCAAAGCAAACATATTAACACATCTGTAAACGTATCCACAGACCAGAAGAATCATCAACAAAAAAGCAAATTAACATGCTTCATTGAACTCTTATCCCGATCTGAAACTTCTCACCTTCACCAGCGGAACGAAACGAGAATTAATGATAAAAATATTAAACAAGTCAACCCAAAAAGTACAAATCCCATTTGGCATAAGTGCATAAAATTATGAAGAGAGAGTTACCGAGTAGGAAGGCGATTGAAGTGAGCCCAAAGCTCATCTTCGAAGCCAGGCTGTTGAGCCTCAGCGTTGCTAGATTCTTTGAGTCTACGAAGAACCTCATTGTAAACCTCCAACTTTTTCCTGTTTTGACGACTGTTCGTCGGCGCTGAATCCACCACTCTACTACCACAACTCTCCGTATCCTCCATCACCATTTCAACTCTATCTCACTCTCTTCTCGAATCTTCTCTAATGTGCAGAAATCAAAAATTATCTTATATACAAGGAAGAAAGGGCGAAGTGATTTTGAGGGAGTAATTCATTTGATTTTCCTCTCTATCCAATTCAAGTTTTCTTTTGGGTCCTTAATTAACTTTTGCTTCCTATTAACCTTTGCCTTTTTTATACTTATTTTGGTTTTTCCTTTCTCAACTCGTGGTTGAATAAACTATTGTTAGAAGAAAAAAACAATAGTTCGTACTTACTGAGTATTAAAAAGAAAAAGAAGAAGATTTTGGATAATCTCAAGGAATTGGTAGCTGTGAAAAGAAGCGGATCAAGGTGCCGCATCACAAAAGGAAACACCCTTTCAGTGGCATGAATTGGCGCTCCTTATTTTCAAAACGGCCCCCTATCAACTACTACATCTATCAAAAATGTACCTATTACTAATACTAGCAATACATACCTATGTCTAGATCAATTTTTCAACAAATATATGCTACCTTATAAAAATTGTTACTCCCTTCGTATTAAGTAAACTTTTGAGATTTTTTTCATAATTTAACATAATTAAATTGTTCAAAATTTAAAAAAATTGATGGAACTTTTTTTCTTAAAGATGTGTCGTATCCCAACAATTATTTAATATGTAACAAAGGAAGTATTATTATGTAATTAATCAATATATATTTTAATTTATCACTTAAATTTGCTTTCTCCATGCTATTTTATTTGTCTTTTTTTTTATTGTTCCTAAAAAATTTCTTTCTTTTTACAGTTTTAGTTTTCTTGTTTAGAGAGTTTGATGGTATAATAATCATTAGAAACATACAATTCTACTAGTGAAAGGGAGGATGTAAGGGTCGTTTGGTAGTGTCACAATCGAAAATCAAATGTGATGATACTTGCCTATAACCCACCAGTACAAATCAGGCTAAACAGGAATAACACAATAATGCGAAAAATAAAGTAGAAGTAACAGGTCAGATATAAAAGGATAAGCAACAAGGAAAAGGATCCACAATCTAAAAACCAAACCAAGACTAGTGTCGCATGTACAAGCTACTAAACTTAACAAAAATGAAGAACAATACACGTCCCAATGTTTTAGTTTTCAAATAGAACAAAAACATAAAGTAAATGGTCCTTGACAACCTGCTAAAAAGACAAGTTGCTACCTCTTAGACGGTTTCACAAGCTCGATCCAAGATGAGAATATAGAGATCAAATGAAACTGAGTTCATAACATACACAGGTGTAGAAGCAAGGGTGAGTACCAAACAACATGATACCCAACAAATGAATGTTAAAGTCTAAGTAATGAAGAACACAGGTGTCACACCCCGGGAGGGTACCCTAGGCGTGGCCGGCACCTAGAGACTATTGCTAGTCCCCAAGCGGACCACTCGATCTCAAGCCAGTCATTCAACATCAAACATAGCGGAAAGTAGTAAGACAAAAGGATAAAAGCAGTGAGCCTCTCAGTCAATTCTACATCAATAAAAGGGTTCATGGGCCAACAACCTCAGTCTCAACATCTAAGATAAGTAAATATTATTACTAACTCAACTCAAGGAGAGGAAAACACCAACTTCAAATTCTCAACTCTAGTCTATGAAGCCTCTACCTCAACTCAACAGTCTAAGATGGTACTGTTGACACCCAATTTTGACCGACCCATAATGTAATTTACATGGCCATTTGATTAAAATAGGTATTTTCGAAGCTTTTGAGATAAGTAAGTTTACTTTTAATTTTTTATCAAAAGGATCGCGGATTATATAAGATTCTTGAGTTTTCAAAAAATAAATAAATAAATAAATAAATAACAAACATTATATATTGGTTAATTATTTTGTCAATCGTAAAACGACCGTTATTATTATTATCATCTTTATTGTTATTAATTTGATTTACCAAAATTGTCAAACCGTGGTAGTAATATTCGTTATATACTATATTAATTATTTTTATTTCTTAAAACGCACAATATTACCAATTTTTTTTAGCAATCTTAATACGTTCAAATATTTTAAGTATTGTCTTTGAATAAAAATATTATTTCAAAGTAATACACATTTTAATTATTAATTAGATGACAACTAATTCAATTTTTATCTCACTTTGTTCAAATTCATTTAAATTTTAGCCAAACTTTTTGAAGTTATTTCAATTATGGCTATTCTTTTACAAATTTCGCACATTTAGTCCAAATTTAATCAAATCAGTGGCTTAATTTTAAAGTTCAACAGTTTCTGGCTAGTTTTTAAATCCGGGTCGCCCAATTTCGACCCGGATCCGACCCAAAACCTTTTTCTAATATTCAATACCCCAAAACCCTAAAAATTCATTTTTTCCCCCTCTTTCAAGAGAAGAGCAGCCATGGCTGCCATTTCTCTCCCCTCCATAGCCGCCCTCCTCCATCTCTCTCCTCCTCTTCACTGCCGGCACCGCCACCATGGCGGCCGCCCTCTCCTTCTCTCCATTTCTCTCCCTCTCCCCTTTCCGCCTTCTCCTCCTCTGTCGCCGATCGCACCCCGCGCAGGCAGCAGGGGTCGCTGCCAGCAACCACCAAAACAACCCCGCAACCCGCTGCCAACCACCGCCCCGTCCCTCTCTCTCTCGCTGCTCCCTCTCTCCCGCCAAAACAGTGAACCAAACGACCCCCATCGCTGGCTGCTTTCTGTCTCCCCTCTTTTGTCGGAAAAATCACAACGCCGCACCAACAGAGGAACAACTCCAGTCAAGGTTGATTCCGTCATGAGTTAGGAGATATTTTGATCCGGTTTGAATTTCACTTTTGCATTGCTTTTTTTTTATCACGAATTCGAAGTTGAGTATGGTATGCTTACTACACTCGGACTCTCCGGAATTGTCAAGGTACTAATTATGTTTAGGATTTTGATTCTTTCTTGGGCGTTGATTTTGTGGACAAGATCCCCGAATTTGCTTAATTATGGATATTTGATGTCAATATATGCTTAATTAGAATTGTTCTTTTTGAAAAATTGATATTCAAATTCCCTGAGTCTCTGTTGCCTTGATTTTATGGCTTTTTGATTTTAAATGGAAAGAAGGATTTTGACAGACCCCTTTATTTTACTTTCCTTGATTTATTTTAGAAAATTTCAATTCAAAATTGCCCATTTAATGGGACTTTGCTCATTTGGAAATTTCTAGAGTAATATTAGGAAGAGATATATGTTTCACTGACATATTTTTGGCAAAAATGTCAGCATTTCCCTTCTATGGTAATACCAATTTCGGGTAATGATTTTTTCTACCATTATTAGGTTACTCTTCTCACTATATAAAGTTAACCCAAGAGAAACTCTTGGGGATCATTATTTTTTTTTTATACTTTCCAGACTGGTCTTTGTTTTTCACACAATAGTGCATGTTATACACATATATTTAGATATATATATACACTTATAAGACAAGGTTGAGACTGATTATTTCGCTCCCAATCCTCTTCGGTCCTCTTACTATCTTCCCAATCGGTGAGCATTTTCTATTTACCATTATTTTAAAGCATATTACTTCTTTCTTTCGTTTAGCAGGTTTACATTTCAAAGTTAGACAAGGGAGTGGCTTAGCAGGAGGAGGAAGACTTGGAATTCTTTTTTTTTCTTTACTATTTGTAGTATTTTATTTTTCGCAAAGATGATGTAACAAAAGAATAGTGAAAATGGGGGTTAGTTAGAGGGGGAGGGGATTTATTTGCTACTTGCTTTCTTTTATTTGCATAATCCGCGTAGGCAAACTTTACTTAGGATCCGATAAAATATAATGTTAAACTTATGCTTAGGCAATCATAACATAGGAAGCGTTCAAATCTAAAACGTTCTTTTTATTAAATACAATGTCTATAAAGTTTAAAATGTTTTTCATGTTTATAACGCTCTTTTTAATATTATGTCTATAAAAAATTAAAATTAGAAATTATGTATTTAAGAATTAAATGCTTTCTTTTTAATTTCATTAGATACCATGCCTTTAGGATTTAAATTGTCTTTCTTTTTTTTTTTTTTTTTTTTTTTTTTTAGATGCCATGTCTATAAGACTAACTAGATATCATGCATATAGGACCTTAAATAAAGTATCGTCCTCTTTTGTATGCTATTAGGAAATTATGTCTATAGAATTTTAACAAAAAGGAGTTTTTATATTCTTTTTACACTATTGAAAATTATGCTCGCAGGATTTAACCAAAATATTCCTGTAATATTTTCTTGCCTAGAAAACATGCCTTTAGGACTTTTAAATATTTATGCATTAGCAAATATGCCTTTAGATTTTGTTAATGTCTTTTCTCTTTTGCATCATTTAAAACATGCCTATATGACCCTAAAATATTCTTACACATTTTTAGAAGCATGCCTACATGATTTAACTTAACTTCATTACTTAATCATCTTCCTTGAAATTTATGTTTGAAAATTAATGTTTTAGAGATTAGAGTTTCCATTTAAAACATTTTTAGCATGTCATCATTTGGTTTCAAGCATGTTTTCATTGTTGAGGCTATGTGAGACTTTATATGTTAATTGTCGTTTTAAATGTTCCTTTGTAACGCGAGTCTAATTAGGAAACCTAAGTTTGTTTTAGTCTAGAACCCACCAAAAAATAGAAGTCCAATGCCTCTTGGACATTAGGAGGGACGATAGGCATTCTAGGACACGTTAGTCTTCTCATATTTTAGTTCGCTTCTAAGTTAATAACAAAATCAACTTAGGAGGGGTAGGGGTAGATAGGACTCGGATATGATGAATAAACTCGAGCTTAATAGGACAAACCTTGGTTTTGTCCTTAGGCTTTAATGAGTCAAGTGAAGCTAAACTCCGAAATAAAAGCCGAGTAACTGATCCGAGTAAATAATTAATTCACTTGGTTTATTTTTAATTTTCCTTGTTCATTTATTGTTTAATTAATTTATCTGTTTAATTTTTATCACTTAGGTTTATTTAGGATATTTTATAAACAGAGACCTTACTTGTTATTTGAAACCCCACATAAATACGAGACACGGTCGGGACCCGCATTTGCGGACCTCGAAGGGTGCTTAACACCTTCCCTTCGAGGTAACTTGAGCCCGAACCCTCTTCTCTGGTTGACCTTTGACCCTTAGGCTAGAATGGTGTCCTAATGCACCTTAATTCATTAGGTGGCGACTCTCCTTAATCAAAAATCCCAAAAGAGTCGTTGCCACGACGTCGTCCAGGTTCCTATTTCTCCGCGAGGATAAAAATGGGGCGCGACAGAATGGCGACTCTGCTGGGGACTTAGGTTCTCACCATTACGTGTCTCTTTGTGTGGGTGTTTATGCTTTCGTTATATTGCTTTTATTATCTTACTAACTTATTTTTCTTTGTCCTTTTTCCCTTAATTTCACGCTAACTCCCTTCCCCTTTCCCTTTAGTCCCTTTCCCTTCCCCTTTTCTTATTTACTGCTTTAATTTATATAACACTGCTATTTGCTAATCGCTTACATTTAAATTTTAAACTGGCATTCCGTTCATAAGCTCCCCCACTTGGGACCCTCTTAATTTCTCTTTAAGGTGATGTCGTGCCTTTGCACTTCTCCCTACTCTTTTCAAAATCAAAATTTAGAGAGTAAGCGCTTGCGTGGTGAATGGCGGATAGTCTTACTACCGTTGGACCACGTGCTTCTCGCATAAGAATACTCAGTCCATGTCTAAACCCACTCTTTAGAAAACTTAGGATAGAGCTATTCACCCCAAAAATTAAGATCATGCATGGATAAGCCTTAGGTAGTTTGACCCTAAGGGGGTCAATCTACGTAATAATAGCCGCCCTATTAAGTCTAGAGGGTCCAATCACCCTCCAAGACGAAGTGATGCATACTATGTGTCTATGTGATCACGATAATCAATTCAAGCCTAAAATATTGTTAAAAGGGAGCTTAAGATTTATTCCTTAGGTTTATATAGTTTAAAGATTTATTTCCATTTGTTAGATTTTATATATATTCTACCATTTAAAGATCGTAATAGTTGTTATTAATAAAATAATTATTTTTTTTTAAATTATTTTTCTGTATTTTCTAAACACTAAACTCCAATTAACAAATCAAGGGCTTGAATTAATTATTAAGAATCACTTGCTTGTCGTATTAGGCCTACCTCTGGCTCAATGAGGTCCCTTGCATTTTAGGATGATTATTTGTTAAATTACATATTTACCATTATTATTACCCTAACCTCTAACAAGGCTTTGCTGGTTTTGTTGTTTTGTTTTCCCCTCCCTAGGTTGATCTGTGTGCGCACACTGGCCTACCATACACGATCGAAAGGTCCTCCGCCTACTCCTCCAAGCTTGAGTCATCAAAGAAGGGATAAAATGACTGACAATAATGCCACTGAAAGAGTAGAGTCTTCTGAAAGGGGAGTCCAACCGGATGATCTAACCCTAAGGCTGGAAAGGAAAATTCAAGAGTTGGAGGATGAAATGGCCAGCATGCGCAACTTGGCCAGACTATCCATTTCTCTCGGCTCTCCTTTCGGAGAACACATGGATGACCCAGTCACTACAACTCAAACCACCTTCTCAAATCATCCTCCACCAACTCATCCAACCCCCCAAAACCAGTCCAACCCCACTTATATACCCCCGTTAAACAATCATCCAAACCCATATCAACTAAGCACTCGTGAACCAACATGGTATCCGCAAAACCCTACCTACGTTCAAGATATGTCTCCCAAGTCCACTGCCAACATCTTAAAAGCCCATGCCTCTGGAACTCACACTCATAATCCTATATATGTCGAGACATCCCCTTTTATCCACAACTACCATGAATCAGAATCCTCTCAAAAGGATATGTTGATTAAATCCCTAACTGAGAGACTGGATAGTCTGAGCAATCGCATGCGACATGTAGAAGAAAGTAAAAAGGTAAATGGCCTGAGCTATGAAGATCTATGCATGCACCCAGATGTCGAGTTACCAGAAGGATACAAACCTCCAAAATTTGAACTGTACAATGGCATTGGAGATCCTAGGGCTCATCTGCGTATGTATTGTGATAAACTGGTAGGAGTGGGAAAGAATGAAAAGATCAGGATGAAGCTGTTCATAAGAAGCCTTACAGGGGAAGCCCTAACATGGTATATAGAACAAGACTCACGAAAGTGGACAAAATGGGAGGATTTGGCTTCGAGTTTCATGGATAGGTTTGGGTTCAACATTGAAAACGCACCAGACTGGTTCTATATTCAAAACCTGAAGAAGAAGCCAAGTGAGTCATTTCGAGATTACGCTATAAGATGGAGGTCTGAAGCTGCTAAAGCTAAACCCCCTATGGAGGAATCTCAGATGAAAGATTATTTCATTCGCGCCCAAGAGCCTCAATATTATGATAGAATGATGCTTGTGGCAGAAAAGAGCTTCGCAGACATCATCAAGTTGGGCGAAAGAATTGAGGAGGGTATAAAAAATGGCACAATTATCAATCTAGAGGCCTTACAAGCTACTAACAAAGCCTTGCAGTCCGGAGGTATGCCCGATATTCGAAAGAAGAAAGAAGTGGGTTCGGTAATGATGGCACATAGAGCCCCCACAAGACATCAAATTTGGGCTCCGCCACTTCCCCACTATCCTACGTCTTCATATATCACACCTCCTCCCTTTTATCCACCACCTATCCCCTACCAAACTCCTCACACCCCATATCAACAACCTACCTACCCCGTTTATCATACCCAACCTGGATACTTTCAAACACCTCCACCTCCACCTCCTCAACGACCGAATTATAGAAATCGTCCCAACTTCGAAAGAAAACCTACCAAGAACTACACTCCTCTGGCTGAACCCATAGCCCAACTCTACGAGAGACTGAAAGAGGCTGGCTATATCACTCCTATTCCTGCTTTGAATCCAGACACTCAATCCAAATGGTATGATCCAAATAAAGTTTGCGCATACCACTCAGGAATGAAGGGACACACAACTGATGCATGTCGCGCATTGAAGGATAAGGTTCAAAACTTGATCGATACTAAGGTCATACATTTGAAGGATCCTACGCCAAATACCTCCAACAATCCACTGCCCAATCATCAGTGAGCATGATAACCCAGGAAATCTGGCCTCTTTCTATTTCAAGTGTTCTATTTGACTCTCTTTCATCCTTGTATTTGGAACTACGTCAGACCTGATTCCCGTTTAAGAGGGATACGTAGGCGCTCCTTTGGAGTTCGGTCTTACCATAATAAAAATCTTATTTCCCCACTTGACCGCAGACTGGGGCAGAATTTTTGAGAGGATCTCAAAAATTCTTTCAGAAAAGAGCATAAGCAGACAAGACAACTGGGGCAGAATTTTTGAGAGGATCTCAAAAATTCCTTCGATTATTTTCTACGAACTGGGGCAGAAATTTTTGAGCAACTTTCAAAAATTTCTAATTGAAAACCGACAGCAAGGACGTCAAGACGAAAGGAGAGATATCAATAAAAGGACGTGTGGGCTACAGATCAACCTCCCCTTTTTCAAACTAATGATTTTTCTTTGAATGCAGACTGGCATACATGCTTGGATAGCCTCTTCGTATCATACAAAGATATTGATATTTTCTCACAATGGGCGAAGGTCAGATTATCTTATTCCCTTTTATATCAGTTAACTTCTTGTTGCTTACTGTACTTGGCCTACCAAGATAGCATGAAATTGAATTTGCATCCGGCCTACTTAGATGAACCTGCTTAACATTGAATTATGCATTATTTGGCCTACAAAAAATTGCAAAGAAAATACATATATTGTTGGCCTACCGAACTCTGCATTCTACATTTGGCCTACTAAAATTATAGGAATTACATTTTTTCATTGGCATACTGAACATTGCATTTTGCATTGGCCTACTAATTGTGTTTTTTCATTGGCCTGCAAAAATATCGAAAAATGCATTTCTGCATTTGGCCTACTATTTGCATGAAAGTACACTTCGAATTGGCCTACTAAACTTACGTGAACTTTGCATTTTTACATTGGCCTACTAAACTTACGTGAACTTTGCATTTTTTCATTGGCCTACTGAAATCACATGAAATTACATCGTTGCATTGGCCTACTAAAATTACTGAACGTTGCATTCTTACATTGGCCTACTGAAAAGTGCATTTTGCATTGGCCTACTAAATCAAATAAAATTTGCATTTTTTGCATTGGCCTACTAAATTATTGAAAATTGCACTTTTACATTGGCCTACCAATATTACTGAAGATTGCATCTCTGCATTGGCCTACTAAAATCATTAAAAATTGCATTTTTGCATGGGCCTACTAAATTTGCATGAGATTACGTTCTGCATTGGCCTACTAAACTCGCATGAAAATTGCATGGGCCTACTAAATTTAATTTACATGAAATTACATTTTTTACATCGGCCTACTGAACTTCGCATTTTGCATCGGCCTACTGAAATTATTGAAAATTGCACTTTCGCATTGGCCTACTAATATTCTTGAAGATTGCATTTCTGCATTAGCCTACTAAAATTGTTGCAAATTGCACTTTGCATTGGCCTACCAAGCTTACTGAAATTTGCATTGGCCTACCAAATTATGTGAAATTCGCATTGGCCTACTAAGTTACGTGAAATTGCATTTTTTTTCGCATAAAATGACATTTTCAGCGAATGAAATTCATATTTGGCCTACCAAGAACGCATTGAAAATTGCATGGCCTAGTAAAACATCACTTTTGGCCTACCACGTGGCCTTCTTTAAGAACATTGCATGGCCTACTGAAATCACCTTTATGTTTTAAAATAAGAAATTTCTTCCATACGGCCTTCTGAAACTACATTTCGCCTACTGAAATTGCATGGCCTCCTTTAGAAAATTTTACATTGGCCTGAAAAATCGCACGAAAATAGCATACCCTTAAGGCGTCACAGTCCAAAGGCATCATTCTCATAGCCTAAGGACATCATTTCATGGCCTGGGGATTTAATTTATGTTTATCATAATCCGAAGGTATCATCGTCCAAAGGCATCATCCTTCATGGCCTACGGACATCATTTCATAACCTGAGGATATAATTTATTATTAGCATGGCCCAAGACATCATAGCCTAAAACGTCATCCTTACCGTTTTATGGCAAATCTCATGGTCTAAATGGGAACTTGCATCATGTTTATGAATTTATTGCACTATTTAATATACATGTTCTAACCATTTTACCCAGTGTTTTAAAGGTTACAGATTTTAAATTTTATGGAGTTCTATATAGCATTCGGTTCGGATACATGTCTCTCGCAATAAACCCCTGACATTTTTCACATTCCGTACTATGCTTTGCTCTCACTCTTCTGCTACCATTCTAACCACATCAACTATTTTAGTTTCTTACTCTCGTACCCTCTTTCTCCGATAAAATTCCATCGGTCGGACAAAATCGGCTACTCCGTCAACTTTCTTTGCTCAACAATTCATCCTTCATTCTCGAGCAAAGAAGGGGCAGCTGTTGACACCCAATTTTGACCGACCCATAATGTAATTTACATGGCCATTTGATTAAAATAGGTATTTTCGAAGCTTTTGAGATAAGTAAGTTTACTTTTAATTTTTTATCAAAAGGATCGCAGATTATATAAGATTCTTGAGTTTTCAAAAAATAAATAAATAAATAACAAACATTATATATTGGTTAATTATTTTGTCAATCGTAAAACGACCGTTATTATTATTATCATCTTTATTGTTATTAATTTGATTTACCAAAATTGTCAAACCGTGGTAGTAATATTCGTTATATACTATATTAATTATTTTTATTTCTAAAAACGCACAATATTACCAATTTTTTTTAGCAATCTTAATACGTTCAAATATTTTAAGTATTGTCTTTGAATAAAAATATTATTTCAAAGTAATACACATTTTAATTATTAATTAGATGACAACTAATTCAATTTTTATCTCACTTTGTTCAAATTCATTTAAATTTTAGCCAAACTTTTTGAAGTTATTTCAATTATGGCTATTCTTTTACAAATTTCGCACATTTAGTCCAAATTTAATCAAATCAGTGGCTTAATTTTAAAGTTCAACAGTTTCTGGCTAGTTTTTAAATCCGGGTCGCCCAATTTCGACCCGGATCCGACCCAAAACCTTTTTCTAATATTCAATACCCCAAAACCCTAAAAATTCATTTTTTTCCCCCTCTTTCAAGAGAAGAGCAGCCATGGCTGCCATTTCTCTCCCCTCCATAGCCGCCCTCCTCCATCTCTCTCCTCCTCTTCACTGCCGGCACCGCCACCATGGCGGCCGCCCTCTCCTTCTCTCCATTTCTCTCCCTCTCCCCTTTCCGCCTTCTCCTCCTCTGTCGCCGATCGCACCCCGCGCAGGCAGCAGGGGTCGCTGCCAGCAACCACCAAAACAACCCCGCAACCCGCTGCCAACCACCGCCCCGTCCCTCTCTCTCTCGCTGCTCCCTCTCTCCCGCCAAAACAGTGAACCAAACGACCCCCATCGCTGGCTGCTTTCTGTCTCCCCTCTTTTGCCGGAAAAATCACAACGCCGCACCAACAGAGGAACAACTCCAGTCAAGGTTGATTCCGTCATGAGTTAGGAGATATTTTGATCCGGTTTGAATTTCACTTTTGCATTGCTTTTTTTTTATCACGAATTCGAAGTTGAGTATGGTATGCTTACTACACTCGGACTCTCCGGAATTGTCAAGGTACTAATTATGTTTAGGATTTTGATTCTTTCTTGGGCGTTGATTTTGTGGACAAGATCCCCGAATTTGCTTAATTATGGATATTTGATGTCAATATATGCTTAATTAGAATTGTTCTTTTTGAAAAATTGATATTCAAATTCCCTGAGTCTCTGTTGCCTTGATTTTATGGCTTTTTGATTTTAAATGGAAAGAAGGATTTTGACAGACCCCTTTATTTTACTTTCCTTGATTTATTTTAGAAAATTTCAATTCAAAATTGCCCATTTAATGGGACTTTGCTCATTTGGAAATTTCTAGAGTAATATTAGGAAGAGATATATGTTTCACTGACATATTTTTGGCAAAAATGTCAGCATTTCCCTTCTATGGTAATACCAATTTCGGGTAATGATTTTTTCTACCATTATTAGGTCACTCTTCTCACTATATAAAGTTAACCCAAGAGAAACTCTTGGGGATCATTATTTTTTTTTTATACTTTCCAGACTGGTCTTTGTTTTTCACACAATAGTGCATGTTATACACATATATTTAGATATATATATACACTTATAAGACAAGGTTGAGACTGATTATTTCGCTCCCAATCCTCTTCGGTCCTCTTACTATCTTCCCAATCGGTGAGCATTTTCTATTTACCATTATTTTAAAGCATATTACTTCTTTCTTTCGTTTAGCAGGTTTACATTTCAAAGTTAGACAAGGGAGTGGCTTAGCAGGAGGAGGAAGACTTGGAATTCTTTTTTTTTCTTTACTATTTGTAGTATTTTATTTTTCGCAAAGATGATGTAACAAAAGAATAGTGAAAATGGGGGTTAGTTAGAGGGGGAGGGGATTTATTTGCTACTTGCTTTCTTTTATTTGCATAATCCGCGTAGGCAAACTTTACTTAGGATCCGATAAAATATAATGTTAAACTTATGCTTAGGCAATCATAACATAGGAAGCGTTCAAATCTAAAACGTTCTTTTTATTAAATACAATGTCTATAAAGTTTAAAATGTTTTTCATGTTTATAACGCTCTTTTTAATATTATGTCTATAAAAAATTAAAATTAGAAATTATGTATTTAAGAATTAAATGCTTTCTTTTTAATTTCATTAGATACCATGCCTTTAGGATTTAAATTGTCTTTCTTTTTTTTTTTTTTTTTTTAGATGCCATGTCTATAAGACTAACTAGATATCATGCATATAGGACCTTAAATAAAGTATCGTCCTCTTTTGTATGCTATTAGGAAATTATGTCTATAGAATTTTAACAAAAAGGAGTTTTTATATTCTTTTTACACTATTGAAAATTATGCTCGCAGGATTTAACCAAAATATTCCTGTAATATTTTCTTGCCTAGAAAACATGCCTTTAGGACTTTTAAATATTTATGCATTAGCAAATATGCCTTTAGATTTTGTTAATGTCTTTTCTCTTTTGCATCATTTAAAACATGCCTATATGACCCTAAAATATTCTTACACATTTTTAGAAGCATGCCTACATGATTTAACTTAACTTCATTACTTAATCATCTTCCTTGAAATTTATGTTTGAAAATTAATGTTTTAGAGATTAGAGTTTCCATTTAAAACATTTTTAGCATGTCATCATTTGGTTTCAAGCATGTTTTCATTGTTGAGGCTATGTGAGACTTTATATGTTAATTGTCGTTTTAAATGTTCCTTTGTAACGCGAGTCTAATTAGGAAACCTAAGTTTGTTTTAGTCTAGAACCCACCAAAAAATAGAAGTCCAATGCCTCTTGGACATTAGGAGGGACGATAGGCATTCTAGGACACGTTAGTCTTCTCATATTTTAGTTCGCTTCTAAGTTAATAACAAAATCAACTTAGGAGGGGTAGGGGTAGATAGGACTCGGATATGATGAATAAACTCGAGCTTAATAGGACAAACCTTGGTTTTGTCCTTAGGCTTTAATGAGTCAAGTGAAGCTAAACTCCGAAATAAAAGCCGAGTAACTGATCCGAGTAAATAATTAATTCACTTGGTTTATTTTTAATTTTCCTTGTTCATTTATTGTTTAATTAATTTATCTGTTTAATTTTTATCACTTAGGTTTATTTAGGATATTTTATAAACAGAGACCTTACTTGTTATTTGAAACCCCACATAAATACGAGACACGGTCGGGACCCGCATTTGCGGACCTCGAAGGGTGCTTAACACCTTCCCTTCGAGGTAACTTGAGCCCGAACCCTCTTCTCTGGTTGACCTTTGACCCTTAGGCTAGAATAGTGTCCTAATGCACCTTAATTCATTAGGTGGCGACTCTCCTTAATCAAAAATCCCAAAAGAGTCGTTGCCACGACGTCGTCCAGGTTCCTATTTCTCCGCGAGGATAAAAATGGGGCGCGACAGGTACATGACAGGCCATGGCTACCCAACTCAATAAAATGAAATAACTAATAAAGGAAAAAAGGCTCCTCCAGATACTAAGGAGGGCTCACCTGTAGCTAGAATTAGAAACCTCAGAATCTCAACGATGCGTCTGCTGAAGTTCTCTACCTCCTGTATCTGCATCATGAAATGATGCAACGCCGAGTGATATCAATACGTAGAATGTACGGTATGTAAGATGGCTGAATATAACAACATAAGTAGAATAATATAGGCATAACATCAACTCAATATCATACTCCATCAGAATGTCAAATGTCTATCTAAAGCAAGAATAAAGAGTAGATAAATGACTCATCAACATCTCATCTTAACATCATCAATACATCAGACTCATCTCAAGGAAACTCGACTAAACTCAACTCGAAGGACTAATGCCCGTCTAGGACAAGGATAAAGAGTAGACAATAAATTATCAACATCCATCAACACTCATACCATCACATCAACATCAGAGTTCTATCAGTGTGGAACCTAACTGAAGTTTCTCTAATCAACAACTATCACCTATGAGTTGATAATGATACAATGAGCGATGTCGTTACCACATCCATCCAGTACCTTGTCAGGGTAAAGGACATCATATCAGTGGATCCACAGTAAATAACATCAGTCCTCCTTAGGGACAAAGGAAGCATCCGTTTTACGATTCAATCCTCTCCTACGCTGGCTACGTAGTTAATGACTTCGAGTAGGACTCACTCTTACCCATTTTGGTGCTCAATACTCCTCCCAGAACTCAGCGTGCTCATGAAACATCAACATCAAGATTTCTCATCATCAATCCCATAGGGACATAGCACGTCAATTCGTCTCATCAATATCAACTATTGGACTCAAAACATTCTTTTAGAATTAAGTTTCAAGCTTTTTAAGACTCAAAGAACATCATTCTCATCAACATGATCATGAACACTCTAAACATTCAGACCACAATCACAAACATCAAGTATATCATTATTGTCAAGGCTCTAGACTCATCCCTTAAGTTTATTCTGCAATCTTTAATAAAACACATAGAGTTTGGTGAAATCATTCGTGAGAACCATTTATGCAGTTAATCAAGTTTGTGATGATCATCAATTTAAGAAAATACATGAAATAAGTAAAATCTTAGTAGAATACTCAAGGATTTTCACCTATAGACTCATTATCTTCGGTTATGGACTCAATTCAATCAAAAGGAGCACATGGAAGAACAATTCCATGTTTTTAGGTTAGCCTTACATACCTGGGATGATTGCTAACAAAAATATCTTTTGGGATCTCCTCTTGAACTCTTCAATCTCAATTCTCCTCTGTTCTCCTCAAGCCCTAACTTGTTAGCATTATTAGAAAGAGGATTTAGGATGTGGTTTTGAACCCTTTCTTCGTGAAAATGACTTATGTTGGTCGTGTATGGAGTTTAAAAAGTGTTAGGAATGGACCGGATTGACCCTAAAAAAATTTAGAAATTTTTCGGACTCGGAGTGAATCAGTCCATGATGCGGATTGATCGATTACCAGTATATTTTCTGCAAAAAAAATTTGAATGAGTTTTCTCAATCCCGTCGAAAATTTTTGAAAAAAACATAAGTCCCTCTCCGTGATAGGTGCGCGACGCGGCTCTGTCGCGCACCTCCATTGTTTTTCGTTTCGGAACGATAAATTATCTTTTGATTCGGCGCTCTAAAAATCAACTGAGACCCTTCCCTCATTCAATTTTTCATGCTGATCACAAATCCGGCCTCAGATTTGTCATACGAGCATCGGAAGACGCGTTATGTGCACTTCCCTCCTCTAGGAGTATTTTGATAATTTTACCGGGCGTTACAATAGGTATCCCTATCATCCCAACCACAAACCTTCACAACTACAATCCTGCAAACAGAAAAGCTAGCTAGCTAGCGCGCGCACACACTCTCTTCAAGTAGTGCAGTGGTTTCAAATGGGTCATAGCTAACAAATAATAACTATCGAGGGTTTATCCATCAATAAACAATTCAAAGAAGGTAATCACGATCAATATTTTAGAAAAAAATATATTTTATGATTAATATTAGAAAAGGAACTTTGCATGTCTAGCATTCACTATACTGATCAACATTGACAAAAAGATTCTTAAAGACTGACAAAAAAGATGTTATACTGATTTTTAATGATTTTAAACCTATAAAAAACACTTAAGGTCCTAATACTCTTAATATTCCAAGAAATAAAGTTTATCATTAAGAAATATTAAGATTAGGACTATGCAAAGTAGCTTAAACTTGTTATTTCTATCCACCATAGCACATTCAGTTAAGGTCATTCCGTTGGTGAATAGCTCAGTAGAAACAATAACTAAATTGGAATCACTTATACTGTTATCTTTGGGTTAGAAGAAACTCCCAGTTGTTTTTCATAGAGATACTTGGATTCAATTTGAGTTTGATGATCTTAAATGTCGTGAAATTGGTCTTCTTCCATCTCTTCTTCTGAGACTGACCTATAATGGTTATATTCATCCTCCATTTTGCCATCTATTTCTGAAATGCTTTTTCTTTTAATTTTTTATCCTTTATTTTACCTCGGTCAACTGGATTAAGGATTTCTCGACCTGTTGTCAAATCTGATCTTTTTCTCTTTACAGTAACTTATTTGGTTATCCTTATTGATGTCCATTTGTTGGTTAGTGTCTTTATTTTCTTCTTCCTGATTTCCTTTTTTGCTTCTTGTTCGTTTTTCATATGGTTGGTTGGTGATTTCTGAATCTTTATTTTGCTCCCTAGGTGTTCTATTGGACACTTGGTTAGCAGCTTCATGAACTATTTTTGATATGGCACTAACTTTCCTCTTTCCTCTCTTGGGAATATTGGTTTCAACTTTCTTCCTTTCTTTAATCATGAATATGATACCAACCATATTAGTTTGATTGTTAGAAGATTTTCTCCCTATTTCCTGATTTGAAAATTCGAAAATATTAGTAGTTTCTATTTCATTTTGTTTTTCATAGCTTGTGTTTTCAAAAATTTTATTCTTTCCTTTTCTTTTTGTAGCTTTCGCGAATCTTCAACATCTTCTGATTGTCCCTTCTTATCCTCGTTAACATTAGACTTTGCACCTTCAATTCTGAAAGTTACTCATTTTCTATTTGGATTATTTCAGTGGACTTATTTATTCTAGAGGGGTCTTCGTTTCTCTTTTGTCATGATTTTTACATCTCTTTTTCGTTGTTATTAGTGTTGCTTTTCTAAGATCTAGATGAAGGATTTTGCATTTGGTGTTACCGTTTCCTTGAGCTTTGCAGTTAAAGTAATATTCTGGAACATTTTCATATTTCACCCTCTAATTAATAGACTCTAGCTCTCCATTCTCATTCTTGATCATGATTTTTATTTTAGCAATTTGAGCTTCTGTGATATCAATGTCCACCTCGTGGTTGGTCTAGATTTAGAAAGAGTGGCTTTATCTGCGATAATTGAAACCCAATAAGAGCAACAATTCGGCAAAGAGCATCTCATTCAAAGAAGTGGAATCTCAAGTCCGGAAAGTTTATCCAAATCGATACTAAAGTAGTTTCAACTTCTGGCCCGAAATCAATTTTCCATTTTACTAATATCATTTGTATATCACATATAGTAAGGAAATTTCTTCCATAGACGCTTCTATGGTCCTCCTTAAGGTCGAAATCTAGAAAAATATGGTGCATATTGTAAGCATCTATTTTAATGGATCCTTTTAACAGAATGCTTTTCTTGAAATCATCCCTAATTTTCTTGATCGAAGGAATAATTCTTGTAAACTTACCTATGAGGGTGTGCTTGCATGTTTCCACACTACAACAAAATGCATCTATAGCTACGAAATTTAAGTTATGAATTTAAGCTATTTCTTAGTAGTAGCCACAAAATTAAAATTTTGTAGCTGTTTATAAGTTCATAAAAAATACTTAGCCATGAAAAAATCAAACTAACAAAGCTAATTTCTCATTTTTGCTACAATTACTAATAATCGTGACAATAATTGTTTAAATAGCCATAAATTTATTTCTACGATAAATTTCTGTAGTTGATTATAATTTGTTGCCATGCAATAAAAGTTATTGTTGCAATAATAACTTTTTAGCCATAATAAACTATTTGAGCAAAATATTGTAGCTAAATAGTTATTTTTTGCTTCAAATTATATAAAATCTTGGCAATAGTTAAATGATATAGAAACGCCTTCTTTACCATAATAAAATTTTGTAGCTAAGTATTAATTTTTGCCACAAGATAAATTAATTTATTGTAGTAATAGTAATATTTTCGCGACAATAAATTATTTAAAATAAAATATTATGACTAAACAAATATATCTTGTTCAAGTTATAAAAAAATTGGTAGTGTAGTTAAATGATATAGCTATATAATTGTGCTACAATAAAATTTTGTAGCTAATCACTTTTTTTATGTGTTAAAATTTATTGTAGAAGTGATGATGTTTTTAGACATGAAAAAGCTATTGAAGATAAAATATAACTAAATAAATATTTTTGCATTGAGGATGAAAATTTGTGGCAATAGTTAATTTAATAATAATTATAATAATCAGTCAAGACGAAACAACTTAGACACAAATTTCTTATTGTGATAAAATTTTCTAGCTCATAATTATTTTTAATCACAAGTTGATTTTTTTTCGTAACAATACTAATCCCTAATTTCATTATCTGTATTGCTCTTGAAGTTCTAATTTTGATTCAAGAACTGATCAAAAATTGATTTTTTTCTGAATATTTGTTCAATTCTAGTCTTTTGCATTTCTTCTCACCCTTATATTTGTTCAAGAACTGGTCTGGTGAGAAGCTGGTACCTGTTTTCCATTGATTTTTCCAGTAGTGCATCTTTCCATTTCTTTTCACCCTTATATTTGTTCAAGAATTGATCTGATGAGAAGCTGGTACTTGTTTTCCATTGATATTTCCAGCAGTGCATCTTTGATATTTCTCTTGAAATTCTAATTTTGATTCAAGAACTGATTCTGAATATTTGTTCAATTGTAGTCTTTTGCATTTCTTCTCACCCTTATATTTGTTCAAGAACTGATCTGGTGAGAAGCTAGTACCTGTTTTCCATTGATTTTACTAGCAGTGCATCTTTGATATTTCTCTTACGCTCTGTTCTTTATTCTGAGTGTGATTTTTTCCAATTCTTCCAATTTTCTCATTCAATTTCACATTTTTCCCAAGATCCCTACACCCTTCTACTAATTGTTGTGAACATTGCAACAATTTGATTTTGCATATTCATCTCCTCGACGGAATTTCTCGCCGGATTTACTTATAACAGAAATATAACTTTCTTGCGTCTATCACGGAGTTTTTGCTTCGTCTCTTTCCTTAGAAAGTCAACAAGATCTCTTTTGTTTCTCTATCGGATAATTCTTTGATTCTTCCGAGTTGAATCAGAGTATTTTGGGGCTTGGTTGCCCTCATCGGCTTTGGAGTATTTATCATCTTCTGCCCGCGTCATCGATGCAAATGCAAGGACAAAGATATGGACTCCCTCAAGATCCACAAAAAGAGCCGCAAGACGAAGAAGGACAGATTACCCAGGTGATATCCTCCATTTTCTCCTTTCTTTCGTGTTTAAATTCCTGTTCTTGCCTATTCAATTTCTTGTTCTCTATTGTATTGGCATTATTTCCTAACTGTATAGTTGATAGTTTGCTTGCTGACTCTTGTTTTTTGGCTGTATCTCATACTTCTTATTGATTCTTGATTTGATGTGGATTTGCTGATTTTGTTTTCTGGATATATTTGTAGAGTTGTTGGTTTTGTTTGTTTGTCAGTATATTACTTGTTCGTGATTAGGTTCCTGGCTATTATTTGACTACTTCGATATTATTGTATTGTTCGGCTGATTATTTGTGAGCGCTTAGTGAGTTCTTAGTTCTTAGTTGGTGGCGTCCGGATCTGATGGTGGAGTAGGGTCACATCGTCAGTTGGGGTCGGGGTTAAGAGGTAGGGGTGGTAAGAAGTGCACAAGCTTATCTAAATTAAAGGTAGGATCGTGAAATACAGGTACACTTACAGGGAAATCCATAGAGCTAGTAAAGTGTCTTAAGAGGAGACAAATTAATATAGCATGTGTTCAGGAGACTAGATGGGTAGGGACCAAAGCTCGGGACGTAGACGGGTTCAAGCTATGGTACTCGGGTGGTTCTAGGGATAGAAATGGTGTAGGTATACTAGTAGACGAGGACTTTAGGAATAATGTGGTGGAGGTTAGGAGGTTTAACGATAGGATGATGTCTATTAAACTTGTGGTGAGGTTAGGAGGTTTAACGATAGGATGATGTCTATTAAACTTGTGGTGGGTAAGCACATAGTGACTGTAGTTAGTGTCTATGCGCCTCAAGTGGGCCTAGACGAGGAAGTCAAGAGGCTCTTTTGGGAAGATTTGGATGAGGTGGTGAGAGGCATACCCGTGACAGAAAAAGTTTTCATTGGGGGAGACTTTAATGGGCATATTGGGGCTACCATTAGCGGGTTTGAAGATGTCTATGGAGGCTTTGGTTTTGGGAAAAGAAATGGGGGTGGGACGTCTCTCTTAGATTTTGCCAAAGCCTTTGAGTTAGCTATTGCTAACTCATGTTTCCAGAAGAGGAAAAATCACTTGATAACCTTTCAGAGTACGGTAGCTAAAACTCAAATTGATTACCTACTTTTTCGAAAGGGTGAAGAAGTCTTTGTAAGAATTGCAAAATTATTCCGAGTGAAAATATTTCCACTCAACATAGGCTTCTAGTGATGGATTTAGAGATTAAGAGAGAAAAGAAGAGGAAGATTGTCTACGCCCAACCAAAGATTAGATAGGGAGGCCTGACTCCTGCCCTTTCTCATGAGATAGAAGAAAAGTTGAGAAACTTAGAGGCTTAGAGTAGTAGCGGAAATGTGAATAATATGTGGGACTCTACTGCTGGTTGCATTAGAAAGGTAGCTACCGAGGTACTAGGGGTTCCAAAAGGGACCTTCGGTGGACGTCAGGGTGATTGGTGGTGGAATGACGAAGTTAAAGGAAAAGTGAAAGCTAAGAAGGTAGTCTATATGAAGTGGTTGGAGTGTAGGGATGAGGATGAAAAACAAAGGCTTAAGGAGATTTATAAAACGGCTAAGTCAAAAGCAAAGATGGCGGTGACGAGTGCTAAGACAACAGCGTCTGAGTGCCTATATGAGAAGCTAAGTGATAAAGGCGCATACAAGAGAATGTACAGGCTTGCTAAAGAGAGAGAAAGGAAAGCTCGCGACTTGGACCAAGTGAAGTGCATCAAGGATGAGGAGGGTGAGGTGTTAGTGGATGTGACTTCCATTAAACTAAAGTGGCAAGCTTATTTTCATAAACTATTAAACGAAAAGGAGATAGAGATATTGAGCTTGGTAAGTTGGCACACTTCGAAAGTCATCGAGATTTTGGTTATTGCAGGCAGTTCAGAGTTGAGGAGGTTAGAAGAGCTATTAGTAGGATGAAGAGAGGAGAGCGATCGAACCTGATGAGACTCCGATAGTTTTTTGGAAGAACATGATTAATGATGGCATAGAGCGGTTGATTAGACTGTTCAATGCTATTATAAAGACTGCCAAGATGCCGGATGAATAGAGGAGGAGTACAATGGTTCCACTGTACAAAAACAAGGGTGATATTCAAAACTGTAATAATTACAGGGGTATCAAGTTGTTAATTCACACTATGAAGGCATGGGAGAGAGTGGTGGAGATGAGGGTGAGAAAAGTTGTGTCTATTTCAGAAAATCAGTTTGGATTCATGCCAGGGTGGTCAACTACTGAAGCAATTCACCTTGTTCGGAGAATAATGGAGAAATATAGGGAAAAAAAGAAGGACCTTCATATGGTGTTCATTGATCTTGAGAAAGCCTACGACAAAGTCCCAAGGGATGTCCTATGGAGGTGTTTAGAGGTGAAAGGAGTCCCAATGGCGTATATTAGGGTGATAAAGGACATGTACGGCAAAGCAAAACTCGGGTAAGAACGGTGGGAGGAGACTCAGAATATTTTCCTGTTGAGATGGGACTTCATCAAGGATCTGTGTTGAGCCCTTTTCTGTTTGCT
This sequence comes from Solanum rostratum, assembly GCA_029948455.1. Lineage (NCBI taxonomy): Eukaryota > Viridiplantae > Streptophyta > Magnoliopsida > Solanales > Solanaceae > Solanum > Solanum rostratum. Next base: position 53,696,911 of record CM057055.1, read on the forward strand.
TTGGTAATGGATGAGCTGACGCGATCTATCCAGGAAGAGGTTTCATGATGTATATTGTTTGCAGATGACATAGTACTGACTAATGATACCCGGACCAAAGTTAATGATAGGTTGGAGGTTTGGAGACACACCTTGGAGTCCAAAGGATTCAAACTGAGCAGGACCAAAACAGAATACATGGAGTGCAAATTCAGTGTTGCGAGGGCTGAAGCAGACATTGATGTGAGGTTTGTCGCTTACCCTATCCCCAAGAGGGAAAGCTTTAAGTATCTGGGGTCCATCATCCAGAGTAGTGGGGATATCGACGATGATGTCACACATTGTATTGGGGCAGCATGGACAAAATGGAGGCTGGCCTCTAGAGTATCATGTGATAAGAAGATACCACCTAAACTCAAAGGTAAGGTTTACAGAATGGTAGTTAGACCGTCTTTGTTGTATGTGGTGGAGTGTTGGCCAATAAAAGCATATTCAGACGATGCAGATCGCAGAGATGAGGATGTTAAGATGGATGTGTGGTCACACCAGGAGTGATAAGATTAGGAATGAGACCATTCGGGAGAAGCTAGAGGTAGCCCCAGTAGCTGACAAGATGAGAGAAGCAACACCACGATGGTTCGGACATGTGCAGAGAAGGAGTATTGATGCTCCTGTTAGGAGGTGCGAGAGGCTGGATTTGAGAGTTACATGGAGGGGTAGAGGTAGTCCGAAGAAGAACTGGGGGGAGGTGATCAGACAAGATATGGTGAAACTTGATCTCACCGAGGACATGACCTTAGATAGGAAGGAGTGGAGGTCGTGAATTAGAGTAGCATGCTAATAGGTTAGATAGGTAGGAATTGTCTGGTGTCGTATTTATCTACCTTATATATGTTAATTGTTTCGAATTTACTTTCTATCATGTGCTTTTCGTTATTAATCGCTCTTCCTGTTCTCTTTCTCTTTCTCTTCCTTTCCTGTTTTCCATATCTAGCTTATTCTGCTTATGAGTTTTTGTGACGAGGGTTCCCAGGAAACAGCCTCTCTACCTCTATGAGGTAGTGGTAAGGTCTGCATACATTCTACCCTTCCCAGACCCCACTTGTGGGATTCCATTGGGTATGTTGTTATTGTTGTTATTACTAATCTCACATAGATAGAGGTGTTAATAGTTTGATTCGATTCAATACCACTTATCTTATGAATTTCAAATATATTTTCAATAAATATATGATTACATCTAGTTAATTTTGATCAACTAATTGTATCAAACTTAAATATAGCTTCACCAAGTCTTATTGAAGCTTCATAATGCTCAAGTACTTCCAGAATTGTTATTTGACTCAACTTATTTCATCAGAATAATATCTTTATCGATCTAATATAATTAGAGGTGTTTATTGTTCAATTTGATAGCCAACAATATCATAGAGGATAGAGAAATATATATTTTTTAGAATAATATTTATTTAATATAAATAGTTAACTTTTTTTATTAATGTAAAATAAAGTATATATTTATGTTTGTAACCATTATTGTTGTTGTTATTATTATTATTATTGTAATTTTTATTAGTTAATATTTTATGTAATTCATTTCATTTTTTAGCATAATTCTTCTACTTCTAATTATATAGCAGTTATAATATTTATATAAAGGAAACATAATAATATAATAATAATAAGTAAAGATGAAAAAAATTCTCGGACTTAGTCTCTGCATTAACCATCACATCTGCATTCTTCTCCTTCTCCTTCTCCATTTAAATTAAACCCCCAAAATTTTCCACCAAAAAATTAAAAATTACAAAAAGACTAAAAATATCCTCAATATTTTAAAATCCAATAAAATATCCTCTTCCCATAATCTTTCTCTTCTTCCAATTCCTTTCCATCTTCTCTTATTTCTTTCCCTCTCTTTCAATTATTTTCCAATTTTCTTTATACCCTCCTCCACCTTCTTCAACATTCTCTCTCATCTCAATTTTTTATTTGATTCAAAAAATTTTATGTGTGATAGTCTAATATCTTTTTTTAAGTTTTACATGATGGAATTTTGCAAGCAGATTAGATAAGTTTATGCATTAAAATTCTCGCTAAGTGTGAATTTGGAGAAAGATTGAACCATCAAAATTTAGTACATATAATCTTTGATCTTGTATTTTCGCAATAGGTTATTATCACAACTTGAATCGATGAGTATTGCGTTGGATTATATATGATTTTTGTTAATGCAAAGGTAATTTTCTGTCTATATATGTTTTATAATTGTTATTGAAACTTGAGATCTGCAGGTTTTAAAAAAGTTAGAGATTTGTCTACTTCTTTTCTTACTTTTTTTTTCTTGTTTTTATTTGTTAAATATTTTAATAAAAGACTTGTTCAAGACATTGAATATTTTTCTTTGAAATTTGTATGTATAATAGTTTGTCTTGATCTTCTTGGTGCTAAAATACTTTACCATTATAGATAGGTATATTTATAAAATAAGAGCATATATATGACAAATCAAGATGGATGTTACCAACTTAAGGTGTTGTTGAAGATTGTGGAAGGAGAGATACCGAAGACTATGTTGTTTTGGACTCAAACAAGATCCGTAAAGAATTGTATATTTGTAGTAAAGAAATTATTAAATCTATTTTAGAATTATTTTTTTGTTATATTGTAAAAATTCTTGTGACAAATAATATTTATGGAAGTATTTATCAATTTATAGCAATTAAATTTTATAGTTGTGGTTAAATCAATATATAATTTATCAAAAAATCGTAGAATATTTTACTTTTTATAGTAAATTAAAAATAAATTAGCTAAAATTTATGTATTTTATGACAAAAGAATTGAATTCTTAGCCTCGTGCAAAAATATTTGTGGCAAACACTTTAGTTTTTTAGCTATAGATTTTTTACTCGTAGCTAAATACAAATAATAATTATGAAGAGTCTAAAATATGAAATAGCCACAAATTTTAAATTTTCATAGCAAATAAATTAAGCGTTTTGCCACAATAAAATGCACTGTATCTGCCATATATAAATTGCTATAAATTTTATTTGTTGTGGCAAAAGAATAAAATTATTTGCTATCAATATATATTTCATAGCAAGAATTTTATGCTATCACAGCTACAACACAATTTTTTTGTAGCTGTAAGTATTAGTCCTTAGCCACAGACCATGTAAAGTCTGTGGCTAACTTTTAGCCACACTACATCTTGCTACGAATGTACAAATTTTCTTTTTTATGGCTAAAATGTTTAACTACGAAATTTTTTATATTTATCTATAATGTGTTCTATAGATATAAATGTATTTTCTTGTGGTGGCTAGAAAATCATTTTCTTCTTTAGAGAAGGATATTACATGTTTTCCTCCCTTTTCGATCATAGGGTCTATGGGGAACTTATAATGATTTTACTAGAGAATCAAATCAATATTAAATTAGATTTATGTGCAGATGATTTCACATAATTTTTTATGTTTACAGAACCCTAATCTTATTGGCATGTATTTTTCACTATGTATAATTTTCAACTGATATGCGTATGACAAGTCCTTACATATACTTAAATTGAATTGTCCTGGGTCTTTGCTATTCAAAAAAATTGATTGATTTTTATCTACAACTTTTAATAGACGAGTTAAAACAATCATGATATGAAAGAGTATAAGTATATGACATATCAACTAAGCAGAGTTTAATTTTATTTTACGTGCTTCTTTAATGTGAATTATTTATTATGATTTTTCCACATATGAGATATTATCTGGTCGAATGACTACTGAAAAGTTAGCTTGTCCGTATTGCATGAAAAATAGTAAATCATTAAATTTAAAATGCAGCCGTGAAAATTCATAATGAAAAAAATGAAACAATCATTCAGAAAGAATAAAATTAAAAATAATATGCTACCTCCAACATCGCTAAGAGAGAAATTTGTAAAAAGTTTTAATCTCTTTATCTTTGTAATTAATTAATTCAGCTTTTTTGAGAGAGTTAGTAGTGATATTTTATGGTGGAGTCAGAATTTTCGATCCAAAATATGAAGAAGTTGAAGAAGGGTCAATATTCAATATATAAGAAATTTTTTTCAACTATATATAAACAATATAATTTTTCGTCAAAAAATATTTAATTAAATTTCCAAATTCTTACTAGCTCCGTCCCTGTCCTGACGATTGTACCGCACCAATAGTGAAGGGTATAAATCGATATGAGAGTGCTTGGATTCTGAGGTGGACAATTAACAGCGAGTTTTATTCCCATAAATTTTAAGTGTTTGAAAAAGAACTATAGAGCTGTGGATGTCATTCAGTGCCAAGGTAACCACATGATCTTTTTCTATGTAGATTCCTTCACATATTAATTTATTTTCTGTAATACTCCCAGGTCTCAAATTAACCATAAGATCTATCTTACTATTAAATTGGACTAGAATGTTGATTAGGGTCGGATTTTAAAATATGTAGTTATAAAAAAATTTCTTATTAAAATGAATTATTTGTATATATTAGATTAAAAAATGATCATGATTATTGAAGTTGATTCAAAGTTATTGAATGATGAGCTGAATCCGTGACTATGATGATGGCTCCGTCCCTCATGCTAGCAATTTTATTTTTTTTAAAAGAAAAATACTCGAAGACTTTTCTTCCAAAACGTGAAAGTCACCATTAAGATATACAAATGTGAAAATAATTTAGGTTTATCTCACAAAGCTTCAATAAATAAATAAATTGTTCCAAACTCGATCAGATCCTTTGCGAATAATTTCATGTTAGAGACAGGTACTTTAATTTGACCCCTTTTTATTGTATTTACATTTGAATTTGAACTAATTAAGTTGATAAAATTATAATTAGGTTCTTTTACAGGTTCTAATAAGAATTCTAATTTTAGTATATATATATATGTATATTTATTTATTTCATATACATGTACATGCTACGCAGGTATGCAAAAATATTTGAAAATATTTCTGTATGCGTTCTTCAGTGTCCACTACGTATTTATAGTCATATAAAATATATCATTTTCTTTGATGGTATGCATGCACATATCTTTAAGAAAATATTTAAAATAAGTTTACTGGTAACTTTTGATAAAACAGTGTATTCAACCTAGGTTATTGACTTTTTTTCTTTTGTGCTACACCAATGGAAGACTTTCAACCCTGTGCAAATCCACGCCATCTAATTGGATTAGAATATTGAGTTTTAAAAAGTCAAAATTTATATGCGAAGTCATTTAAACAAAAACGTGAATGACACAATTAAATAGTCCAAATTGGGACATCATTTAAGCTACCAAAAACATCATGAGAGAGTGATTTTTATTTTATCCATGAATAATCATCTGAGATATTATTTTCATAATTTATGTATTGCAAACAAATACCTATGTCATTTAATTTTTCATGAGATGAGATGGCCCTTATTAATTAATTAAGTTCATAGAATTGTAATTTAATTGTCTAATTCAAATATATTCTACAAATTATCGCATTTGTGATACGTTAACTTTGGGTCAAATATTATAATTTGTTCTTTCTTTCCTTGTACAAAAACCCCAATAACAAAAAAGAAGCAAAGAGGCAATCAAATAGTTGGTATGCTTAATACTATGAGACATTTTTATAATTAACTCGTGATTTTTTCTTTAATCTAGAATTAGTATTCTTTCAGTAAATAGTTATTTAACGTCAGGTCATTTTATTAAGAATAACATATAGGCTGGAAGCTAGTAATTTTGCTGTCTCCATCAAACTAATAGTGATTCTTAATCAAGAATTAAGATTAATTATGAGTAAATAAATATGTAGTTGTATGAACATGGCTCCTTTTTTTTTTAAAAAAACTAATAATTGACACTTGTTTAGGGGAAAGGTACAAAACTACGAAAATGATTGCTAAACGTCTAAAATCACACGTGTTTTAATTTCCCCTAGGCTCTAGCTCTTCTGCAAAGATGATCCAGATATTAAGATACAGATCCAACTGAATTCAATAATTTTGATATAAATATTATATCTATTTTAAAAAAATTTATTTATATATATATATATATACACATATATAAATTAATAATTTAAAAAGATTAAATTTTTAAATTTATTTTAAATTTTAAATTTATAAACTTTAAATTCTACTTCAGCTCTGATTCAATACCAATTTTGAAGTCATAGTTTTCTTTTAATTAAAAAAAAGTCGTGATACATGAGAATTTGGAAATAATAGTAAATAATTAGTACAAGAATTAGGTAATAATTGATTGTCAATGGGATTACAAGCTAAGGAAGACTTGTTTTCCACGTGGAGTGGTTGCAAGGTTAATAAGATTGACCCAATTAGGTCAAATTTGAAACACGCGTGACAAATGATATTTTTTTATAAAATTAAATGTCAGATTAATTAATTAACCAAATGTCCTGATCAATCCATGAAAAAAATTACCAATTGGCTAACGAAATAGATCTAGGTTAGTTTACATTTTCAACTAAAAGATTTATTGATTCACTTATAAATACATAAAAATTATAATTAAAAAAATGTATGTATACAAAATGGCAACATGTTTAATCTTAAATGTTCAATTTGTCTTAAATTGCCAAGAGTTAATTCGTTCCTTCTTTAAATTTTATATTTTTAGCTAACTTTCATAATTATATTCATAAACATTTTTTAAGCTAAACGTTTACTAATTATTTACATAAAGCAATAGCAAAAAAATTTCAGCTAACTTTTTTAATTATATTCTAACTTTTCACTTGACATATTTATCATTATAAGATTAAAAAATATCTTGATATATTTAATATAAAAATTAAAATATTTTTAATATATTCAACATAGCTTTAATTTAATATTAAAATATTTAAAATTATAACCTCATAACAATCTCATGAATCTTAGGGAAAGATATATGATGCCATTACTTTATTTTATAGCCTTTTTTATCACATGGGATAATGCTTCTCATGACAGGTTTGTTCACCAAAATAAGTGAATCATTCAATCTCCCTTATTAAAGGAAAAGATGGTTTATTATAAGCTTTTACAATTTGCATTGACTAAAATAATTCTCTAAAAATCTTTTCTATTTTAGATTTAGATGTTGTACATATAAAAATATATTCATTTTTGAAAAATTCCACATATATTTTTTATGAACTAAAAAATAAATTATATTTTACCGATAATAATAAATATAGATAATATAACCAACTCTTAATATAAATGTTGTTAGAAATTTTAATAACTCTTCATGTAATAAATATTATCATTAAATACAACAAAAATTCCTGCTAATTTTGTTTTATAGTACTCCTATTTCGTATTAATGGAATTTGTATGACAATGCATATTAAATGCAATTTTGTATATAGTATAATTTATAACCTAAAAACTATATTACTTCAATAAAGAAAAAGACAAATATAAAGAAAATCTCAAACATTCATCGAATTTTAACAATAGAAAAAATCTCAAAAATTTAATTAATATGAAATAAAATGAGTAGTATCTTAACTACTTAAACCAACTATCATTTTTTTCACGTGAATCAAAGTCATATATATGATCACGAATTAAAGTAATATATTTGAGATATATAAATAGACACGTGTGAACTATATATGATAAAACAGAATTAAATAATTAGACGAACAGGTTCTTCTTAATCATATATTAGACCGGATCTATCAAATCTCTAGATGATGCTTACTTGATTAAGGCTAATTCAAGTTCAAATTAAAGGCAGACAAGTAATTAGATGGATAAGGGTAGCATACGTGGCAAAAATGGCCTTTCGGAGTACCCCAAAAGTCAATTAATCAGCAAACAAGAGGCCATGTTTATGTCCGTGGATGAACAAAAAATTAGTGAATTAATGATGCTGTTAGGAAAAATTAACGATCATCTAGAAAATAATTGATCATTTATAACTTTAAAAAATAAATTTAAGCGGCGAGTGATTGCCGGTGGCTGGAATATTTCTCCGGAATATTCTCTCCTTCCTACCTAAAATATATAACAATTCATTATTAAAAAAAGAACATTATCCTTGTGTTTCTCCCATGTGTGATACTAGTTTCTTTTATTATATAAAATTACCATCATGTAAGACATTTTTAAAGTTTTGGTCAATATTTAAATTTATTTATCCTCGTATAGTTGTATTATCGTTTACGTCGTGTAGCCCTCATGAAAAAAAAATTATATTAGAGATTTTCTAAAGGTAAATGAATCTCATTATACTCCACGATGATATTAGCTTCTTTTTTTTTTTTTTGATATGGCGATGAATATATCAACCCTTGTTGTTAAAGGCTAATAAATATCAAACTTCTAAATATTGGTTATTTTAAAAATAATTTTCAATTTCTGCCTAATCAGTTTGTAAAATACTTTTGATAATACTAGTAATTTATTTCCAGCTAAACTTTCAAAAAGTGCTTATACATAGAAATTAATTTTACCACTAGCCAAATATATACTCCATCCACACCCATACCTAAAATATTGGCAATTGAATTCTCTTAAATAAGTAACCATGTTTTAACACTTGTAATTAACTTTCAAGTACTTGATCATGAGGCGGGTTATTAATTTGGCACGAGGGGATATTTTAAAGATATGGACAGTAACTCACAATATGTAGGCTGCTTGTTGAACATAATGAGCTGGCTGTGGAATACTCCGCAATAACCACATTATGTCATTACTAAGACCTACCAGAACAGGGATTTTCTTTTAACATTGTTTGCAACAAATTTTAATGTGATGAAAATATAAATTACAATCACAAATAAAATATAAAGAAACATAAATTTATTCATAAACGATGTGGGTACAAATCTGTTTCTCCCTTCATTCATCTCTCATTAGATTTCTCCATGATTCGAGGGCCGTTAGTGGCGTATTTCTCGAATGAAGGATGATTTTGACCTCCTTAAGCCACATATTTTGATCTCTTGATAAATATCCCTAAAGTTTATGGGATATTTGAGATGCCTTTTTAAGGGAATATAATACCCTTTATATAGGCATGAATTAGGGTTTAGGTATAGTAGCCTCCAAGAAACCTGACTAAAATAGGACTAGTTTCTTTAGAGTCCTACAAAATTTCAATGTCTACAAACATGAGACAAACATATTATTTCTATAGTTCAATTTATTTGTCTTTTTTTTTTTAAAAAAATAAATAAATAGTTTTTAAGACCATTCAAAAGTTTCTCTTACTTTATTAAACTATGGATTAAGACAAAATTATTTTTTTCTAAAGTAAGCACACCATTTCTTTAAAAAAATATATTTTTCTAATTTTTGTTTGTTTATGTTAAAATAAGAGGTGGTCTTGATATTTTGCCCCTCCCCTGTAAGAGGTATAATTTGATTCAACTTAAAATGAAAAAAAGGTATTTTCGTAAGACTTTTCTTATGGAGGGTAAAAGATCAAGACCACTATATTTAGTGGGTATTCTATATAATTTTTTGGTTTTTCAAAAAGTGATTCGATTGATGAGATTTGGTATGAGATTGATGATCTCGATGAGATTGATATTCCAATCTTTCTTCTTAGAACGTATTGATTTGACCCCATAAGCGGGACCAAGCATGTTGCCGCCAGAAGCAGAACCCCGTATTTCTTCTAGAGAATCTCCTAATTGTTCCAGAGCAACTAGAAAAAGATTCTTTAACCAGAAAAAATTTGGTTCAGATGTAGGATACCTATCCAGAAGTTTTCACAATTCAATCATAGATGATAAAATCATCAAACTCAGTGTCTGGAGTCCATATTGAGTTCTCGATTAAATCTTGATCGTGCACTGCAGGACCCATTCGAGGGTGTTGCTCTTAACAAAATTTTTTCTACATCCAGAACTCGAACTCGAGAGTGCTGATTAAGAATAAAACAATCCACCACTGCATCACAATCCATATTAGTAGGAAAATGCATCATAATCATCAAGAAAATTATATGTTGAAATTGAGAATGAAATGGTTTTAAGGTGTGGGGTACAAGAAGGGGATGGTTTAGAAATTTTTTGAGAAAGTGAGGTTAGGTGGTGGAGGCAGTGTCGCGTTGTCAATTGTCAAATGTCTTGCCAAAATTGAAACCTCACCAGGAAAAGACCATGTTTTTTTGGGTAAAAACATATCAATGAATGACAACAAAGTGAATTAATTACATAGTGCATTTCATTCATTTTAGACCAAAGGATTGGCTTTAGGTATATCCACTCTCCAAATATGTGGGGAATGGACCTGCTGCTAGTCTTGGTTGTTGGGTCACCCTACTTCACGGACTTTAGACATGACCAAGATTTATATTATTTGAATTAAAGCTATATCACCTTCAAGAAGTGGAAGTTCCCTCTTAATTCATGGTTTGTAGTACTTGATACGTGTTTTCTTAATTTTATGAGATATTTTTATAAATAGCTAAGATTTACTTTATTATAATTCAAAGTAATAATTTTTATTTAAGAGAAAAAGAGGTTGGCGAGATATAGAAAGAAAGAGCACAAAGGCGAGCAAAAAATTAGAGAGATGCTAATAGATAAAATATGCATGTATATGTGATACAACTTGTATTCCTACATCTTTCCTCTCTGTTCTAAATTTGGCTTGCATTTGGCCCCTCTTTCAATTTCACACATAGACACACATACATACATATTAGCTTTGAGACTAAATCATATAGAATATAAATACACATATATATTAATCATCAACCAAGCACAAACACACATATTAACTTTGATGTTTGAAACTAAAACATAAGATACACATTAGCTTTGAAATTGAACCACCAATACGCACATATATATATATATATATATATATATATATATATATATATATATCAATCATCAACTAAACATAAATACACATATTAGCTTTAAAATTGAAATATAAATACATGAATACATATATGTATCAATAATCAACCAATCACAAATACATATGTATATGTGTGTTTTCAACAATAATCAAAGAAAAACGATTCGGAAGCGAAACTCATGTCAACATACTTCTATTTTTTGTTGTTTGAAAAAATTACGCAACTAAGCAAACATATATTATTGAATTACTTATTATAGCTATAGTTTAAACAAATTATCATTTCCATTACAGTTTAATCCTAGTGGCTAGGGATCCACATTTTGATTTATATATAACATCTAAATGCCATCTATAGCTTTTTTTTTCATTATACAAAGTAGTCTTTCTCTCTCATCCTAAGTAATTCATCAATTTGTCTCCTTAATTCATTCAATGACAATCAAACACTACTGGAAATTAAGCCTATGCCAACGCAACGCAAGTAAAACCGTTGCTATAGACCTAAAGACCGTTGCCATAGATATATGGCAACGGTTGACCAGTCATTGCATCAGTTCGCGTGGCTATAGAGATATGACAATGGTTTGTGCAACGGTTGTCACAAAGCGTTGGAATAGACCATCCTATGGCGACGAGGGAAATGTGTGGCAATGGCAACGTTTTTATAGCCGTTGCCATAGACTGTGCGTCTATGGCAACGATTTATGGCCGTTGCCATAGACGTTTGTAGTCGTTGCCATAGGCATTAAACTCTAATCTAACAGTAATTAGTATTTGTATTATAAACGGAAATAACATTTGTAATGCTGATCCTTTTGTCTTCTAAAGATTAACAAAAACACAAATTTATATATATATCCAACATGTACACAACATGCATACGCTTAATTAATTAACATTAACTACTTATAATATATACACTGATATATTTTAAATATATATACATATAGCAAAATGTTAAAACCCAAAAGATAAGTAGTTTTAGATGCTTCAATAAGTATCAAAGTATTTGATAGGAAAAATTTAGAATTTTCATCAAAAAATGAAAAATCATCTTAAGTAAGATCAAGATCATCATCGTCACTGCCTTCATCCCTTTCTTCATTTTCGACACCTACAAAAGAGAATAAATAATATCATTCATCATCTCAGAAAATGAAAAAAATCATGAAATAGCTTGATTCATCATCTTTAATCAGATTTCTTGAATTTAACTCACGAGTAAAAAAAAGATCTTATTTTATAATGAGTAATTTCAATTTAATCAAAATTTTAATATGAACATCGAACCTCGACGACCAAATAAAAAATTAAATTTTTTTTTGAAGAAAAGTTGAAATATTTGCTTCAAATACAAAAATTTTAATAATAAAGAAAGGTACAACAACAACGAGAAAAAAGTCATATATAATAAACACAACCCACCTTCTCTTCTTCCCCATTTTCACAGATAGCCCCTTTTTCTGGATTTCAAATTGCTAACGGTTCTTTATGTTTATCTAGTTCGTTAACATGACTATTCAGGCATAAGTGACTAGTTCATTTTTCAGTTCCTGTTGGTTAACTCTCTCTGATAATATCAAGATCAGAATTTTGAATGTTTGAAAGAACCTATAGAAAAGGAACAGATGAGAGGAAAAAAATAATTCAAACCCCTCAAACTTAAATTTATTAAAAAATAAATCCTGAAACTTTCCAGCTCAAGATTTAGTTCTCTATATAATATATGCCCCTGACTGAACCTAATGAATTTTTTAATAACTCATTTAGAAATTCTTGAGGCAAACATTAATCAACAACCATCATTTCATATACCCTTTTGGATTCTATAAACACCATCCTCATTGGATTTCTAAAAAAGAAAAAGACCGAATCTTTGAGGCAAAAATTCATCACTAATAATCAATTATTATACCCTTTTGGATATCAAACACCATCTTCATTAGAGTAAATTTAATTGACAAAAAAAATCTCTTTTTGTATATGTATAGAGAAGATTGGAAGAAGGGGTTGTTCAAAAGATGCTAGAAGGACAATTGATGAAGAAGAACAAAAAAGAGTTCTTTCAAAAGGCCTTAATTGAAAGCATCAAAAGATTTATTATATGCCTCCTAACTAAGCCAAAATATGAAACTAAAATTTGTTCATATGGATACTCAAAGAGGCAATTACTTATACAATTTACTGCAGATACAAAAGATGAAGAAGAAAGTAAAGGAAATTGGTGAACTACTGTGATGTTGCTATGTACTTGGTTCTCTTCTTGTAGCCTTCAAGTGAGTTTCTGGTGTCAGCCTTAATAGGTTAAATGTAGATACGCAGCTATGCCTCTAACAAAGCTTTCTTCTTCTTTTTCCCTCTTGGAAACTCGGTCTGGTGATTTATGACTAAACTCTTTTCTTATCCTAACAACCAAGAAGAATTCTGCTCCATGTTATTGGCTAATATTGTTGCTACAAAATTTACAGGTGGACTATAATACGCGACCCATACCAAAAGATGACAAATCACCAATTCCCCTTTTCCAACCATTTATTAGATTCCTCTCTAATGGACTTTTCTTTTCCCCTTTTTATCATTGTATAGATTCTCATCTCAAAAATAAGAAACCGCATCTCAAACAAACAGTGATATTCACAACTGAACAGTAGCAGCAACAAACAAACATCAGCAAACAGAGTGAAGGTTCAATCACACAAACAACAGCCTTTAGACGAGTTTAGCTATAGACTTAGCTTAACAACTTATTCCTATGAATTTAGCTCAGCCACTCCAATCACACAATCCAATTAAATCAGTTATCTTTTAGAATAAGTAAACGTTCAGATTATCATCTCAAAAGCTAAGTCATCTGTACATAGCAAAAAATAAAGGTAGAAGAAGAAGAAGAAAAAAGAAGAAAGAAGAAGCAGAAGATGAAGAATAAAAAGGAGATTAGATTAAGTATGACCTTTATCATTACTGCCAGCAGATGGACGATTGATAAGTTGATTAGCAGCCTCTTCTCTTGATGAATGAACATTAAATCTTAGCATACTCGGATCAATTGTTAATCCTGGGTTAAGATTCTGAAGTTGAGCAATAATGTTCATTGTAATATCTCGTTCCATGTTTTTTTTGCGCTTCGAACTTTTCTTGCATTTTTTGTTGAATCCTCTCTTCTAGCTCCTCCATTTTTTTCTGCATCCTTTCATCATCAACAACACTTGACAAAGTTTCAGAATCTGCTGCTTTGCGTTTCAAAAGAGTCTTGGTAACTCCATGCCCATACAACTTTACTCGACCAGGATATTCAGGTGCCATAACTTTTGAATATGCATCAACTGAATGGCTACCATCTTCACTTTCTTGAGTTTCCATCATTTCCATTTCAGCCTACAAATAAGATTTAGGAGCAAAGAAAAAAAGTTGAAGTATATAAAAACAAATGTAATATTTAAGAACAAATAAATGATCAAGAGAAACTTTGAACAAGAAAATTTCATACTATTATGTTGGTTGTATCCTCATATGAGTCCTTGTATACTCAGCCAGGTTTTCTTCTTCTAGTAGCCACAAAAAATTCTTTACTGGAAACACCATCCAGACTTTCCTTCTTTTTTTTCTAGTTATACAAAAGTAGACATCAATATCTTCACAATAAAGTACAAGTTCATAGTTAGATTACGACAAAATATCAAACCTCGCAGATTATGGCAAAACTTGTTTTGCCAACAGTGTGCGGATACCTCAGCTTTTTGCTATTCTCCTTATTAGTTTTTGACATATTCTATAAAAAAATAAAGTTGATGTTTCAACCATACTCACAAAAAACCAAATAACTGTCACTTAAAGTAATTATATAGAGAATAAAATATATATGCTGAGAGATATTCACAAGATCAGATATACAAAATTGTCTTACCTCAGCTTCATCAGAATTCCAATATCGGAGGAGATTCTTAAATACAGATTCTGGAACATTTTTAGGTCTATTAGCCATTCGAATTTCGTCATTGTCATAGGGATAAAAGTATTTTTTCTTAATCCTACTCTTATACCCTCTCCAAGCAAGTTCAATTGCATTCAAAGCCCATTCCTTCCCAACATTAGGAATGTCATATTTTTCGTACAAATTGTGCAATTGGGTTAGTGCAAAAATGTTGCGTCCCTAGCACACGCAAATGTACGTGGTCAACTCAAGTAATACAGTAGCTCTTCTTTTTGAACCGGATGTCGAACCCAAGGGATTTAAAACTACTGTTTTCTCTTCAAGTTATTATGCTAATTTGATGTCCAAACAATTTGTGATGAGATTTATGGAAAGTAACTTTTACTAAACTCTAAAATAATATGGAATAGCTATTTATCAATTTAAAGGCGATCCTGAGATTATAGCCACAACGACTTTGCGTTTCTCAATCCGTATTCATGCACCTGGGTTTACATTTATTAGTTCACAGGGTTGAATTTACCTAACAGGGTTACACACCTCTGCAGGCCTACTTCTATGGACTGCCTACCTACATCGTTGAGCGGGGATAGACAGATCATCAGAAATGCATTAAATTTATCTTCTTGTATTATGAACTAAGCGAGGTGTAAGGGTAGTTGTCACGATTCTCCCTTACACGAACCGAACTAATAATCTAGTTAGACAAGCTCCTTGTTCCACTGTGTTCTAATTATTCCAACATCTTTCGAATCCAGAATAGCTAACCCGTTTCCTCCCTAGTTGATCAGGCTAAGAAGTATTAATTAAAGTGGCACAAGAATAAATGGTAAACCCATCATGCATAAACCAAAGATTAAGAAATCACATTGTCTAGGGCTACAATCCCAGAATATGGGAGAACTAGCCTCTCATGATTCGTTCCCACATCACGAATAAGTTGATAAACATGAATATGCAAGAAAACAAAGATGAAAATCAAACCAAAGTAGACCTAGGTTGTCTTCTCTAAGCCTCCGTCTATTCTCTGCTAAAAACCAACGTCCAAAAGATGAATAATACAATAATTAATAGTCTCTTTTTCTCTAAAACCCGTAACTCGTATTTCCGCTTAAAAACATGCAGTCCGCGACGCGGACTAGTGTATATTGACCCGGTCCGTTAAGTTGCTGACTGGGCAGATTCGCTTCCTTTTGCACACTGGTCCGCGACGCGGACCCTGCAGCGCACTGGGCCTTTGTGCATTTTTCCTCTTCTTTCCAGTTCTGCTGGTCTGCTGCCAGGTCCGCGACGCGGACTAATGTTCTGCTCCATCCTGCTGCTTTTCTTCCTTGCTTTCTGAGCCGTTTTCATCCTTCCACTCTGCACATGACTTCGGACTGCTATAATTTGACCAATCTTTGCAAAATGCAACCACATGGAGTACTCGACCCCTAGATTAGATAAATAACGGCAATCACCTTGAAAACAGTTGTTCTCTTTATGTTTACCCTCTGGTTCAACTCCTTTTATGGGTTTATTTGGCTAATTAGGCGTATAAATACGCCTAAGATCACCACCCCACACTTAGAGTTTTGTCCGTCCTCGGGCAATTACGACACTTATGCATGAGACTCGCTAGGCAGCATATATCCCCCAAACAACTGGTATGAATGGCTCGCGTGCACCAAATACCCAAAACCATACTAGATCCTGACAGTACCTCCTTTATCTAATCCCTTGCCACGGAACCATGAAATCATGTAGCACATTAGTCAATACTATCATCTGACTGCTAACTTTACTCCAGGTTGTGCCCTCACTAGAAGAATTACCCATTCACACTTATCATGATGACAGATACAACAAGCAAACGGCTGTGGGTATTCAATTAACTCTCTCTCTCCCAAATGATGTCTGGAGTTGGCCTAGTTCCTATAGGCTTAACCTGATTGTACATCTCCACTAATTAAGAATGCTTGAATAGAATCAAAGAGGACTTTTAATGAGTTGTAATGTAAGCTAGGGGACGGGTAGGAAACTACATAATAGTGACTTACACTTCCCTAAGCACTTTGCACTTTTTAGACTTCATCACTCATTATCTTCTGTTCTTTATTTTTCAACCCTCTACTCAATGATTATTTCACTAGCAATCTCATCTCATCACGAATGTTACACTTTTTCTTTTTTTGAAATATTTTTTTTATGATACATTCTTTCAAAGAGGGCTTTTTCATTACCATGTAGCCATCATTGATCACCTTTTACCACTTAAATATCCCTTTTTCTTCAAATTTACCAATTATAATCAGTCTATGCTATAGTGCTTAAGGAAGCAAGGTGCAAAAACTAGGGATTCAACAAAATCAGATCAAGGTAAAAATATGGCTACCAACAAAAAACTATAGGCTCAAAAGGGCTAACTAGTGATATAATATCTGGAAAGGCTAAAATTTTACAAGACAAAACAAGGAAAGCCTATTATCATCTCCTAAACAAAGCAATACTTTTTATTTCGCGTCAATAACACGCAGGGCAAGTTCTAGCAGCTATTCCAACACAGACTTATGCAATTTTGCTTCCCACTCTTGGCACACTCCTTTCATAAAATTAACTTAAGATTCAATGTTGCCTAATGCACAAGATTTCATGGTTATGTCATTTTATTCTGAAGCATTAGAATCAGGTGCTACTTCCAGGTCCTCTAGTGGTTGTGTCCGTTAATTTACACGGCCATTCCACCCTGCTTGGTTATATCGCTGCACACACATCTCTACACTACATGTCGCATCAAATAAACAGAATCATAACCAGAGAACAGCTCATGTACACAAGAATTCCATAAAAGCAACGAGGCCAAATGTACATACTAGGCATAAGAAAGGAAAACATTGAAAAGAAAATAGGTGTCTGCATTATACATGCCAATGAAAGAAAATATAAAGCATAGTCCTGGCCTTGGCCAACCACCACCCCACACTTAGGATCAGCACTGCCCTCAGTGCTGAACATGGCAAACCTGCAGCGAGCCCGGCTACTCCTTAGCATCCTGGTCTGGTAAGCTCCCATGGCAAGCGGGACTCCATCCTCCACCTCGTCCTCCTCAGTGTCGGAGTCCATCTGGGCTTCTTCCGAGTTCGTGCGGACGTCATCATCCACCGGCTCTACAAAGGTAGGGCCGATGCGCAGCACAACATTAGCATGGGCATTGAGGGGATATGTAGCGGCGACCTCATCAAGCTCCAACTGGGTAGAAGGGCGACCACCCACCCTGTGCCTAAGCATCTCAAGCCCGAACATGCGGGCCATGATAAGCTCATCTCGATGGTTTTGCTCGGTGGTGGTGAGAATTGGCCCTGTAGCTTCCTTCGTCCCCTTGATATTCGTGACATTAGACGGTGGGGTCTCAATTTGAGGCCAATAGTCGATCTCCTCTGTGGGACACTTGCACGATTACAAAGCTCAGTAATAAGACCCCCAAAGGCATACCTGCGACCTCGGTGAACACGGGCCTTCCTCATGGCATACTTGAGGATAGCCCCAAAATTTAGCACCATGCCCGTCATGAGGGCATACACAAGGAAGGTGCGGTCTCTGGTCACCGCTGTGAAGTGCTGGCCCGGGAAGAAAGAGTGCATGACGATCTTGACCCAAACCCGAGCTTCCCTGTTCATGTGCGCGAAGGGGAAGCTTTGGTGGTACCCACGGCTGGCATGCCGAATCCACCGAGCTGTTGAGTGCACGCCAGCCAGTGTGTGCCGGATAAGACGGTAGGGAGGGCCGAGCTGTAACTCATTGAAATCACCGGCGGCGACATCCGCCGTACCCAAGATATTGTTGATGGCCAAGGGTCTGAAATTCACCTCCACCCCCCGCACCATGACCACCTGCGTCCAAGACTCCTTTTTCATGTTAGCATAAAACTCACGGACGATGCTCAGATTGCAAGGCAAGGGGTCGTTGAACAGGAAAAGCAGATGGTAGTCCATGCAACGTTGGTAGATGCTGGGGAAGTCAGGGCGAGGGATTCGGCATCAATGGGGACGTTAGGGAAGTACTTGGTCTCGTTATGAGCCCTATACCAACGGTGCCCCTCTCGGTCGACTGCCCGAAGGCCATAACGACTGCGTTGCCCGTGGTGGTCAGGGGCTCGGGGCACCTCCGGGATGTCCCTAGCACGCCTGCGGCTGCCTGAGGCACCAGCTCCGCTCGTTGAACCAGTCCTGTGACTTCTAGACGCCATGTAGCCCTGCAACACAAGCATGTAGTGTCACAATAGTAATGTAAAGGGGGCCTGGGCCGGGATAGGGGGTGCCCACCCCACACTTAGATCACAGCGCACCAGGTGAAGCGGATACTCAGACTTCTCGACTTCACCGGTGGCACATGGCACCACAGTCACCTCACAGAATATCACACACATGAAACCCAACAGGCACTACCTTCCCCACACAACCAATACAAGCATAATTCCAGAAGAGAAAGCATAAACTACCCACAACCACCAATTCGTAACAAGTGAAGGCCATTAAATTCGCCAAAAACCCAACCCCAACAAGAATATCATGGTTTCCCCAATTTCGTGCAACTTAGGGTTTTCACCCTACAAAGAATTTCGCCAAAATTAACCCTTTGTCGCATGATTACCCCCAAGAAGTACTTAAGGAACACGGATCTATGCCTAGCACACCCCCATAAGAAATTTGGAGGCCTACCACTCACCCTATGCATTTTAGATGTTCAAACAAGCTCAAATAAACCCTAATTACCCATAAAATTAACAAGAAGAGGGAGATGATGTGGGAGGGGAAGTGCGTCGCGTAGATCTTCGAAATTGTGAAAAGGGGGGAAAGTTGAAGAGAAATCGGGAGAAAATCGCGTGAAAAGCAGAGGGGAAATGAAAAAAAAACAGGTGGGGTATATAAAGGGGCGGGGCTGCACAGAAAATGAGGCCCAAAACTGAACGGGTCCGCGACGCGGACCTATCGCGGAGTACCCCTTGTCCAATTTTTTTAACCCTGAGCAGAAGTAATGTACTAATGCGCGATGCCTCCGCGACGCGGTACTGTCGCGGAGGCTCACTGTTTCAGGGCCAAAATTATTGTTGATTTTTGAGCCATGGGCCCCGAAAAATTCCACGCACCTTGGACTAGGCTTCAACATAGTAAGAAATGTTAGTTTAGTGAAAGAAATGAAAAAATGCATGGAATTAGAGAAAAATCGGCGATACGTTTTCACCACCGAGAGCAGCACACAAGTGTGGGTGTGCGTCCTCCCCGCGACGCGGTCCTATCGCGGAGAGACACTGTTTCGGGGCCCAAAATGATTTTGAATTTTGAGCTACGGGCCCCGAAAAATTCACCGAACACCGGAAAATTTGTCAAAACACTTACCCATGTTAATTCACAACAAAATATTGCACAACATACCTCCCGGATCGACCGAAATTGACGACACAATTTGGACCATGAAAACAGTGTTGAAGTGCATGTCCGCGACCTCTCCGTGACGCGGTCCTGTCGCGGAGAGACACTGTTTTGGGGCCCAATATGAAATCCGAAATCGAGCTCCGGGCCCCAAAAAATTCACCTCGCACTTGAACATCCTGCTAAATTCCAAAATTAAACGACGGATTACCTGGAATCGGTGATGGTCGTTTTCACCCCGGGAATAGCCTTCTGTGCGATACGTCCGCGACGCGCTAGCATCGCGGACCTCCACTTTGTGCTGTTCTGGTTCTCTTTTTTTTTAATAGACGAAACTTACCGTACTACGAGTTGCCTCCCGTACAGCGCCTTAGTTACCGTCGCGGCACGAGGCAACACCTCTCATTCGTCATTGGCCAACTGAATGACCTCTTCGTCTCTGTTGGTGTCAGCACCATAGTAGTGCTTGACACGCTGGCCATTCACCAGAAAAGTTTTGTCCGAATCCGCACTTTTTAGCTCCACCGCTCCATGTGGTGTGACGTTTACCACGGCGTACGGTCCACTCCACTTGGACCTCAACTTTCCTGGTAACAATTTCAAACGTGAATTAAAGAGAAGTACCTGTTGACCTGGTTCAAAGGTTCGAGAAACTATGTGCCGGTTGTGCCATCTCTTGGTCTTCTCCTTACACAGCTTCGCATTTTCATACGCGTGAAGCCGAAATTCATCCAGCTCTACCAGCTGCTCCAACCTTTTCTTTCCCGCGAGCTCAGGACCCAGATTTAGCTTCTTAATTGCCCAATAGACTTGACGCTCGAGCTCCACTGGAAGATGACATGCCTTCCCATATACCAGTTGATATGGGGATGTACCTATCGGTGTCTTGTACGCCGTCCGGTATGCCCACAGGGCTTCGTCAAGTTTAACTACCCAATCCTTCCTGGTAGCATTCACGATTTTCTGGAGTATCTGTTTCACTTCTCTGTTCGACACCTCTACTTGCCCACTCGTTTGCGGATGATATGCAGTGGCAACCTTATGACGCACCCCATACTTGGCGAGCAAATTTCTCACTGTTTGGTTAATGAAATGCGTGCCGCCGTCACTAATGATGGCCCTTGGGGTCCCAAACCTGGTGAAAATTTGCTTCTTCAGGTTTTTACTCACTACCTTTGCATCATTCGTGGTTAACGATGCTGCTTCCACCCACTTGGAGACATAGTCCACAACCACTAAAATGTACTGGTTCCCACAGGATGGTGGGAATGGCCCCATGAAATCCATCCCCCATACATCAAAGATCTCCACTTCCAAAATGTTGTTGAGGGGCATCTCGTGTCTCTTAGAAATGGTGCCTGTTTTCTGACACGCTTCACACGTCCTCACGAACTGCACTACGTCCCTGAATAATGTGCGGACTGTAGCACCTTATGCGCTGTTCTCTCACCTCCGTGGTGGCCCCCGTAGAGTGAAGCATGACAACTTTCTAGAATCATTCGCATTTCTATCTCCGGCACACATCTTCTCACCATACTGTCCGGTCCTTGTTTAAATAAGTACGACTCATCCCATATGAATGCTTTTGCCTCATGCGCCAGCCGTTTTCTCTGCTGATACGTTGTTCCAGGTGGGAACACCCCACTCACCAGGTAGTTGACAATATCTGCATACCACGGTAACTCCTCCACCTCTAAGGCCATCAACTGCTCATCTGGGAACTCTTCTTTGATCTGCAGCTGTTCCCCTATGTGAGCATCAGTTTCTAAACGGGATAGATGATCCGTAATCTGGTTTTCACTCCCTTTCCGGTCCTTTATCTCGATGTCAAATTCTTGCAGTAGAAGGATCCAGCGAATCAGCCTGGGCTTAGTTTCCTTCTTATTGAACAAATATCGCACGCTGCGTGGTCGGTAAATACTGTAACCTTGGTGCCCACTAAGTATGCCCTGAATTTGTCAAAGGCATATACCAATGCCAGCATCTCCTTCTCAGTCACTCTGTAATTACACTGCGCTGCATCAAGTGTTTTACTGGCATAGTATATTGCATGGAACACCTTCTCTCGGCGCTGACCCAGTACCGCTCCCACAACATTTTCACTGGCATCACACATCAGCTCAAATGGGAGTTCCCAATCTGGTGCTGTCAATATTGGGGCCTCGACTAACTTCTTCTTTAGCATTTCATAGGCCTGCAAACATGAAGCATCAAAATTAGAAGTTACCTCCTTCTCCAGAAGGGTTGACAACGGCTTGGCAATTTTTGAGAAATCTTTTATGAACCGCCGATAAAACTCCGCATGACCCAGGAAGCTCCGGACTCCTTTTACTGACACTGGGGGTGGCAACTTCTCTATAGCCTCGATCTTTGCCTTGTCCACCTCCAAACCACGCTTTGAAACTTTGTGCCCGAGAACTATCCCTTCTTTTACCAGGAAGTGGCACTTTTCCCAATTAAGCACTAAGTTTGTTTCCTCACATCGTGCCAATACCCTGTCTAGATTCTGTTTCCTCACATCGTGCCAATACCCTGTCTAGATTCTGTAGGCAAGTGTCAAAGGACTCCCCAAATACCGAGAAGTCATCCATGAAGACCTCCACTATGTCTTCCACCATGTCGTGGAATATAGCCATCATACACCTTTGGAAAGTGGCAGGTGCATTGCACAATCCGAAAGGCATGCGTTTAAAGGCATACGTTCCATACGGACAGGTGAAGGTTGTCTTTTCTTGGTCCTCGGGGGCGATAGTGATCTGATTATATCCCGAGTACCCATCCAGGAAACAGTAATATTCTTGCTCGGCCAACCTGTCCAGCATTTGGTCAATAAACGATACTGGATAGTGGTCCTCTCGGGTGGCATCATTCAGTCTTCTATAATCCATGCAGATTCGCCACCTTGTCACTGTTCTGGTTGGAATCAACTCGTTCTTTTCATTAGTGAAAATCGTCATCCCCCTTTTCTTAGGCACACATTGCACCGGGCTTACCCACTTGCTATTCGATATGGGGAAGATGATTCCTGCATCCAACCACTTGATCACTTCTTTTTTCACCACCTCTTTCATGATGGGATTCAACCTCCTCTGTGGTTGAGCCACTGGCTTGTGGCCCTCTTCCATGTAGATCCTATGCATGCATAAGGCTGGGCTGATACCTTGAATGTCTGACATCTGCCATCCCATAGCTTTCTTCCTTCGCCTTAACACTGCCACTACTGCTTCTACCTGGGCTGCAGTCAAAGATACAGACAAGATTACGGGTAACGTTTCATTTTCGCCAAGGAATACATACCTGAGGTGCGATGGCAGAGGCTTCAGTTCTAGTTTGGGTGCTTCTTTAATTGAAGGTTTGATGGGCGGTCCTAGGACTCTGTTCAATGGCTCTGCTTCTTTCTTCAACATGCTGACATTGTGGCCATTTAGTACCGTCTCTATTTCTTTTGCTTCTGCATCGTCTACCAACCCTTGGTTCAGTAGAACTCAAGTCAGAGGGTCTGTTATCTCTACCCTGCTCACTGCAGCTGCCGTGTCTAACATGGTGATAGCTGCTAGATCCTCATAAGCTGCGGGGAGCTTCATGGCTTTATACACATCGAACACTTCCACTTTATCATGAGCTCTCATGGTAAGCTTCCCCGCTGCTACATCTATCAATGCCCCACCTGTGGCTAAGAACGGGCGACCAAGAATAAACGGGACCTCAGGATCAGGTTCAAAGTCTAGGATGACAAAGTCCACCGGGAAAATGAGTGATCCCACTTGACTAGTACATCCTCAATTACCCCGTCAGGCCTCGCCACCGATTGATCTGCTAGTTGTAGTACGATTGTGGTCGGCTTCGGGCTTCCCAGGCCCAGCTTTGTGAACATGGAGCTAGGCATTAGGTTAATGCTTGCGCCTAGATCACATAACCTTTTTGCATTCACACGACCACTTATTGTTACCTACACTGTAAAACTCCCCGGATCCTTCATCTTTGTGGGCAATCTGGATCCATTTAAGATCCTGGAGCTACAAGTCTCTGTGAGTGCTACAGTCTCGTACTCAGCTAATCTGCTTTTGTTTGCTACGATGTCCTTCACATATTTTGCATATTTTGGGATGCCCTGCAAAATATCAAGCAGTGGTAAGTTAATGTGTACCTGCTTTAACAACCCGATGAACTTCTAAAAATAGTCGTCCTCCTTCTTTTTCTTGAACTTTTGTGGAAAAGAAGGAGGTGGTTTCAGGACTGGGGTACTCTTTGCCGAGGCTGGATTTTGTGTGTCAGCCTCCTCACTTGGGGTAGTGCCTGCTTCAGCTTCGACCCTCTTCTTATGGACTGCTTCCATGAGTGGTCGTCCACTCCTTGTACTGACTGCATTCACCTGCTTTGGGTTGGGGTCAGTGTTACTTGGTAGACCCTCTTGGGGTCTTGAATTCATATTTCCTACTAATTGGCCCAACTGCCTTTCCAAGTTCTGCAGATCCTGCTTGTTTCTCCGAATTTCCTCATCCTGTCTATTCTGGTTTGCAAGAATCTGCCTCAGTACTTCACTGTCAGTCATACTATTTGGATTGGCCTGTTTGGCAGGCTGCTGCGCTTGCTGATTGTAGAACGTATTATTCCCCTGTGGTCTCTGCTGAAAGGCCCCTTGATTTGGTTGCTGACCTCCCCAGGAGAAGTTGGGATGATTCCTCCAATTGGGGTTGTAGGTGTTACCATAGCCTTGATAACCACTTCTATTTGCATTCCCCAAAGCATTCACCGCTTCCGAATTTGACCCACAAGACTCGGCAGTATGATCTCCTCCCCCGCAAACATCACACCATCCAGGCTGCTGTTGTTGCACTGTATTCACTGGGGCTGGCTGCTTCCCTCCACTTGCCTGCAACTGTTGCTGCGTCCTAATGCCAAGTTGTTGAACTGGGTAGTTATCATATTCTGCGTGGCAGATATCTGTGCTTGCAGAGCAGTTATGGCATCAATTTCGAGCACACCAGCTTGCTTCTGGACGGCAGGCCTACTAGATCCTCCATTCCACTCACGATTTCCTTGTGCGATCCTATTCAACAAGGTGTACAGCTCATCATATGTCTTTTCCAATGCTTGCCCACCTGCAGCTGAATCAAGAAGGATCTTTGTGTTTGGTTCTAGACCTTCTATGAAGGTATGAACCAGCACTTCATTAGCTTGGCAATGATGAGGGCAATTGATGAGCAATGTTTTAAACTTGTCCCATGCTTGATATAAATTCTCCTCCGGCTTTTGCTTGAAGCTTAGGATCTCACTCCTGAGTTTTGCAGTCTTTCCCGATGAGAAGAATCGAGTCAGGAACTTACGAGCCAAATCATCCCATGAGGTGATAGAGTTTGGTGGCTCTATCTGCAACCATCTCCGTGCAGCTCCCAACAATGAGAAAGGAAAAAGGGTCATCCTGACGTAGTTTGTATTCACCCCTGCCAGAATGAAAGTGTCTGCAATCTCCAGGAAATTCTGCAGATGGACCTGAGGGTCCTCATGTGGTAGTCCGGTGAACTGTCCAGTGGAGTGCAGCAATTGAACCATGTTTTGTTTCAGTTCCCACCGACCTCCAGGCTCTAGTTTCATAAAACAACTCGTAACATTGGTGGTCTGTGGGATTGCCACATCCCTCACTGGCCGCGGTGCTGCCGGTATGAGAGGATTTCTGTCAGCCATTGGTTCCCTAATCAGATTTGTGTTAGTGTTGTTGGTCTCACGATCCTCTTGTGCAATAAGTTCAAGTGGAGGAGTTCGAAATAGGACCCCTGCTCTCCTTTTTGATTGTCGAAAGCACGAATCCTGGTCCTCCAATTTAATGCTCAACTACCTAAAATAAAGGCACGGCTAAGATCAAATGCAGAGAGCACACAAAGCACAACACTCAGAGAGTAAACCAATTTACTTTAAGTCCCCGGCAACGGCGCCAAAAACTTGTTGCGTCCCTAGCACACGCAAGTATACGTGGTCAACTCAAGTAATACAGTGGCTCTTCTTTTTGAACCGGATGTCGAACCCAAGGGATTTAAAACTACTGGTTTCTCTTCAAGTTATTATGCTAATTTGATGTCCAAACAATTTGTGATGAGATTTATGGAAAATAACTTTTACTAAACTCTAAAATAATATGGAATAGCTATTCATCAATTTAAAGGCGATCTTGAGATTATAGCCACGACGACTTCACGTTTCTCAATCCGTATTCATGCACCTGGGTTTACATTTATTAGTTCACAGGGTTGAATTTACCTAACAGGGTTGCACACCTCTGCAGGCCTACTTCTATGGACTGCCTACCTACATCGTTGAGCGGGGATAGACAGATCATCACAAATGCATTAAATTTATCTTCCTGTATTATGAACTAAGCGAGGTGTAAGGGTAGTTGTCATGATTCTCCCTTACACGAACCGAACTAATAATCTAGTTAGACAAGCTCCTTGTTCCACTGTGTTCTAATTATTCCAACATCTTTCGAATCCAGAATAGCTAACCCGTTTCCTCCCTAGTTGATCAGGCTAAGAAGTATTAATTAAAGCGGCACAAGAATAAATGGTAAACCCATCATACATAAACCAAAGATTAAGAAATCACATTGTCTAGGGCTACAATCCCAGAATATGGGAGAACTAGCCTCTCATGATTCGTTCCCACATCACGAATAAGTTGATAAACATGAATATGCAAGAAAACAAAGATGAAAATCAAACCAAAGTAGACCTAGGTTGTCTTCTCTAAGCCTTCGTCTATTCTCTGCTAAAAACCAACTTCCAAAAGATGAATAATACAATAATTAATAGTCTCTTTTTCTCTAAAACCCGTAACTCGTATTTCCACTTAAAAACATGCAGTCCGCGACGCGGACTAGTGTATATTGACCCTGTCCATTAAGTTACTGACTGGGTAGATTCGCTTCTTTTCGCACACTAGTTCGCGACGCGGACCCTGCAGCGCACTAGGCCTTTGTGCATTTTTCCTCTTCTTTCCAGTTCTGCTGGTCTGCTGCCAGGTCCGCGACGCGGACTAATGTCTCTGCTCCATCCTGCTGCTTTTCTTCCTTGCTTTCCGAGCCGTTTTCATCCTTCCACTCTGCACATGACTTCGGACTGCTATAATTTGACCAATCTCTGCAAAATGCAACCACATGGAGTACTCGACCCCTAGATTAGACAAATAACGACAATCACCTTAAAAACATCTGTTCTCTTTATGTTTACCCTCTGGTTCAACTCCTTTTATGGGTTTATTTGGCTAATTAGGCGTATAAATACGCCTAAGATAAAAAAAATAAGAAATAGTTTCAACTAACGTTAAAAACATTGAGAACTTCTAACCTTGATATAGTTCAACATATCATCGTGCGTCTTTAACTTTTTCCAACTAAGTATATTAAGAGGACAAAATGTCCCATTCCTTGCCAATGTGCCAAGGAAGCTACCCAACTCCTTTACTACCGCTTCAGTAGGACCAATAGGCTGGTGCAACTCATTTAGCATGATCAGTTTGCGCTCGCTACGTCCATGTACAACTGACATTTGTGTACCACCTCTTTTTCTTTTATTTGTGGAATGATCTACAATCAATATATTTTATAGCTACATAGAAAATTTTTGTAATAACAAGAATTTAATTTTAAATACACTTGCCTTGCTCCTCAGATTGGCCATTTTCATCAAGATTGGTAGAATTCTGTACATGATCTTGTTGTATTTATTTCTGAATTCCTTGTGATGCAGGAGTGGTGGGATGTACCGACTCTTGTTGCACTTGTTCATGTACTGCTTGTGATGGGGGAATAGTGGAGATTGTTTGTGCCTCAGAAGAAGTAGAATTCATAGGCATGTGTTGTATTTGAGATCCAGCCCGAATGTAGTCTAAGTTCTGCTTGAGCTTGTCATGATTTTCATTTAAATTGCGATTGTGAACATCAGGAACACTGTTTGAGGTATGCTTTTGCTGGTGACTTGATATCTTTTTGTTTCGCAAAGATATAAGTGATTCAGATAGAACATACTTTTTGTTGCTAATTCTCATACTTCTTCTTGAATACTCTTCTTGACTCATAATGATTAACTTACTATCTGTAGAAATAAAATAAGAATTAAACTTCATATGAAACTATGGTACATCCAAATAAAAATATGGTACAGCTCTAACTAATACTAGACAGTAGATCTCATCCATCTTGAAATGATAATTTGCACTATGCTCTTTGTCAAATGCTGAGATACGATTACTCTTTTGCTACCTATAGATGCGATAAGAACAAATCAAATTCATTCATGATAGGAATTTGGCTCCTCGACAGGAAGAAGTGTAGAAGTGCAGAAACATACTTGAGGCAGAAAAAGTTTCTGCTGAACATACTTCTTGTGGTGTAAAAGGAGATTGATGACCAATAATAATTGTTATCAATTTGACATGACAATTATTAAACAACTCAGGTACAGTCTCATTGAAATGTGTCCAACAAAGTTAATGCAAATATGAACATTTCGAACTTCAACAACTTAGGCTTTTAGACTAAGAGAAAGCAGACTCCTAAAATAGCAGATTTTGACATTAACAAAGAAGACATGACATGGGATTAGTCATATACTGCTATTCCAAATATTAGATCACCACAAAGAGAGCGAATACTTCTCATGAAACTTTGAGACAACAAACAAAATTGGAAAATAAGTTTCTAACGTGTTTCAAACAATGATATTGGAAAATAACCCCTGAACAGTGATATTCTCAAGTTCCCATTAAAACAGTAAGAAGAATACAAATATAAGCCAAACCTGAAGA
Organism: Solanum rostratum; assembly: GCA_029948455.1. NCBI lineage: Eukaryota > Viridiplantae > Streptophyta > Magnoliopsida > Solanales > Solanaceae > Solanum > Solanum rostratum. The sequence goes on from CM057055.1 coordinate 53,725,878, forward strand.
AGATAGCTATTTTGGAGAAGAGAAGAATAATGCTTTTGGAGAAGAGAAGAACGCGTGCTGATGTATTTGGAGAAGAGAAGACGTACGCTACTGATTTTGGGGAAGAGAAGACGTACAACTAATGTTTCAAGGAGTTCCCGACAAAAGAGAAAAGATTAGTTTATGTAATTTCCTTTTTGTATGGTCAACTCTGCAAACACCAAACTTCAAATTTTTCATAGCGTATAAACAAAGATAACCAAGAAACAAATAATGGACATCACAACCATTACCTTCCCTGAGGAATATAACAAAACAAAGCCTAAAAAGATCACAACTTTAGGATTCGGACTAAAGAAAATCACAAACCCAAAAAGCTATTCAGCAAGAACTTGTACACTAACTAACTTTTAAAAAGAACAAACAATTGACATCACCATCATTACCTCCCCTGGATTAAAAAAAATTAATCAAAACCAAAAAAGATCACCACTTCAATAAACTCACAAACCCAGAAGTCACACACATAATATTCAGCAAAAACTTCAACATCCATTAATATTTTAAAGAAAACTAAACAAATAAAGAATTGGTATCACCATCATTACTTCCCCTGTAAACTAAACCAACCAAAACCCCAAAAAGACCACAACTTTATCATCAAGACCAAAGAAAATCACAAACCCACAAGCAAACCAGGTTTATTCAACAAGAACTCGAACACCCATTAAGATTTTTCATTAACAAAACAAAGCAATATAGAATTGACTTCACCATCATTACTTCCCCTGTAAACCAAACCAACCAAAACCCTCAAAAGATCACAACTTTAACACAAAACCCAAGTAAAATTACAAACCCACATGCCAAACAGGCTCTATCCAGCAAATACCTGACCACCCACAAAAGAATTCAAGGAACCAATTACATAAACCCCAGAAAAATGGGGAAAGAGAAGAAAAAGACAAGGAGGAAGAACCTCATAGATGATGAAAAGGTTAATAAAGTTGGAAAGATCACAAACTGCCAAAAGAACACTGCACAATAAAGAAAGAGAAAGAGATTGTGGGGTGCAAAAAGAAGAAAAAGAGAGCAAAGAGATTAAAATAATGTTTCGTATAAGCAGAGGAATAGCTTTTATCTACTCTTTCACTTCCTTCTCTCCCGCCGGGACACTAGTGAAGACAGAGAGAGAAAAGGCAAGAAACCCCACAAATACAAACAAACGCGTGCTGATGTATTTTGGAGTAGAAGAGAAGAGATCGAGCTATGTATTTTGGAGAAGAGAGCTACTGATCGAATCTGGGGAGTTTGGAGAAGAGAAAATGAATTTGGGCATTTGGCATCTTGGGCATTTTGGAGAAGAAAAAATGATATATTTTTTTAAAAATAAAATATTGAGGGTGTGTATTTAACAATTGGCGGAATAATGAAAATAGTGGAGGAAATTATACAACCATAGCAATAAAATAATAGCCGTTGCTATTGATATTTATCACAACGGTTATACACAACCGTTTATATCCATATTGTAATTGTAACGCCCGGTAAAATTACCAAAATACCCCTAGAGGAGAGGTGTGCACAAAACGCATCTTCCGATGATCGGATTGAAAATACGAAAATGGTTTCGTGATTAGCACGGAAAGTTGAGTGGGAGAAGGGTCTCGATCAATTTTTAGAGTGACCGAGTCAAAAGATAATTTTTCGTTCTAAAATGAAAAACAGTGTGAGTCTGTGACAGAGCCGCGTCATTAACCTATCGCTGAGACACACTTATGTTTTCCTGTGATTTTTTGATGGAGTTGAATTTTTTCGAAACGCGCTGTCCGCAACAGGTCCGCGTCGCAGACTGTGTTACTTCAAGTCTAGAAATTTTCCTTTAAAATTTCGAGGGACATTCTAGTCTATTCCTAATACTTTCTAAACTTCATATACGACGAATATAGGTTGTTTTCTCAGAGAAAAGGGTTCCAAAAACCCATTCAAAACCTTCTTCCTAGCAAAATCACTAAGTTAGGGCCTGAAGAGAGTTAAAATTGAAGAATTCAAGAGGAGATTGTTCAAAGAATTGTTGTTATAATTAGCAATCATCCCAGGTATGTAAGGCTAACTTAAAGCATGAGATTGTTCTCCCATGTGCCCTTTTGAGTAAATTGAGTCATTTATTGAAGATAATGAGTTTGATGTTGAGATTGTTGAGTATTATACTGAGTTTTACTTAATTCATATGTTTTACATGAATTGATGATCATCATAAACTCGATTTATTGCATAATTCATTTTCATGAGTGTTTTCACAAAATCCTATGGTTATTTTATTAAAGAGTGCAAGAATGAACTTAGGGGATGAGTCTAGAGCCTTAATGAGGATGATGTTGTTATTGTGTTTCATATTTGATGAGAGTCTTGATAATGATGTTGATGAGAATGATGTTTTATGATGTTTTAAAACCTGAAACTAAATTCTCAAAGAGTATTTTGAGTCCTTGATGTTGATGTTGATAAGATGAGTTGATGTTGATGTTGATGTTGAGGTATTATGTCCCTATGGGACTGATGATGATGTACTATGTCCCTATGGGACTGATGATGATGTATTATATCCCTATGGGACTAATGAGGTTGATGTTTTATGAGCATGTCGAGTTCTGAGATGAATATTGAGCACTGAAATGAGTGAGAGTGAGTCCCACTCGAACTCATTAACTACGTGGCCCGCGTAGGAAGAGAGGATTGAACCGCAATGCGTATAGCTCCTTTCTTGTCCCAAAATAGGACTGAGGTTTTTTCTTGTGGATCTACTGAGTTTGATGTCCTTTACCCCGGGCAGGGTACTAGATGGATGTGGCAACGACATCGCTTTGTTGTATCATCACTGACTCATAGGTGATGGTTGTCGGTTAGAGAAACTCCCAGTGAGGTCTTACTTTGATAGTATTCTGATGTTAATGTTGATGTGATGGTATGAGTCGAGTTTCCTTGAGTTGAATTGAGTCAAGTTTCCCTGAGTTGAGTTGACTCAAGACGAGGTTCCTTTAGATGAGTCTGATGTATTGATGATGTGGAGATGAGACGTGGATGAGCCATTTGTCTACTCTATTTTCTTGCCTTAGATAGACATTTGATATTCTGATGGAGTATGATATTGAGTTGATGTTGTCCCTATACTGTTGTATTTTTACTGTGACATTCAGCTATTTTACATACCAGTACATTCCACGTACTAACACCACTCGGCGCTGCATCGTTTCATGATGCAGATACAAGAGTTAGAGGGCTTTAACAGACACATCGTTGAGGTCAGAGATTTCGATTCAGTCATTGGTGAGCCTTCTTGCTATCCGGAGGAGACCTTTTTATTGTTTATTTTTTTAGTTATTGAAGTTGGGTAGCCATGGCCTGTTATGGTACTATCTTAGACAATTTAGTCTAGTTAGAGGCTTCATATAATGAGTCGAGGTTTGATGTTGAGGTTTTTCCCTTATGAATTGAGTAGCATTTACACTTGCTTATTCTGATGTTGAGACTGATGTTGGCCATTGGCCCTTCTTATTGAGGTAGCTCACTGCACTACTTCCACTATTCCGCTATTCTGATGTTGAATGATTGTCCTGAGAATGAGTGGTTTGCTTGGGGACTAGCAATAGTCTCTAGGTGTTGGCCATGCCTAGGGTACCCTCCCGGGGCGTGACAAATTTGGTATCAAAGCATAGAGTTCAAGAGTCCTAGGGAGTCTATGATGCCGTGTCTAGTAGAGTCTTGTTTATGTGTGTGTTGTGCACCACACTTCATAAACAAGAGGCTATAGGACATTAGGAATGGTTACACTTCTTTGATGTTCTGAGTTCGTGCGATTGAGTTTTACTCTATGAAAGCCTCTTCTAATTCATGCATTACACATTTGCAGATCATGCGTCCAAAACGTACTGCTGCCCAAAGAGATGCCTCAATCCCTAACACTGAGAATCCCTTACCAGAGGTCCCTACCCAAAATTAGGCAAGGAGATGGGGTCGACCTGCCAGAGCTATTGAGGCTCCACCGGCACCTCCTTCTTAGTCGGCCTCCAATTCGGAAGTAGACTTTAGGGAAGCCATTGCTATGCTCACTCAGTTGGTGGCCTCTCTACTGTAATAGCCGCGGTCCCCAGGCCCCTAGTTCCAGCTCCTAAGAGCTTACAACTGCAATGAGGCTCAGAGATTTCCTGAGGATGAACCCGATGAACCCGCCAGTCTATACAGGGTCTAAGGTTGAGGAAGACCCGTGGAACTTTATTGATGAGATGCGCAAGATCCTGAGGGCTATGCATGCGAATGGGGTGAAAGGAGTCGAGCTGGTCTCTTATCAACTTAAGGATGTTGCTAATGTCTGGTATAACTAGTGGGAAGATGGTCGGGGTGCAGGATGTTGAGCCTGCTGAGTAGGAGGATTTTGAGAGTGCCTTCCTCAGTCATTTCTTTCCCCAAGAGTTGAGGGAGGTGAAGGTTGAGGATTTCGTGAATCTGAAGCAAGAGGGGTTGACTGTCAAAGAGTACATCCTTAAGTTCATCCAGCTGTCCCGATATGCTCCAGAGCGAGGATGAGGAAGTTCATGTCTGGATTAGGCAGGCATGTAAAGAGAGAGTGTAAGGCAACATTGCTGATTCCAGGTATGGACATCTCTAGACTTATGGTCTATGTTCAGCAGACTGAAGAGGAAAAAAAGAAGAAGGATAGGGAAGAGCAGCAGAGTAAGAAGGCCAAATCGGCAGGGCATGAGCCTAGCCAGCAGAAGCAGAATAAAGGTGATAGAACTTTCTTTCAGAAGAAGTCTTCTAGCTATGCACCCTCTATGGCGAGTGCGCCTGTTCAACAAAACAGGTATGATCAGAAATCCTATGGTCATCAAAATTTCAGAGCTCAGGGAACTCAATCCCAAGCTAGCGGTTACCCAAGGCAGAGGAAGGCCACCTTATGGCAGATGTGGCAGGTTGCATTTTGGTGCGTGCCGTGAGGGCATTAATACATGCTTTTCATGCGGACAACCTGACCATTTTCAGGGTGAGTGCCCTTCGAGGAGATGGGGTGATAGGGGTAACAGAGCTTAGTCTTCTACAACGCCCCCTGCGGGCAGTCATCAGAAGGCCACTACCGTAAATACAAAAGGCGGGATGAACCGTCTGTATGCGATGGGTAATCGACAGGACCAAGAGGTTGCACCACATGTTGTTACGGGTATGCTCCGAATCTTTTCTTATGATTTTTATGCATTGCTTGACCCGAGTGCCACTTTATACTTTGTGACGCCCTACATGGCCAATAAGTTTGAGAAAGTGTTTGGTTGAGCCTTATACTGTTTATACTCCTACTGGTGAGTCTATCTTAGCTGACAGAATCTACAGAGACTGTGTAGTATCCATCTATCATAGGATACTTTGGTCGACTTGGTAGAGTTGGAGATGGTTGGTTTTGATGTAATTCTTGTTATGGATTGGCTCCATGCCTGTCATGCCTCTATGGATTGTAGGACTCGAGTTGTTAAATTCCAATTTCTGAATGAACTGTCTAGAGTGGAAGGGAAGTTCTGTTGCACCCAAAGGTAAATTTATTTCCTACCTGAGGGCTGGAAAGTTGATCTCTAAGGGTTGTGTTTATCATGATCTCTAAGGGTTGTGTTTATCACCTTGTGCGAGTTAAATCTGATGATATTGAGTCCTCTACTCCTGAGTCGATCCCAATTGTAAATGAGTTCCCTGAGGTGTTCCCTGAGGATTTACTTGGAGTCCCTCCTGATAGGGAGATCGACTTCGGTATTGATGTACTTCCTGACACGCAGCCTATTTCCATTCCACCATATAGGATGGCCCCCATTGAGTTGAAAGAGCTGAAGGAGCAGTTGAAGGATTTGTTAGAGAAGGGCTTTATTAAGCCAAGTGTTTCTCCTTGGGGTGCTCCCATTCTTTTTGTACGAAAGACGGATGGGTCTCTCAGAATGTGCGTAGATTATAGGCAGCTGAACAAGGTCACGATCAAGAATAAATATCCCCTTCCCAGGATAGATGACCTGTTTGACCAGCTTCAGGGTGCCTCATGCTTTTCAAAGATAGACCTCAGATTGGGTTATCACCAGTTGAAAGTAAGAGAATGTGATGTTCCAAAGACAGCCTTCAGGACAAGATATGGCCATGTCCTTTGGGTTGACGAACGCACTGACAACTTTCTTGGATTTGATGAATAGGGTGTTCAGGCCCTACCTTGACATGTTTGTAATCGTGTTCATTGATGATATCTTGGTGTATTCGAAGAATGAGGAGGAGCATGCCAAACACCTTAGAGTTGTCCTTCAAACTCTTAAAGACCATGAATTATATGCGAAGTTCTCCAAGTGTGAGTTTCGGCTTAAGTTCAGTGGCTTTCCTAGGCCATGTTGTTTCAGATGATGAAATTCGAGTAGATGGCCAGAAGATTGAAGCGATTACGAACTGGCCAAAACCGACCTCTCCAACTGATATAAGAAGTTTCTTAGGGTTGGCAGGCTACTACCGCAGATTTGTTGAGGGATTTTCTTCCCTATCCGCACCATTGACCAAATCGACTCAGAAAAGGTCAGGTTTAAGTGGTTTGAGGAATGTGAGAAGAGTTTCCAAGAGTTGAAGACTAGATTGACCATCGCACCTGTCTTGACTTTGCCCGACGGGACGGACGATTTTGTAATATACTGTGATGCATCAAGAGTTGGGTTGGGATGTGTATTGATGCAGATAGGGAAGGTGATAGCCTATGCTTCCAGGCAGCTTAAAGTTCATGAGAGGAACTATCTAACCCATGATCTTGAGTTAGCAGCGGTAATGTTCGCACTTAAAATCTAGCGTCACTACTTGTATGGAGTGCATATGGACGTATTCACTAACCACAAGAGCTTACAGTATGTCTTCAGTCAGAGAGAGTTAAACCTGCGACAGAGGAGATGGTTGGAATTACTCAAAGATTATGACATGAGCATCATGTACCACCTAGGTAAAGCTAACGTTGCTGCTGATGCTCTTAGCAGGTTGTCTATGGGTAGCACAACCTATGTTGAGGAAGAGAAGAAAGAGCTAGTAAAGGCAGTGCATAGGTTGGCTTGACTAGGAGTCCAATTTGAGGAGAATGATGAGGGAGGAATCAATGTTTAGAGTGGGTCTTCATCATCCCTAGTGACTGAGGTAAAAGGGAAGCAGGATCGAGATCCTATTATCCTCCAATTGAAGAAGGCTGTCCACAAACAAAAAGTGATGGTCTTCTCCAAAGGGGGAGATGGGGTATTGAGATACCAAAGTAGGCTATGTGTTCCTGATGTTGATGGGGTTCGAAAGAGGATTATGGATGAGGCCCACAACATTAGATACTCCATTCATCCGGGCTCCACCAAGATGTATCATGACTTGAGAGAAGTCTATTGGTGGAGTAGAATGAAGAGGGACATCGCTAAGTTTGTTTCAAAGTGCCCAAATTGCCAGCAAGTGAAGGTGGAGTATCAAAGGCCAAGTGGCTTGGCTCAAAACTTTGAGATTCCAAAATGGAAGTGGGAGATGATTAACATGGATTTCATCACTGGCCTACCGAGATCCTGGAGGCAGCATGATTCCATATGGGTGATTGTAGACAGGATGACTAAGTCAACGCATTTCTTGGCAGTCAAGACGACTAACAATGCGGAAGAGTAAGATAAGATGTATATCCAAGAGATTGTGAGGTTGCATGGAGCTCCCTTGTCCATCATCTCGGACAGAGGAGCCCAATTTACCTCTCACTTCTGGAAGTCTCTCCAGAAAGGATTGGGTACCAAAGTGAACTTGAGCATGACCTCTCATCCACAGACGGATGGTCAGGCAGAGCACACTATTCAGATGGTAGAAGGCATGATGAGACCCTGCGTCCTTGACTTCAAAGGAAGTTGGGATGACCATTTACCATTGATTGAATTTGCGTATAACAATAGTTATCATGCAAGCATTCAAATGGCCCCCTACAAGGCCTTGTATGGAGAAGGTATAGATCACCATTGGGTGGTTTGAAGTTGGAGAAACTGAGTTATTCGGGCCTGACCTTCTCCACCAGTCCATGGAGAAGGTAAAGATTATTAGAGAAAGATTGAAGACTACCCAAAGCCATCAGAAATCTTACACAGATGTGAAGAGAAGAGACCTAGAGTTTGAGGTGAGCGATTGGGTATACCTGAAGGTATCACCTATGAAGGGTGTCATGAGGTTTGGGAAGAAGGAAAAATTAAGTCCTCGTTATATTGGCCCTTATCAGATTGTGAGAAGAATTGTGAAGGTTGCTTATAAGCTAGAGTTACCTTCTAAGTTAGACAGAATCCATCAGGTGTTTCACATTTCGATGTTGGAAAAGTGTTTGGGAGATCCTACATTGGTAATTCCTGTTGAGAGCATAAGAGTTAGAGATAGTTTATCCTATGAGGAAATTCTCGTCCAAATCCTTGATCGACAGGTTCGCAGACTGAGAAACAAAGAGATAGCCTTCGTTAAAGTTTTGTGGAGGAACCAATTTGTTGAGGAATCAACATGGGAAGCCGAGGAAGAAATGAGAACTAAATACCCGCACCTATTCGTGCCTGATGTTGATGAGTGTATCAGAGGTAATATTCCTACTTTTTAATTTAAATTGATGTTCCTACCATGAGTTGATGTGTATATTTCTGATGTCGAGTAGATGTTATTGAGGTCGATGAAGAGTTGAGGAGTTGAGTTGTTGAGTGGGTATCGAAGTGAGTCTTGAGTCTATTCGTGCCATAATACCGTTCCTACTCATCATTCGAGGACGAATGATCCCAAGGGGAGATGATGTAACGCCCGGTAAAATTATCAAAATATCCCTAGAAGAGAGGTGTGCGCAAAACGCGTCTTCCAATGCTCGAATTGAAAATCCGATAATGGATTCATGATCAGCACAAAAAATTGAGTGGGAGAAGGGTCTTGGTCGATTTTTAGAGCGACCGAGTCAAAAGATAATTTTTTTGTTCTAAAATGAAAAACAGTGTGAGTCCGTGACAGAGCCCCGTCGCGGACCTATCGCAGAGACACACTTATGTTTTCCTGTGATTTTTCGATGGAGTTGAATTTTTCCAAAATGCGTTGTCCGTGACAGAACGCGACAGGTCCGAGTCGCGGACTATATTACTTCAAGTCTAGAAATTTTTCTTTAAAATTTTGAGGGACATTCTAGTCCACTCCTAATACCTTCTAAACTTCCTATACGACGAATATAAGTCGTTTTCTCAGAGAAAAGGGTTCCAAAAACCCATTCAAAACCCTCTTCCTAGCAAAATCACTAAGTTAGGGCCTCAAGAGAGTTGAAATTGAAGAATTCAAGAGGAGATTATTCAAAGAATTGTTGTTAGCAATCACCCCAGGTATGTGAGTCTAACTTAAAGCATGAGATTGTTCTCCCATGTGCCCTTTTGAGTAAATTGAGTCATTTATTGAAGATAATGAGTTTGATATGGAGATTGTTGAGTATTATACTGAGTTTTACTTAATTCATATGTTTTACATGAATTGATGATCATCATAAACTTGATTTATTGCATAATTCATTTTCATGAGTGTTTTTCACAAAATCCTATGGTTATTTTATTAAAGAGTACAAGAATGAACTTAGGGGATGAGTCTAGAGCCTTAATGAGGATGATGTTGTGATTGTGTTTCACATTTGATGAGAGTCTTGATGATGATGTTGAAGAGAATGATATTTTATGATGTCTTAAAACGTGAAATTAAATTCTAAAAGAGTATTTCGAGTCCATGATGTTGATGTTGATATTGAGGTATCATGTTCCTATGGGATTTATGATGATGTACTATGTCCCTATGGGACTGATGATGATGTATTATGTCCCTATGGGGCTGATGAGGTTGATGTTTTATGAGCATGTCGAGTTCTGGGAGGAGTATTGAGCACCGAAATGAGTGAGAGTGAGTCCCACTCGAACTCATTAACTACGTAGCCCGTGTAGGAAGAGAGGATTGAACCGCAATGTGGATGGCTCCTTTCTTATCCCAAAAGAGGATTGAGGTTTTTTCTTGTGGATCTACTGAGGTTGATGTCTTTTACCCGGGCAGGGTACTGGATGGATGTGGCAACGGCATCGCTTTGTTATATCATCACTGGCTCATCGGTGATGGTTGTCGGTAAGAGAAACTCCCTGTGAGGTCTTACTTTGATAGTACTCTGATGTTGATGTTGATGTGATGGTATGAGTCGAGTTTCCTAGAGTTGAGTTGAATTGAGTTTCCTTGAGTTGAGTTGAGTCGAGTTTCCTTGAGTTGAGTTGAGTCGAGTTTTCTTGAGTTGAGTTGAGTCGAGGTTCCTTTTGGAGTTTGATGTATTGATGATATGGAGATGAGATATCGATGAGCCATTTTTCTACTCTAATTTCTTGCCTTAGATAGACATTTAATATTCTGAGGGAGTATTATGTTGAGTTGATGCTGTCCTATACTGTTGTATTTTTACTATGACATTCAGCTATTTTACATACCAGTACATTCCATGTACTAACGCCAATCAGGCGCTGCATCTATCATGATACAGATACAAGAGTTAGAGGGCTTCAGCAGACGCATCGTTGAGGTCAGAAATTTCAAGTTTAGTCATTGGTGAGCCTCCTTGCTATCCGGAGGAGACCCTTTTATTGTTGTTTTCTTTAGTTATTGAAATTGGGTAGCCATGGCCTGTCATGGTACCATCTTAGACAGTTTAGTCAAGTTAGAGGCTATATAGACATGAGTCAAGGTTTGATGTTGAGGTTTTTCCCTTATGAATTGAGTAGCATTTACACTTGCTTATTCTTATGTTGAGATTGATGTTCGTCATTGGCCCTTCTTATTGGGTAGCTCACTGCACTATTTCCACTATTCCGCTATTCTGATGTTGAATGATTGTCCTGAGAATGAGTGGTTCGCTTGGGGACTAGCAATAGTCTCTAGGTGCCGGTCATGCCTAAGGTACCCTCCCGGGGCATGACAGTAATTATATACGATTTGATGTGTATATTTATATAATTTTTTACATAGACGTGAGTTTTAGGATACATATTTGTGTATTACCATCAATTATACACTTTAGATATTATTTGTATAATTTCAGATATAGACGTGAGTTTTAGGATACATATATGACATACAATGCTATATACGATTCAACAAGATAAAAAATAATAATTTAAACCTAAAAATATATAATTGGTCTTCATAAATACAAATATTGATATATACACAAATCATGTATTTCAATCACAAATTATGTATCGACTGTATATATCATCATAACTATAGTAGTCAATTCATATAAATAAAAAGTAAAAGAGTCTTTCAATATATATATATCTACAAATTATATTATCAATTAATACATATTCAATAATTTTAGTAGTCAATTAATACAAATACCAATCAAAAGAGTTTTTCGATATATATACAAATTATGTAATCAATCTATACATATCCAATAACTATAATAATAAAATTCAAATAGTCAATATATAGAAATACAAGTCATATATGGTAGAAAATTCTAATCAGATACAATAACCATAATTTATGAGATTTTTCATTATGAGAGATCCATTTTAGGTAAAGATCTCTAATTAAATTTAAAAACCTTAATTTAAGGGATTTGTTTTCCATTTAAAAAAAGAGAAATTTCTGCACCATTCAAATTCGTATAAACTGTTAACTTTCAGATTCAATATACAAACCAAAAAGGCTCCAATTGTCTTATTAAGTTTCAAGTCTAGACTATTTTTAAAAAATCCTCTTTTAGATGTAGGATTTGCTTTTCCTTGTTTACCATGTGTGGAGGTTTAATGCACATTATAAAATAAGTAAGCACTCATCGTATTTTTGCAAAATCATTTTGAAATCATCGTATTTTTTATTTCTTGTTATGTAGTATATGCATGTTAGATTAAGAAGAAAAGTTTGTCAAAGTGACCAATTTTTTAGTTGGAATATGTAGAAAATGGTAGAGAGGGAGAGAAAGATGGGAGGGGGAAAGGCGTTGGGGATCAGAGAGAGGGGGAGAGAAGGGAACACGAGAGGAGAAAGACGAGCAAAAGAGGAAACAAGAGGAATTTTTTAAATCAGTTATAATTTATTTTTAAATTCTTTTATATTTTTTTAATAAGAAATCTTCATTTTGATATATATGTCAGAAATCTTCATTGTTTTCTTCTATTTATAATGACTCAAGAGATCTTAATACCTCATGATCGAAATGAAGGCAAATGTCTACATGTGCGAAACATTAATTTACTGCCTTCTAATACATGCAGTTGTAAATTTTAGATATGTTATGATAAGAAATTAGTTAGTACTATTATATTTATGTTCATGATTTAGAATCTTGAATTTAGTTTATCTTGAAGAGAAATATTTTGGTCCCTCATCTTTGATGATAAATTCAAAATAGTTCTTTAAGTAATAACTTGAGTACTTTTGACCTTTTAAGTTTACCAAACATGAGTACTTTTTAAATTTTAATTTTTGTTATATATTTACTGTTGGGTTTAAGCAATAAGTGTGAATTAAAAAATGAAGATCGAAAGACAGAGGAAAAGGTGGAGGAACTAAGTAAAGGGATTTTTAATGAAAAGTCATTTCTCCCTCATCGGTAAAATAGAGAAAAGTGTTATACTTATATTAGAAAACACTTCTCTAACTCTTAAATAGTCAAGTAAAGGGGACCCCCTCGCCTTGTCGTCGTTGTTGCTTAGCTTCGACAAATGATTTGATTGATAACTTTTTTAAACAAAATTTATTTAACTAATCTCAGAATTTTTCTTTTGTGATATTTTTTGTGACTTATTAATTAATTATTTAATTCATAAATTATTTATTAATTAAATTAATTTATGAATTATTTATTAATTAAGTTAATTCATGAAATTAGTTAGTTAGTTTAACCGACTTTTGATTTTCACGTGTAAAAATCTTCTAGACGATTACCTTCATTCCCAAGAGACTCCATACCTGTTCTGAACAGATGAGACTGTTCGGAATATGTATATTTTTGCACCCAACACTGCCTATAAATAGAGGTCATTGCTGCATTTTTCAAATACGAAATTTTCTCTTCTTCTTCATACACTTTCTTACAAAATAAAATTCAAGTTTGTGTAAATACATTGCTGGTTCTTTGCGTTCGCTGGAAATTACAGAAGTTTGAGGTACCGCTACTTCCATAATAGTTTATCTGTTTTATTCTGGGAGGAAATAATCCATAATCTTGGTTACTATGAGGGGATTAAATTCCTTAAGGACACACAATGTATTATGTGGACTCAGATTGATTTATAATTTCATTTAATTTTCTTTGTTTACTGTTTTGCTGTTGTTTGAATGCAGAGGGAGTAACAAGCTTAAGGAATTTAACAAATAATTTATTTTTTCTTCTTTTGGTATTCCTACTATCTAAAATTTCTGTATCTTTTGAGAATTCAGTATTTTGTCTATTTGTGACAGAAATAAGGAGTATACAGGCTCAGTCTTGTTGATTAGTATACTAAATTATCTGTCTACTTGTGACAAAACAATGTCTAATTCGAGTGAAGTCAATACTGGACTAATGAATGTTGCAACAACATCTTCTGTAAATCGTTCAATGTGGTGTCACACCCCAAAAAGAGGGGATGCACGACAAACGCTCGATGCCATTATTGGCCGAGTAAGTCGCTAAACATGCTAGTTAACTAAGCTAGGGGGCCAAAAGATCGGGCAGCATAACATCTGAAAAACTAAGCCTAGACCGTTTAGGTAATGACTTGGTCAATAATAAATCATGTGCATCAAGATGGGTAAACCAAAATGATAAAGTACTAGCTAGTTGACAAGGCTGCAACAATAGAGTTCCAAGATCACACTATATATACATGTCAATCCTATGACTAGAGACTGAAAGGTGTAGAAGAATCAACCCAAAATAACATGTCCACAATAGCCTTTAAGCGTGTCACTAACACTATCGGGTAAGGGCCCCGACTATACCCAATTGTACAACAAAAAGTAAGTATCCCGTGAAAGCTCCAAGAAGAGGTGGAGCTTACCAACTCATAGCTGAACTTGGCTCCTACTGGAGGGGTGAATCAGAATTCCTACCTGAACCTGCACACATGAAATAAAATGCAGCGTTCCCAGGCAAAAAGATGTTAGTACGAATAAACATGTACTGGTATGTAAAGCAAGAAGTAAAATCACAGATAATCGTAGTAAAAGGGGGTTATAGAAATACCACTTGTAAGCAAAACTCAGATAACCTTCATGTCCAACACTCAACCTCCTAGTGATCAAATATGCATGGTATGCTCAAGTATTCATATGTTGTGAATATATATATATATATATATATATATATAGATGCAAATGCATGATACACCCACCCAAATACTAGCAATGGTGGTCCTTTCCGGTAGCTGACTGACATCACCTTTGCCAACCCATGGCCATCTGTACGTATACATATATATAATCATTTGGAAAAATAAGCTCCATACCTCCGATTATAGCTCGAAGTTCATGCATAACATGCCATATATGATATGAATATTGAATGCACATAGTAGGCCATAACATAAATTTAGCTAATCTCTGCTCATTGGAACACTTATCCTCGTAACATCAGAATCATTGTCGTAGCATATACACATGACTTGTGGAATCTTACATGTCTTTCGAATAAGTTTGACAATTTAACTCAACGTTTAGAATGAGGCCTTAACTCTGAAAATGTTCGTAAAGAAGCTTCACATAATTCTTATACTTGGTTCCATGTCAATTAGTAAAAGAAAGTATTTAAAAAGAATCAAGTGCCTTAGTAGTTTAAACAGGAGCATCATACTGGAGATTATTGGAAATCAACATATTACTTTTTAAGTTCTTCAATATGGTTTTAGTATGGAAAAAGGACTGATTGTGAATCCTATGTTTCCCTCGTAATCTACCTTTATTTTAGTGATACTACACCAAGAAGAGCAACACATCAAACATGTGGATAGGTAGTTAAAAAATCGAAAAATTGATATATAGATATTGAATGTCCAGTTTAGCGAACCAATGAAATGCCAACCTAATATCATTATGAAATAATTAAGCTGCAATCCCAATGCCTTTTACGGAAGGTCTTTCTAGCAACAAAATGAAAAAATATTGCATTTGACGTTTTGGGAATTTCCCAGATTTCGTGCTAAAAGAATGGAAAAAGTTTAGCCTTAACATACTTCTCCAACGAACGTCCAATTGCCCAAAGTTTTTTCATACGTCCTAAGCTTAGCAACTAGTATATAAACGCAATTTATAACCACCTATAAATAGTCCATAATTGAGTATTAATGACCAGATTCTCCATATAACATTTACGTGAGGAAACATCCATAGAACTTCGTAAAAATGACCATAAAAGAGCCTCAAGATTATTACCTAAATACAGTAGCTGCAAACCAAGAATAACCAGTACGAACACCAATTTTTTTACAGTCCTAAAACAGCTCCAAACAAAGCTAATAAGAGGGGAATATAATTGCAAAGCATAAGGCACATATTTCTAGGCACAAAGAAGAATTTTAATAGTAAAAACGCTAAAAACATATTTGAATTGCTTAGGAACCTTATGAGAGCTTTATCTTCATCTTCTTATCAGTTTTGGGATGAAAATTTTATGTTTTGAGCTTTAAAAGGTCGAATTAGCCGACCTATAGTTGGGCTTGATTTGACCTGGCCCATGACCCAGTTTCCTGCTCGGACAGTCATGGTAAAACTATCATAACTTTTTATTCTGAAGTCGGATTGATGCGTGATTTTGTGCATTGCAAATTAGACTCATAGATCTTCAATTTGATAGGTATGGACCTTCTAAATCCTTATATTTTGGGAGATATAATCTGATACATTTGATCCAAATTTAAGAAGGACTTCTAAAAGAAGCTTACGGTAACTTTGACCAATCTTTATCCTGTAACTTTCTTGATTCCAAAACTTAACATATGACTTTGTGCTATTAAATACCCTTTAAAAATCTATTATTATAAAATTATACACTCTTAGTCCCATCCTAAAAGTGAAACGCAATTTAAACCTTACGTAGAGGGCGAGGTGCCACTCAAGCCATTTCTATAATCCCGAATGTGTGTTTAGGATATTCCTTTGACTTGAAACTTTAAGTCCTTGATATTACCACTTATTGGCAGATTTATTATCCTTAGTGTTATCCAAAATCACATATTCCTTATGTGACATGCAACACTATTTATATTATGGAAGACCAGAAACATGGGGTCTCACATGTGGCACCTACAATTCCACCGACAGAAAAACATGCAAAATTTACTAGTGTGGATTTCAAGGAGTGGCAGCAGAAGATTTTTTTCTACCTGACTACCCTAAGTCTACGGAGATTCATTAATGAGAGTGTTGTACTGCCTGAAGGAATTTCTGATGATGAACGACTGTTGGTGATTGATGCTTGGAAGCACTCAGATTTCCTATGTAGAAACTATATTCTGAGTGGCTTACAAGATGATTTTTACAGTGCGTGTAGTAACTTGAAGATATCCAAGGAACTCTGGGGGGCTCTGGGAAAGAAATATAAAACTGAATATGCTGGAATGAAAAAGTTTATTGTGGCAAAGTTCCTGGACTACAAGATGGTAGACAGTAAAGTGGTTGTTACCCAAGTTTAAGAGTTACAAGTTATAATTCATGATCTCCTTGCAGAAGGTATAATTTTATCTAATACATGGTTTGATCATATTAAATTTGTTCTTAATACTCACACAATCTTTAACGTAGGATTGGTTGTGAATGATGCTTTTCAAGCGACAGCCATCATTGAAAAGTTACCCCCACTTTGGAAAGACTTCAAGAACTACTTAAATCATAAACACAAGAAGATGTCTGTGGAAGATCTCATTGTACGCTTGAGAATTGAAGAGGACAACAAAGTGGCAGAAAAAAGGTCACTGGCAAATTCAACAATAGCAGGGGCAAATATTGTTGAAGAAGGACTAAATGTCAAAAAGAGAAAGAAGTCATCTGGACCAAAAGGCAATCCGCCTAAATGGAGGTTCAAAGGTAATTGACATAATTGTGGGATAGTTGGACATAGAGATGTTGATTGTCGCTCTTCAAAGAAGCAAAAGAAAAAGAATCAAGCAAATATGATTGAAAAGAATGAAAAAGTGGGGAACCTATGTGCCATATTGACTCAATGCAACTTAGTAGGTAATCCCAAGGAGTGGTGGCTTGATTCTGGAGCCACTTCACAAATTTATGCTGTTAAAGAAGCCTTTGCAACATATACCCCCACTGCACCTGATAAGACTATTTACATAGGAAATTTTTCCGCAACAAAAGTTGAAGGTTATGACAAAGTGTGTTTGAAGATGACATCAGGCAAGGTGGTGACTCTAAACAGAGTTTGTCATGTTCCAAAAATGAGAAAGAACTTAATATCTGCTAGTCTCTTGGTCAAGAATAGATTTAAATGTGTTCTTATTTCAAATAAAGTTGTAATTAGCAAAAATGAGATGTATGTAGGAAAAGGCTACCAGACTGAGGGCCTTTTCAAACTAAATGTAATGGTTATTGAAAGTAATAAAGTTCAGGCTTCTTTTCATTTACTTGAGTCAAATAATTTATGGCATTCACATTTAGGACATGTCAATTATACAACCTTGCGAAAAATGGATTTGAATATTATTGCCAAAGTTTGAAAAACAAACAGTCAAAATGTCAAGTATGTGTGGAATCTAAGCATGATAAGCATCCTTATACATTAGTTGAAAGGAATTCAAATCCCTTAGTTTTAATTCACACAGATATTTGTGACATGAAGTCAATACCATCTCGCTGTGGAAAGAAATATTTCATAACATTTATTGATGACTCTACGCAATATTGCTATATGTATTTACTTAGTAGTAAAGATGAGGCAATTGAAGCATTCAAACATTACAAAAGTGAAGTTGAGACACAACTGAACAAAAAGATTAAAATAATAAAGAGTGATACGGTGGCGAATATGAATCTCCTTTTGAGAAAATGTGTTTGAAATATGGCATCATTTATCAAACAACAATCCCTTACTCACCACAATCCAATGGAATTGCGGAAAGGAAGAATGAAACACTTAAGGAGATGATGAATGCCATATCAATTTAGTTCTAGTTCACCGCCGAACGTGTGGAGGGGAAGCTGTCCTTACGACTAGTCGAATACTTAATTGAGTTCCCCATAGTAAAACACAACCTATTCCATATGAAAAATAGAAAGGAAGAAAGCCTAACTTTGAATACTTGAAAATGTGGGGCGTTTGCTGAGGTCCAGATTCCTAAACCTAAAAGCACAAAACTAGGACCCAAGACGGTTGATTATGTATTCATAGGATATGCTATGAACAGTAAAACATACAAATTTCTGGTGCATAGATCAGAAAATCCTGTCATTCATATCAATACGGTAATTGAGTAGGATAATGCCAAATTCTTTGAAACAATATACCTGTATAAGAAAGAGTATGAATCTTCTAATGAAAGAATTAAATGACTTTAAAAAGAAACAAAGGAGAGTGATCATAATGAGGAAAATCCAAGGCGTAGCAAACGTCAAAGGACCTCTACTTTCTTTGGACCAGATTTTGTAACATCTTTGTTGGAAAATGAGCCTTGAATCTTCAAAGAAGTTATGACTTCTTCAGAAGCATAATATTGGAAAGAGACAGTCAATTGTGAGATTGAATCCATAATGAATAATCATACATAGGAGTCGGTTGATCTTCCTCTTGGAAATAAACTCTGAGGGTCTAAATAGATTTTCAAAAGGAAAATGAAAGCAAATGTCACTATTGACAAATCTAAAGCGAGGCTTATTGTTAAAGGATTTAGACAATGTGAAGGTCTTGACTACTTTGATATGTACTCACCGATAACGAGAATTACATAATTCAAACATTAATAGAATTAGCTGCGGTGCACGGTCTAGAAATTCATCAAATGGATGTCAAAATAGTCTTCTTAAATGGAGATTTGGAGGAAAAAATCTATATGGAGCAACCAGAAGGGATCACATGCAAACTTGTTAAGTCTTTGTATGTACGCAAACAAGAACCCAAATAATGGCATGCAAAATTTGACCGGACAATGTTGTCAAATAGTTTCAAAATTAATGAGTGTGACAAATGTGTTTACATTAAGAACACTCTAAATAAAGTTGCCATTGTTTGCTTGTATGTGGATGATATGTTAATAATGAGTAACGATATTGCTAACATAAATGCTACTAAGCGTGTGCTTGCTAGTAAGTTTGATATAAAAGAAGTTGTTGACTTGATATTAGCAATTAAGATTCACAAAACTCCTCAAGGTCTAGCATTGTCTCAATCTCATTATATCAGAATGGTACTAAAAAAATTTAAGTACCTAAACTATAAAAGTGCAAAACCCCCAATTGATCAGAACCTTAATCTTGCTAAGAATAAAGGTGAAAGTATGTCTCAATTGGATTATGCCAGAGTGTTGAGAAGTTTGATGTACATCATGAATTGTACGCGACCAAACATAACTTGTGCTCTATGTAAATTGAGTCAGTACATGGGCAATCCCAACCAAACTCATTGGATGGTAATGAAACGAGTTTTGGGATATTTAGAACATACTCAAAACTTTGCTTTGCATTATAACAAGTATCTAGCAGTAGTTGAAGGATATAGTGATGCAAACTGTATTACTGGGTCAATTGAAATCAAATCCACAAGTGGATATGTTTTTACTATTGGTGGAGGATCAATATCATGGAAATCATCCAAACAAACATGTATAGTTCGATCTACAATGGAGGCTGAGTTCATAGCCTTAGACAAGGCTGGTGAAGAAGCTGAATGGATCCAAAATTTCTTAGAAGATATTCCATTTTGGCCCAAACCAATGACTCCTATATGCATACATTGTGATAGTCAAGCGGCAATTGGAAGAGCTGGGAGCGTTATGTATAACGATAAATCTCATCACATACGATGAAGACACAATACCGTGAGACAACTACTCTTTAGTGGGATTATCACGATTGACTATGTAAAGTCAAAGGATAATGTGTCAGATCCACTTACAAAAGGCCTAACTAGAGAGAGAGTTGAGAGATCATCAAAGAGAATGGGACTATAGCTGATGACAAATCATCATGGCGGCAAATCTACCTAGAAGATCCCAAGATCTAGGTTCAAGGAGATCAAACAAAGTTATTGATTACGGTTCAACATTGTCAACATAATATAAGGTCCATTCCCATGATGAGACAATGTTTAGTAACAAAGATGAGGTAATATGACCTTTTAATGGTTTCTAAGTTTGGTATAAGGTATATCAAATAGTGTATCTATGGGATAACACATTTAGAAATCACCTATGTAAGTATGAAGTGTAAGCCGCTTCAAGGAGAATCCAGTAAGGCCAGTTCTCCATGCACTTATGAACCAGGTAGTGTTCATGGCTGAAACGAACCAAATAATGAGAATCAAAACCAGTTAAAGGGTTAGTTGTGTGACTTATGTTGTCTAGGTGTACGACAAAGATTGATAGTTCAAAGATATCACATCTACCGATTGACCGAGATATGTTCACTAAGAAAAGTTTTCCCTACTTATCCAGATGCAATTAATCCTTACTTAAGGATCACACATAGTTTCATGCATATGTTTTAAACAGTGGTCATTCCCCATTCATGTGGGGAATTGTTGGGTTTAAGTAATAAGTGTGAATTAAAAAATGAAGATTGAAAAGATGATTGAAAATGAAGATTGAAAGACAAAGGAAAATGTGGGGGGAACTAAGTAAAGGGAAATGAAGAGTCATTTCTCCCTTATCGGTAAAATAGAGAAAAAAATATTGTCCTTATATTAGGAAATACTTCCTCGAACTCTTAAAGAGTCAAGTAAAGGAGACCCCCTCGCACCGTCGTCGTCGTCCCTCCCTCGGCTTAGCTCTGGCTACGGCTTCAACTTCGGCTTCGACAAGTGATGTGATTGATTGATAAATTTTTTGGACAAAATTTATATAATCAATCTCAAAATTTTTCTTTCTGATATTTTTTGTGTGAATTATTAATTAATTATTTAATTCATAAATTATTTATTAATTAAATTGATATTTAGATTATTTATTAATTAAGTTAATTCGCGAAATTAGTTAGTTAGTTTAACCAACTTTTGATTTTCGCGTAATCTTCAAAACGGTCACCTTCATTCCCAAGATACTCCATACCTATTTAGAACAGATGAGACTGTTCGGAACAAGTATATTCGCACCCAACACTGCCTATAAATAAAGGTCATTGCTGCATTTTTCAAACACGAAATTTTCTCTTCTTTTGCATACACTTTCTTACAAATAAAATTCGACTTTGTGTGAATACATTGTTGGTTCTTTGCGTTTGCTGAAAATTACAGAAGTTTGAGGTACCGCTACTTCCATAATAGTTAATCTGTTTTATCCTGGGAGAAAATAATCTATAATCTCGGGTACAGTGAGGAGATCAAATTCCTTAAGGACACACAGTGTATTCTGTGAACTCTGATTAGTTTATAATTTTATTTAATTTTCTTCCTTCTCTTTTTCAATTATTGTTGCTATTGTTTGAATACAGAGGGAGTAACATTTACTTAACACTAATTGTTAAATTTAACGGATCTATAAAATATAAAATATTTAACGGAAACTACCATTTGAAAGTACAAATTTTATAGTTTATGTAAAATTTGGTCAATTTCTAGAGTCTTATGCAAGTTGAGGTTTACTTTTTGTAATTCTTTTTATCTATTTTTGTATTTGGTGTAGTTTTAAATACTGCAAATTCTGAAATTTTGACGGTTTTTTAAAATTTTTCTGATTTATTTTTTCCCACAGTTTCAATTAAACCTATCAATCAAAATTTGATAAAACTATAACAAAAATAAAAAAAAATGTTGATTTTCGACAAACTTAAAAGAATAAAAAAGTATGCTCAATTAATAGTTAGAGGACTTTTTTTAACATACTACCAAAAGTAAGTGACTATTTGTCATTTTCTCCTATTTGAACATCAAATCATATAATGAACGGGATTTCGATTGATTAATTTTTAAAATCATGTCTAATCAAAATTAATTTTTTTAAAACCATTCCAATCATATTGGTTTCTTTTCACTGTCGGTTGTTCGATTTTTTTAATTTTAAAATATCACTTCAAAATACACTATTATTAAAATTATTTTTTGCAAACATATTTTTGAAGAAACACTTTAATTCACCAAAAAGTTAAGAATGTAAAATCTTCTTGCCATATCATTTGATCTAAAACTTTAATATATAAATATTTGCATAGATTTTGTCATATTTGTTTAATGGAGTATAGTATCTTTTAATTTGAAATCTACTTAATTAAAGGCTAATTAAAGAGCAAAGATCCAAAATCGTGCAATTGCTAGAGGTCTAGGAACTAGGTTATGCTTATATATTAAATTTAACATGTTAATATATAAAATATATTTATATATAAATATACAATTATTCGGTTCGATTCGAAAAATTTTCAGTATTTTTTAAAAACTAAAAAGATCATCCAAATTATTCGAGACAGTTATAGACTTAAATAAAAGTCCATAATTTTATTAAAAAATAATAAAAATCAATTCGATATGATTCAATAAGATGGACTGCTTTTTGAGAAAATAATGTTATGATATTTAGGACCACCACGAGGCCGCCCCATATTGGTAGATAAATATAGAGGACTGCGATTGATATGGAAATGGACAGCTATAGTCGATGGTGATTTTTGGGGTATTTTTAGTTTTTTCTCTCTCTTTATATTTGTGATTTTTAATTTTTATCTTCAGTGTTTATGAAATAAAAAATTATGAATTATCACTAATTATGACCTAATTAGCTAGATAAAATTAATTTCGTAAAATAATTTTTTTTTAAAAATATTTACCATGGGGTATGTTCTTCACGTGTCATTGGACTTTGCTCTCCTTATATTCTTTTTTTTTTCCGCTATCAGAAACATTTTCGACTACCTATTTGTGTTACTTAAAGTTTTGAAAGAATAAAAAGTTAAAGATTAATAATTTTAAGAGGCAAAAATTAAAGTCCATCCAAATATGAAGCGAATGATGGAATTATTCAATGGACCAACAAAAAAGCATAGGTTCACACTTAATATTATGTTGCTAGGTTGTATAGTGGCAACCAATTGGTGGATCCATTTTAGAGTAGCTTTCTGCTCATGTTTTGTTCATCTGTATCACACCTTCGAAAGAGAAGAATGATTTTTGTAAAAAAAAAAGTTTACATGAAATATACATCTAGATTCATTCTACATGTCTATTTAATTTGTATTGGATATTGTTGATGGTGTCCTAAAAGTGCTTCCTTACACATGACAAAGTTAATTTAACTCTAACGGGTTGTTTGGTTTAGAAACAAGATGGGTAGGAATTACAATATGAAAATTAGTAGGGGCGAAGTCAAATTAGAGCAAGGGGGTTCATCAGGAACTCTTAGTTGTGAAAAATTACATTATATACAGAATGTTAAAATGTACGTGTGTATATATATATATATATATATATATATATATATGGGCTAGAGTTGACAAACAAACAAAACCAGCAATATACTTTATTAGTGTCGCATAGAAATCTAAATGGGGCGTGGCCAAGTGGTATGGCAACAGGTTTTGGTCCCGCTATTCGGAGGTTCGAATCATTCCGTCCCAGAACATATATATTCTCTGACAATATAGATTGCTTTTTTAACAATGGCGTAAAATGTTCTTGAACTATTGAAAATAGTACAAAAATATCTTCTATCCACCTATTGAGCCTAAAATGCCCCTCTCATTTACCTTTGGGTCTAAAATACTCTTCATTCACCTTTTTGGCTCACTTATACCCCTAAAACTAGCACCCCCTTTGGACCCAAAGCCCGCCCAAAGATAGATAAGAAGATATTTTAAGCCCAACAGATGGATGAAGGACATTTTTGTATTATTTTCAATTGTTCGAGGACATTTTAGACCTTTTTCCATATAATAAATGTTGAGAATGTATAATGTACTTCCAGTTCGAGTATACTGATAAAGGAAGAAAAGGAAGAGTCCAAATAGATTAAAAGATGCATGGGGTACATTTGAAGGAAAATATATGGCAACAAATGTACAGTTATTGCTACTGCATGTTATCCCCACGGGCCACCATAAATGAACATTAATTATCAATAATTGTAGATGAACTTTACACTTTAGTATAAATTATAAATCCGGACAAGTTTTTCTATGATATTTAAGATTTGAAGTACTATTTTCGTTTACATACTAATTGCATTGAATAAGTAGAAATCCAACATTACATTCATACAAATAAGGAAAATTTATACAAATACACAATTAATTTTATCAAAATCTCCAATTTTCCCTACCATTTAATTTAATTACTAAAATCCCTTTTTTCTAAAATTTTCCATCTTTTTTTGATACCTAAACAAATAAGAAGTCCACTTCCTTTTTCTATGCATTTTTTTTTTGTAACAGTCCAATTAAAATCAATCAGTTAATTAATTTTTTTCCTTTCCCGGTTTATTTGTAGGCAGTTACCTTTTTGAATTTACTTTGGGAACCCACAAAACCGAAGGTCCCCTTTTCTATGTTACTTTTTTACTTTTTCTTTAATTTTTCCACCTTCTCTCAATCTCTCTTCTTCTTCGCTTCAACTGCAGCATCCCCATTCTTTATTTTCCGCCATTTTTTTCTAATGGAATCTCCTTCATTTATGTCACGCCCTAAGCCCCATTAAGGCGGACTGGCACCCGTTGCCGACAAGGCTCGGGAGAACCAACATATAACTATACACCTGCTATGAACATTTAAGAGGTTTCTATACTTAACATGCTGTCACAAGAAGGTAAACTGTACTAACAAACCAAAAGTAAATGCATAAGACTAGGCCGTTGGAGCCACGATGTCTACAATACGCTATTTGACCACACTTTAATTTACATAGTCTACAAAGCCTCTAAGTAAGGAACAATATCCAAATGGGTCGGGACAGGCCCCGCCTCATGACCAACTATACAATACAAAATATAAGTTCTAAACACATAAGCCCCGAAGCAACCTGGAGCTTAGTAATAGCAGCTGGAAGTCCTGTACTCTTACTGGGGAGATCTAGTAGCTCCTGTACCTGCAGCATGAAATGCAGGTCCCCCGTAAGGGACGTCAGTACGAGATAATGTACTGAATATGTAAGGCAGGAAATACTGTACATGAAATAAGAACTCAGATGAAATCACATGCTGGTGTGTAAGGATGAAAAGACCACCTTTAGTCATACTGTGGAATCATGTACTTTATGTCTTTTTATTTCTGTATCTTTACTGTATAATCTGTGCACAATATATCATATAAATGACCAGCTGATCAGTGGTAAATCTGTAATGGGATCGACCCTGGCTAGGTGATTCCTTCACCCCTCGGGCTACCACCCAAATGAGATCGACCCTGGCTAGGTGATTCTTCCACCCCTCGGGCTACCACTCATTTATAAGCAACTGTAAGTTATCTTTTATTTACTTTGAGATGGTTCTTTTGGTGGTCATAACCTTTAGAACTGTAGGAATATAGACATGTGACATATGAGCAACCATACAAGGTAATACTACAATGAAAAGAGAGATACACAACTAATGAACCGTATCGGAGATTAAACGACACATAGACTTTGTTGGGTAAGAAGGAACTTAAGTATATTTGGTATCCAAGTACATATGCAGGGTGACAATGACTATGTATGGGTACATATGAGCATGGTAAAGAGTGGGGACACGGTTAGCAGCCATGTCGGAGTTTGTACGTGCCTTTATATGCTAAGGAAGATTATAGATTTCATGCCAAGTAATAGGAAATCAAGTTGCCTTACATACCTCGCTGTACTATGCCGTTATTACCTCGGGGTAGTATCTTTTTCCTCCAAACACTTATCTACAACATATTAGGTGATAAAACTAGTGTTAATAGCTAATAAACACGTCTTAGTAATCCAATATCACCCAAAAACAACATCCGGGCAGCAAGCTCAGAATTAGCAACCAAAGAGTATTCTTTCAACATTTCCACTCCTAATCGTATTTTCTAACCCACATTCCGATATACATGTCATATCCAGCTATGTTTAGTCCCATAACAGCATTACAACAACTCATACAATACAGCATACAACAACTTTACACAACACGTAAGTAGACAACGCAACATTGCGTCCTTCCGCTACATTTCGACGTCAACCATTCCAAATCCGTTCCAACCTTAACCAAACTATCCTCAACATATTTACACACAATTACAGTCCTAAACCAGTCCAAAAATAGGCCCTAAGTAGATGAAAAACGTGAGACAACAATTCCCAAAAACAGTCCACAAATTCTTACTAATGACCGGAATTAAGACATCATTTAAGAACTTGTTTTTGCGGAAGATACAAGTGGTCCAGCAGCCTTCTTACATCATTACAGACCCAAGACTTGTTAAAAACATACATATACTTCATAAATCAGCCAACCAACAAGTTAAAAGTCTCTTATTTAACAAGAAAAGTGAACCACAAAATTGGAACACATATTGTCCCAATATTCCTGCACAATACAACCAACATATTCTTCATGTTTTTCATGGAAAAATTACACCAAACCATGGGTATTTTTACTTACCTTAACTCTCAAGTATTAGGTTCTCTTCAAGAACTCTAGAAGTGTGTCTTGGCTGCTTTAGAAAATGAGAAGAGAGCAAGAAGAACTTAGAGAGAAAATCTGAAATTTGGCTTAAGAGAATGGCTAAAAGTTGTTGCTGGTTGCTCCCTTTTATAGGCCTCTTTTGGCCGACTTTCTTTTGGGATTTTAGCCTTATTTTAATAAGGTTATGGGGCAGCAGCTTGGCCCTTTCATTTGGGCCTTATTGGGCTTCAAATGGGATGGGCTTTGTTGCAAACATTTACCCCCTAAGCCCACTTAGTTTGGGCTTTAGTTTTGAAATTGATTGTAATTGTAATTTGGCCCTTTTCTTATCCATCTTGGGCTGCAAATATTGTCCTTTTATGATGCCAAATCATGGGCCTAAATGACATCCTTAACTCGGGGTTTATTCTTTATCGGACTTGAACAAATTCGGTGTTGGGCCTTGTCTCCGTTTACCGAGCTTATTTAAGCTAAGCACGTAAGTGACTCACCTACTAGCTTCCTAAGTCCCACAAGCACCTCAATTATTTTACTTCGTTTAAGGTCACACTCTCCTTAACTTGACCTAAAAATTATATACACTCGGTCATCTTAAGCGTTAGACGTACATATAGCCCTTTAATCTAAAATTCACGCACTCTTAAAAAAAATATGTGCGGATTTGGCCCTGCCATATCATGTTTCATCTGTGTTGGACTAGTACATGTAAGATGTGGGGTGTTACAATTTAGTATAGGTTTAACCCAATCTCCTTGTGATAACCAAGATCTTCCATCATCTTCTCCGATTTCAATGGAACAAGTTGATGCGGTTGATGAAGAAATTGAAGAAGAGACCAGACCCTCTTTATCTTTGGAGAAGATATGCTGCAATTCTATGGAAATACGGAATATACAAGGCAAATGAAGGTTTTGAAAGCGAAAACCACGACCCTCCAAGGCCCAAAGATTCATCTCGTCCAGCAGATAGCGACAACGTCGTCATTCTTTCGTAGCAGAATCTGATTATTATATTTTTCAGGAAGAACCTATTAATATAACTGCATTTTTTTTCTTTTTAACACCTCAACAACATTCTTGTTTTTGTGTAATTAAAAGTGATTTACACTATTTTTTGGATATATCTTTATGATTGTTATTCAATTTACATCCCTATATTATAATTCCAGTAAATGCTAATATATAATTACACAAAGATTATTCTTTCGTTGTTAGTTTATTATTAAAGTTTATTTTCACACACATGAATATCACAATATGGGTATCAGACAAGGGTATCAGACATGTCTCATACGTATAGGTATCCGACAAGGGTATCAGACAATGCTATCACAATATTAGTATCAAACAAGGGTATATGTTACAGTTTTAACTAAAGCATATTGTTAAGATTTTTTGCACAAGGTGATATTGTCATTTTTTATTCCTGCACTATGTGATACCTTAAATTTTAATCTCTCACACACATGAATATCACAATATGGGTATCAGACAAGGGTATCAGACTTGTCTCACATATATAGGTATCAGACAAGGTATCAGACAATGGTATCACAATATGGGTATCTGACAAGGGTATCAGACATCTCACACTTATAGGTATCAGACAAGTGTATCAGACATATCTCAGTTTGGTATATTCTACTGTTTTAACTCAAGCATATTGTTAAAATCTTGCACAAGGTGATATTTACATTTTTGATTCCTGCACTATGTGATACCTCCAAATTTTTACACACACACACATGTTCACTCACACCATGTCTCACATTTACCGGTATCAGACAAGGTCACACACTAGTTGTAGTGATACCTGCATTTTTTTCGCCAATTTACTACTTCTACAGTGACAAAATTTTGATTTCTGCACATTATTATACCTGCGTTTTATCTCACACACACATGAGTACCAAACAATGTTTAATTGTTACCTAAAGTTTGTTATCAAACCAAACGAACAAACTAACGTACAACTAAACTAAAAAAAACAATGTCGATACCTATTACGTATTAAATTTTTTGAACTATGCAATTAATTGTATTATTATTACACCATAAGGAATTTATCCAAAACATTAAAATGTATATATTTATTACTTATTACAACATCACACCAATTGTTTTTTTTTCACTTTTTTTGGGGAAGAAACTACATGTTCGTCTATTGTGCCCTTCATGTCCACAACGACTACAACAATTTGTGCTTGTGCTAAAATTTTCTCCTGCGCTTTTTCTTCTACCCTTCCTAGGCCTTCCTAGCATCCTTTTGTACTTGGGCGGCAACATAAATCTCATTAAGAACTTTGGGTGGGGCATCCCAATATGCTCGATCAGGCATAAGTATCATCGGGACTGCATACGTGTTTGCTAATGCTTTTGGCTTATAATAATCAGAACAATATGGGTGCATAGCAACTACATTCTTACTCTTCAGTGCAGCAACTGCATGTGGGCAAGGTAATTCATCAATTTGAAATTTGCAGCAACTACAACTTTTTCTTTCCAGACGCACAATGTATCTCCGCCGATGTATCATACACAACAAAAATGAATTCAGATGAAGGAACAACCTGTATTCGAACAGAAACACAACATGTTGTTAATAATAATTATCAAATTTGATATTTATCAAATTTATACAATTGTGAAACGCAAGTACATTACACTCCACTAGCTTTGGATTGAGAATGTATAGAGCCGATCATAGTCCTATTCAGGATTGAGGATTTAATATTAGTTTGAAGCCTTATAAATGTTACATTCGTTTCATATTCGCAGAAAATAGCACAGTTCAGAAAATACAAGGGTCACATATGGCATAAAATCATAACTTTGGCCAGAGGTACTGAAAGACTAATTACAAAGAGGCAAGCACCCTGACCACGACATAGGGCGCTATAGATGGCCACAAAACTTGCAAGGACAGCCGAACAGTCCATCAAATATGGACAGCATCTTCTCCAAACAGAAAGGTCATGAGAAAAGCAAGAAACATCATCAAGGCTGAGTTTCATCACAAAAACAAGAATGTCATCGAGCAGAAGAAATTCAAAGAAGCTTGCCAAAACATCATAATTGATTTCCTTAAACAAGTCAACTCCTTTTTAGCATAGCTGCAGAGAAAGCAAAAACATTTCGAGTTAAAAGTAAAAATCAAATTAATGGCAGAAATGTTTCAATAGCTACTTAAGTAAAAGAGGGAACACTGTCCCTACCATTCGATTGGAAGATAAATGCAGTGACAAGACCGAGCACTACAGTGAAAAGTCTCCATGATGAATCAATATCAGTGATATCAGAGGGTAATCCCTGCATTGCAAAAGGGTTCGAAACAAGTAAAGATACCATATTATTCAGAAATATTCATAACCATAACAATGGCCGATCGGAGATTACTAAATGATATGTTATCCCCAACAACGACGCCATCACTTTTGTATCCACTGTATATCACATCATTTTCCCATCTTCCTGAATGACGAATCAAAATTGAAATATTCATTTTCGTTGCCAAAGGATTCAACGATAGCAGATCTGTTTTTTAAAATTTCTGAGAAAAAAAATATAAAATACGGTAAGTAGAATCCGTGCTACGAAAAAAAGCAAAAAATACGGTAAGTAGGATCCTTTGCGATTTGGATGCGAGTGATTATTCAAAAACAGCTCAGTCGGCATAATTTAAGGGATCTAATTAAAAGATCTGTTATGAATCCTTAATTATAGTAACTGATGCCAATTTAAGAAGGTAAATATTAGGTATCAGCCGTTTTTTTAGGGTATCGACCTTCTATAACTTTGTATCAAATGTCTCCAAATAATTGGTATTATTAGTAATTTTGATAAAAGTCGGCATTTTTAGACATTTCCTTCTTTTACTTTGGTATTTGTCAAATTTATACTAAAAATAATACTAAAAAAATTTAAAACTTCAGAGGTCCTCCATGTTTTAGGTAGGTAACTTAAAGAATTTATTACAAATGTATGCGACTTTAGAGTCAAAATTATATATGTTATCAAACTATACTATCTTTTTTCTGACAGAATATTTATTTTACTCAATTCTTTTTAATCATTTTCTGACAAACATTTAATGTTTTGTAGATTTTATGTTTTTTTTTAATTTTACGAAATATTGGTTTTACCCAATAGGTAATAACCAACCATCAAATTTAATGGGACTACACATGCATCAACTGATGTGCATTCCCACTTTTTCAACAACCTTTAATTTAGTCTCTTTCTTCTTCCATTTACACCACATAAAAAAGAAACATCTATTGTTGAAGAGCTTTGCAAACTTTGTCCAAAATAACCAGGTAAACCCGACATTTTATATATATATATATATATATATATATATTGTACTCTTCTTGAATCCAACTTTTGGTATACCAAGAACCTCGTAGATTCGCCATAATTTTTTTTTTTTTGATTTTTTGGCTTTCTATGTAGTGTTCTTTTACTAGTAATGAGAAGATTAATCATGGAAGGTTGACCTTCTTTTATTAGTATTCTTTTTTTTTTTAACCTTTTCTTATTTTTTTTAAGGTGCACAGTGACTTCAAAGGTTCTTAATGGTGAATATAGGGTAATATGTATGGTTGGATTTATTGGTTTTAAACATTGGTATTTTTGGTTTGCAGTTTTGGTGTATTTATTGGTATTTAGCATAGTGTATCTTGACATTATCCACTGGTCATATGATGGTTTTAAATGAGATTAAGTTGACACAAAGCCAAGGTTTAAAGAAGGAAGGAGTTGGTGCTGAGAAGGTATCATGGAAGTTTATGTATGATGTTGTTGAACATGATGACCTTTTAATGGTCATCATAGATGTAGTTTGTTAGTAATGGTTTTATTTGTTTGGTAAAAAGTGTTGATATATTTGGTTGGTGTTCGTGTTCTTGTATTTAATTTTGGTTGAGACGCTTAACATATTTTGATATAATTATATGTGCCCTGCTTTGGTAGCAAAAATGTGAGATGCACTTTATAGGTAATATTATTGGTATTCACGATGGTGGTATTCACGTTGTCAATAATTTGATTTTTAATGATCAATATAAGGTAATATATATGGTTGGATTATTGTTTGTAAATGTTGGTATTTTTTTCCGGTGTACACACTGGTGTACGTCTTGGATGTTGGTGTGACTTCTTATATACACAAATACTTTCCCTCCAATTATTATATATGAGTATATACCATGAAAAATACCACACACTCAACCATATTGGAACACTTACCAGTTTTGACACCAACCCAAGCTTAGGAGGCTTGAATTTAATTTGGCGCAATTCATTTTTTTATTAACCAACACGCGTACCTCTATCTCGCCCCCACCCCAATCAAATTAATTTGATTTGATATTTGACCTAAAGGAAAAACAATAAAATTCCTTTATTTTAAAATGAAAAATGGACACCAATTACATTTTCATATAATAGCAAAGACTAAATATACTTGCATAAGAATTTTTTGGGTCTTCTTGTGTATATAGTATCCACATGCCTGGAACTATTTGTGAACCAATTTTTTTTTCCGAAAACCAAATTCATTTACAAACTTGAATCTCATTAAATAGATATTCACTAATAATCTATAACATTTCAAAAAGAAATTAATTTTTTCACTCCTTTGTTTTTCATGTTTTCTTTTTCATCGCTTTTTCTTAACAGATTTATATATATATACACACACACATATACATACATACATAGGAGCAAACCACAATTTTATGGTGTTTCAGATGGTTTCTGATGGTGCTGACCATCACACAATGGATATATATTTTCAGCTTTTGTATTTTAGTATTTACTTTTTTTCTCCCATTTCCCAACACAATCATATCATATCATTTCAACATTAATCAATGTAAAATTCTTCTCTTACCTATTTTTGTAAATAATGTTGGCATTTTAATGGTAATTATTAAAAAGTTGATAGTCCCTTGTAAATACCAACTTTTTTTGGTATACTTGTGTGAAAGCCCCGTAACTTAATTATGCCTCTTTTAGTTGTTGCTTTGCTTTCCATAGTCTGCGACTAAATCATTTTATACATTGACTTATTGTTAAAAATTATCGTAATTTTTACTTAAAAGCTGTTGATACTATTAATTCTTCTCAAATTTGTTTTTGTAGACTATCTAATATTTTTTAAAACTGCTACTGACTTTTGTGGGAACAAAAAAAGGTATTACTTGCAATTTTCACAACTCTTCAACAAATGTTCAATTTACTTAAACTTGATCTTTTTACATATTCCAACAAACTATCTCATAGAAAAAAGAGTTGCATACTTTTGACTTTGTACATAGATGCTCCAGAACTTTTGTATGTATAGTGCTTGCATAATCTTTTTACTCATACCAATGAGTACTGACATCTTATGCTCCACGTATATTGCGTCAATATACTTTCTATGCCTTAAATCTTTTATTTTTCCTACACAGATAATGGAAAAACTGCATGGAACAATCACATTTTGCGAGCTTAATATCAAAATCCAACTTCAGAAAGTTTATGTGCAGCTGCAATGTTAATATTTGTCTCTTGTATGACACTCGACAAAACAGTTTATGTTAATATTTAACCTAATGAAGCCTCTTTTATTTACATTTTAAGAAAGAACCATGTTTGTGCGCTGCACGAGCACCACCCTCCTAGTTTCCTCAATAATTAACAACAAATTTCTTTATGTCAACTAAGAAACTCATTCTTCTAGAAAATATTTTAAAATTGAGCACATTCGAAAAAATATTATTTTATTCATACATTAAATAAATAATTTATTAACTCAAAAAATGACAAATAAAAATTATCAAATCTAATTCTGTTTTCAAAATTTGACTACTAATAAATGAAAAAAAAAAGTAAGACAATTTTCTCCAAAACATCAAATACAAAAAATACATTTAACACAATTTAACACAATCAATGGACAAAATAATAAACAAATTAAAAAAAAAAATTGTACATTAATAAAGTTAAATGACTATAACTATTGGATACAAAATATTCAAGAACCCTTTCCTTTGAGTCTTACATTTCACCAATAATATAGCACTCTCTTTTCTCTCTCTCCCCTTCACTCCATAGATTCAACACGATTCAGTAGCAAAAAAAGATAAAATAAAAAAAAAATTAATATCTATAATTATCATAACATTTTTTTCTACCAATATTTCTCCACTTCTTATTGTTATTAATAACTAGTTTAGAATATGTGCGTGTGCATCACGTTAAGTCGTCTATATTTTAAACCCTTTTTGGGATCCCTTTCTCTTTGATTTTTTTTTTTTTTGCCTATTTTTTAAACCTTTTATTGGGGACTTTTTTTTGAATTTTTCTTTTCCCTTTTTGTGATACTTTTAATTTTTTTTTGAATCAAGTCTAATTTGGTTGAAAAAAGATTCTCTATATAGAAGTTTGATAAAATTTTCTCTATTTAATTTTCGTTGTGTTTATTATAATTAATACTTAATATTATTAAAACACTAATATAAGAATTGAAGAAAAAGGTCAAAAAAAGATTTTATCTAAAAGAGAGTCTTTTAATGCAAGACAAAGGATTTAAGCAATATTTTTAAGGATCTTCACACTTTTAATATAGTATAGATTATTAGGGAAAAAAAAGAGGAGCAACATGTGAAATGTGGATATTTTGACATTTGATCCAAGTCTAACTACACTAATACTGGAGTATAACTTCTGTGATGAAGTCTTTTATGCAAAACTGGGACAGCAGAACATGTTATAGATTAAATTCTGTTAGAAATTCTTACGGAAAATACTTTATCTTCACGAACGTCATCACGATCACGAACACTTTATCACAAATACTTGTAAGGAATTCTTATAGCTTGAGACATGTCAAATGACACTGTCCTTAATGATATTTTATCCGGTATAAGTGTATTCCCCAGGATTCAACAAGCTCTTCTAGTACAAGATTAGGAGCCAGAATCTTACAGAGACTAAAGTAGAAAATCCAGAACTCTAAATTTGTATATAAATATAGAGGGAGAAATTTATAATATAATATATTATTTCACTTTACTATTCTAATATTCGAGCAAAGTATAAATATATATAGCAAAGTCATTTGCCAACATACACAAATGAGTGCAAATTCATTCTCCAATTGATAAGGATTAAATTCATAGTAAAAGAGGCTAATCATTGCCATTAATGTAATACCTCATAAAGAAAATAACTGTTTCAACCGTTATAAATTTGATTAAAAATAAATATTAATATTGGAGATAATAAAAAGAATATGGAGATCATTTAATAAAAGAATATATTTAATCATATGAATACTTCTTTTTGAAATAGTAGAATCATTTTTCCAACAAATTCGCAAAAAATAATCCACTTATAAGTTTTTTTTATAGCAAAAAGAGTATTTAAAAATAAGCCACATTCTCTTTTACTGGAAAGTGGAGTTTCTTTTTTCTTTTGAGAAAAGTTTTTTTTACTTCCTGATATTTCTCTAATTTTCGTTTGCAAAAATCGAATTGATTGATAAATTGAATCGAAAAAGAATTATTGGTTTATTGTTATCAGGTTATTGGATGAATCGATTTTTAATGATTTTACCAAAAAAAAAAAAGTGATCGAATTATTGGTTTGGTTTCAGTCTTTAGTATAGGGTTATTGGACAAACCGATAACCCATTAAGACTATTTTAATTTACTAGTTTATCCCTTCATAAATTTTAAATATTAATAATTTAACATCACTTAATACTAAATCGATAATGACAAAACTATTATTATTAAATTATTGATAGCAACTGCTTTCATAAAATAATTCATAAAATTATTATTACTGTCTCATTCTCCACTATGATGAACCAAAACAATCAAAGATGCCATTTATATCTTGACATTATTGTTTGAACTGCGTTTTTTTAGGATACATTATTAATAAAGTTATTCCACGTTTCCTTATTTATTGCCGGTTGATTGCACGATGGAAAATTCTTTTTTTATAAAATTGCTGATAAATTTCTTTTGGACTAATACATGCTATTTTATTTTTGGACTAATTATTTTTACAAAAATTTTAAATTTTAAAAATTTTAATTTTTACTACAACCCCACACCCTTACAGCATGTTTGGATGGTGGTTTGTCATGGTTTCATAATGTATGGTATTGTACGATATGGTATGGTATCGTACTGTATAATACCATACAATGTTTGGATAGACTGTATGGGTTGTTACTGTTTAATGATAATTTGTTGTTTATTTTGACTGTATGGTATTGTATTCTAACTTATAAATTTACAAAAATGTCCTTAATTAGCATAAATATTAAATTTATCAATATTTTTTTAAATTTTTTTTTAAAAATAAATACACAGAATCAAGTAGGGAAACATACAAGCTAATATATCTCCAAATCATACCAACAACGTAAGAAAATAAAAAAAAGTAAGAACTTTAAAAAAAACTCAAAAAATAAATTAAAACGTGAAAAACAAATGGGAGGCGAAAAAAAGTTTAATAAAGAATAAAAAGATAAATTAGAACTATTCGGATTTAAATAAGGGTATAATTGGAAAAAAAAAAAAGAAAACCATGAGATACCACCAAATTGGTGGTTTCAAAAAGTGAGGGTTTTCAAGGTTACAGAACCATGAAACTAAACCATACCATACCATATAATTAATGAAACAATCAAAAGAAACGTCGTTCGATTAGTAACCACACCACACCATACCATGAAAAACCACCATCCAAATAAGTTGTTAACGTCACCCATCCCTAACCCCGCCCCCATACAAAAAAATTTAAAAAAATTATTTTTACAAAAATTTTAATTTTTACTACACCCCCACCCCCACCCTCACCCCCAACAAAGATTTTAAATATTTATTTTTAAAAAATAACTTAAATTATGAAAATATTTTCATGTCAGAAATTATTTTTCTAAAAAATGTTTTCTGTTCTCTAGTTAAAAATAGAATTTTCTTTCTAAAAAATATTTTCACTCATTATTCAAACAATAAAAAATAGGGTTGTTTTCACAAATATACACATTTTGAGAGGAAATTACAAGCCTCTACCAAGCATTAAAAAATTACAAAAAGTATACCAAAATTAATTTCAAAGTAGGAAAGAGAGTATAATTTGTATTAATTAATGTTGATTGAGGTGTTGAAAAAGTAAGAATAATTAATTGATATTTTAAACATTTTGGAAGTTGGTGTGAGACATGGATGTGTATGTTTTTTTTTTTTAATTAATAATTATTGACTAAGGAGATGCTATGGTCTTCAAAATGGGAAAAATAAAAAATTTAATTGTTTATATATGTATCTACGAAAATAATAATAAAGTCGGGAAAAAATTGTGTTGGTGTGAGATGCGGTGCAAATAGATTATTTTACATGTTTGGTGGAATAAATAATTAAATGATTCGACTAATAAGTTCGAGACAATTATTTTGAAAATGGTATGCAAAATGATTATACATGATGGAATAAACATACATGATGAAATTTTGATTGGAATTTAATATGAAATTTATTGTGATTTTTTTTATAATATAAAACGATAATCGTAACCAATATCGTAGAATTAATTATTTATTAATATATTGATATATTTAGCTTGTTCTATACTATGAACATCTAATCTATATAAATTTGGTTTTTGAATGTAAGGGATGTTGATTTATTTTAAAAAGGACAACATCAAATCAATTTAATGGATTTGATAGCATAGAGGGACTCTACTATTCAGCCTACTCAACCTAGGAGGAAGGCCACATCAAATTGTACGGTTGACCCATGTTTATTGAGATGTGTCATTCACATGTTTAGACAATAGAAATTGGAGGGAATATTTGGGTGTATTTTTTTTCCACTAAATGCTTGAGAAACTAAGACTTTTCTCAGGACAAGTGACATGGGTAGCGAAAGTGTGATTTCAATATTGGTGAAATATGACGGAAGATGGGAGATAACAGGTATAGTATTATATATATATTATACATCGGTGGTTTGTTGTTAAAATGATACACGAGTTGGTAAATAGCACAGGCCATATTGATTTTGTTTAAACAGTTAGTTGGGTGGTGGTTTCGTTGGTATGTAACGTACATATGGTGCTGTAAATTTAAAAAGTGGACAACTTGATGCTTAAAACTTTAGTTGCGTCGTGGTTTGTTTGGTATATAAGGTATGTATTGTCGATGAACAGGAAAATATGGACGAATTGGTGCTTTAAATAGTTGAAGTGTTTTTTTTCCGTGGTAAATTCGTTGGTATATTATATGCATCTCGGTAAAAAAGTGAGAGAACTGCACCATGTGCTGCTTATGTTTGTTACATTGATTCATTCGTGGTGGTTTCATTGGTATATCATATATTAATTGCCGTCAGAATTAGAAGTGTGGCCAGTTTGGTGCTTATACTGGTATTTATGTGTGGTTTATGACTTTAGTGGTGGTGTTGATATTGTATTTGGTGTGATTACAGGTGATTACAAAGATTACAAAATGGAAGGAACATTATATGATACTTCGTCAAATTATGATGGTTTATTGCATGTAATAGCTTTCCAAATAGGTTTAGACAGAAGAAGCGTTGAGTTGGTAATCCAATATGTCGTAGACGTGAAATTACCACCATTGACAATCCACAATGACATGGGCGTAAAAGTCTATTTGGATCAAAGAAGGTTGGATCCGAATTTCTTTTCTAAATATCCATTGTGTGTGACATATAATACAAGAGATATTGAGCCCACAACAC
Organism: Solanum rostratum; assembly: GCA_029948455.1. Classification (NCBI taxonomy): domain Eukaryota; kingdom Viridiplantae; phylum Streptophyta; class Magnoliopsida; order Solanales; family Solanaceae; genus Solanum; species Solanum rostratum. The sequence continues at coordinate 53,764,419 of CM057055.1, forward strand.
AGATAACAAATAATGAGATAATGGTCCACAGAGAAATAACATCACCTGCTGTCAATTGGGATGAAAGTGACAATGAAAATATGGAATTCCAAGAAGAGAATGAAGATCATCTAGTAATCAGGAACGCTTCAACAAATATAGTCATGGAAGGACAAATCTACTCAAACAAGCATATATTGATTGATGTTATGCAAAGATATGTCTTGGTGAGTCAGTTCCAATTTAAAGTTGTTCGTTCGTGTAAGGCAAGGTATTATGAATAAAAAACATGCATAAATTTCTTAGTGTTGCAATATGGCATTATTATACTTAATTTGATTTTTGTTATTTGTAGCTTTGCATTGAGATGTGCTGATGAGAAGTGCTCATGGTTCTTTAACTCATCATCCGTTGGTATGTCTGGATTATTCAAAGTCCGTGTATTCAACGATAAACACATATGCGCGGGGGGGGGGGGGGGGGGGGGGGGGAGGTTGTACGCAAGGCATCAATGTTACAGTGGGTTGGGTAACATGTTACTGCCTAAGTTCGGCGATCCCCGGACAGTTTACACCCCAAGCGACATACGGACAGACATGTAGAGGAAACACGGTATTTCATTGACATACATGCAGGCATGGAGGGGTAAGCAGAAAGCAATAAAGATTTTGCGAGGAGACCCAATAGAATCCTACTCTAAATTGCCAATTTATTTGCATATGTTGGGGGAAGCATATCCGGGCAGCATTGTTAATCTAAAAAAGACCAATGAAGAAAAGTTTCTATATTCATTCATAGCTCTTGATGCAAGCATACGAGGATGGGAATATTGCCGTCCAATTGTTGTAGTGGATGAGATACACATCCGATCGACATTTGAAGGGACGATGTTAATAACTACCACAATGGATACTGGAGGTTGATATTTTACATAATTCTTTAGTATAAGTTGTTCATAATTCTTCAGTATAGTTTGTTTATAATAGCCCGAAATAAATTTAAATTAACATATTCGACATTTATGTTTTATTCAACGTATTATTTTGATAATCAAGTAGGACATATTTTGCCGTTGGCATATGGTATCGCTGATTCTGAAAATGACAACTCATGGAGATGGTTCTTCAAAAATTTCAAAATAGCTTTTGGTGAACGGGATGGTATGTGTTTTGTTTCCGACCGAAATCAGAGCATATGGAATGCTACAGCGTCAGTTTATCTAGACGTCAAACATTATGCTTGTATCTACCATTTGTGGTCTAATCTGTTAAAGTTAACACACAAACATATTGATAAGGTGAGAAAACTATTCTTCAGTTTGGCAAAGGCATATACAGTCGAAGAATTTAACAGCCTTATGGATCAAATGGACGACATCAATCCAAAAATTCGTCCCTATCTAGAGAAAGCTGATTTTGAGAAGTGATCGCGTTGTCATACTAGAGTAAAGAGAACATGGACTTTGACAAGCAACATAGCTGAATCCTTCAATAATGCAATCTTGCCTAGGAGAAGGCTTCCAGTGATTCCAATGTTAGAGTATGTAAGGCAAACAATACAAAGTTGGAAGGAAAAAAACAATGAGGAAGGCAGGACAACAACAACGGTTTTGACCAAAAATATGCATTTGTCGAATAGTTTAACGGTTAGTACAGTAATATAGTTTACATTTTAAGAATATTTATATTGATTTAACTTTTGCATAATAATAATTAATTTTGAATGAAGGTGCGTGCTTAAACAGAACATCTTCATATAGTCCTCGATGGTGCAAGGAGATTCACCGTTTGTCTTAACACGCACATGTGTAGTTGTGGGCGGTTTCAACATGATAAAATGCCATGTTGTCACGCAATATCTGCTATTGAGTTTAGGAAATTATGCGTCGAGGACTTCTGCTCCGTTTACTACAGTAACAAGAACTTCAGGGATACTTATGCAATACCAATAGAGCCACTACCCTGTGAAAGCACTTGGGCAGTTCCAACACATGTTATGGATAGTCGGTAGTGCCACCAAGCACAAAAAGGAGACTGGGACGGCCATCAAACAAAGACAGGAAGAAGGGATGCTTTGAAAGGAAATCAAAGAAGAGAAAAAATAACTACAGTATGTGTGGGGTGGAAGGTCACGCAAAGAAGCATTGCAACGCAAAAAGCAAAGTCAAGTAAATAGTTAGTACCACTACAGTGGACGGAGTGGACAAATTGACAATGCAGGAATTTGGTTGTGTGTGTGTGACTAGAATATGAGGCATTATGCCTTTATTTTTTGCTGGATTTATAGAAGGGTTTTGTTTGATTTAGTAAGAACTGGCAGTGGTTTGGTGGTATGTATGGTATGTAGTATGATGTTTTTGGGTGCACCACTTTGGTAGTAAAGATGAATGAATATTCGGAAAGAATGTATTTTACAGATAGTGTAACAATGTTATTAACTAGAAGCAACACTAAGATTGTTAAGTATTTTTAATTATTACATTATTATATGAACCCAGTTTGAGACAATTCTTTGCAAGGATTATATTATAACAATGATAATTTATTTTTATTGGTCAAGAGAGGAATAACAGTTGTTTGGTGTTATTTATGATGTTCCGCATGGGGTCCATTTTGGTGTCGTGTCGATGTTAAAAAAAAAGAGCTTACAAACAAAAAAAAATTAGGGAATACACTTAGTTTTAAAAACCCAGAATTCATGGTTATTTTTTATTCATGACACTTGACATATAGGTCTGAGTTAATTATGCATAATACCTACATAACGTTAACCACTATGTGAACCATTAACCTGCGTAGTGCAACATAAAGGATGAACTAAAATCACTAGGTGCGCCATTAGATGAACTAAAACCACTATGTGCACCAATAAAATGCAAATTTATTAACCACTAATAATACAACCATATTACAGTAAAACATGCAAATTTACACCACAAAATCACATCAAAATACAAAATACCAAAAATCGCAATTTAATATTACACCACAATCCATCAGAAAAATATACACCATTGTTCACATCGTATGGGGGGGGGGGGGGTTAGATTTGTCCAACAATACAATAAAGACTAGGATTTCCTCCTCGGAACGTACTTGGATGCCGGCACTCTTTCACTCTGCCCGACCTGCTCAACCTGCCTCCTGGGACCACCAAACCGGCTGACCACCTTCCCAGTCACCTCACCTTCACTTATGGCACCATTTTCAATTTGTTTAGTGCCATAATCCCATAATAAAGCCCCATATCGTAGTCGACAAAAGGCCGGATCAAAAGACTGTGCCAATCTCAACATAATCATACCCATTACATACAAGCTCAGCAAACACGCATGTAAACAGTCCGCAATCGCTGTTGCAATAAAAATTAATTAAATAACTGACATAACTAAAAAAAATTAGGAACTGAAAGATTTGAGAACGTTAATAAAAAATACTTACTTTGAATCTGCAGCTTGCTGGGGAATGTTATCACATGTTATAAAGGTGAGGCTGTCCGAAAATGCAAAGTCGGCATAGTCTACTGAGTTTTGCCAATCAATGTCATCCCTTTTTCCGTAAAAACCAGCAATCTTTTTCACCAAACGAATCACGGACAGATTGTGCGTTGAACCAACTTCACTGAGCGAATCAAATATGAAGAGACACCTACTTTGAATATAAAACACAACCAACACCCAGTGACACTTCTCCGGCACATGAAGGGGTATACATACATAATCCACTTTGTCCCATGGCGTATTGGCCAGTATCTTGTATCCCCGAATATACTGTGCAACGTCATGATCTTCTGTGATCAGTGTGTTGTCCCTGTTGTTGGTGACCCAAATGTCATGAATTTGTTCCACGCAGTTAATAAAAAATGTGTCCGTTGTGGTAACTCTAATTTGGGATGCATCGCCGTATTTGCATTTCTTGCGTAGGTAGTACATAAGTATGTTAACATGCTGTATTTTAATAAAATAAGAACATAAACAATAATTAATGAGAGATGCACAAAGGACATGCTATTGTCATATTGACATCATAAAATAAATTGCAGAATAAATAACCCGGATACGAATCAAGCAACAAAAGAATATGCAGAAAATAAATAAAGGTGAAAATGTAATTAATAAGGTTACCGAATCAGTCCAAGCAGTCCCCATAGTAACCATGCCATAAAACCAATCCATCAACCCAATAAATTCAACCCCAAAGTCGAATGGGGGATTTATCTTGTTTGAATTGATTGTGAAAGCGCTAGCTCTCCTAATGAAACATGAACAAAAAGATGATAAATAACTGATATAAAAAGAGATAAAACATATATCGAAAAAAATTACCCATACCTGCCACGTTTTTTCGATAATCTATCTTTAATCCACTTCTTAAACAAATCAACCAAATCCGGATTAACCTCCATTTCACCATAGCCAACAAAAGGGTGCTTCATCTGAAAAAAGATCGGCGATTCTGTTAACTTACACGTTGAATTACTTAAATCAGTGTATGGTGACTGACCAAACCTCCCACGAACCTTTGTTCGTGCACGTTGCGTTGGGTTGACATATGGAATTTTATTTTCCAACGCAATGATCTGCGACTCTCTATAGTCAGGTAACTCAAAGTCATCCAACGTAGGAGTTTTTTGTGCATACATTGTTTCTTCAGCTGGGAATTGTTATTCAGTAAGAAAGCGTGTTAAACCGTGGACAAGTAAAATTAGTATTCACTCCAATCAATTGCTTTTAAACGTAGACACTAACCTTCCGCACTGACCGGATATTTTGGAGAGTGAGATGTGCCTTGATAATCTGTGGCAACTTCAGGAATGAGATTTTGAAAATCGCCCATAGGTACATCCGCATCAAGTGGATTGTCACCATCATCAACCTAAAAAAAGCAAATAATCATTAAAAAGAAAAAATCAGCATGCAGTTTGCAAATAAACAAGAACAATGAATCTATATGTTCTATAAGTACCATAATAAACACAAGAAATTGCAACCAACCATACATTGTAAATGACAAAGAGTACTAAAACTGAAACCCATAATACATAGTGACCTACCAAAAGCAAAACATTGTGACTACCAATTATAATACCAAAGCTTGCACCAAACAAGCAGATGAAACTGCCATAGGGGATACCAAATCTGTAACCATTGATACAAAATAACTAGAACTGAAAATACCAAAAGCTCCAATCAGGCACGAGTGATAACTACCATGGGAAATGCCAACACATTAACATAGTATGCATACTAATCTACCATTTGTAACCAAACTGGATCTAAAATTGTGGATACCAAAATGACAACACACCATACAGAGAGAAAAATAATAAGGAATACCAATGCGAATACCAAAACAGCGACCCATCCTTCCATAATAACAACCATTATGAAAAAACAATGCAAATACCAAAACAGCATACCACCAGGCATAGGACACTACCACTGTGCATACCACCCAGCTACAACAATCCCTAAATGCTAAACTACCATCGGCAATACCAATTTTCCAACCCAGCATGCATACTAAGGTACCATATACAATACCAAGTGTGGAACTACCCAGGGTAAAAAAAAAGACTGTGAAAACAAAAAATTGCAACCCACCCATACCACGAAAACTATGACAAGGAATACCAAACCTGGAAACATACTAACATAATAATTACCATTGAAAAAAATACCAACACTGCAACCACCACCATGCATAGTACACAACCATGATGAATACCAAGGCTGGAACTAGCCATACCGAGTAAACTACCATCATGAATACCAAACCTTTAACCAACCATGCATATGGGACTACCAATGTGAATACATAATAAACTACCATGTATAGGAAGCTACCAGTGTGAATACCAGAGAACCCACCAGCCCATAGTAAATAATACCATTGAGAGTACCAAAACAAATCTTAAAACCAACATCGATTTTTTAAAAATGAAGTGTTAAACATGCTTACTTAATACACCCATACATAAATACCAAAAAATATTACATCGTAGAACGCAGCTGACAGTTCAAAACACGGTGTAGGCCCATAAAAATTGTTTGCCGCCTAAATGTCTACATAAAACAAAAGCAATCCATGTTCACAATAACAGGTAGTCAATGTTCACTTCTATGATACCTCAACTTCTACTCCTTGGTTATTTAACCCTTGGCTTCATAGCAGCTTGATCTCAGTGAGTAAATTCTGGAAGCATTCTTCCATGTACGCCTTTAGTTGTCCAAACTGCGCTTCAACCTTCACTTCTAGAGCTTTGAAGTCGTTGCGCACCTAGAAAAAAAAATGGGGTGTTGAAAAAAAAATTGGCAGAAGACTTTGAGAAATGAAAAAAAATAGTCTACTTACCAACACAATGTCCGCAACAAGCTTTTTGATGTTGCGTGAAACAACGTCTTCATCCGAATGTCCAGAAGCTTGGAGGACATCATTCGCAGCATAGTTTGATTCCTCCAGCTGCTCAAGCTCAAAAGCAGTCACCTCTTCCGCAATAAATGCAATTCCTTGAAACTTGTACTTCAATTTTATCAAAAAAATAAAATATTAGATTGAAAAAATTATGAATCCAACAAAAAATTGATATAGCAAAATGATTACCTGACTACCATAACGACGGAACATTCCTCTCAACAACTTCTCATAGTACAATCTGTAATCTGGTGTAGTCCAATTGAAAATTCGCGGACTACGATTTTGCCTCCGAACAGCAATCATAGGATCTACCTTATTGCAGCACTCGTACAATCATATTTGCATGGCCAAAGGAAAGCCACAAAACTTGAAATAATCAGGGTCTCCGGCTAGTTAACGGACCATGCAATCCCTCAAATCAAAAAAAGACCGGCGACCCCATGAGTATGTTTTGTACTGACCAGATTCAACCAACAAGAAATGGTCTAACGGGATAAAATGTTTCTTGGGGGGAGATGACAAAATATATGTACTAATAAAATAAATAATGGCAATATTTAAAACATCTTCGTTCTCAAACAACTCTTCCTTAAATGCATTAATTAAATGGTGCTTCTCAAGCTCCTTCTCACATGCCATTGGGAAGTATCGATCAATAAGTTTCGATCTCCCCGACAAATCAATCGTATACTCATCAACTGTGCCACACTTCAGACCAGTGACAACCCGAAACTCTCTTAAACCAAATGTTAACTCTTTCCCATTCAAATTAAATATAAAGACCACCAATCTCATCCTTATTGGTCATATGATGAACCATGGCTCGAATAACTTGTGGTTGAACAGTCAATTGTGCCAGATCAAACAAATAACCAAATGGACCAGTTTTAAACTGATCAAGCATACCAAATTTCGACAAAAACTCAGTTATTTCCTCAAAAACTTTGACATTCACATAGGAGCACCATCGACACGCTTTTTTGGTGTCCTGAAAATGTCAACAAAATACAAAAACTATGTATGTACAGAGATGGGCCCAAAAAAAAATAATCAAGAAAATATAAATCTTGGAGAAGATAGTAAATTGTAAATTATACCTGCGCTTCTTTTTTATCTTTCTTCCTCTCCTTCACTTGTTTGTTTTTTTTGCTGCCAGAAGGAGTCTTTCCTTTGTTCCCAACAGATTTCTAATTAAAATAAATAAAAATATACTATTAGAAATATATTACATACAGCCATCAGTTATATATAAAAACACCAAAGTATATACCTTCGCCTTCACATCAGGAGATAAATTCTGCACTTTATTAAACTTGGCCTCTTTGATAGTGGAATTTCGTCCTCAAAGTCGCTGTCGTGGGGCAAATTCAACTTTGGCATTTTACCCTTGCCCTTACTTTCCGAACTTATTTTACCATGACTTCTGCTAGAAGTAACATTTACGACTTCATCCTTAGACTTTTTTGCATCCAAACCATGGGCCCTTTTAGATGGTGATGGTGTATACGCATTCAAATCAAATCCTGGTCTAGAAAGCGAATGAGTGGTGCTATCAACTGAAATAACATCCCTAGCAAACCTAGGGCTTTTTCTCGTAGGTGTCACTTCCATAGTAATTTAGTCCTCTTCTACAAATACAACACTACACATAAATCCGACAAACAAAAATTAAATACAAAACAGAATACAAAAAAAAAGGCCAAAATCGAAACTGTTAAAGTTTCAAACCCGAAATTACATATTGCATACCAAAACATACCAACAATTATAATAAAACTCTATTGAATGTCACCAATTCCTCTTCTACAAATACAACACTACACATAAAATCCAACAACCAAATTAAATACAAACAAGAATACTAAAAAAAAAACAGGAAGAAACAGAAAATATTAAAGTCTCAAATTCGAATTACAAATTGCATACCAAAAAATACCAACAATTACACTAAAACTCTATTGAATGTCACAAATTACTCTTCTACAAATACAACACTACACATAAAATCCGACAACCAAATTAAATACAAACAAGAATACCAAAAAAAAAAAGGAAGAAACAGAAAATATTAAAGTCTCAAATTCGAATTACAAATTGCATGCCAAAAAATACCAACAATTACACTAAAACTCTATTGAATGTCACCAATTCCTCTTCTACAAACACAACACTACACATAAATATCCGACAACCAAATTATATAAAAACCAGAATACCAAAACAAAAAAAGGAAGAAATTGAGAATATTAAAGTCTCAAACTATTGCATACAAAAAATATACCAACAATTACAGTAAAACTCTATTGAATTTCACCAAGGAAAAATAAAAGAATGCACACTACAAAGGGAGAAAAAGAACAACAACAACATTATAAACACACCACTTCAATAATACCGATCCGAAAGCACAAAAAAAATAGGGATAAAAACATACCTGGAAAATATAGACTTCCCGTACACAAATCTGAAAAAACGAAAAAAAAATTAAGGGTGAAAACACATACATGAAACCAACTTCGCAATACCAAAGATTACATACATCCCCACTACCCCTCTGAAAACATAAACGAAAAAAGGAAAGAATGCAAAAAAACTGAAAATAACGAAAAAAGGAGTTGGGGGGAAAACACATACATGGAATGCAAAAATGCAAAAAAAAAAAATTGTGAGATGAACATTAGACAAAAAAGGAGATGAACATTTGCCCACTGCCCTGTCTGAAAACATAAACGAAAAAAAAAATAATGCCAAAGTTTCATACCTGGAATCCGCGAGACAGAGAGAACTTGTGAAGAAGAAGATGCAAATTTTTAGCAAACAATGAAAATTACCATGAGGGAGATGAAAAATCAATTTTTATGAAGTTATGAAGGTGCATGTCCCCTTTAAAACTTGTTTTGTGCATGGGTGATCTATATTATGATTTAAATATGGATTTAATTATGGATTTACTTCAATTTCATATTATATTGTTGATTTTAGATTGAATCTCAATTACCCATGCTAATCCCACATCATTCATGACATATGCATTCATGAACATTGGATTTTATGGAAATTATGAAGTGGGTTAAGCTCAATTAAGTTTTTTGATATGATTTTGATAAGGTATTGGTTATGACTAGAATGTGATCACAGAAATGTCTATTGTTAATGGCTCTTTGAGCATTTTGGGTGCTTGCACCATATCGGTATGAGCATGAGCTATTCCTATGCATAAGTATCATGATTATGAATTATAGTTTGGCTTTTGAGCCTAAATGTGCATTGTATGGATTTGAAATGACTATTGTATCTCTTGAAAGCATGTATATGTATAAGTATTCTCGTGGGATGTCTTGACTTAGCACCGATGTATTGGGGGCGTTAGAGCTATCCCCAAGGATCCTTTCTTTTTTCTCGAACTATGTGCCAACATAGGAATGGAAGCCATTACCGAAAAGACCAGGTCGTAAGGAATGGTTATTCATCTATTGATATGATATGAAATGATAATGAAAATTCTTTTGAAAAGGCATGGTCATAAGGAAGGTGACCATCCACCGAAAAGACAAGGTCGTAAGGTGTGATGTAAATTACCTTTGGCAAGTAATCTTCTTCTACCGATGAGAGGTCTTTATCGGACTAATTCATGTAATATCACATGAGTTTGATTTGTCGGTTATGGTCCATCCTCACTATATATGAGCATTATGGCATTTCATGCATCATGGACTTTATGACATATTATATACTACTCTTCTTTGGATATATGACTCTTTCTATGTTATGTGCCCTTGTCATCTAACATTGAACGCAGGTTTGGTAAGCCATACGCATTGCATGCCCGCAGACTTAGTACATTCAAACGTACTAACACATACTTTTGCCTACATGATCTCACCATATAGGGACCGAGGAGTACATCTATCCACCGCACGACGTTTAGCTCGGATCTCAAGTTTTGCTTGTTGTGGTGAGTACTATCTTCCAAGGACAAGCTAACTATCCTCTACCTATGGTGTTTTTGTTAGGTTATCTATAATTGAGGGGAAGCCCAGGGTATGTCTTGGCCCCCGCTCTATCTTATGACTAAAGACATTGTTGAACATCTTGTGAACTCCTTTACATTTATATGCTAAGTGCTATGTTGGAGATTATGTTATGGCTTGGTTACCCATTGGATATTGTTATGTGTTTTGGTTATGAGTCTTATGACTTGATGGTATGATATGATGCAAAAGATTCTAAGTCCCGAATTGCCCCATAGCATGAGTCGTACTTATCTGTCCCTTAGTCTTTATGTGCTAGGTGCTATGTGAATCCATGTTAATCCCCTTTCCCTATGATATCCCATAGCATGAGTTCTACTTTTTTTATCCCTTAGAATTATGTGTTTATTATTTGAGTGCGCTTCCGAACCGATGTTGTGAATTCGGATACTTTGAGGCTTGTTTGGGGACTCTCGGGTCCCTATTCGCCATGTCACTCCTAGACCCTAGATCTGGGTCATGACAATAACTACACAAAATTTTAATTTATGTAATCCTAGACACACTCTAATTTGAGAAAAAACATACCTGCGTGACAAAACCTCCAATGGCAGAGGAATTAGTATATTCCGTAAAAATGGTGTAAAATATCCTTAAGATTGTTGAAAATTCTTATGGAAAATACTTCATCTTCACGAACGTCATCACGATCACAAACACTTCATCACGAACACTTGTAAGGAATCCTTATAGCTTGAGGCATGTCAAATGACACTGTCCTTAAGGATATTTCATCCGGTATAGGTGTAACCCCCAGGATTCAACAAGCTCTTTTAGTACAAGATTAGGAGCCAGAATCTAACAGAGATTAAATTAGAAAATCCAATACTCTAAATTTGTGTATAAATATAGGAGGAGAAATTTATATTATAATATATTATTTCACTTCATTATTCCAATACTAGAGCAAAGTATAAATATATATAGCAAAGTCATTTGCCAACATACACAAATGAGTGCAAATTCATTCTCCAAGTGATAAGGATTAAATTCATAGTAAAGAAGGCTAATCATTGACATTAATGTTATACCTCATAAAGAAAATAACTGTTTCAACTGTTATAAATTTGGCTAAAAATAAATATTAATTTTGGAGATAATAAAAAGAATATGAAGATCATTTAATAAAAAAAATATGTTTAATTATATGAATAAATTTTTTGAAATACTAGAATCATTTTTCCAACAAATTCACTTATAAGTTTTTTTTTTTAGCAAAAAAGAGTTTTTAAAAATATATTTGACATGTTTTAGCCACATTCTCTTTTACTGGAAAGTGGAGTTGCTGCTTTTTTTTTTTTAGAAAAGTTTTTTTACTTCCTGGTTTTCTCTAATTTTTTTTAGGGGTTTGCAAAAATCGAATCGATCGATAAATCGAATCAAAAAAGAATTATTGACTTTCGTTATCAGGTTATTGGGTTAATGGATTTTTAATGATTTTACCAAAAAAAAAAAGTGCGGGTTATTGGTTCAGTTTCAGTTTTTAGTATAGGGTTATTGGACAAACCGATAACCCATTAAGACTATAATAATTTAGTAAAATTTATGAAATTACACAATCTTTTTTATCCAAATATTAAATATTCCCCACTTTTTATAAAAATTACTAAAATCCAACTTTTCTAAAAATTCCATTAATTTTTTATACCGGATGATTCTATTTTTTATTAAAGAATATAATTAGTACATTTTTATAAATTTAGAAGTCTATTTAATGTCAATCACTTTTTAAATTTTTATTTTTCCATTTTTAAAGCCATTTTTTAAATTATATATTTTTAGTATTTATCTATATTACAGTTACCATATCAACATTTTAAATCTTCCTTTTTCAGTTTTTCAAATTTATTTGCTCTCTTTTAGGAACGGTTTTTCTCTGTTCTTACTCCCTAAACTCCATCTCAATCTCCATCTCCATCTCCATCTCATTAATTTTTTTTCAATCAACAATGGAACCCATTCCGTCGTTTAGTCTTGGCCTCACTCAAGATGTTGTTGAAAGTGGTGAAGAAGTCGACATTGCCAAGGTCGACCACCACAACAGTTCCGACGGTGAGGCCGACGGAATCTCTACTGGAAAAGGTAAAAAAAGTCAAGAATGTAGCGTCCACATCAAGAATTCCAGGGCGGAAACAACATGCAAGTCGTATCAGTAAAGCATGTTCTTCACTAATTAAGTAAGATTAATACTCAACTAATTGATTTCTCGATATTTATACTGGTTGGTTGGTCAAAATGTTACATAATTTTTTAGATTTCTTTGAAAGTTGATGTGGATACCTAACAAATTAAGTATGATTGTTACTTAAGTAATTGATACTTATTTTATAAAGGGTCTGAAAGTTGATGTGGATACTTAACAAATAAAGTAAGATTGATACTTAAGCAAAAATTCCATATGATCTAACTGTTCATCTAACTGGTGATACCTATTTTTTTTTTAGAGATGATGCAATGTCTGATACTCCATACATTATATGATACCTAGTTTAGTTTATTTCAAAAAGACTCATATTTTGTTATTTCATATATTTTTTAGTAATTCATGATCTCATAAAGTGTTGTGTTAGGAACACTATTTTTTTATTCTGATTCCTGCTTACTGATACCTACTTTTTAGAGTTGATTCTTATACATATTTTTTTAGATTTGATGCAATGTCTGATACTCCATACATTATGTGATACCTGGTTTATATTTTGATCATATGATTCACATGGAAGTATGGCTGATTCCTATCTCTTATGACGATCCTATGTTCTGATATCTGCATATTGATACTTGTTTTTCAGGGTATGAGTTATGTAATAAAAAGCATCCCAAAACACCCTTTGAAGATTGGATCTTCATACAATTGCAACTTCGCAGATGATATTAAGTTCTCTATTGGTGACGATGTTGTTTCCATGTTTCGGGAAACTATCTTTGGCCACTTTCTTGACATTCTTTGGTCACTTTGATGTCTTAGCTTTTTGTAATATGTCTTATGTAGCTTTAGGATATTTTATCTTTTTTATTTATTGATACCTCTTAGCAGTATTAAGTTTTAGTATATGTTTATTTTTGATACCTGACAACAATATCTGTTTTTTTTTTTTTTTGTATTAAAACAGTGTTTTGGCATCATTTTTTCCTCCATGAACTGAATTGTTATAATTTTTTTTCCTGCAAACATTTAATTTATTTTTTATATCATTAGACTCCAATATCTAATTTATAATTGTATGGACTCATAAAATCATATATCATGTTACAGAACAAATACTTTGTTATTCTTGTTATTATTATCTAAAACTTAGTCGTATTCTACACCAGCACAATAAATTTCACACCAATACACATAAATCAATACATCTTGAAACCTCATTTTTTCAAACACCATATTTCACAGTGAATATTATATCTAACAATTTACTTGGAATAAATAGTCATCTTTCCATAAACATATTTAATTTTCGAAATAATAGCAAAATATTATATTACTAATACCTCAAATAAACACTCTTAACATTGTTATAAATTAACAGCGGATACATTAAAATACCAAATAACACAACTTTATTTATCCAAATCTTCAATATTCCCTATCTTTTTTAAAAATTACAAAAATCCTAACTTTTTATCATTATCCATTTATTTTTTATACTTAAAGAATCTATATTTTTATTAAAAGATATAATTAGTACAATTTTTTTGGTGTAGAAGTGTAATTAATGTCAATCACTATTTAAATTATAATTTTTTCCATTTTTAGAGCCATTTTTAAATTTATTTTTTTATTTTCATAGTTTCACTCTCTTACAGTTACCATGTTAAACATTTGTAACAGTTAAGGCGTCAATCAAGGGATCTACATAGTTGGCAGAAAAAAAATTTCCTTATTAAGCGCAATGACGCCTCCAGGTATCAAAAACGAACAAAAAGTCGGTATTTTTTGTAATTAGGGAAAGAGTCGGAATTTTTTGGTATTTTTGAAAACCTGAATAAGATTCCTAAAAATTACATAATAATTTATTACTTTATCCCTTCATAAATTTAAAATATTAATAATTTGACATCACTTAATAATAAATCAATAGTGGCAAAACTATTATTACTAAATTATTGATAGCAACTGCTTTCATGAAATAATTCATAAATTTATTATTACTATCCCATCCCATTCTCCACTATGATGAACCAAAACCAGTAAAAAATGTGAAAAAAAAGTTGTTCCACGTTTCCTTATTTATTGCCGGTTGATTGCACGATGGAAAATTCTTTTTTATAAAATTGCTTTTAAATTTCTTTTGGACTAATACATGCTATTTTATTTTTGGGATATTACTTGCTAAATAAAATTGCACTATAAATTACTACTAATAGTTTATAGTAGTTGTTCTTTTGGGTGTGTTCGATATATTTTTCAATTTTCTCATGTTTGAATTGCTTACATATTTTGAAAAATATTTTCTAAATTAACTCATTTTTTTCAAATTTAAAAACATAATTAAAAAAAATATTTTTCAAAACTCTTACCTAATTTCAAATTGATTTTTTTATTCTATTCATATCACGATCCCCCTCCCCAAAAATAAAAATTATTATTATCTTAAAAATAAAATAAGATGAAAATTTTATTTTTGAAAAAATTAAAAATTTATTTTTACAAAAATTACAAAATTTTCACCCCACCCATGCCCCCATCCCTCAGCCTCCCGCCCCCACCCCCTCCCCCTCACCCTCACCCTCACCCACCCCTAACCCCCCACCCCCATACAAAAAAATAAAAAAATTATTTTGACAAAAATAAAATTTTCACCCCACCCATGCCCCCATCCCTCAGCCTCCCGCCCACCCCCTCACCCTCACCCTCACCCACCCCTAACCCCCCCGCCCCCCATACAAAAAAATAAAAAAATTATTTTTACAAAAATTTTAAATTTTAAAAATTTTAATTTTTACTGCACCCCACCCCCAGCCACGCACCCTCACCCCCAAAAAAGATTTTAAATATTTATTTTTAAAAAATATCTTAAATTATGAAAATATTTTCATGTCAGAAATTATTTTTCTAAAAAATATTTTTACTCTCCATTTAAAAATAAAAGTTTCTTTTCAAAAAATATTTTCACTCATATCAAAGGTGAGAAAATGAGTTGGCAGGAAAACATTTTCCATAAAAACATTTTCCCCCTACCAAAGACACCGTTTATGTCAATTCCTCTTTTTTCTCTGGGCATGTAATTATAGTCTTCATTAGTTTATACACTAAATCAAT
Organism: Solanum rostratum; assembly: GCA_029948455.1. Classification (NCBI taxonomy): domain Eukaryota; kingdom Viridiplantae; phylum Streptophyta; class Magnoliopsida; order Solanales; family Solanaceae; genus Solanum; species Solanum rostratum. Next base: position 53,780,105 of record CM057055.1, read on the forward strand.
TTCTTGTTCTAGTGTTGTAAACCATACTACGTACTTTATTTTATAAATATATATATATATTATCTTTTTCCTTTTTCTGAGACACTAACATATTCTTCAACAAGGAAAGTGTGTATATATACACACACTTTTCTGTTTATTCTATTTTAAAAAGTATTTTTTTAATTCTTTGATAATGTTTCAACTTTAGCATTATACTTAACAATGTTTCACACTATTAAATAATGTTTTAATATATTTTATATATCTTTAACGTAAGATTATTAAATTTAAAAATCAATTTTATTTTTTAAAATTTTATGATGAGCCAAAATGAAAGAATCAAATTGAATCAGGAAGTACCAAAAGAAAGTAAAAAGTGTTTTAAATTTGAGCAATTTTTGGACAAGAATGACAAGGAGATAAGACGATCAGTACAATGACAATTGTACATGATGTGGACTAAAGATATTCTTGATACATTTATTTATCAATTTTCTCTACTTAACTGAACAACACGTTGATTTGGAAACATAAATAAAAAAAGGCCAAATACACACTTAAACTTGTCCTCATTTTTCACTTAGACATCTAAACTAAGACAAGTTCCTAATAGGCACCTCAACTGCTCAGATTTGATCCCATGAAACACTTTTATCCTATTTGGCACTCTCCAATACTTTTTTTTAATTTTTCAGCCAAAAATAAATAGTTGTGGTCTAAAAAAATATTTTTTTTATAAAAGTAGGTTCTCAAAATTCTCAGTTATCAAAAAAAAAATTCCATAAAAATAGATTCGCAAAATTCTCCGTTAACCATATGCGAAAAAAATTATTACAATTTTAAAATAAAAATTTTTGCACATGGTTAACTGAGAATTTTTAGAATCTACTTTTATGAAAAAACAAAATTATTTTGGACCGCAATTATTTATTTTTGGCTGAAAAATTAAAAAAAAGTACCAGAGAGTGCCAAGTAGGATAAAAGTGTTTAATGGGATGAAATCTGAGCAGTTGAGGTGTCTATTAGGAACTTGTCTTAGTTTAGGTGTCTAAGTGAAAAATGAAGACAAGTTTAGGTGTCTATTCATGTATTTGGCCAATAAAGAATCTTTTGAAGTCATCTATTAGGACCATCTCTTTTCCTCTTCCTTTGTGGAAAATATCGTTCCATACTTCTATTAGGACCATTACAAAGAACGACACTATTCCCTCGGTGCATTTTTATTTATCATTATTTTATTTATTGAGGTCAAATTATATAAAGTTTGATCAATATTTTAAAATATATTATTTCATTATATTAATATGAAAAAGATTGCTACTTACAACATTTTTTATAGGGTTTTCAACCATCTAAATTTTATATTTTAAATATTAAATTTAGCTACTTCAATTTAGCTTTAAAGTTTAATCGAGTTTACCTTAAAAAAAACAGTAACAAATAAAATTGAATAGAAGGGAGTAATAAATTCATGTTTACTTGGTGAACGGGGGAAATTAACTTTCTTTTCATATTTCATTTATTGAAGGATACTAAGCATAAACTGCTAAATGCACAAGTAACTCGTATAGTCATATCATATGTACTCTTTTTTTTTTTTTTTTTTGAGATAAGTAAGTTTTACCCAAAAGAGAAAAGATCAAAATTAGATATTTTAATTTTACCCACTTTGGAGTCATTCATGTCTCAGTCAGTTGTTGTCTTGCTGTACTTTCATAGGCTTATCTACAACTGTAAATATGGTTTTGCCTCGTTGGGTACGTTCAATCGAACCCTTGATAAGATAGGGCCAAACTGATATGTTTGGAGCACATTTAACGGAAAATAGGTAATCAAGTACTATTTCGTCGAGTAATGTTTAATAATTTATTAGATTTATGTCACATGATTCATAAAATAATTTATAATTGAGATTCATTTTAAATCGCACATTTAAATAGAAAAGTCAAAGAATGATAAAACTAATGCTAACTACATTCATTAAAATCATCCACTTTTTTTTTCGTTTAATAATTTCTTTTTTAAGTGTAAAATAAAATATATCATATATTTAACTAAAAATCAGAACTCAATTTTACTTTTACTAATTCAACTCCCAACAAATGAACTTTTTGTCAATTAAAAATAAAATTGTTCTAATTCTACTCCCTCAAAAAATCACCTCATAAGTGTAACACCCTGAATTTTTTTAAGCTAAGATCGAGCCATCCTCATATGCATATAAGATTCTATTGAATGATTCTTAATTGAATATGTATATTTAAAAGTCATTTCTTTAGTGTGGATAGATTTGGAGATGAATTAAAGTTATAATAAGAACCCTAGAGTATAAGTTAAATTAAAGACTTTCTTACCGATTGAGTTTCAATATATGATTTTAATAAAAGTTAAATGATCCAATGACTTCCAAGTTATATATATATATATATATATATATATATATATATATATATATATATATATATATATATATATATATATATATATATGTATGTATGTATGTATGTATGTATGTATTATGATCAATTCCTAAGTATTTAAGGTGTATTACATGTGGTTTAGGTTCATAAGGAATCCTTTACATCAAGCAAAGTACAAAGAATTTCTATTGACTAAGTTTTCATATGAGTTCATGTGAGGGTCAAATTCAAATGACCATATCTCCTATAATATAAAGAGTTAGGTTTCCCATAACCTATCAAATTAAAGGTCTTTGAATCTTTTTTCCAATGCCACCAAGATTTTCTCATTTGGAATTTGGAGTAAAAAGTTATTCTCATTTTAGTGAAACCCTCTCAGGCAATATAAATGTATGAAATCTTTTTACTGGTCTTGAACCATTCTACGACCCATAGAGCCTCACTTGAAGGTTTTTTGCATTTTTTTCTAAAAACTTCTTGGACACGTTCCATGGTTATTTTGGTCCTTTTCAAAGCTTTTTAACCCTATTTTAAGTCATTTATGTGTGTTCTAAAGTAATATATCATTTAATTAATTAGTTTTCTCCTTATAGTCATCAATCTAAACAATTTCATCTCAAGAAACTCTCTCAAAACAATTTCGAATTGCTATCTTAAAATTTTTTGAAAGCAAATTTATGTTCTAGTGTTTTTGATTTTATTTGAATTTCATGAGTAAGAAAGGTTCTTATAATTTTGTGAAATCAAGATATTGATTTCGATTTTGTTGGTATTTTTTAGTGACGATTTGGTATATTTCTTTTGTGATTTTACTTATAGATTGATGAGTAACAGAAGTTCTTTGAAAATAATTGATTAAATTCGGGTTGATTTTGAATGAGGTTATAGCTGAATTTATGGATTGAATAACACATGTATACATATATTGTTTGTTGAATGCAATTATTTTAAAATTTATATTTAGTTAAATTTGTATACATATAATGTATATATCTTCTCATGAATTAACTTTGAAAATTTGTACACCTATTAGTATTGAAATTAATTGATATGTATTTTCCTAATAAATTGATACACATTTTTATTGATATACATTGTCCGAATTCATCTAATAAATTAGTATACATTTGATAGTTTTTTTGAATTGTGTTTCAATACATATAATGTATACATTTGCTAGTAAATTCACCTACAAAATTTATATACATTTGTTTGCATTGATATTGATTCGTTCGTATTCATATAATAAATTGGTGTATAATGATATTTGTATATATTGATTCTTATTCACATAATAAATTGTTATACATTTTGTATTGGTATATATTGGCCTGCATTCACCTAATAAATAGGTATACTATATTGGTATACGTCGGTCCATAGTCACCTAGTGATTGTATACGTATTTTTTTAAAAAAAGAATCACTAATATGCTGCAAGTTAAAAGGGACAGTAGAATAATGAACAACTAATTTTAGAGACATCTAGCAATCGAAAAAAGAAAACAAAATTAAATAATTAATTTCCAATTTTTCGATATCTAGCAACAATATAAAGAAAAGAATTGAATCCCTAATTTATGTGGTGTGGGGGGGGGGGGGTAGAGATATTATAATGATAGACTTATAAAAAGTATTTTATCAATACTTACCGCAAATCCAAAAGAGACAAAATAAAATAATGAATACCTAATTTTAAAAAAAACAAGATAATCAAATTCCTAGTTTTAAGGATATTTAATAATTAAATAAGGAAAAAAAATATTCATGATTTTAGGAATATCTAGCAAAAATATAAAGCAAAAGAAAATGGATCTCTAATTTTAGGGTGTTATAAAAATGTGAAATAAGGAGGAAAAACATATTCTCTCTTTTTTTTTCCAAGCAAAATAAAAGAATAGAAAGTTTGGCTAGATGATGTCAATTTTTTAGGTTTAAAATAAAATACTTTTAGGTTAAAAATTGTCAATCTAATAGAAGACTTGTACTTATATGCCAATTCCTCAACTCCAAAATTTGGCTGGATTGATCCATATTCACAGTTTTAGGCTTATTTTCCTTTAATTAAAGACTTACATCTTTAAAAAAAGTCTTGTAATGGATATTTTAACAAGAGCCAAAACGAATGTAATAGAAAAATAATGGATCACTGTTGGTCAAACCTCTTGAAATTACCAAGTGGGCATAAATCTTAAATACTTGAGTAGAGAAGTTGGTAAGTTTAGAATCCATATTTATATTGTTTCTGTTAGTTATAGATTCTAAATTGGAATAATAAATAACTTTTTTTAAAACTTGATTTTAGTTGATATTTATGTCTTTCAATTTTAGGTGCGTATAAATGGACATTTTAAACTTGTACAAACTTAAATAAGTATACATATATCTTACGTGACATAATACATATAGAATATGAATTACCATGCAGGACACTACGTAAGACACATAAGTCTACTTATGTACATCTAAAATTGAAAGACAGATATCAACTAAAGTCAACTAAATAGTACATTATGTATTATATTATCCTAAACTAATAAAAAAATATTGTTTATAAATATGTCAAAGTCAATAAATGAAAAAAGATGAATGGAATAAGGTAGGATTTGAGTATGTTAAACTGGCCCATTCAGCAATATCGAGCAGGTCCAAATGCTTTACTTGATTCAATATTGTAAGAGTAAATTCGTTAATTAATTGTATACCTCATTCATCATGTAATGATAAATCTCAAGCATTTTTACCCAAAAGTTTGCTCCTTTAAGATGTTTGGTTGTAAATGAGCTGGATTCACAAACATTAAACTAAGAATTGTAGGGCTTTACCCTGGGTAAGGGAGCCCTTCCAAAAATTCTCGACGGCCTAGGCAGAACCCAGGCCGAAGAGGGGGTTTGGAAATAGTTTTCAACCAGCAATAGACGCGCCTCGGTTAGAACCTCACTAGCTGCGTCATTGCCCCAAGCGCAAAGATGCTTTCAATTCTCTATTGCCCTTGCCTTATATACCCTTCACTTCTTCCACTTTCTAATACAATCTCGATATGGGACCAAAGTTACTAACATACTAATATGCAGCGATTTTTAAATCCAAATCACTTGCTAAATGGAGATGTAGTTATACTTCATCTAGTATTTTGAGTGCTAACACTTTTATTCTTTGCCCTCAAGTTCTCGATTAATGTTCAAGAAACATATATATCTTACATTCAATCGAGTGTTAATACCAAATCAGTACAACTTATCATGATTAAATGATTTGATAAAATAAAAATACATATTAATTAAACATGATATAATACTAAAATTATATATTCAACCACGTTATATGTATATATTGATTTGATCTAAACATTCTAAGCCAATAAATGTTCATGGTCATATAAGCTTGGGTTGGTGAAGTTCTTGACTTTTGATTGGTTGAAAAAAACAAGGAGAAGGAGATGATAGAGTAGAAGGAGGCATAAGTTTTGTTGGTTTATGTAAATTTTACTTGGAGGAATTTTCATAAACAGCAATCTAGTGAAACATAATAGGCTAAAATAGCTAATGTTTCTAAAATTACGTTTTCTAACTTTGATCATGCCAAATTATATGTATAAATTCGTATTTTTGTAATGAATAAAAAGAAAATTTAAAGCCTTGATCATTAAATTACAGACTTTTCATCTGTTAATTATGGAAACGGTTCCATAAATGAAGTCAATAACAAATAGAATTTCTTTCCTAATGTGACTCATTCGTCCAAAAAAAAGGTTCCATTGTAGTTTCTTGCGGACTAATTTCAAATTGGAAAAACAGAATAATTTTCTGGTTTTTTAGGAAAAAATTATGGTGAGTCTGGTTTTTTTTTTTTTTTTTTTTTTGTGTGTGTGACATGCGTTTCCGATGAAGAAAGTGTATATTGTGCGAATTGATATTGATATTCTATATTATGGATGTTAATTTGTGTAAAGACTTTATATTTTATTTTGTCTATATTTGTAGAAAAAATCATTTTGCATTATACACATGATAATACTGATTTTAGTGATTATATATTATGTCCAAATGTAAAATTGCAATGGCAAAAAAGTGTTGAAAAAGATTCGTTAATGTATCTTTGTGTTGGTATAACTTGTTCACATCTCATGCAATGTGTCTATTGTTTGTTTTTCGAGAAATATACATGTTATACCAAAGTAGATATTTATGATGTTCGTCATCGTCATACGTTCTGTTGTATATGTTAGCTTATATATTTGAGATGAATATGAAGCATAAGAATATGAACAGGTAAAATTTATTGGACGATTATATAAAAAAGTTATGTTTAGTTTGTATAAATAATATATCTACGTAGAGCCATTTTTTAAGCTTGTTTTAATTGTTCACATGCACATGTAGCTGTATAAAATTGTTATTTTGATGGTTATGATTACATACGTGTGTCTTTTGTAGTTAACAAAATGTTTTATAGCAATACTTTAAATTTCACTTAAGTATATGGATTGATGGTAAAGATTATAATTATTTGTGTGGATGTATAATTTTGTTAGTTGTATCTGTATAAATTAAGAAATTTTTTATTGTTCGAATATACATTTCTATATACATAGTCTAATTGTATATAATCACAATTATATTGTATATAATCACTAGTTAAAAAATATTTGTATACTAATCACAATTAAAATCAACAGTTGTATACAAATGCAAGGTCATATGAAAAAATTGTATATAATTCACAATTAAAACTGACATATTTATACAAAAACAAGAACAGATGGAAAAGTTATATATAATCACAATTAAAATGTATATAATCACAAGTTAAAAATATTGGGTTTTGATATTGGTGAATGGGAAATGATGGGATGGAAAGTGAAAGGAATATAAAAGGTCCTTTTGCTTTGGGAATGTTCCTTTTGCTTTGGTTAAAGCATTTGTCCCACATAGGAAAAAGAGAGGAAAAGAAAGGTGTGTTTATTACATTACACCTTATCTAGTTGCTAAAAGGGTTGAGGGGGCAGGGACCCCTCGCGCCGTCGTCGTCGCTCGCTCGGCTTCGGCTTCGGCTTTTTCCCGAATTTTTTCTTTTTTTTTGAATTTCCCTCCAAAATTGGTGACTGATCTGAATGGTTGCAAATATTCAAAATCAGTACCTCCAACAACTGGTGACTGATCTAAATGGTTGCAAACATTCAGAATCAGTACCTCCAACTCTATAAATTCCAGTTTGTTTCCAGAATTCAACACGAATTTTTTCTGCAATCAAACTTCCTCTCAAAATTCTCTCTTTCTTTGTTCTGTGTGATATACAATTGTTGAGTGGTTCGCCCCTACCAGAATTTGGAGTACTACTATTCTGGTAAGATAATCGTCTATCCTGGGAGGGGATATTCCATCAACCTCGAGTACTATGAGGGGAATAATTTCCTTAAGGATACACTTTGAACTAAGTGGGCTCGATTATATTCTGAAAGTTTTCTTCTTGTCAACTTTATATTTTGATTTTCTTTACAGATTTTGTTTTCATTACTAGTTTTAGTTTCTGGTTTTGAAAACATGTTATAATCTTTGTGATTATTGTTTTCACAAAGTTTTGTTCTACAAAAAGTTTTGTTTTACAAAATATTTTTTTCTACAAAAGTTTTGTTAACTGCAAAAGTTTTGTTCAATAAAAGTTTTTTGTTCTAAGTATTTTAGTAATACATGTTTCAACAACAATCTTAAGGAAATTATATATATATATATATATATATATATTATTATAATTTGTATTCTGTTTTGGAGACTAAAACCTGTGTGGTTTTCTACTCTGTATGAAATTTTGTATTCTGACTTGAAGATATAAAAACTTCGTTGGAATATTAAAGTTCATACTTATACAACGATTGAAGAACATAAAAACTTCATTGTTGTTGATTTTTCTTTTTCTGATTATTAAGACAGTTTGTCAATTTTTGACAGTGAAAAGAAATGGCAATTGACTCTGCTACTCCTTCTGCGACTGCAACTCCTTCTGTGAATGTTGCACCAGCGGTTACTCCTACAACCCATACCGCTGTGCCACCGGCGGAGAAACTTGCTAAGTTTACCGGTACCAACTTTATGGGATGGCAGCAAAGAATGTTCTTTTGGCTTACTACCCTTGGCATGCAGAAGTTCACCAACGAAGACCCTCCTGTGCCTGCTGCTGATATGCCGACCAATGAAAAATTTATGGTTGCTGAGGCATGGAAACAGGCTGATTTTTTGTGCAAAGGCTATATTTTGAGTGCCTTAGAAGATGACTTGTACAACGTCTACAGTGCAGTAGAGACCTCCAAAGAACTATGGAGTGCACTTGAAAAGAAGTACAAAACAGAAGATGCTTGCTTGAAGAAGTTTGTGGTTTCCAAATTTCTAGACTACAAAATGGTGGATGGAAAAACTGTTGGAACCCAAGTTCAAGAGCTTCAACTTATCTTCCATGATCTTATTGCTGAAGGTATGGTGGTTAATGAAGCATTCCAAGTGGCTGCAATGATTGAAAAGTTGCCACCCTCATGGAAAGATTTCAAGAATTATCTTAAGCACAAGAGAAAGGAAATGATGTTGGAAGATCTTGTGATTCGTTTCAAGATCGAGGAAGATAACAAAATCGCTGAGAAGAAGGACCGTAAGAGTTCACCGATTGAAGGGGCAAACGTCATTGAACATGTTGCTCCGAACAAGAACAAGAAAAGGAATAGGTCTTCTGCAAAGGAGAATAATCCTAACAAGAAAAAATTCAAGGGCAACTGTTATAATTGTGGTAAAGCAGGCCATAAAGAATTCAAGGGCAACTGTTATAATTGTGGTAAAGCAGGCCATAAAGCTCCCGACTATCGTGCCCCCAAGAAGAACAAAGAGAAAAACAAGGGTCAGGCAAACATTATGGAAGATGTTGATGACCTGTGTGCAATGTTGTCTGAGTGTAACCTGGTTGGTAACCCAAAGGAGTGATGGCTTGATTCTGGCTGCACTCGACATGTATGTGCCTCGAAGGAAGCATTTGCAACCTACACTCCCGCTGGACCCGAAGAGGAGCTATACATGGGAAATACTGCAACAGCCAAAGTTGAAGGATATGGAAAAGTTCTGTTAAAGATGACATCCGTAAAAGTGCTGACTCTCAAAAGCGTCATGCACGTTCCAATAATTAGGAAGAATCTAGTTTCAGCCGCACTACTAGTGAAAAATGGGTTTAAGTGCGTGCTAGTTAGTGATAAATTTGTACTCAATAAGAATGATATATTTGTAGGAAAGGGCTACCTCACCGAGGGCCTTTTCAAACTTAATGTAATGGTTGTTGACAGTATTAATGGAAAATCTGCTTCTTCTTACTTATTGGAGTCAAATATTTTGTGGCATGCTCGTTTAGGACATATCAATTACAAAACCTTGCGAAAAATTGTTAATCTTGAAATATTGCCTAAATTTGAGTGTAATATATCTAAATGTCAAATATGTGTTGAATCAAAGTTTGTTAAGCAATCGTGTAAGTCTGTTCAAAAGAATTCGAATCCTTTAGACTTAATCCACACTGACATTTGTGATATGAAGTCAATACCATCTCGCAGTGGAAAAAAGTATTTCATAACTTTTATTGATGATTACACTCGATATTGCTATATTTATTTGCTAAATAGTAAGGATGAAGCAATAGAAGCATTTAAGTAATATAAGAATGAAGTCGAAAATCAATTGAATAAAAGGATTAAAATGATTAGAAGTGATAGGGGTGGAGAATATGAATCTCCTTTTGCAGAAATATGTTTAGAATATGGAATCATCCATCAAACCACTGCCCCCTACACACCACAATCTAATGGAGTTGCGGAAGGAAAAAATCGGACATTGAAAGAAATGATGAATGCTTTACTAATCAGTTCCGGTTTACCGCAGAATTTGTGGGGGGAAGCTATCCTTACAGCTAACCGAATATTCAACAGAGTACCCCACAACAAAACACACTCTATTCCTTATGAAAAATGGAAAGGAAGAAAACCCAACTTGAAATATTTTAAAGTGTGGGGGTGTCTAGCAAAGGTACAAGTTCCTTTACCCAAAAAGGTGAAAATAGGATCAAAAACCGTGGAACCTGTGTTTTCATTGGATATGCAACAAACAGTAAAGCATGTAGATTTTTGGTTTATGATGCTGACAATCCCGAAATTCATAACAATACGGTAATTGAATCTGATAATGCTGAATTCTTTGAAAACATCTATCCGTACAAAATTGAATGCGAGTCATCGAACGAAAGATTTAAACGACCACGGGAAGAACCAAAGGAGAATGCCCCTAGCGAAGGAGATCCACGGTGTAGCAAACGTCAAAGGACGTCTACTTCCTTCGGTCCAGATTTTATGACATTCTTGCTTGAAGACGAGCCTCAAACTTTCAAGGCCGCTATGTCATCTCCTGATTCAACATTTTGGAAAGAGGCAGTCAATAGTGAGATTCAATCAATCTTAGATAACCACACATGGGAAGTGGTTGATCTTCCTCCTGAAAACAAGCCTTTTTAGGTTCTAAATGGATTTTTAAAAGGAAAATGAAAGCTGATGGCACCATTGACAAATATAAGGCAAGGCTTGTGGTCAAAGGTTATAGACAAAAGGAAGGTCTTGATTATTTTGACACATACTCGCCTGTAACAAGAATAACATCTATTCGGGTGTTGGTGGCTCTGGTAGCTTTGTATGGTCTTGAAATTCACCAAATGGATGTTAAAACAGCTTTCTTAAATGGTGATTTGGAGGAAGAAATTTACATGGAACAACCCAAGGGATTTGTTGTTCCTGGTAAAGAAAAGAAAGTGTACAAACTTGTAAAGTCACTTTATGGACTTAAACAAGCACCCAAACAATTGCATGCTAAAGTTGACCAAACCATGTTAGCAAATGGATTTAAAAACAATGAGGTTGACAAATGTGTTTACATTAAAAACACTCCAGGCCACGAAGTCATTGTTTGTTTATATGTTGATGACATGCTGATAATGAGCAAAGATATGGCAGATATAAATGCTACAAAGCGCATGCTGGCAAGCAAATTTGACATGAAAGACTTAGGAGTCGCTGATGTAATCTTAGGAATCAGAATTCATAGAACTCCACAAGGTTTAGCATTATCACAGTCTCACTACATAGAGAAAATACTTGACAAGTTCAAGTACTTGGATTTCAAAATTGCCAGAACTCCAATTGATGTGAGTTACGCACTTCAAAAGAATAAAGGTGAAAGTAAATCACAAGGGGACTATGTGACAGTGTTGGGAAGTCTGATGTATATCATGAATTGTACATGACCAGATATAGCATGTGCTATTAGCAAACTGAGTCGGTTTACAAGTAATCCTGACCACACTCATTGGATGGCAATGAAACGAGTTTTGGGGTATCTGAAACATACTCAAGACTATGCTTTGCACTACAATAAATATCCCGAAGTCATTGAGGGATATAGTGATGCAAACTGGATCACTGGATCGTCTGAAGTTAAATCCACAAGTGGATATGTTTTCACAATTGGAAGTGGAGCAGTGTCTTGGAAATCATCCGAACAGACTTGCATAGCCCGTTCCACTATGGAATCTGAATTTATAGCTTTAGACAAGGCCGGTGAAGAAGCTGAATGGCTCTGGAATTTCCTAGAAGATATTCCATTCTGGCATAAACCTTTGGCTCCTATTTGTATACATTGTGACAATCAAGCAGCAATAGGTAGGGCAGGGAGCGTAATGTATAACGGAAAATCTCGTCACATACGACGGAGACACAATACCTTTAGACAACTCCTCTCTAGTGGCGTTATCACGATTGACTGTGTAAAGTCAAGAGATAACGTAGCGGATCCGCTTACAAAAGGCTTAACTAGAGAAGGAGTTAGTAGATCATCAATGGGAATGGGGTTAAGGCCGAGGACAAGTCATCATGGCGGTAACTCTACCTAGTAGACTGGAGATCCCAAGAGCTAGGTTCAAAGAGATCAAACAAAGTTGTGACTGACGGTTCAACATTGTCAAATAAATTAACCCATTCTCGGACGAAGACAATGTTCAGAAATAAGGATAAAACTTTATGGCTCAACAAAGCATTAAAGTTTTTAATGATTATCTAAATCTGACAATGGATGACCAGATAATGTGGCTAAAGAACCACATGTTTAGAAATCACCTATGTGAGGGTTAAGTGTAAGCCGCTTTTAAGGGGAATGACAGTGAAGGCCCATTCTCTATGCTCTCATGAAACCAGGCGGTGTTCATGGTTGAAACGAACACAACCGTGAGAACCATAAACAATTGAGGGTTGATTGTGTGACTTATGTTGTCTAGATATACAACAAAGTTCAACGGTTCAAAGATATCAAATCTACCGATTGATCGAGTATATCCGATATAAGTTCACTACGGAAAGTTTAAAGGGAAACCTACTTATCCAGATGCAGTCAATCTTCGCTAGTATATCACACTCGTCCGTGCATCCATTTTTTTTTTGGCCATTCCCCATTCATGTGGGGGATTGTTGGGTTTTTATATTGGTGAGGGAAATGATAGGATGGAAAGTGAAAGGAATATAAAAGGTCTTTTTGCTTTGGGAATGTTCCTTTTGCTTTGGTTAAAGCATTTGTCCCACATAGGAAAAAGAGAGGAAAAGAAAAGTGTATTCATTACATTACACCTTATCTAGTTGCTAAAAGGGTTGAGGGGGCAGGGACCCCTCGCGCCGTCGTCGTCGCTCGCTCGGCTCGGCTCGGGCTCGGGCTCGGCTTCGGCTTTTTCCCGAATTTTTTCTTTTTTCGAATTTCCCTCCAAAATTGGTGACTGATCTGAATGGTTGCAAACATTCAGAATCAGTACTTCCAACAACTGGTGACTGATCTAAATGGTTGCAAACATTCAGAATCAGTACCTCTAACTCTATAAATTCCAGTTTATTTCCAGAATTCAACACGAATTTTTTCTGCAATCAAACTTCCTCTCAAAATTCTCTCTTTCTTTATTCTGTGTGATATACAATTGTTGAGTGGTTCGCCGCTACCAGAATTTGGAGTACTACTATTCTGGTAAGATAATCGTTCTATCCTGGGAGGGGATATTCCATCAATCTCGAGTACTGTGAGGGGAATAATTTCCTTAAGGATACACTTTGAACTAAGTGGGCTCGATTATATTCTGAAAGTTTTCTTCTTGTCAACTTTATATTTTGATTTTCTTTACAGATTTTGTTTTCATTACTAGTTTTAATTTCTGATTTTGAAAACATGTTATAATCTTTGTGATTATTGTTTTTACAAAGTTTTGTTCTACAAAAAATTTTGTTTTACAAAATATTTTTTTCCACAAAAGTTTTGTTAACTGCAAAAGTTTTGTTCAACAAAAGTTTTTTGTTCTAAGTATTTTAGTAATACATGTTTCAACAACAAAAAATACCAAAAGTAATTTAATAATAATCATATTTAAAACCAACCATTACATATACAAGATCATGAATGCAACAACTCTTTTCTATTCACCACATCACACATGTACACTTATACATCAAAACACACTTGGGTATAAAAGTTCATTTATGCAAAAATTATATGAGATATCACGAGTTCATACTTCCCTAAATTATACTCTACTTCACTATTAAGGAATTAAATTAATATAAACATATAAATAAAATTGCAACAATCGGAACTTTTTCATATGAAATCACAGATGTATGATATTCGAAAAAATGAAGAACCAATCATCAGTTGGAGTATGTGAGTCTTATTACCCCAGAATTGTTAATAGTATCTCTGGACTCTTGGGAGTACTTGTTACTTCATGAAGATCTGATTCCACATCATGAACTGGAGCTTGTGAGTCTGTCTCAATTCTAATATGAAGGTCTGACAAAAGCAACTATGATTTGAAAAAAGAAGTTTATTTAAGAAAGGCAACAACTAAAATTTTTAAGAAAAAAAATAAAAAACAGCCAAAAATGAAACCTGAAATCAATGACACACCATTTTAGAGGGAGTTTAAAAAAGGAATATGAAATTTGCAAAGATGACAATTGCTTGAGTAAATTAAGGGATGTTTATGAAAAGAGAATCTGATTTTTTGTATAGAATGAGAGATAAAATAATATTAGAAGATGAACAGGTTTATACAAAAAGGTCAGTAGGTCCCACAAAATCTTTTAGCAATATTAATTAAATGTTAGTTATAAAAGATAATAATATAAAACTATAGCTCAGTTTTGTTATTCAGTATTAAATGTTTGCTCTGTTACGTAATTTTTCCTTTTATTTGTCCTAGGAAAAATCCTTTCGGCCCAAAAAACTTGGCCAAAATGATTGAAAAATTTGTTCACATTATAAATTAGTACTTTTTTTTTTTTGGATATTTTTTTCCTTTATGTTAAAAATTAAATATATTCTTCACTCATATTTTCAAAACATTGAAAATGATTGATGATTAATTATTTAACGATTTCATAGTCAAACATTGGAAAAGAAATTACAAAGTTCTTTAATTTTTTTCAAAAATAAATAACGTGTATAACATATTTGACTAATAATTTATTGTAGAGGTGTATAAATACGTGTATATTTTTTTCTTGATGAATTTATTACGAGTTTGTTCGAGATGTATAATATATTCACGTATAAATTAAATTATTGCCGAATGGAGTATATAACACTGACACAGTTGATTGGCAAATTAAATAATTCGCTAATTATAAGAATATTTAAATTACTTGAAAAGATCTTGTTTAAAAATGGCAATTCCTATAATATTTATCCACTCATATTATTCTAAGTAATGAGATAACTCAAATGTTAAAATGTCAAAATATAAATTTGAGTCAATTTGAACCAAATAGGCAAAGCTATGATCATTGACACCAGTTTCACTGATTCAAAGCTATGATAAAATATGGATCATTAATTTATATTTGTTACAATAAAGTCATCTAATAAAGTAACTTTTTAAATTATTATATTTCAAGAAATTAAATTATACGATTAAATAATTTTTAGACATAATTTATAAAAAATTGTAATAATGACAACTCAAAACACTTTAGACATTAAAACATCGACAAATATAGAATTCATGCATATAATTCTTTTATGTGTCGAACCAAAGAAAGTCAGAAATTTATAATATTGCTCGCACAAATCTTACCCCCTATGTTACGTTAATTGATTATAAATCTTTACATTTGATACAAATAAAAATAAATCTAATAAAATGATTTTCTAATTATTATATTTTTTAAATATAAATTATATGATTAAATACTTTTTAAATATAATGTGTAAAATATTGCAATAACGGCAACTCAAAATACTTTAGACCCGGTAAATGTCAATAATTATATAAATCATGCATATAATTCATATTTGTCGAACCAAAGAGAGTAAGGCATTAATACTATTGATCGTACAACTCTTATCCCTTATGCTACACCAATTTGATAAATTATGATCATTACGTATATGTGTTACAAAAAGGACATTTAATAAAGTAATTTTTCTAATTATTATAATTTTAAAAAATTAAATTATATGGTTAAATAATTTTTAAATGTAATTTGTAATGTAGTTCGTATATATCGAACCAAAGAGAGTTAGATATTAATAGTATTGAGTATGCGAGTCTTATACCTTATGTTATGCCAATTTGATAAATTATGAATCAGAATTATTATATTTTAAAAAAAATAAATTATATGATTAAATAATTTTTAATTGTAGTGCAGATCTTGCACTATAATTCTACAAATAAGCCAGAACTTAATACATCTTAATCATTACAATCTTTCATCTGTAACAATAATGAATATAATAATATTAATAATGAAAACAACAATTTAACCATGATGAAAGTTCTTATAAAGAATTCAATGTTGACCATAGATGATGATGAGGGAAAAGTAGAGAAAGAATTATTCAAATTAATAACAATAAATAATACCTCTAAAAAGACTGATAGATCATATTTTTGTGAGTATTAGTTGTTATTTAAAAAATGACTTTGATTTTTGTTTTTCGAAAGTTTAATTATCACTTAATTTATTTAAGTAAAATCAAATTTAAAATTTTCAGAGTCGCCACTTGATTTTTTTAAGGAAAAATCAAGACAAAAAAACTATTAAACTCCGGCGATTAGGAAATTTCGACTAACTTCGAAAAGATTCGATTTAAAATAACGACTTAAAAAAAAAACTAAATAAAATACCAAAAGAGCCAAGAAAAATTCTAAGGCATTTAAAATCTAACCGCACTTCATTAATTTAGCAAACGGAAAAGGGGCAAAATTACCCTCAAACTATTCGAAATAGCTCACATATATCTTCAACTATTTTTGGGATCAAAACTACCCTTGCCGTCTATGTTTTGGACCACAAATGCTCTTACACCGTTATCTTTGCCACATGGCAGTCCACGTAGATATCCACGTGGCAATAAAAGTGTCAAAATTACCCTAAAACTATTCAAAATAACTCAAATATGCCCTTCGACTATTTTTGAGATAAAAAAAACTACCCTTGTCGTCTATGTTTTGGACCACAAATGCCTTTATTTTATAAAAACAATAGTGAAAAAAGAAATATATATATATATATATATATATATATATATATATATATTATTTAAGTAAACTTTATATACACAATTTATTAAATTTTTAAAATATATAGTTTAAATAGATTACGTAAAAATTTAAGATGTCTTTTAATTTTGTTCATGAATAATATATTTTTTTTTAATACCAAGGCAAACCCCCAACCGCTACAGTCTACACTACAGGTGGGACACTGTCTACACCACTTTTTGTGGGACACATCTACACCAAACTGTGGGACACTGTCTACACCACCACACCGTAGGACACTGTGCGCACTGGGTAAACCAAACCCTCCCCTGTGCAGTAGCCTGCAAACTGCAAGAATGTTTGGCACATAAGTTTTGGTAAGCACTTTTTTAATCAAAATGTCTGAAATATCCTTCAAACTGTTAACATTATAAAAACTGAGTACTTTAATATTTTTTTTTCTAAAAAAATAAAATAAAGTAAAATAAATTAAATTTTAATTCAATATTAATATAAACTATATCAATATAAACTTATTATTTAAGTAAATTTTATATATGCAATTTATTTTTAATTTCTAAAATATATAGTTTGGATAGATCACATGAAAATTTTAAGATGTCTTTTAAATTTGATCATGAGTAATAGTTATTATTTATCATTCACATATTTTTGTGCTATGATAAATTATTTATCCAAAAAAATAGTGGAAAAAGTAGTGTGTGGAATATATATATATATATATATAATATTTCTTTTTTCCATTTCGGCAACGGTGTAAGGGCATTTGTGGTCCAAAACATAGACGGCAAGAGTAGTTTTGATCTAAAAAATAGTCGAACGACATATTTGAACTATTTTGAATAGTTTCAGGGTAATTTTGACCCTTTTATTGCCACGTGGATTGCCATGTGCCAAAGATGTCTTTTAAGGGCATTTGTGGTTCAAAACATAGACGACAAGGGTACTTTTGATCCCAAAAATTGTTGAAGGATATATGTGAGCTATTTCGAATAGTTCGAGGGTAATTTTGACCCTTTTCCGTTTAGCAAATTAGACTAAGTTACTAGAATTTTAAAATCTACCAAAGTGGCTAAATATTAAAAGAAAGAAACATGAATAATTTCAACGGAAAACAATTGAACCATTTTGAAGAAATTCTATAAAGTCTAATTTTATATAAAAAAACACTTTAACATCAAATATTCAAAAAGACATAAAAATAAAATTAACATAAATGATTTGTCTTTTTGGGAAATTCAATTAGATTAAAACAAAACAAACATTAAATCAAAGTTAGAGTTAGTAAACATCACAAACAAATAGATATAACAAAATAATGAGATAAATAACAACTCCAAATGCTTAGTCTAAAAGTATATTAATATAGAGATATATGTGTGTGATACTATTTAGTATTTTAAAGAAGGAAGAAACCAATTTTCACATTTAAGAAGGATGCACTGGTATATAAAAAAATGATATAGCGACAGTTAAAACACACATGGATAAGAGACAGGAAGGAGTATATGTATTAATACATAATCTGTAATATACATAAATATGAGCTACAAAGCATGGCTACATGAAAACACTTTTCAAAACCATAGAAAAATATCAATTAGGTAACGACTTCATGCTAAAAGAAATGAATCTCGCTTAAACTATGATAAAAGGGGCTGGAAATATTTTGATAATTGTAGATTTAGCAAGCTGAAACTTCAAATGGAAATTAAACCAAAAGTTATCAAGTTTCATGCAAAATTTCTCCATAAACTATAAAGCTATGGAACTTCACCTATCCAAAGTAGTACAAGTTATCGGAAGCGGAAACTAGTGAAGCAACAAAGCAACTATGGAGATGAATCATTCCTTATGCTTAACCCAGTCATTTAGAAATAGAAACTAAGTTTAAAAATAAAAACAGAAAGTGAGTCATTTAGTTGCATTCTTAAACATAAAGGGCAACATTTTTATATTCAAACCATAATACAACACATGGGAATAGATTAATACCAACATTATCATATAAATGTCGTTTAAGCAGAAAAGAAGAGTCCTAGCTCTTTGAAATCAAAGAAAAATAAAAGGGTTATGGAAGTGAAAATCAAGCTCGAAACAATCATGTAAAGTAGATTGGAGAACTTGTTAAGAATTAAACCAAGGCATGTAATGAGGATTCGAGACTCTAAAATACCTAGCGTCCTATGAACTCAAACTAGACCAAAATGATCATAACAAAACTTGAAACTATATTTCAACTAATCAGTGACCAAATGACCAATAAAGAGAGAGTGAATGATCAAAACAGTAGCTTAAAGAAGACTATGTTTAACCACCAAAATACTAAAAATCCTGGAAGGGGTAGATAAAAGAAAATAACCAGTAGACCAGAAGGACTAAACAAGCATTAGACTCGAACAAACACTCGATTAATCACTAAATTAAGACGACCATATGCAGCCTATGAGTTTAGATAGTTAGCTTGAATAGAAAGCCAAAACTACAACGAACTCGGGGAAAAGACTTTAACGTGATAGGCGAGAAGTCAGTAGCTGTTGGAAAATTATACGCGCATCGGAAGCATATAAGGATCGTACTGCTTACATAAATAATAGATAACACATATGTTTATGCTAGAACCCAAATAATCATGCTAGAACACATAAACTTTACGAAATTTAATTAGATAAATACCTCTTGAAGCGTGGGCATATACCTTCAAGCGAATTCACGAGTTAGACTGCAGTTCTGCAGTTTTCTACAGTGATCCCAAGTTCACATCCGAACTCTTTCGATACTTGGCGGGGCAAACATTGTATAAAAAACCTAATTCTCTTTCATCCAAATTCCCCTTTTTTTCTAGATTAAGAAAACCACTATTTATAGAGGATCTTTTTAAATCCAAAAGGAAGAAGAAACCCACTTTTCTTGAAAAATAAAAAACTAATCTGTGTCCTTTTATTAGAAATAAGATTTTGAGTTCTAGTTAAATATGTGCACTGTAGGGACCACAGAATTAATTGTTGAGGCTTCCTATTATGGAAATAATTCAAATAATTAATTTGAAATCATTCTTACCATAATAAATTACAAATTATTCCACTAAAAATTCGTAATTACACTCCTCTATTTACATTTCAAAATTCCCCATTAAACACTTACGTAATTCTCCATGTTAAGATTACATATACTAATCAATAAATTAAATTACTGACAAATATAATTCAAAGATTAATTTCCTTTAGAGCACTGCTTAACTTATTTCATGTGTCGGATCCATAAATCCACTTGCAAAGTTTAACACGATAAAAACTTATAAGCTTCTCAAAAGGCATATCATCAATCTCTATACTGAGACGTGGATTCCGTCAACTAACTTATTATTTCACCAATATATATTATTATCATCCAATCTACCAGGCATATTGACCCATCTCAGAATCTCACCTTTTAATAAATCAAAACGATAAATAATATATACAGATCATAATAGTTATATTAGGATTGAGAATATAAGTACATTTAATAGTTTAGAGAATATGTATTTATTAGTCAGTCTAAAACAACTATCTCTACTCGATCCCGTTCAATACATACAATATGCACTATTACAAGAAGTTGGAACTACATCGTTCCTATAATCAAGATAAATTATACACAATCTTGTGTTGCAATCATACCGATGGCTTGCCCAATTTCTATCTTAGATTGTGAACGAAAAACTTTATACTTATAAGAACCGATGATTTAATCCTCTGTGTATAAGCTAAAACTCTATACACTAAATCATCTACTATATAAGTAAATGGACATATAAATAATTATATGATCTATTTAAACTTTTATTAAAATTGGATGAATAATTTTTCTATAATAAATACTATATTTAAACTCATCTTTAATAGTATATATTCCATGGTTAATAGTATATATCCCAATAACAGCACCAAACAACAACTAAAGTTGAACTTAAAAATCCACTCGACACTCATAAAGGAGATGACAACATCAATATAGGGATAAACTGAATAAACAAAAACATTCGAGCAGCGAGCAACAATAGCCAAAAAAAGGATTCAACGAGATTAAGAATATGATAACCCAATGCCAATATTCAACCATATTCCAACTATATTGGAAGGTAACAATCCAACAATAAAATGAAAATCTAAAATAATGACGGCTCGGATAAACTCGAACAGAGCACACATCATTTGAAAATGAAAATAAGAGATAAGAATGAAGATGTTACCTTTTTAGGAGCAGGAACCGAACAAGACGAGCTCGACAAGTGACTTCTTATCTTGTTAACTCAAGAGACTAGACCACAAAGCCTTTGTTGTGAAACCAGACCACAAATTCTTTTGAAATTTTGTAACTTAATAGACTCTAAAAATGTGTTTTTCATCACCCAAAAACCGACCCTTTTTTTTAGTGAACAAACAGGATATTTATAGGGGAAGAATTAAGGCGTAATTCAGGGAAAAGAGATGAAATTTGGGGTTTTTGAATTCAAGATTTTGAACGCTTTGTGAGAGACATTGGGCTGTTTAAAAAGCTGATGCGCCATTGCTTTCGCTAACTGCGCCATTGCTTTCGCTGTTATTCGAATGGGGAACGTTGAGGAAGAAAAGGCATGACTGCTGTGCCGTTGCTTTTTCTGCTCGTCAAAGCTTTTTGCAGGTTATTGTTCCTCGTTGTTGATGGATTCATCTCTGACTGTTCATCATTGTCACTGGGTCTGTGCTTTGGTTGTGAAGAAGAAGAGAAATGGCGTGGTGTGTGCGCGTGTGAGAGTGAGGAAGAAAGAGGAAAGAAAAGATTGGGAGCGCATGGGTCGTGTATGTAATATGTATATGTTAGCATATGTATGGATTTGGGGATTAAAAGAGGTGGGCCAGGTTTGGGCAAATTTGAGTCAAGGAATTGGTCCCAAATGAACCAAATTTGTCTAAAAAATGGGTTGTGCTTGGGGACAAGTTGGGCATTTGAATAATATTGAAAGAATGGGTTAGGGGAAAAATAATTTAAAAATTAACCACTTCGATTGCAATTGTGACCGATTAAATGTAATCAAATCAAATTCAATTGGCTAATTTGACTACAAGATGAAGCAATACAAATTAATCGAAAAGCTTTCAAGAATTAACAACTTGAAATAATTGAATTAATTTGCAAAATAAAAGTGAAATTAATTTGAGAAAATATTTTTCTTGTATTTTCAAAAACTAATTTTTTCAAATTGTTAAAAATTAAAAGATTTTTGATTCATATATATTGTGGAGAGTAAAAATTAGATGTCAACAATAATCATTAGAATTTGTACCATAAAAATGAACATTAATCAAAGGTTGTTATTAAATAATGATGATAGGATAGACCTCAAAATTTATTTTTAATTGAAGCAGGTGTATATAATTAAACTGTAAAAAAGAATTCATATAACAGTAAAAATTTAGTTTTCTATAGGTACGATAAAATATTACTTTATATAAAGGGTTATGAATTGTATGGCTATAAAATACCAATAACCCTATACGTGGGACATAATATTTCAAGGAAAACAAATTTAAATGTATTACAATTTCATACAACTTCATACAAAGATAAGAAATTTGATTAATAAGTAATAGGAGTATATAAATAATAGGTGTTCTGATATCATTTAGATAAGAAATGACTTTGGAATCCAATTGGAAATCTAATACTAAAAAGCATTGTAAAAGTATATTCATTAGGAGTCTAACAAAAAAATTACTTAATTTTTTTCCACATATTTTAGAAGTCTAGTCCTTATCCTGTTGTCTCTCCTCGTCGGCTTGTTGCACGAATGTCATCAATCACGCAACATTCATATCACTCACAAGAATTGCTCCCCTCCTATCTTTCTTGGGTCTTCTATTCAACCCATCAACATACATCCCCATTCTTCCCCTCATGTTAGCAACCATGTCTGGAGCATGGCGAGATAGTTGTGTGAACTTCAACCTATACTCTTGCACAATCATAGAGCCTTGTTTTAGATTCAAGAACTCTCTACCTTGGTTTCTCTTTGTTCCCTTAGAAAGAATCGCCCTAAGAAGGCTTCCTTAAACATTGCCCAAGTCAACAATGGAGCACCCTCTCCCAACATTTCTTCCATTGGTCGAGCCATAATATGGCCACACCCTTGAGTTGGTAAGCAACTAGTTCAACCCTGTCAGCATCAACCGCATGCATCACTTGAAACACCTTCTGAAGCTCCTCCACATAGTTCTCAGGATCCTTAGTGGATGCAGACCCTGTGAGCTCAGGCGGATTTATCCTAAAAAATTTCCGAACTCTAGAGGTGTCATGGGAATCCTATCTATCCGCTCCTTATCTCGCAGCAGGTGCTGTGACAGTCTGGGCTAGAGTTTGAATAGCTTGGCGTAGCTCAGTATTGGAGACCTCATCTTGCGGGGGTTGCTCAACTGGGAAGGATTGATTTGTAGGCTCTTCGTGTCTTTGAGGCTCAGGTGGGTTAACATTCTGTCTGGCAGGACGTCCCCTACCTCTGATATCTCTTTTGGGAGGCATGATCACAACTCTGCAACGCGTATAACACGGATTAAAAGAGAACCTTTCATAAAGTATGACTCTATCGCACGATTTAGAACATGAAAGAAGTGAAACGATTCCTAAATATCCTATAGCCTCCATATTATGGATGTGGAGCTCTTCACACCAATAATAAGGACTCTACTAGACACGGATTCATAGACTCCCTAAGACACTTGAACTCTGTGCTCTGATACCAAGTTTGTCACACCCGGGAGGGTACCCGAGGCGTGGCTGACACCCAGAGACTATTGCTAGTATCCAAGCGAACCACTTGGCCTCATCACATCCATTCAATCAGATAACTCTATAGATCAGCGGAAGTAAAAGCAAGTAAATGGGCTCATCTCATCTATTGTCTCAAATAATATATATAATAATAGAAGTCTAGTAGAAAGAACTAACTCAACAATCGCAACATAAATGTTCGACTATCATCTATGAAGCCTCTATCACTAATCAAGTGGTGTCAATGACAGACCCATGGCTACCGAATTCAAAATAAAAGACTAGTCTAGTCTAACTCAAAGCATTATGAAATAAATAATAGTGGATCCTCCGGAGTAGAGGAGGTCCACCAATTAGCTGAATATCTCAGATCTTCAATAAAACACCTGTTGACGATTGCTAATCCTTGTATCTGCATCATAAAATGATGCAACACTGAGTGGCGTCAGTAGTGGAATGTACGGTATGTAAAATAGCTGAATGAAACTGAAACATGTAGAATAATATGAAACAACATCAACTCGAAAATAGTAAACAATCAACATGTCAAATGTCTATCAAAAGCAAGGGTAAAGAGTAGACAAGTGACCCATCAACCAATCAACCTCATCAATCAAGTAAGACTCACCTCAAAGGAACTCATCTCGTCACATCTCATCTCATTTCGACTCAGATCTCAAGGTAGAAACTTTCTAGGAATTTCTCTTATCCAACAACAATCACTTATGAGCCAGTGAATGTACAACAGTCAAGCTGATGTTGCCACAGCCGTTCCAAAGTTGCCAGGTAGGGAACGAATCAAATCCACTAAGGAAAACTGCAATCAACTGAGTCCTCTATTACTTTCACGGACTTCTAATCAAGAGTGAACCATAATATAATATGATGGTTCTATGCATCACCTACATTTGGTGACGTAGTTTGACGAGTGCGAGTCAGAATAACTCTTACTCTTTCGGTGCTCGATACTCCTCCCATGACTCAATGCTCATAAGACAATCAATCCAATCAAATCATAGGGACCTTCACCGTATCATCAATCAATATCATAGGGGATTTAACCCTTTCATAAATCAATCTCACTTTAACCCTTTCATCAATTAATCTCATAGGGGATTTAACCCTCCCATCAAGGAACATTTCAATCAACGATTCAAGATTTAGAACAATCGTAAGGGAACAATCGAATAGATAAATCGGTGGAGTTTATTCATGGAGAATCACAGGACTATCAAGTTCTATCAAGTCATCATCATTCTCTCATCACAATCACAATCATAATCACAATCAATACCCTCCAATCAAGGCTCTAGACTCAATTCTTAAGTTCATTCGTGTATGCTTTCAAAATAGTCATGTAGAGTTATGCAATTTCTCATGAAAATATTTAATTCAAGAAAACAAGTTTATGATGATCATCAACATAGGAAAATACATATGATTAATATAATTTTCAAGAAAACCATCCAGAATCATGCATGTAGACTCATTAGACTTTCAACTCAAATATGACCATCTATGGGTCACATGGGAGGAAAATATCATGCTTTTAGTTTAGCCTTACATACCTAGGATGAAGCTATCAACAATCACCTTCAAGAATTCCTCAATCTCAAGCTTTTCTCCTTTTTCCTCAAGCCCTAGTCTTCTTAGATTATTAGAAAAGGACTTAGAATGGGATTTTAGACCCTTTTAACGTCAAAATGACCTAATTAGATTGTGTATAGAGTTTAGAAGGGGTTGGAAATTGACCGAAATGCCCCTCACAAAATTTTAAAAAATTTCAGCTTCAGAATGGCCCAGTCCGCGATGCGGACTGGTCGCGCACAATGCATTTTCTCCAAAAGGTTTTTGAACGAGTTTTCTCAATTTCATTGAAAACTTTTGAAAAAACGTAAGTACCCCTCCGCTGCTGGTGCATGACGCGCCTCTGTCGCGCACCGACACTGTTTTTCAATTTCGAGTTGAAAAAATATCTTTTGATTCCATCGCTCTAAAAATCGTCCGAGATGATTTTCCTACTTAATTTTTCGTGCTGATCACAAATCTGGCCTCAGATTTGCCGTACGAGCATTGGAAGATGGGTTATGCGCATATCTCTCCTCTAGGGGTATTTTGATAATTTTACCGGACGTTACAATGTCGTACCCCCAAACTTTAGAAATCAATATTTTTGCCAAGTTTGGCCATCATTCCATGAGCCAAAGTTACGATATGTGGGAACATCTACGGCTCGTATCCCCTTTCGTAGAACCCACTGACACTTAGAAAATCCTAGGATCTATTTCTTGGGCACTTTTACATCCTTCCAATATGTGGGGCCTTATATTATGAATCCCTTCTCCATTAAGTCCCTTAATTGATTCTTCAATTCTTTTAACTTCACAAGGGAAATACTGTAGGGAGGAATAGAGATAGGCTGATAATTAGGAAGGAGGTCTATACCAAAACCTATTTTCTTTTTTGGAGGAACACCAGGGAGTTCGTTAGAAAGACACTGGGAAACTCATTAACCACTGAAACCGATTCAATAGAAGGAACTTGGGACTCAACATCCTAACCTTTACAAGATGACAAATGAACCATTAGCAATCATTCCCGAGCCTTAAGAGATAAACTTACCCTTAACCATTGAATCATGACCTTCCCACTCATGGATGGGTTCATTAGGAAATTGAAACTTTACCTTATGAATTCTAACATCAACAGAGGAATGATATACATGTAACAAATTCATCCCAAGAATAGAGTCAAAATCTACCATGTCAAGTTTAAGAAAATTACTAGGCAAGATTTTATGCAAAATGGACACGAGACAACCCTTATAGACTCTTCTAGCAACAATAAACTCACCAATAGGAGTAGACACCAAAAAGGGTTCACACAATATTTTGGGACTCGAGTCAAACCTACTAGCAATGAATGGGGTAATGAAAGATAAAGTGGCACCTAGATCTAATAAATCATACACATTATAATCATAAGCCATTAATATATTAATAATAAAATTAGACATCTTATCCACCCCTTGCCTCCCATGAAGAGAATAAAACCACTTGTGATGTGGAGCACTTCCTTGTTGAATTACTCGTGCCCTTTGACCTCTATGAGCACTACGTACTTGAGGATAACCATCTCTAGCCCTTGTTTGGAGCATTTGCATAATCAACAAGCTTGTGGCCCATCTTGCCACACACGAATCTCGCAAGCATCTACCACCATGGTTTTTGCATACTTTGGGAACTTAGGAAATGTTGGACTACCATTACCACCTTGATCTTTATGGTTGGGTACCCTAACATTGATGAACCTTTGAGTAAGGACCTGGCTTAGGGAGACCTTACCATTGCTTAACAATCAATTTCAGAAGTTTTTGGCTCGGGGTGCTCATAAAAAAGCATGGCACGGCCCGTGATGCTCAACACTGACCGTGCTATATCTCGTGGAGGCTCTCTTGGGGATGGTTTTGACCCCTCCTTGTGGTGCCTTGAAGATTTGTCCAAGGGCCCCTTTTAAGAAACCCTTTCACTGCCCGTGGTTCACTCCATGGACTATGTAGGATACCTTGGAAGTGGCCTAGGTCATTATGGAGGCTGCATTAGTGGATTTCATGTAAAAGGTTCCACCACAAAACCCTCCACGATTTGTGGTGCACACCACGGACCGTGGAGGGAGCCCTCCACTTGAAACCCATGTTGTGGCCAAGTGTGCTCACCATGGAACCCCTCATTGCCTGTGGTGCACACCACGGTTTGTGTTAGGGGCCATCCAGTGCACTACGAGGATTTTTGACCCCGTTTCATTAAGGACATTTTGGGAACCCTAGCCTAAACTTTTGGTCTTTTAGGACTTTTTGGCCTATTCTAAGACCCTTAATTCATGACTTAGTCATTTTCTTCACTTCATTCTCATTGTAACACTAAACTCTGAGAATTCAATTCCTAAAACTCTCTCTTCAAGTCAGGTTTTGGGGGATTAAAGTCAAGGATTTCAAGAGTGCTTCAACCCAAGTCCAATTCATCTCATTTCTTCTAAAATCTTCAAATATGTGTGGATTTATTCATGATTCTCTTTCAATCATGAAGTCGCAAAAGCTATTTCTTAAATTTCATTATTTCTATGTATGATTTGCAAATGGGTTTTGTTATTTAATTTAAATATGATGAAATTAAGCTATGGATTGGTTTCAATTAATGATGTTTAACATGATTTAGGTCTTATCATATTAATTTACATGGAATTATGAGAATTGAATATGCATGTCCCTTTTGATTTATCAATTTATGCATAGGTAATTTTAATTATATTTTAATTGTTGGTTTCTTTATGGATTAAGTATAATTTCATCTTATTAAGATGTTTTGATTATGAATCTCAAGTACCCATTCTCTCATTTCTCATGACATATGCATGCATGAACAAGGATTTTCATGAGAATAATGATGTGGGTTATTACCCAAATATGACTAGGACTATGATTTCAAGACAAGTATAGTTATGACATGACATGTGATCACTTAGTATCTATGATGTGGCTTTCAAGCGATTATGGGAGTGTATTCGCTATCATGTACAAGTCTTAATGAGCTATTCTAATATATGTAATCATGGATTTAAGAATGATTTGGCTTTTAGACCAAGTATGCACGATTATGAAAGATAAATTAGTTCTTAAGTCTAAGTATGCATGATTTTGATTTGATTAAACTTATGCTCCTTTTTCAACCATGTATATGTATATGTATTCCCGTGGGATGATGGCTTAGCACTAAATGAGAATTATAGTTGGAGGCTCGACCCAAGGGGTCCTTAAGTAAAGTCTTTTTTTCCATAATTATGTGCCACCGTAGGTTCATGTTTATGCCCCTTTAAGGGATGATGTTGATGATCATGTGTACTATGCCTATTGAAAAGGCAATGCTATAAGGTAAGGACATGTTGTGATACCTGCCAAAAAGGCAATGCCTTAAGGTTTATATATATGATACCTTTGGCAAGTAGTCTACTCTTTTTCCGATGTAGAATCAACATCAAAATTCAAAGTAATAGCTCACTTGGTCGTATAGTCAGTTGAGGTCCCATCTCCGCTATGTTTATGTATTATGGCATTCATGCATCACGGATTCAAGGTATATTCATATGATATTCTTTCTTATGTACTTCTTCTATATGTATGTGTACCCTTTTCATCTGACATTGATTTGCAAGTTATCATGTTCACATGCATTGCATGTCCGCATACTTAGTACATTCAAATGTACTAACTTATACTTTTTGCCTACATGATCTAACCATGGTCCCTACTAACACATACTTTTTGCCTACATGATCTAACCATGTAGGGACCAGATAGTATCCTCATCCACCTCTTCATGGCCAGATTGGATTTGTGAGATTTGCTTATGGTGAGTCCTTTGCTCCAAGGACAAAACCCACCTTCTATCTACCTATATCATGTTATGTCTTCATTATGTCTTTACTTTGAGGGTGAACTGGGGATATGTTTTGGCCCTCGTCCTTTCTATGACCTAGAGGCATTGTTGGACGTCATGTAAATTCTATGTTTGAGCTTGTTACAATAGTTGCTTATAAATACTATGATTATGTCTATCTTTTGATGATGTTATTATGATATGATGATGAGATGATGAAGTTCCTAAGTCCCTACTCCTATGGTATGAGTCATATATATGATCCCACCCCTAAGAAATGTTTGTGATATATGTATGATGGCAAGTACTATATACCCATCCCTATAGCTTGAGTCACGAATTCTCGTCCCTTAGACTGATGTGCTAAATGGTGTGACAATGAGTCACGTACCCCCTTATCCCATAGCTTGAGTCATCCACACCTACCCCTTAGTATCACATAATGATGATTATTATGCGCTTCCAAACCGATGATATGTGTATGAATGCTATGAGGCTTGTTTGGGGACTCTCAGATTCTCATTCTCTATGTCACTCCTAGGCCCTAGGTCCGGGTCATGACAAGCTTGGTACTTGAGCCTTAAGATTTTAAAATGGTCCTTGGAGTACAACATGCCACGTTAAGTAAGTTCCTATTCATAGGTGTGAAGTGCACCATACCTATGAGTACGAGGATATAAGATGTTTTAGGAAATGTCTTACTTTTTCATCATTTAAGTCGTGCCATGGATTCGTGTCTTAAAGTTTCCTAACTTGGCAATGTCATTGATGCCCTTACAGAATATGCCTCTAAGAAGAGCCTCTCTACTAAGACATACCCCTATTGATGAGGACCAAGTCCCTCAAGATCCCTCAAAGGAGACAATTACTCAAGATAAGTTCCAAATTGCCTTTGCCATGCTAGTGGTGACCAACCAATCTAAGTAGGCCATTCCTCCTCCTCATGTCCTTTCTCCTGCTGCCAGGGTGAGAGACTTCACTCGAATGAATCCTCTGAAACTTTATAGTTCAAAGGCTGAGGAGGATGCCTAAGAATTCATTGATGAACTAATCTAAAAGCTGAGTTGGCTGCTTATCAGTTGAAGGATGTGACTCAAGTGTGGCACACCCAATGTTTAATGGAGAGGGAAGGTGATAATGAGATTAGTTAAGAAGAAGTCAAGTTTGCTTTCCTGGACCGTTTCTTTCCTCTTGAACTCCAAGAGGAAAAATTGACAAAATTCATCAACTTCAAATAGGATGGCATGAGTGTGAAAGAATATGCCCTCAAATTTACAAAGCTCTCCAAATGCGCTCTTACTTTAATGGTTGACCCCCTATAAGAATGCACAAATTTATTTTGAGGAATTCTGACTTAGTTTTGAAGGAATGTCGTACGACTATGCTTATTCGAGAGATGGACATTTCCATACTTATGACATATGTTGAACGGATTGAAGGAGAGAAGCTTAAGGACAGGAGGATGAAGGATTCTAAAAGAGCCCGTTATGATGGTGGGTTCTCTAATTCTAGGAATGGTGGTGGAAATGGTCGCTTCCAATAGGGACAAGGTTCAAATACAAGGATTTCTAATGATAGAGTGTCTCCTCCCAAGGCACAAGTTGGAGGTGGACCAACACATCCTAGGTGTGACAAGTGCAGAAAGAATCACTTTATTATATACTTGAGGGTTACAAGTGCTTCCTTTGGGTGTGGTGATATGGGCCACAAAGTTGTTGATTGTCCTAGCACGATAAAGAAACGTCAATGGTCTTGGGTGGTAAAGGCTAACCAAAAGGTCAACAAGGTGGTGCTACCAGGAACAACGAATTCTATGCTTTTTATGTTAGGCAGGAGGTGAGAGAGACCTCGGATGTGATGACTAGTATGTTAAAAGTCTTTTTGCTTGATGAAAAATTTATCTTTTGTAACTCCTCTGTTGGCTATTAAATTTGGTTTGAGTCCTGAAATTTCGAGGGAGCCTTTCTCGGTCTAAACTCGGTGGGTGAGTCTGTTGTTTCCCAAAGAGTCTATTAGGGTTGTCCTATTTCACTCTTGCATAAGGTCCTCCATATGATCTGGTTAAACTTGAGATGCTTGATTTTGTTATTATTCTTGAGATGGATTGGTTACATGCTTCTTATGCCTCTATTGGTTATAAAACCTGGAAAGTCAAGTTTTGATTTCCAAATGAGCCTATTCTTGAGCACAGGGGTAGTGACTTTGTTATTTAAAGGTCAGTTTATCTCATATCACAAAGCACAAAAAATGATCTGTAAAGGGTATGTCTATCATATAGTGAGAGTTAGAGATGTGGAGTCTAAGTCACCTACTCTTGAATCAGTCCCAAAGGTTAATGAGTTTCCAAACGTCTTTCTCTAAGATTTGCCTAGTATTCCTCTCGAAAGGGAAGTAAACTTTGGCATAGATCTTCTTCTTGATACTCAACCTATCTCCATACCTTCTTATCGAATAACATCGACTAAATTAAGAGAGTTGAAGGATCAGTTGAAAGATTTTTTGGAGAAGGGCTTTATTAGGTTAAGTATTTCACCCTAGCATGCTCCTGTGTTGTTTGTGAGGAAGAAGGATGGGTCACTTCGAATGTATATTGATTATTGACAATTAAATGAGGTGACAATAAAAAATAAGTATCCATCACCAAGGATCGATGACTTGTTTGACCAATTGCAAGGAGCTACTTATTTCTCAAAGATTGATCACCATTTTGGTTATCATCAATTAAGGGTAATGGAGTGTGATATTCCTAAAACAACTTTTAGGACTAGATATGGCTCTTTGAGTTTGTGG
This sequence comes from Solanum rostratum, assembly GCA_029948455.1. Classification (NCBI taxonomy): domain Eukaryota; kingdom Viridiplantae; phylum Streptophyta; class Magnoliopsida; order Solanales; family Solanaceae; genus Solanum; species Solanum rostratum. The sequence goes on from CM057055.1 coordinate 53,812,124, forward strand.
TGATGTCCTTTGGATTAACTAATGCTCTGGCGGTGTTTATGGATCTTATAAATTGAGAATTCAAGCCATTCCTTGATACTTTTATAGTTGTCTTCATCGATGATATTTTGATTTATTCCCAGAGTGAACAAGATCACATAGATCACTTGAGGTTAGTTCTTCAGACTTTGAGGGAGAAGAAATTATTTGCCAAGTTTAGTAAATATGAGTTTTGGTTGGGTGAAGTGGCTTTTCTTGTCCATATGGTTTCCAATGATGGTATTAAGGTTGATCCAAAAAAGACCGAGGTTGTGAAGAATTGCCAAGACCATTGACCTCTTCAGATATTTAGAGTTTTCTTGGATTAGCTGGTTATTATCGAAGATTTGTTGAGGGTTTTTCATCTATTGTTTCACTATTAACTAAATTGACTTAGAAGAAGGCCAAGTTTATATGGTCAGATGAGTGTGCAAAGATTTTTCAGACTTAGAAAGATCAACTTACATCGACTTTTGTTTTAACTCTACCAGATGACTTAGATTGGCTTGTGGTATATTATGATGCTTCTCGGATTGGCTTGGGTTATGTGCTTATGCATTATGGTAAGGTGATAGCATATGCCTCTAGATAGTTGAAGGTGCATGAACATAATTATTTGACCCACGATCTTGAATTATCGGCGGTGGTATTTGCTTTGAAGATTTGGCAGCATTATCTTTATGGGATTCATGTTGATATATTCACTAATCAAAAGAGCTTCAATATGTGTTCACTCAAAGGGATATGAATTTGAGGCATAGGAGATGGTTCGAACTTCTTAAAGATTATGACATGAGTGTTCAATATCATCCCGGCAGAGCAAATGTTATGGTCGATGCTCTTAGTAGACTACCTATGGACAGTGTGGCTCATGTTGCTGAGGGGAAGAAAGAGTTGGTAAGGGATATACACCGTTTGGCGATATTGGATGTTAGATTAGCCGACTATAATGATGGTTACATTCATGTTTAGAATAGGGTTGAGTCTTCTATAGTTTTTGATGTCAAGGCAAAGCAAGACTCGGATCCATCATTGCTCAAATTGAAGAAATTGGTTGCCGAAAAGAAGATCCAGGTTTTCTTCTAAGGGAGAGATGGTGTACTTGAGTACCAAGACTGGTTGTGTGTTCCAGATGTTGATGATCTTAGGGAGGTGATTATAAGTGAAGCCCACAACTCTTATTATTCTATACATTCGAGATCTACCAAAATATATTGAGATTTGAGGGAAGTATATTGGTGGCATGGTATGAAGAAGGACATAGACAAGTTTGTATCTGAATGCCCTAATTGCCAACAAGTGAAGGTAGAGCACCAAAGATCCGGTGACTTGGCCCAAGATATTGAGATTCCTACTTGGAAATGGGAGGATGTAAATATGGATTTTGTGATTGGTTTGCCCCGTACACAGAAACAATTTGATTCTATTTGGGTTATTGTTTATACCAAATCGACTTATTTCTTACTAGTTAAGACTACTTCCAATGCCGAGGACTATGCCAAGTTATATATTTGGGAGTTAGTCAGATTGCATGGTGTGCCTATGTCTATTATATCGGGTCGTTGAACTCAATTTACTTCTCACTTTTGGATATCATTTCAAAAGGGGCTTGGCACAAAGGTAAAGTTGAGTACCACTTTCTACCCTCAAATCGATGGGCAAGACAAAAGCACAATCCAAATATGTGAGGACATGTTGAGGGCTTGTGTGTTGGAATTTAAGGGGAATTGGGATGACCATCTACCACTTATCGAGTTTGCCTACAATAATAGTTTTCAAGCTAGCATCAGAATGGAACCATTTGAAGCTTTGTATGGGAGAAGGTGTAGATCCCCATGGGATGGTTTGAGTCAGGAGAGATGGTGTTAATTGGACTGGACTTAGTGTTAGAGGCCATGAAAAAGGTAACATTGATTAGGGAAAGGTTGAAGATGGCTTAAAGTCACCAAAAGTCTTACCCGGATGTTAGGAAGAAGGATCTTGAGTTCCATGTCGGCGATTGGGTATATGTAAAGGTTTTCCTTATGAAAGGGGTGATGCATTTTGACAAGAAGGGAAAGTTAAGTCCCCGGTATGCAGGTCCTTACAAGGTAGTTGAGCGGGTTGGCCAAGTGACCTATAGGTTGGATTTGTCTTTGGGCATGAATTCTATCCACCCAATTTTTCATGTGTCAATGATAAGGAAGTTAATTAGAGATCCTAGTACTATCGCACCCTTGGAGGGTATTGAGGTTGAAGAGAACTTTTTCATATGAAAAGGTTTCAGTTGAAATTTTGGATAGACAAGTAAAGCGGCTTCGTAATAAGGATGTGATTTCGACTAAAGTGCTTTGGAGGAACCAACTTATGGAAAGTGCTACATGGGAGGCGGAATCAGACATGAATGATGGAGCAATATCCCTATCTTTTCCAATCTACTCAAGCCTAAGGTATGAGGTTCTTCTCATTCTAATTGTCCCAATTCCTTTATTCTTCTGCTTTCATGACATGACATGCATTCATGTGGATGAAAATGATTTAAATGATGCTTTAACATAAATTTTGATGATTTTATGGTTTTAAATGTTGAGTTATGCATAATACCTTCCATGTTGAGATGTTTCATGTTCAAGTCAAGCCTTTCAAGCTTTTTTCTAACTCATTCAAGGATGAATGTTCCCAAGGGAGAGATGGTGTAAGAAACCAACCCTCGAGAGGCCTTAAAGTTGCTTAATAATCGATTTTGGGAGTTTTTAACTCAGGGGGCTCACCAAGGAGCATACCACGGCCCGTGGTGCTCATCACTGACTGTGGTATGTCTCATGGAGGCTCCATTGGGGCTGGTTTTGACCCTTCCTTGTGGTGCCTTGAAGATTTGGCCAAGGGTCCCCTTTAAGGAACCTTTCATGGCCCGTGGTGCACTCCACAGACCGTGTAGGGTACCTTGGAGGTGGCCTTGGTCATTGTGGAGGCTTCCTTGGTGGATTTCATATAAAGGGTTCCACCATGGAACCCTCCACGGTCAGTGGTGCACACCCGTGGAGGGCACCGTCCACTTGAAACCCATGTTGTGGTCAAGTGTGCTCGCCACGGAACCCCTCATGGCCCATGGTGCACACCACGGTTTGTGTAGGGGGCCGTCCAGTGCACTATGAGGATTTTTTACCTCGTTTCATTAAGGGTATTTTGGAAATTCTAGCCTAAACCTTTGGTCTTTTAGGACTTTTTGGCCTATTCTAAGACTCTTAAGTCATGACTTAGTCATTTTCTTCACTTCATTCTCATTTTAATACTAAGCTGTAAGAATTCCCTTTCTTCAAGTCAAGTTTTGGGGGATTCAAGTCAAGGGATGTAAGAGTGCTTCAACCAAGTCCAATTCATCTTATTTCTTCTAAACTCTTCGGGTATATGTGGATTTATTGATGATTCCCTTTCTATCATGAAGCCCCAAATGCTATTTCTTAAATTTCATGATTTTTATGTATGATTTGCAAGTGGATTTTGTTATTTAGTTTCAATTTGATGAAATTAAGTTATGGATTGATTTCAATTGATGATTTTTACATTATTTATGTCTTATTATATTAATTTACATGGAATTTATGAGAATTGAATATGCATGCCCCTTTTAATTTATGAATTTATGCATGGGTAATTTCAAGTATGTTTCAATGATTAATTTCTTTATGGATTAAGTATGATTTCATCTTATTTAGATGTTTTGACTATGAATCTCAGGTACTCTTGTTATTCTCTCATTCCTCATGACATATGCATGCATGAACAAGAATTTTTATGAGAATTATAAGTGGGTTATTACCGAATTATGACTATGACTATGATTTCAAGACAAGTATAGTTATGACATGACATGTAATCACATAATGTCTATGATATGGCTTTCAAGCAATTATGAGTGTTTATTCACCATCATGTACAAGTATGAATGACTCATTCCCATATATGTAATCATGGATTTAAGAATGATTTGCCTTTTATCCCAAGTATGCACGATTATGAAATATGATTTTGCTTATAAGCCTAAGTATGCATGATTATGATTTGAAAAAACTTATGCTCATTTTTCAACCATGTATATGTATTCGGTGGGATGACGGCTTAGCACTAAATGAGAATTGGAGGGGAGAGAGGGGGGGGGGGGCTCGACCCAAAGGGTCCTTAAGTAAAGTCTCCCTCTCATAATTATGTGCCACCATAGAATGATGTTGATGATCATGTGTACCATGCCTACTGAAAAGGTAATTCCCTGAGGTGAGAAATGTTGTGATACCTACCGAAAGGGCAATGCTGTAACATTTTTAGCTTTTAAACACCCTGACTAAGTGTGCTTAAACTATGAAAAAGTGTTATCTTTGATCAAAGCCAACACTTTTTGACTTTAGGCAACACTTTTGCAGGGGTGGCCTAAGGAAGCGTTACCTTTGACTTTAGGCAACACTTTGTAGGTGTCGCCTAAACAGCTACACTTTAAAAGTGTTGCCCATGGGTTGCAAAAAGCAAAGCTTTGTAATAGTTATATAACAACACTTTTTCTACATACTACTACATTTTTAAGCGTTGCCTCTTTAAACTTATTGGCAACGCTTTCGAAGTGTAGCCATTTATAACATCTCTAAAACAACACTTTTTAAAGTGCATCCTTTCCTATCCATGCCATTATTGATATTCAATTTTGAAGTTTTGCAATATTGACTAAAATAAATTTATATGCCAAAATTTTCTAATTGAATTGTATATATATATATATATACTAATCACACTACGCATAATTTTACTTACAAATAATTAAATGTATAGATATGCAATAAACTTAAATAATACTGTCTTACAAATTCTCATAGGAGTCTTTTTAAGATGTGCATACTCGCAATGAATTCCACAAAATCAAATGTATTTAAACTTTAAAAATAGTTCAAAAACTCTTCTTATTCATTTCAATAAATCAAGTTGACTTGTGGCTGCCATTCAAATTTGATCTCTCGCATTTTCCTACACATTAAAAAAAAACAATTAGAGAGTTGAACAATTCGAGGGTAGAAATGTTTAGAGTTCATTGAAATAACCAAAAAAGCATTGCACTTTCAACAACAAAAGAAGCATTACACTTTCAGAAATATTAAAAAAAAAGATACAAATAGTATACAAAAGCAGCAACACCCAACATACTCAAAACACAACCTTTATTTTCTTTCCACCATTTCACCCACGCTTCTCATCATCATCTTTTTATCAACTCCTTTAAAATCCTTCAATTTTCCCATCTTTACCTCAAAACACAGCCTTCTTATCTCACTTTATGAGATAAGAAGCAGTTTCTTGAAGCCATTTTCCTTTATATACTTTAAAATCTTGGTTTATCCTTTCACAGAACTGTTTTCAGTGTCAAGTGTTTTACCATAAATAAAATTACACTGCTAGAGTGCTACTGTATAACTAGTACAACCATCAAGAAGTTGATGCAGTAAAAGATGCTCACGAAAAGGATCAACATCCTAATTTTTGTAAACAAATTTAGGTTATTGGCATAAAATCCCTAAAATCGTTAATACTATGTGTAGTCTCTCAAAATGCATACATGACGGTTAAGAAACTGGAACAGGATTTCCAGCGAAGGATCATAGCCTGTAACATTTCTGCAGATTATACTCAAACGCAACTGTTCCCTTCTTGAAGGAATTTTGTTCTCTTTTAGTTTTTTGGGTTTCTACAACATCATGCCATTATAATCCTTATTATAGTATTTATCTGTTGCTTCAGTAACAACCAGAAAGAGGAAAATAGGACATGAAATATATAACACTAATACATGTAAATTACAGTACAAGAGCATCACAACAAAAAAAAATGGGTGCATATGTGAACTATATTTGTTCCTAGTGAAATACAAGCTTAAGATTTGCTAAACTCAAAAGCACATCCCATCCAAAGAAAGGTTTAACCAAATCCCCAGAAATAGGATTTATATTTTTTAAAGCCTTAAAACAAGCAATCAACACTCCAAACAAAGCCACGCACAATACCAACCCAATCCTAGTAGCTCCAAACAAAGATGACATAAACAACTTGAACAGAGACAAGCTCCAAACACCAAGAGTCAAACACCAATTATCAAGCTTCAAACAACAATTATCATAAAGATACACAAAATGAACAATTCAACATTGTTGCAGCTTCAAACTCCATACCCACTAAATTAGTGGAGTCGCACACAGGAGCATGAAACATTGGGTAACAAGATTACAACACAAGAGCACTGATTAGCCAACTCTCACAGATTCTCAATCATATAAGATATAGTTTTTTAGGATAAAATACCTTTTGAGTTAACAATCGAAGCATGGGTTGATCCAAAAGAATGTAGAAGATTTTGACCTCTTACAGCTTGTGCACTACTTGCATCAGCAGGTGAAGCAAGATTAGATCCGACGCACCGTGGTATATCTTGAACATTCAATCTTGGGTTGTTTTGCAGCAATTGACTAAATAAATTTCACAGTTCCTCTCTCATTTCTTTCTTTAGAGAATTTAATTCATTGGCATGCTTTTGTTTAAGTTTGTTAATGTCCTCCTCCTTTTTTAGAGAGCTCGATGTCATTGATCTACCATAGCATCTGAGTCGACCAGGTTGTTCCTTTCCAAACACTGCCCTAAATGCATCATCTGGTGTTTCTCTAGCATTTTGGCGATTTTGAAGTTCAGCCTATCAAAAAAATTGACATGGCACCGTTAAATTTAACTTACTATTGCAACTTGGGTATCAGCCTCAAGTTCTTGTCACTATAAATAACTTACTATTGCAACTTGGGTATCAGCCTGAAGTTCTTTTCCTTTCTTTGTATGAGTTGCAATAAACATTTCAGACTTTGATGGTTCCTCATTGTTTTCTTTAGCTGCACGCTACAAATTACACGAATATGAAGCGTTACCTAAAACATCAACATGTTCTAGTAAAGTAGCAAAAAATAAAATTCAAATTTTAAAAAGTGTATGCTGAGTATTATCAATGGCACGCGTACTCTTGCAAAATTAATTGGTCCCATTCGATGCCTCCACTTTTGTTTTTCTCTGTTTTGAGAATTCACCTCAGAGATAGCCTAAATTTCAATACAAAAAGATGTATTAGTTTATAAATTAAAAAAACAAAGAATAGAGATGACATAAAATATATATCAAAGAAAAAATGCATTATTGTAGCCTGACTTGCACAGTTGGATGTTTTCAATACTCAATCAACTGATGAAAATGAACTTCAGGAATGTCATCAGGCCGTTTTGCTAGCATATCCTCAATAGTACTATTTTTATCAAAAAATATCTCTTTAATATTTCCCTTGTGTCGCCTCCAAGCTTCACGAAGACCTGTCATCACCCACTTCTCTCCTTCTGTTGGAATTAAGAATTTGGTCTATGCAAAATAAATAAATATTTAGCTTCAATCAGTAATAAGCATGCAATGAAATATAAAATCTCAAAGTTTATTGTTCTTACATTGACGTATTCCCACATTCGCTTTTTAGTAACTTCTGGCACTACATGCCAACTAGTGTAAATCAAGCTGATAAATCTGGGATTTCTTGCAATTGTTCCTAGAAAGTTGGTTAGATCAGACACGATCTTATCAGTTGGTTCCACTGCTTGTCCGTTATCAAATGTCACCTCCTCTCTTTCTTCCAAATTTCTTGCATGAATTTTCTTACATGTTGTTTGTCCCCGAACATTTTTCTTCTCCGATGTTCCTAGATTGATGTAACAACTTCCAAATAAGAAATGTCATTTATAATGAGTAATAAATTTTACAAAGTTTAACATATACCTTTTGCACTACGATCGATGTCAATTTCCTCATCTATAGGACACCCATCCTCGCCAATTTCTTCTTGATCTACAAAATCATCCAATACTTTATTATGTTTATCAATAGGAGGAGCCTGCATACATTCGACATCATCTATTGTGCGGTTATGATATTTCATTTCATCACCTAGGTGCGTTCTTTGTTTTTTCAAAAACTGATCAAGATCAGTAGCCGGTAGGACCGACTTCCTCTTTAGCACTTTGAAGTTGGGTAGCTCATGAATATCATGTTGTTCATTTGTTCCCTGTTCTTTCAGAAATTGACCAACACTGGTGGGCAGTAAGACCGGCTTCATCTTCACCTGTTTGATATTTTGCAGCTCCTAAATATCAGGTTGTTCCTCTCCTTCACCTAGTGTTGTATCAATCACATGAGAAGTGTTAACAGCTGCCTTTGAAGATGTTTGGCACCTAGAATTGTGGCTAAACAGTTTACTCTTTTCTTCTTGTGGAATGGACCTTTCAAGAATCTGTCTTTTATGCGCTATTGGTGCATGCTCTTTCCTCAGTTTATCATTGTGTTGTTTTTCAAGTTGTTCTCTCTTAATCTTAAACTTGTTGATCAATTCATCACTTGATCGGCATTGCAAATCAGAATTCACATTCTTCAATGGACTCTGAGCTTTGTTCGGATTCGAGACCTTTTTCTTTAGTATTCTTGCTTGATTCATTTTTGTCGTCTTCTTTTAATCTCACTACTTTATTTACCTACAAAAAAAAACAATGCGTTAAGGACTTGTCAAATAAAATCCAGTAATATAAACAATGCGTTAAAGACTCGAATCTATAATATACTAGCAGATTGCCAGGCCAAATAGAAGGGCTGGTGGAAAAAAATTCAGTATAAAAACATTATATATGACGATGTCTGTTATGACTGACTTCATAAAGAGTTATGGCCATAAACATTATGTATGGCCAAATATTATTTATATTGAGACCAAAAATAATATTTTTCAGCCATTTTTATGATAATCTAATTACCTTTCTTACACGACTTCTGTTTACTTTTTTCAGAAGCCTCAAAGAACTCTGATCGTTTCTGTGCACTCTGAAGGGGCTGTCAAGGTACATTGATGATGCTTTAAAATTCAAGACCATCTTTATTTTCATGTCTCTATTATAATAGTTTTATTTTACTATTATAAAGACAGATTCTGAGCATCATTGATTCAAGTTACCATGTATTGAGTGGTTTGAAGGGTCTGCACATCTCTGAGTCTAAAGATAAAAAGAACCAGATAGTGAAGCATGAAAAATTCTGCTGACTGCAAAGAGAGAATATTAGTGGACATTCCTTATGTTGGCATCTCTATAATAAGCTCTATGCCAGAGGTACCTTCTATGGTTGAAAGTGAAGATTATTAAATTGTGAGCTTTAATGTAAAATGATTTTGAGTTGTCATATCGTTTCTTTTTCAGGAACTATTTTTTGCTTGTGCAAGAGACATTACAGTTGATTTCACACATAGTGTAGATCAATAGAGATTCTCCTTGCAGATCACATCCTTGCAAATTGATAACCAGCTAAAATGTACACCTTACCCTATCATCTTGTCATTTGATATTATTAAGGGTATTACTAGTGGAATTAAGGCAGAAAGTGTTCTGGAGAGCTCACGGGAACCTGTTCTGTCATTGGTGGTGACAAAGTGGAAGAATCGATATCTGTCGCTTGTTTCCTTCGAGCAGATAAGTTCATGATATATATATATTTATATGTTATTTCTCTATGTTAAAACAACTTGTTCTTTAAGCGAATTTATACAACTAGATAGAGCGTCTACTGACTTAGCTTATCCATCGTAACGAGGAAAAAAGTTTGAACTAAAACAAATTTTTGTTTTTTGGCAACAGATGAAGAGTCCAACAGAGACAGAACAGAACAAGAACAGGACATTGACAACTCAATAGATCAAGTGATACTAGACTCTCCAAGATCAAATGAACTAGGAAATTCAACTAATATCAACAGGGAAGACAACAAAACGAAGAGTTCATCCGAACGAGTGATCAATTTCCAGGGAAAAAGCTTGAAGATCCACATTCCTTTAACGAATCCAACATGAACATTCTCAGCTATAACTTATTTGCTTAGGGATGATATGATCAATCAATCCTCCAAGAAATGTGGACCAATTTTGGTCAATTTACAGTTTTGCTTTGTTTTCTGAAACAAGAATCTTCATCTCTGAGAAACATACCAGTGGTCATTATGTCATCTGAAAATGTTCCTTCAAGAATCACTAGGTAAGAACAAAACAATTAAATCAATCTCTTTTTTGTGTCTATACAAATGAATCAATTTTATCTTAGGTGGGATTATCTTAGGTGGGATGTAAGCATCAGTGCCTACTTACATGGGTTTGACTTATTGGTCACATTGAGATAACTTTACGGTTGTTCCAAGGCTACCTTCTTTCGCGGCATGTGAACTAATTCAATTGTGTATTGATTGTTTTACAGATGCTTAAAAGAAGGGGCAGAAGATTTTTTCTTGAAGCCAGTGAGATTATCAGATGTTAATAAACATAGACCCCATATGATGAAAACCAAATGTAAAAGCCCCAAACAAGAACAACCTGAGATAGTTGTCACACAAGAAAAATCAAGAATCAATAGACATTACATATGTTGTTCCATCAAAAGAAAATCAAGAACCAGTAGACATTACATATGTTGTTCCACCAAAAGAAAATCAAGAATCAGACAACACAGTACAACTTCTGCAACAGCTGAAATCACAAGCCAATAGTATCAACAACAACAAGAGAAAGACCATTAATCAAAATCTATTAACAGACTGAACAAGACCAAAATTCAGCAGCCTTACTGTTTACCAACACATACTCTACAACTCCTCAAAGTAGAAAAATAAAAACATAATGTGATAAATAAGATATAACTATCAATGTTTACTTCAAAACTAGAAACTAAAACAAAAAATATTTCTGATTGGCAGTTAAATATCTTTTAAAAAAAAAAGAAACAAACACCCCATAGAACAACAAATTTGCAGAATCAACGCACAGATAAGATGACTTGCCTTCAGAGGGATGCTCAAACCCTGAATCCACAATAGCGCGCACTAGCTCTGGCTTTAATAGAAAGTCTCTGAATCCAGAACTGTGAATTCCAACATAACCCCTATATTGACAAAGCATGACAAAAACAATTAGGCTCAATAAGAAATTCAAAACTTGCAGATTCACTAGAAGATTCAACAAGTTGAATTCTTCCCATCCCTCTCCCTTTCACAACATCTTTATGACCAATAATAGTTCTAACTATGAATAGCAGAGATAAAACACTACCTATCATGAACAATAGTGCACTTTCCAATCTCACAACCTGTCAGCAGTAAAAGATACCAAATTCTTCAAGCCAGGCCTACAAAAGATAGACAGATTCTGTGAAAGAACTTAGAATAAAAAATGAAAGACAAAAAATAAGAACAAACAGAACATATTATAATGAATTTGTGTACCAGAAAAGTATTCAAATAACAAAACGACTGAATTAGAAGTATAAAGTCATCCAAAGTAACTACAACTCATGGTGTGTCATCTTCGATCTCCTCTTCAGAATCATCTTCAAAATCATCTTCAAAGTTATTTTCAGACTCATCTTCAAATTCATTTTCAGACTTATCTTCAAACTCATCTTCAGACTTATCTTCAAACTCCTCTTTGGACTCGACTTCCAGCACCTGTTGAGCAACAAATTCCTCAGGAGGCACATCAATAATTGTTGTTGGTAGATGAGTCCTTGTTAAGAGAACTTCACCAATATCTTTTGGTATAGATGGTCCCATCAACTGTTCAAAGGGCTTATTTTCATAACTTTGTGGGACATTAGATTCAACTTGATCTCCCATGTTAAACAAGTCTATGGGAACCATCTTCATAACATAATATCGATCTTGATCATATGGATCTTGCACATAGAAGCATTGGTGTACTTGAGATGCAAGCACAAAAGCCTCTTCCTGAGAGGACTTTTTGTTAAAGTAGACATAAGTAAAGCCATAAATATCACTTTCAACCTCATACCAATCACACTTAAATAAGACAACCTTAAAATGGCCATAATAGACTCACTTAACTATATCAACTATTCTTCCATAGTAAGTCAAATCTGCATCAATCGAATTTTTATCCTTTCCGCTTGCAAAACTTTTAGTTGAGGCAACTAGTATAACACCACTATTTTGTGTTTTGTGCCTTGTATCACGCTGCCTTGTGTGGAATCTATATCCATTAATAAGATACCTGGAATATCTTTTAGCAATTGAATTCGGTCCTCTGGATAATTGTTTTATCAGATCAGGCATATCCTCTTGCAGAGCACGAATTTCAAACCATTGAGAGAAGTTTTGACTATGATTCTTGGCCCTATTCCATTTGGATCTTCGCGACTGCTTATTAAGTTCCCTTTCATGCTCTCTACATAAAATATATTTTTTATTAGAACGATAAATGAAATAAGTTAAAAACTAATTATGCTAAACAAAATACTATAATTCAATTAAAGTACCTAATATATTCTTCAACCTCATCACAATTGCCTAGCAGATATGCATATGCCTGACTTAGTGACTTGTTATCTAAAATAAATGGATCAGCTTTCTTAGCTCCTAAAGGACAACCTCTGTTAGGGAACAAACTGAATGTTGTTATATCACCTTGACGACAATCATCATTATTTCGAGCTCTTTTGTAAAATTTGGTATGTACACCCCCATGCATATATCTAGAGCATAAAGTTATAATCTCTTTCACAATATGTGTCTCTGCTATACATCTTTCTGCATGACTTCTGTTGCGGACATATGATTTCAATCTACAATTTTCTCTTTTAGGAAAATACATCCATCGGTTTTGAACGAGACCTCCTAATCTCACTTCATTCGCTAAATGAATAGTCAAATGAATCATTATATCAAAAAATGTAGGAGGAAAAATTCTCTCCAACTGATTTATTGTTTCTATAATCTCTACTTCTAAGCAATCAAGTTCCTCTAATGTGATAACTTTTTGACATAAACGACGGAAGAAGGAACTTAGACGAATCAAAGCAATTACAACATGATCAGGAAGGATGCTTTTAATTGGTATTGGAAGCAAGTAATGTAACATGAAATGAGCATCGTGGGTCTTATAACTAGATAGTTTTCTTTCATCCAGCTGCACACACCTAGATATATTAGAGGCACTACCATCAGGTAGCTTTGCTGTCTTCAAAGCTCCACAAAAAACTGATTTCTCTCCATTTGTTATTGAGAAGCATGCTCTTGCGAATTTTGTTTTCTTACTATCCGTTGTATCAGCATGAAGATTCTTTCTAATTCCCATCTCTTGCAAATCATAACGAGCTTTTACATGATCCTTTGTTTTGTCAGGAATATCCAAAAGAGTTCCAAGTATGCTGTCAACTATGTTTTTCTCTATGTGCATTACATCAAGCTCTGAAATGCTGAATCTAGGCTAGGAGAACTTGCAGAACTGAATATGGTATTAAATTGGAGATTTTAGGTCCATAGTTGTAGTTTTAGTTCTTTAAAGTTGAAAATTTTGAGTTTTCTAGCCGTTTTGAGTTCTGAGCGTCAGAATTCAATTCTGTCGAACCCATCAGCTCTGAAATGCTAAATCTAGGCTAGGAGAACTTTCAGAACTGTGTATGGCATTAAATTGGAGATTTTAGGTCCATAGTTGCATTTTTAGTTCTTTAAAGTTGAAAATTTCGAGTTCTCTAGCCGTTTTGAGTTGTGAGCGTCGGAATTCGATTCTGTCGAATCCATCAGCTCCGAAATGCTGAATCTAGGCTAGGAGAACTTGCAGAACTGAATATGGCTTTAAATTGGAGATTTTAGGTCCATAGTTGCATTTTTAGTTCTTTAAAGTTGAAAATTTTGAGTTCTCTAGATGTTTTGAGTTCTGAGTGTCAGAATTTGATTCCATCGAATGCATCAGCTCCGAAATGTTGAATCTAGGCTAGGAGAACTTGCAGAACTGAATATGGCATTAAATTGGAGATTTTAGGTCCATAGTTGCAGTTTTAGTTCTTTAAAGTTGAAAATTTCAAGTTTTCTAGCCGTTTTGAGTTCTGAGCATCGGAATTCGATTCCGTCTAATCCATCAGCTCCGAAATGCTGAATCTAGGCTAGGAGAACTTGCAGAACTGAATATGGATTTAAATTGGAGATTTTTGTTCCATAGTTGCATTTTTAGTTCTTTATAGTTGAAAATTTCGAGTTCTCTAGCCGTTTTGAGTTCTAAGCGTCGACATTCAATTTTGTCAGATCCATCAGCTCTGAAATACTGAATCTAGGCTAGGAGAACTTGTAGAACTGAATATGGCATTAAATTGGAGATTTTAGGTCCAAAGTTGTTTTTTTAGTTCTTTAAAGTTGAAAATTTCGAGTTCTCTAGCCGTTTTGAGTTCTAAGTGTCGGAATTTGATTCCGTCGAATCCATCAGCTCCAAAATGCTGAATCTAGGCTAGAAGAACTTGTAGAACTTAATATGGCATTAAATTGGAGATTTTAGGTTCATAGTTGCATTTTTAGTTCAAATATACTCTAAGGTCCTTACCTTCAATAGAGGTGGAGCATAAGATAGACTACCTATTAAGGTTAGCCATCTCAGTTCCATTACATTGAGAGCAATCCTAAACTTTGCACCTATGAGGGGACTCATCTTAATGAAAAATTTAGGAAAGCATCAATTAGGGAGACTCTCCCCTTTACAAGAAAAAAACTTTAAACTACCTAAACTTAGGAGCAACTCTTCAAGGAGGTTCTTTAATCCTTTTCAATTTCTTCCTTCTGAAACAAGACATTCCAATCTTGTCCAGATCAAATAAGGATTTAGTGTCTTGGGGACGGTCCCTTTTGGAAAAGAAAAGTTGAGATGAAGCGCACATATGACTATATTTTGAAAATGAATTAGTAGTGAAATTGGCTTCCTTGTAAATGTGGTAACATCTAAAGTACTGAAATTGGTTTATGATGTGCCGAAATCTGGTTACTTGTTGTCTGACTATCTAAGGTACCATGTTGTTGGATGTGATCCATTTTACTAAAAGTTCTGAGTCACTCTCTAGGATTTCCTAAGTGTAGCCTAGCTGCAAGCAGTAGGTTAGGCCAAACATTGCAGTTTCTATCTCAGCCACGTTGTTAGTTCCTACCCCCATGGGAGCTGCAAAGACAAAGATTAGACACCCATGCTCATTTCTAAGAATTCCACCGCCACCTATGGTTTTGGGATTTTTGATGGCATTTATATTAATATTGAGTTTGACTAGCTTGTCTTGATGCTTGATCTAACAGGTGATAATAATTTTGATGTCATGAATGTATTTCTCCACCTTTTAAATAAAATCATTCAAGTTGTGGGGCCATTTGATATAAGGATATGTAGTGTTAAGTATCTTGGAGATGTCTGGCCAGGTTAGAATTCTTTCTTCCACATTTAACACTGCACCTATCCTTACAAAGGTGCCAACAGATGAGAATAGGAGTAACCTGAATGATGATTCTATAAGACTCATTTCTAGGTTTGAAGGACCACTACCTTATCACAAGATTCTTAAGAGGAGTATAATCCTTTTTATACCTATAAAGACAACAATGAAGCCCCACAGCTTGATAGGAAAAGGACCTGAAATAAATATTTAATCAATGTTGTCTTGACCTGTTTGTTGATAGCAAATGCAATCTGATGGGTTGTAACCAAACTTGAGAATTTGTTCATTAGTAGGAAGCTTCCCCCTAAGAGTCCTCTTGAGATAAAAGAACATTTGAAAGGAACCAGCTTGTGACAAGGAAGGGTGTTTATAGTAGAAACCTCCCTTTTTTCTCTAATTTGGTTCCAATCAGAAGATCAACTAAATTGACCATTAGAACTATGCTTCAAATAGGTTGATTAGGCTGTAGAGGTTGGAACTGAAACTGAGTGGCCAGAATAATGGGGATCATCTAAGGAGGAGCTACCTCATAGAGTCTACTAACATTCTACTGCCCATTATTGATGAATGAAGAGACCTTAATTCTATTAGGTCTAATATTATCATTTCTATAGTTAACAGAAACAGAGCACATAGGTGATTAGGAAACCTCCTGCTCATTCTGATGTGATTAGGAAATCTCTTCTCAAGTTAACAGAAACATAGCACCTGTATGCGTCTATATAATTAAGAAATCGATTAAGTTAATAGAAATAGAGCACCTGTATGCGTCTATGTAATTAAGAAATCGATCAAGTTAACAGAAACAGAGCACATAGCGAACTAAATAGATTCATTTAACATTTGGTTCAATCTTTTGCCACTACACTAAGAAAAGGATCCCTTTCAACACCTGAAAACAGTAAAATATAGCAGCATCAAACAGTAAGAAAAGGATCCCTCCAATTTTTTACCGTGATATCCCCATTGAGTTTTCTAAGCCTAATGTATTCATCCGAATACACAAATCAGGCCAAAATCACAAGAAAATCAAAACCCACAAGCAAAATGTGTAACCCCACAAAATGAACCCAGAGGCAATAATATTATCCCACTTTTAAAGATAGAAATTTCTACCTGGTAATCTCTTTTCCAGCAAAACCCTTTGTATGTGATCTGCCCTAGCAAAAAATACTAACATTATGAGGGATTTTCATCGCAAAAAAAACACCAAAATTATGATGGTGGTAAATAGCCATGAATGGGGCTTAAAAACATCAAAAGATCATGAAAATTTTAAGAGTTATTTAGAAACCTTTCTTCAATTTACTTTTCATTAAATCACTAATTTGTGTGTTGATTAAAGAAAAACCTGTAAATTGTAGTGAAACTTGAGATTTTAGATTTGGGGCAAAAGCATTCTGATGAAACTTGAAGCAATGTTTCGATTTGGGGCAAAAACAGAGAGTGAAGCTTGAGCTTAAAGAGTGTGAAGCCTGAGTAGATTCTCTTCTTAGTGGTACAGAGAGCAACGATTGAGCGTTCTTAGCAGAGAGAGCATACAGTATACAACATGAATCTTCGTAGAGAGAGCATATAGCGAAGATTGATGAGTCATGAAAATACGACTTTTACGACGCTTAAGACATAAAATTATTGTGCATTCTTAAGCGTTGTTGTTAGTCTAATAGGTGTGTTTTGATACTGTGCAGGAAAATAGCAAAGGCATGGGTAATTGAGGAAAGCACAAGGAACGAGTGAAAAACAAGGCCAAGTGTAGAACCACGGAAGGCCCACACGGGCCGTGTCACGTTACACGGTCCGTGTGACCGACCGTGACACCACACTTGGTGCAACGCGCAAGAAATGGCCTCACACGGACGGCCAGATGACCCGTCTCACGCCACACGGGCCGTGTCACCACACGGGCCGTGTCACTACCGGTGTTGGCCTATTTTGCAAATCTAAATCCAAAATCAGTCAGTATGGGATGCATGCACACACAAGTTTCGTGGATTTTTATTCTTTAAATTGTTGGGTTTACTATAGACTCTTATGAACACTTGTCTTTACACACACAAAACAAAAAAAATAAACCTAAACATGCCAGTTCTACTAGATACTACACCTTCAGAGAAAAGAAACATGGCAAGAAAAACTCGTTAGGGTAAGATGCCCCACCCCCAGCAAAATACAGTGCAATGTCCCCATTGCACCATAATACATATTAAAGCAAAAATAGGAGTGGGACATACCTGGGACGCCCTAGGCGTCAGGCGGGTCATCATGGCCCGATCCGACTAGTGGGTCCGGGTAGGCAACATCAGCATCTGGCTCCACGACACTTCCAGACGCACCTGTCCGGGCAGCCTCATATGCTAGGCGCGCCCTCTCCTCTTGGGCAGCAGCCTCTCGCCTCTAGGCCCTCATCGCTTTACGCAGCCTCCTCGCTTTCTCACGCTGCGGGTCTTCCGGAGGGCTAGTGCGCTGGCTGCGGCGCTTACCTTTTATCCTTATGACCGGAAGCCGCTGGAGCAGGTACTTGGGCAGCAGGTGGTACGAGTGGTACGCCCCAGCCCTCGATTAGGCTCGGCTCCACCGGGGCACTGAATAATGATATCAACGAATCTGGCGGCGGAGCCGGAGCTGGCACCGAGTTGTTATACCGGCCACACGGGCTATTTTGGATTTAGATTTGCAAAATAGGCCAACACCACCGGTGAAACCCTCTATCGAGGAACCGCCCACTCTGGAGCTTAAGGAGTTACCTCAACACCTCAGGTATGCATTTTTAGGTACTAATAACACTCTTCCTGTGATTGTGGCTGCAGATCTTCAGGAATACCAGGTGGAGGCGCTATTGGGGGTCCTCCAAAAGTTCAAGCGAACTGTTAGATGGACCATTACAGACATAATTGGCATTCCTCTAGGCATCTACACTCATAAAATCAAACTGGAGGATGACTGTGTACCCAGCATTAAGCATCAAAGAAGGCTGAATCCACCCATGCAAGAGGTGGTGAAAAAGGAGATCATTAAGTGGCTGGATGCTAGGGTGGTGTATCCTATCTCGGACACCAAGTGGGTGAGCCCAGTGCAGTGTGTCCCAAAAAAGGGGGGCATGACGATGGTGGCCAATGACAAGAACGAGCTTGTCCCGCTGACACCTGTCACCGGATGGCGAGTGTGCATGGACTACAGGAAGTTGAATAGATAGACTCTAAAGGACCACTTCCCCTTGCCGTTTATGGATCAGATGCTAGACAGGCTAGCAGGGCGAGGATGGTATTGCTTCCTCGACGGATATTCGGGCTACAATCAGATATCAATAGCCCCAGAAGATCAGGAGAAGACCATCTTCACGTGCCCCTATGGGACATTTGCTTTCAGAAGGATGCCATTTGGACTTTGCAATGCCCTAGCCACTTTCCAGTGCTGCATGATGTCCATCTTTTTGGACATGGTTGATACGCCCAAATTACACTCCAAATAGAAGAGTAAAGCGGTCGTTGGTCAAATATAGAACCCAACCAGAGTTGAGGTCGATCCCACAGGGAACACGTAAGAATTACTCTATTAGTACCAGCTTTCAGTCGTAAATGCTATTCCCAAGATAAACGTACATAAAATAAATGGGGGTTGCGTTATTTAGTTTAACTAATTTCGTAAAGTAATTAATAAGGACGTTCCGATTCTTAGATAGATAGAGAGAGGCTAGGGTTGTGTTCCTCATGACATACAATTGCGACAACTAAACTGGATCTGTGAATTCGTTCCTAATGATGCATGCAAAATCTACAACTCAATTAATACCTAGGTCACCTTTCGGTCCCTTTTCTAGGTATATCTCACTCCTCTCCTCTCGGTCTCCAAGTGTATGCAATGCTAACCGTTGTTTCTGATCTCAGAATACCTTCACCTTTCGGTCTCAGGCACTTAGACTAGGTTCATAACCCTGAATCTCTGTTGTTAGACTCTTTTCCCAATCACTACATCCCTTTCGGGCATGTAACGAATACAGGCTTACCCTAATGCGTCGACTCATTAAGGAGAAGTTAAAACGAAGAATTTTAACAATACATGCACTATTTATGTGAACGAATTACCTCCAGTTTGCGTTATCTTAATTGGGTCGTCATGGTTCCCACAACCCTAGTTGTGGGTTTAGCCTAGCATCCTATTGATAATTTGCCCACAACGAGTAGAAGAAAACATAAAGATGAACTTACGATTTAAGAACAAGAATCCGTGTTCAAGCTTTGAACAATAATCACAAACGTGATTCTCACGAATTACAAAAGCCAAACTAATGTTTTTCTCCTTGTTCTCTCTGGTTTCTGTCTTCCAAACGAAAGTATCTAATAAAATAAAATAACATCCTATTTATACAAAGTAAAACTAAGTCGATATAATTCAGGAAAATAATTTCGGCATGGGGCACGGTCCGTTACACGGACCGTCTAAGGTGAGATGGTCCGTGTGAACGGACCGTCTGGCGGTTTGACTGTGCCCACACGGTCCGTGACACGGCCCGTGTGGCGTGAGACGGGCCGTGTAGCTCTTCCGTGTCGATCTACTTGCACGAATTCTGATATTTTCGACGAACGCCTTTCGTGCTACGTCAGTTACACGGCCCGTTACACGATCCGTGTGGAGTAAGACGGGCCGTGTGGTTCCTCCGTGTGAATCTCCTTGCACGATTTCTTTAATTTTCGACGGGTTGTCTTCCGAGCTACGTCAAGTACACGGTCCGTCACACGGTCCGTCTGGCGTCAGACGGGCCGTGTGGCCTGACCGTGTGACTCGTGTCGTGCCACTGACGGTCACACGGACCGTCTGGAGTGAGACGGCCCGTGTGGGCCTTCCGTGGTCCGGCACTTGGCTTTGTTTTTCACCCGTTCCTTGTACTTTCCGCCATTTCCCATGCCTTAGTCATTTTCCTGCACAATATCAAAACATACCTATTAAACCAATAACACCGCTCGAGAACACCCATTAGTTCTATGTTTTAAGCGTCGTAAAAGTCGTATTTTCATGACTCATCAACACCCTCAACTTAGAACCATTGCTTGTCCTCAAGCGATGACCAGAAACACCTTACGACACACAAAAGACAAGTAATTAAAAAGAAATAAATAGCAACCCCTTTGTTCATTAAACTCATGCTCAACACGTATACTTGTAATGCGTGCGTATTCCAACAGACTCTGATTAGATCAACCTAAACACGATACTATATTTCGTTGGCTCCTATTAAGCTCTCGAATAAAGATAAGCCAGTTATGTATAGCACCCAAATAGTGCGGTGATAGAGCCCCTTACTACAAAGAAGTCTCACACCATGAAATAATGTAGCACCCAGAGACTGGAATGTAAACACTCACGCTCAGAAAGAATTTTCAACCGACACACGAGTATAGACCATATGCTTGCCTTTATTTTCACCCCCTTAACTCTTGAATGACCTTTTCAGGATCACTTTAGGACTTTCTAAGGCTTGTAACGTAGGCTCGGGCTTGGGTGAGATATATTTAGGATCAAAGTGACTAGCGTTTTGGTCCAAGATCCTGCTTTGACTCAGCCACTACTTCCGGCTTCCCAAACTCTTTGTTTTCCCTATTTTTCCACTTTGCTCTACAGATTTTTTTTTTATAATTTTATTCACGCCCCCAAAAATTCTTTCTTTTGTTTTTTCAACTTTTCTTCTCACCACTTGGATCTTTTCCATCCCTATTCTTCTGCTTTTCTTACAATAGCCACCCTCAACTTAAGTTTTTAGCCCAAGTTGAGGTGCACAATGTCTTTTCAAGGACCAGGGCCAATATAAGCCACCCTCAACTTAGGCCTTTGGCCTAGATTGAGGTTCACAATGTCCTTAAAGCGACCAGGGCCTGAGTATGGTCTACAGATAGATTGGAAACATGGATTGGGTAATAAGAAAGAAAAGGTCTATTAAAGCTCAATTATTTGGTTCAAAGGGATAAACTTCATTTGGTTCATTCATTTTAGGCTTAGTGACTTCTTAACAACAATGGCCTAAGATCCTTTCCTAATCCACTCATTCAATCGTTTTAGGGGGACCAACCAGGCAAGTTCTAGTTTACAAGTATGTCAGTTAAATTCAAGCAAATATACTCCCACACACATGGCACATATCCCCCACTATTCAGCACTACACAACACAGTCAGACTTCAATCGTTAATATGCCAACTAAACAATGTACATTGTGTTTTCAGAGGATCACAGAATCAGTCTATATGGGATACACACCTACAAGTTCCGTGGATTTTCAAATTGGTGAGGTTACTATAAACTCTTATAACCACCTGTCTTTACCACACAAAACAAACATAATAAACCTAAACATGCCAGTTCTACTAGATAATCCACCTTCAGAGAAAAGAAACATGGCAAGAAAAACTCTTCAGGGTAAAGATAAGATGCCCCACCCCCAACAAAAAGTAGTGCAATGTCCTCATAGCACCAGAATAACCAACAAAGCAAAAATGGGAGCACGACATACCTGGGACGCCTTAGGCGTCAGGGGGGTCATCATGGCCCGAACCAACTGGCGGGTCCGGGCAAGCAACATCATCAGCTGGCGCCCTAGTACTTTCGGAAGCTCCTGTCCGGGCAGCCTCGTATGCGAGACGCGCCTGCTCTTCCCGTGCAGCAGCCTCACGCCTCTGAGCCCTCAAGGCTTTTCGCAGCCTCCGTGCCTCCTCACGCTGTGGGTCCTCAGGTGGGCTAGTGCGCTGACTGCGGCGCTTACCTTTGTCCGTATGTCCCGACGCCGCAGGAGGGGGTGCCTGGGCAGCAGGAGGTATGATCGGTATCCCCCAGCCCTCAGTCAGGCTCGGCTCCACCGGGGCACTAAACAATGATGCAAACGAATCGGGTGGTGGAGCCGGAGCGGGCCCGGTGCTGTTGTACCGTGCATACAAATCGTCAATTTTGTCCCTCATGACCTGCATCTCCTGCATCATCTGAGTCACTTCATCACCGGTCATGCTGCCAAACATACATTGAAGGTAGGCCTCCCACTGGTTAAACTGTTCCTGCAAACTCTGGATTTGGCCAAGTAGTTCAGCGCGAAGCCGATCCTCAGCCAACTGCACGTGAGTCTGCACCACCTGAGGCACCCGAACCACCATCTGGTCAACAATCGCCCGCGTCTGCCTCTGCTCTGTAACCATGCGGGCGAGGAGGTCGTAGGGGACATAAGTGTAGCCCGGATGCGTCTGAGGTGCCGCGCCACTGCCCCCGGGCTGCTCAGTATCTGTACCGGTCTGGGGGGCTGTGGGGGGCTCCCCAAAAGCCAAAGGCTGCTGTGGGGGAGCCCGGGGGAGCTGTGTCGGAATCCCATGCCGCCGGGATCGACTGTGGTACAATGGGTTGTCGATATCCTTAATCATAGCAATGTTGACGACACCCTTCGGAGCTATCTTCCGGTCCAAGAAGTGCGTGGTGGGAACACGGGCCTGCCTGCAAAGTGCCCGAATCAGGCATGGAAATGACATACCTGCGCGTTCGGAAAGGGCCCGATCCTTTATTTCCATAGCAATTACGCGACCCACGTTAATACCAAGGCGGGCCACCAAACTCGCGACCAACACAGCATGGGAGAGTTGGAGCGTGTTGTCGTTTACTGTGGGTCGAAGTCGGGCACGCACCACCGACCACCAAAACTTGGCGACAAATGTGAGGGAGGCTTTTGTAATAGGAATCTTGGGGTTAGTCACCCAAGGTGCCTCCACTCCCTGAAGTGCAATATGCTCCGCCATCCACTGTAACTCCCTAGTCCGGGTAGACGGGTCCGAGATCCTAACCTCATCAGTGACAGACACATAGTGAGAAATGAAGATCCCATCCGGTGGGGCACGGTAGTCTGGACCAAATAAAAAACGGTTGATCGTCTCTGCCGAGATGTCAACCTGTGCCCCCCGGAGGGTGACATCATCCCGATGAGATAATTTGGCGGCAAGCCGCTTCTTCGCACGTCTGGGCAGGTTGCCTTCTATGGATGCAAGCAGGCTGGCGGCATAGCTGGAGTAAAATTCTGCGATCATATCTGAGCCATAGTATCCAGGAGGGCTGGCCATCCATCCAAACTGATATGCTTCAAATGTATTTCGTATTTCCGGAATGGAGTCCAACTTGTCCACTAGGACCCGCATTTCCGGGATAATTGGCCTCCCCTGATAGCCGCCAGTACCTTTGGTGATGCCATTAACGTAGACCTCCTTAGCCCCGGGGACTGACCATCTCCTCCATAAAAAGATCAGGAGCCACTTGGCGGTTTCCGGGTCAGAAGTCCGGGCAACCGCCTGCTGGGTGGCCTCATCATCACTGTCGCGGAGGAGCAAAATATCCTCCTCTCCCCCAACATCGTGCTCGGCAGTGACTGGAGTTCCGGCCTCATCCTCTTGCTCTGGGACCGCAGCTTCCCCTGCCACCCCCGCTTCGGGAACTTCCTCCTCAGAATCTGAAGCGATGTAGCGCCGCACCGGGCGGAAACGGGCAGTGCGAGGGGGTGGGGAAGGCACAGCTGACCCGCCTATGGAGTCATTGCCGGAGTCACTCCCCGGAGTGTGACTAGAGGATTCGGTGATCGAATCCCGGAGACGTGACTCCTGCTCGTCTTGTCGTGGGCGAGGTCGTAGACGTGGGGCCATAATAGTCCTGCAAACAACACAAAGAATAAAGAGAATATTAGTAATGCCAGGGTGTTTGGGACGACACACTACCGGGTACTCAGACTTCCCCTGTGGAAGTGAAGTGACAAAAACCCTTAAGAGTGGCGTCACCCGGTCTATCATAGGGAATTTCGCACTAAAGAGGCCGATGAGACTTGATGAAAGTAAATACAATGACGTCTAAAAAAATATAAGGGGGCGTAGACGGGGGCCCTGCACGGGCCGTGTAAAGGGGCACGGGCCGTGTAGAGGCCCGTGTGAACGCCTAAGGGGCGCAGGCGTCCAAGGGACACGGGACGGGCCGCCACACGGACCGTGAAAGGTCAGACGGTCCGTGTAACGGACCGTGTGGCGTGCCTTGGCAGACAGTGGGATTTGTGACACGGACGGTCCGTGACACGGCCCGTGTGATGTCACACGGTCCGTGTAACGGACCGTGACACGGTCATCGTCCCCAGTCAGCCCCAATACGGATTTTGAAGTTCACACACGCCATAAGTCACAAAAAAAATGCCGGATCGGGTACTCAAACTAAGCAAGACTACGTTCAACAACACAAACCCAATTTTTAACCACCCAAGAAGCCCAAATACCCTATGTTTCAAGAGTTCAAGAAAGCAATAATGGTGGCTACGACTACCCATTGACAAAACTTCAAGGAATCATGCCCCTAGAGAGTTATAGACGTCATAATCACAAGGTATATGAAAAAAACTCGCTCACAAGAACAAAACGAAAAACAAAATGTCAAGAAACAAACTAAAGAACAACCAATCTAGGCTTAACAGCAAACTTTATCAAAGAAACTTACTTGAATGAGGAAAGTAGACTTGAGACTTGAAAAATTTGCCTAAGGATGGTGTGACGGATCGTGAGTAGAGTGCACAATCCGTGTGAGAAGAGTGAGGCGTGTGGGGTGTTTGTTTAGAGGGAAAGTGATTGTGAGGTGAGGGCAAAATCTGAAAAGAGGGTATAAATACCCAAATTTTCGTGCCCCAAGACGGGTGGGCAAACGGGTTGTGCCACGTGGCACGATCCGTATGGCGTTCCGTGGGTGGCGGACGCATGGTCCCGAGGTAAACACCCAAACGGTCCGTTAGACGGACCGTTTCATGTGGGACGGCCCGTGTTGTGGGCCGTGTGGCGACACGCGTGGCGTCTGACGCCGCCTGCTCCCACACGGTCCGTGTGACGGACCGTGTAAGCTCACACGGACCGTGTGATTTGGCCGTGTGAGTTGCCTTGGGGAATTTCACTTACCTGGAGGGGGACGCCCCAACGGGCCGTTACACGGTCCGTCTGGGGTCAGACGATCCGTGTAAACGGACCGTGCGTCACCCCTTTGGGGAATTTTTGTCCTTCCTTTGCCTGTACGCCTAATTGGCTTTCCCTGTCACCATGTGCATCCTTCCCTGAGACAAAATATAGGTCAAGAAAAGCAGAAGTCAGTGTACTTTACGTTATTGCATTTTTATTTATTTTTTTTTTTTGAAGAAGAAGAAGAAAACATAAAGATGAACTTACGATTTAAGAACAAGAATCCGTGTTCAAGCTTTGAACAATAATCACAAACGTGATTCTCACGAATTACAAAAGCCAAACTAATGTTTTTCTCCTTGTTCTCTCTGGTTTCTGTCTTCCAAACGAAAGTATCTAATAAAATAAAATAACATCCTATTTATACAAAGTAAAACTAAGTCGATATAATTCAGGAAAATAATTTCGGCACGGGGCACGGTCCGTTACACGGACCGTCTAAGGTGAGATGGTCCGTGTGAACGGACCGTCTGGCGGTTTGACTGTGCCCACACGGTCCGTGACACGGCCCGTGTGGCGTGAGACGGGCCGTGTAGCTCTTCCGTGTCGATCCACTTGCACGAATTCTGATATTTTCGACGAAGGCCTTTCGAGCTACGTCAGTTACACGGCCCGTTCCACGATCCGTGTGGAGTAAGACGGGCCGTGTGGTTCCTCCGTGTGAATCTCCTTGCACGATTTCTTTAATTTTCGACGGGTTGTCTTCCGAGCTACGTCAAGTACACGGTCCGTCACACGGTCCGTCTGGCGTCAGACGGGCCGTGTGGCCTGACCGTGTGACTCGTGTCGTGCCACTGACGGTCACACGGACCGTCTGGAGTGAGACGGCCCGTGTGGGCCTTCCGTGGTCCGGCACTTGGCTTTGTTTTTCACCCGTTCCTTGTACTTTCCGCCATTTCCCATGCCTTAGTCATTTTCCTGCACAATATCAAAACATACCTATTAAACCAATAACACCGCTCGAGAACACCCATTAGTTCTATGTTTTAAGCGTCGTAAAAGTCGTATTTTCATGACTCATCAATGGTCGAAGACACTCTCGAGGTATTTGTGGATGATTTTTCGGTAGTGGGTGATTCTTTTGATAATTGTCTGCAGAATTTAAGCAAGGCACTGCAGCGCTGTGAAGAGTCCCAGTTGGTCCTAAATTGGGAGAAATGTCATTTCAGGTCAAGGAGGGCATAGTCCTTGGCCATAAGGTGTTAGATAAGGGGATTGAGGTGGACAAGGCAAAGATTGAGGTCATTGAGAGATTGCCACCTCCTATCTCAGTAAAAGGGGTCCGAAGTTTCCTTGGGCATACTGGGTTCTATCGCAGATTCATCAAGGACTTCTCCAAGATTGCACACCCATTGTGCAAACTGTTGGAGAAGGATGTCAAGTTCCACTTTGATGATGCGTGCCGTCAAGCCTTTGAGACCTTGAAGCAGAAGCTGATCTCTACGCCTGTCGTGGTTGCACCAGATTGGGGTGCTCCGTTTGAGGTAATGTGTGACGCAAGTGGAGTTGCCGTGAGTGATGTGCTAGGGCAGAAGCGCAACAAGATCTTCCATCCCATCTACTACGCCAACAAGACACTAAACGAGGCTCAAAGGAATTACACTATCACGGAGCAGGAATTGCTGGTCGTGGTGTATGTATTCGACAAGTTTCGAGCATATCTACTGGGCACGAAGGTAATTGTACACACTGACCACGCCGCGCTCCGGTACCTCATGGCCAAGAAGGATGCAAAGCCTCGGTTAATCAGATGGGTGCTTTTGCTACAAGAGTTTGACTTCGAGGTCTAGGACCGTAAAGGCACGGAGAACCAAGTGGCAGACCATCTGTCAAGGTTGGAGGACGCGACCCGCGCTAATGAGTGGTTGAGAATCGATGATTCATTTTCCGATGAGCAGGTATTAGCCGCTTCTGCGGACTTAGTCCCTTGGTATGCTGATTTTGCTAACTTCCTGGTGAGTGATATTATGCCGGAAGGCCTTAACCCTCACCAGAGAAAAGGGTTTTTTCATGATGTGCGCAGGTACTTTTGGGATGACCCAAACTTATTCAGAACATGCGCAGATGGGGTCATCCGAAGATGTATCCCAGAGGCAGAGATGTTGAGCATCCTGGAAGCCTGCCACTCCTCTCCAGTGGGGGGGGGCATCATGGTGGTGCCAGGATTGCCAAAAAGATCCTGCAGTGTGGGTACTACTGGCCCACCATCTATAAAGATGCCCATGACTTGGTGCGGGGGTGCGACCAGTGCCAGCGCCAAGGGAACATTTCAAGGTGCCAAGAGCTACCAATGACCCCTATTTTGGAGATTGAGCAATTTGATGTATGAGGCATTGACTTCATGGGCCCGTTCGTGAGCTCTTTTGGGATGAAGTATATCCTGGTGGCAGTGGACTACGTCTCTAAATGGGTGGAGGCAACAGCGTTGCCAAATAATGAGAGCAAGAGTGTGGTACAGTTCCTGAGGTGGAACATTTTTGCCAGATTTGGGACACCCATAATTATCATTAGTGATGGGGGCTCCCACTTCTGCAACAAATCCTTTCGGGTTGTGCTTGCTAAATATGGGGTACGCCAACACAAGGTTGCCATGCCCTATCATCCGCAGACAAGTGGGCAGGTTGAGGTGTCCAACAGGGAAATCAAGGAGATCCTGACCAAGTCTGTGAATGCCACAAGAACGGACTGGGCGAGGAAGTTAGATGATGCATTGTGGGCCTTTAGGACAGCTTACAAGACGCCCATTGGTATGTCCCCATATCAGTTGGTGTTTGGTAAGGCCTTTCATCTGCCAATTGAGCTGGAGCACAAGGCGCTATGGGCTCTTAAGGCCCTGAATATGAACTGGAAAGAGGCAGCCAACATGAGGATGGACCAGCTAAATGAACTGGATGAGTTTCGTCTCCAGGCCTACGAGAGTGCTGTCCTATACAAGGAGAAAATGAAGGCCTATCATGACAGGCTGATTGCACCAAGGAGCTTTGAGGTTGGTGATAAAGTACTGCTCTACAACTCCAGGTTGAGGCTGTTCCCAGGAAAGCTAATATCAAGGTGGTCTGGCCCATACAAGATCACACAAGTGTTTACTAATGGAGCAGTCGAGCTAGTGACGGATGACGGGCACCGCTTCAAGGTCAATGGGCAGCGCGTGAAGAAGTACTGGGGAGCTGCAGATGAAACCTCTGTGATAGAGGTTCTCCATCTTGACGAAGTCTGAGTAGTCGAGAAAACCACGTCGAGCCGTGACGTTAAACCAAGCGCTTAATGGGAGGCAACCTATCATTAAAAAAAAAAAAAAGAAACTGACTTATGCTTTATATTGGCTTGTATTTTATCTCAGGGAAGGATGCACATGGTGAAAGGAAGCCTAATCAGGCATGCGGGGGGGCAGAATTGACAAAAAGTTTGCAAGGAGAGCCACACGGGCATGTACACGGCCCGTGTACACTCAGACGGCCCGTGTAACGGTCCGTCTGGTGGGCGTGCCCCAGGTAAGTTTTTCTAGCCGCTAAGTAAAAGCACATGGTCCGATCATACAGTCCGTGTGAACTTGAACAGACCGTGTAACGGACCGTTTGAGCACACGCCTTGGGAAAGTCACACGGCACGTCACACGGCACGTGCCACGTGCCATGCGTAACGGTCCGTTTAACGGACTGTTTGGGCGTGTGCCTCGGGAACAGACGTGAGCCGTCCACGGTAAGCGTCACGGATCGTGCCACGTGGCATGACCCATTTTTCGGAGCGTCTTGGGCCGCGTAGTTTTGGGTATTTATACCCTCTTTCCAAATTTTATTTTTCTCACATCGACTCTCTCTCTCTAACTCACCCCACACTCCCTTTCCTCTCTTTCTCACATCACCAAATCTTCATCTCTTCTCACACGGTTTGTGCAATCCGTTCACGATCCGTCCCAATTTCCTTAGGCAAATTTTCGAGTCCAAGGTCTACTATTCTCTCTCAAGTAAGTTTTGTTTTGGGTTAGTTGTTCTTTAAGTTGTTGCTTGAAATTTTTCTTCTAGTTTTGTTCCTTTGTGTGGTTTTATGCATATACTTGTTGATTGTGAAGTCTATGACTCTCTAGGGCACGATTTCTTAAAGATTTGGTAATGGGCTACTCTAAACCACCATTGTTGCTTTCTTGAACTCTTGAACATAGGGTGTTTGTGATTTTAGGGTCGTTAAAATAGGATTCATGTTGTAGGAAGTGTGGTACGCGTAGTTTAAATGGCCGATCTTGAGTTTTTGATGCTTTGTTTTGTGTGTGAGCATGGATTTTATGATATTGGGGCTGATTGGGGACGAAGACCGTGTCACGGCACGTTACACGGTCCGTGTGGCATCACACGGGCCGTGTCGTGGGCCGTCCAACTCGAGTTCCGCGATTCGCGCCAAGGCACGCCACACGGTCCTTTCTCACGGACCGTCTGACCCTACACGGGCCGTGTGGCTGCCCGTCCCATGACACTTGTAGTCTGCCACCCTCACGGCCCTCACACGGGCCTCTGCACGACCCGTGTACCCTTACACGGCCCCTGTGGGGCCACCGTGTCATGATACTTCATTTTCTATAGACTTCACTGTATTTATTCTCATTGATTCCCATATGCATTCTAGTGCAAAATTCCCTATGATAGATCGGGTGACGCCACTCTTAAGGGTTTTTGTCACTGTATTAACATAGGGGAAGTCTAAGTACCCGTTAGTGTGTCGACCCAAGCATCCTGACATAACTAATTTTTTTTTATTCCTTGTGATGTTTGCAGGTTAATATGGGTCCCCGTCTAAGACCTCGCCAACGTAGGGACGAGCATGAGTCGCGTCTCCAGGACTCGATCACAGAATCCTCCAGTCAACAGCAGGGAAGTGACTCAGGTGATGACTCCGTAGGTGGGTCAGCTGTGCCGATCACCGGCAATGTCTTCCCCCACCCCCCTCGCACTACGCGTTCACGTGCAGTGAGATGCTATATAGCTTCCGAGTCTGAGGAGGAAGCTCCGAGGTGGGGGTGGAGGGGGAAGTTGCAGCCCCAGAGCAGGAGGACGAGGCAGACACTCCAGTCACCGCAGAGCACGATGTTGGGGGTGAGGAGGACATTCTGCTCCTCCGCGACAGTGACGATGAGGCCACTCAGCAGGCGGTTGCCCGGACTTCTGACTCGGAAACCGCCAAGTGGCTCCTGGTCTTCTTACGCAGGTGGTGGACAGTCCCTGGAGCAAAGGAGATTTATGTTAATGGCATCACTAAAGGCACCGGGGGCTATCAGGGGAGGCCGATTATCCCGGAGATGCGAGTCCTCGTGGACAAATTGGATTCCATCCCGGAGATACGCGATGCCTTTGCAGCTTACTAGTTTGGATGGATGGCCAGCCCTCCCGGATATTATGGGCCTGATATGATTGCCAAGTTCTACTCCAGCTACGCTGCCAGTCTACTTGCCTCCATAGAAGGCAACCTGCCCAGAAGAGCGAAAAAGCGGCTTGCTGCCAAGTTGTCCCACCGGGACTATGTTACCATCCGAGACACTCAGGTAGATATCTCGGCGGAGACCATCAACAGGTTTTTATTTGGCCCTGACTACCGTGCCCCACCAGATGGGTTATTCATTGCCAGGTATGTGAACATTACTGATGAGGTTCACATGTCGGACCCGTCTAATCGGGCCAAGGAGTTGCAGTGGGTTGCGGAGCAGATTGCGCTCCAAGAAGCGGAGGCACCTTGGGTGACTAAACCAAAGATTCCTATTACCAAGGCCTCCTTCACATTTGTCGCGAAGTTCTGGTGGTCGGTGGTGCAGGCCCGACTACGACCCACGGTAAATGACAACACGCTCCAACTCTCTCATGCTTCGTTGGTAGCGTGTTTGGTAGCTCGACTTGGTATTAATGTGGGGCATGTTATTGCCATGTAGATCAAGGACCGCGCCCTATCGGAACGAGCAGGTATGTCATTCCCATGCCTGATTCGGGCACTTTGCAGGCAGGCCCGTGTCCCCACCATCCACTACTTAGATAGAAAGATAGCTCCAACGGGTGTGGTAAACATTGCCATGATCAAGGACATAGACAACCCGTTGTATCACAGCAGATCTCGTCGGCTTGGGATTCCTACACAGCTTCCTCGGGCTCCTCCGCAGCAACCCTTGTCATTTGAGGAGCCCCCCATGGCCCCCCAGACCGGTACAGATTCTAAGCAGCCCGGGGGAAGTGGCACAGCACCTCCGACGCATCAGGGATACACTTATGTCCCTTATGACCTTCTAGCCCGCATGGTCACAGAACAGAGACAGACACGGGCGATTATTGACCAAATGGTGGTCAGGATGCCTCAAGTGGTGCAGGCTCATGTGCAGCTGGCTGAGAACCGTCTCCGCGCCGAACTAGTGGGCCAAATACAGAGTTTACAGGAGCAGGTCAACACGTTGGAGGGCTACTTCCATCGCATGTTTGGAAGTATGTCCGATGATGAGAGGGCGTATTTGGTGCAAACGATGCAGGATATGAAGGAGAAAATTGCAGAGCTGTACACCCGGTATAACAACTCGGTGCCAGTTCCGGCTCCGCCGCCAGATTCGTTGATATCATTGTTCAATGCCCCGGTGGAGCCGAGCCTGACCGAGGGCTGGGGCGTACCACTTGTACCACCTGCTGCCCAAGTACCTGCTCCAGCAGCTTCCGGTCATAAGGATAAAGGTAAGCGCCGCAGCCAGCACACTAGCCCTCCGAAAGACCCGCAGCGTGAGGAAGCGAGGAGGCTGCGTAAAGCGATGAGGGCCCAGAGGCTAGAGGCCGCTGCCCAAGAGGAGCGGGCGCGCCTAGCATATGAGGCTTCCCGGATAGGTGCGTCTAGAAGTGTCGTGGAGCCAGATGCTGATGTTGCCTACCCGGACCCACCAGTCGGATCGGGCCATGATGACCCGCCTGACGCCTAGGGCGTCCCAGGTATGTCCCACTCCTATTTTTGCTTTAATATGTATTATGGTGCAATGGGGACATTGCACTGTATTTTGCTGGGGGTGGGGCATCCTACCCTGACGAGTTTTTCTTGCCATGTTTCTTTTCTCTGAAGGTGTAGTATCTAGTGGAACTGACATGTTTAGGTTTATTTTGTTTGTTTTGTGTATGTAAAGACAAGTGTTCATAAGAGTCGATAGTAACCCCAACAATTTAAAGAATAAAAATCCACGAAACTTGTGTGTGCATGCATCCCATACTGACTGATTTTGTGATCCTCTTAAAGCACGGTGTACATTATCTAGTTGGCATCTTGAATAATAAAGCTTGACTGTGTTGTGTAGTGCTGAATAGTGGGGGATATGTGCCATGTGTGTTGGAGTGGACTTGCTTGAATTCAATTGACACACTTGTAAGCTAGAACATGCCTGGTTGGTCCCCCTAAAACGATTGAATGAGCGGATTAGGATAGGATCTTAGGCCATTGTTGTTGAGAAGTCACTAAGCCTAAAACGAGTTAACCAAATGAAGTTTCTCCCTTTGAACCAAATGATTGAGCCTTAATAGACCTTTTCTTTCTTATTACCCGATTCATGTTTCCAATCTATCTGCAGACCGTACTCAGGCCCTGGTCCCTTTAAGGACATTGTGAACCTCAACCCAGGCCAAAGGCCTAAGTTGAGGGTGGCTTACGTTGGCCCTGGTCCTTGAAAAGACATTGTGAACCTCAACTCAGGCTAAAATCCTAAGTTGAGGTCGGCTATGGTAAGAGAGGCAGAATAATATGGATGGAAAGGAGTCGAGTGATGAGAAGAAAAACTGGACTGGAAAAAAAAAGGGAAATCTGGGGCGTGTGAATGAATGAACGAAAAAAGTAACCGCGCCCATCCGCAAAGTTAAGAGGTAAAACAGGGGAAACAAAGAGTTTGGGGGCTGAACGTAGAGGCTGAGTAAAAGCAGGGTCTTGGAACGAAAAGTTAGTCACTTTAATCCTAAATATACCTCACCCAAGCCCGAGCCTACGTTACAAGCCTTAAAAGTCCTAAAGTGATCCTAAAAAGGTCATTCAAGAGTCAAGGTGGTGAAAATAAAGGCAAGCATATGGTCTATACTTGTGTGTCGGTTGAAAATCTTTCTGAGTGTGAGTGTCTACACTCCAGTCTCTGTGCTACATTGTTACATTGTGTGTGAGACTTCCTTGTAGTGAGGGGCACTATCACCGCACTATTTGGTGGCTATACTAACTAGCTCATCTTTATTCTCGGACTTAAGTAGGGCCAACGGGATATAGTATAGTGCTTAGGTTGATCTAATAAGAGTCCGTTGGGGTTTGAGCACATCGCAAGTGTACTTTTTGAGCATGAATTTGATGATAAAGGGGTCTCTATTCACTTCTTGTTAAGTGCTTGTCTTTGTGTGTCGTTATGTATTTTTGGTCATCGCTTGAGGACAAGCAATGGTTCTAAGTTAAGGGTGTTCATGAGTCATGAAAATACGACTTTTACGACGCTTAAGACATAGAATTATTGTGCGTTCTTAAGCGTTATCTTGGGAATAATATTTTCATCTGAAAGCCGGTACTAATAGAACAATTCTTACGTGTTCCCTATGGGATCGACCTCAACTCTGGTTGAGTTCTATATTTGACCAACGACCGCTTTACTCTTCTATTCGGAGTGTAATTTGGGCGTATCAAAGATGGAGCATTCTTAGCAGAGAGAGAGAGCGTTCTTAGCAGAGAGAGCTGAATCTTACGATTTTGTTGGAAGATTCAGCGATACAGAGAGCATACAGAGAGAGCGTTCTTAGGGTTAAAGAGAGCGTACAATTTTGTTAGAGAGAGCGTAGAGTTTTGTTAGCAGAGAGAGTACACAGATTTATTTTGTTAGCAGAGAGAGTATACTAATAATGGTGGGAAAGTAAAATATGTTGGAGGGAATATAATATTTTTGGGAAATTTATAAGGCAACACTTATAAAGTATAAAAATAATACACTTTAAAAGTGTTGTCACATGTATAAATATGTGTTGTCAATTATAGGATGATATGCCAACGTATATAATATGTTGCCTATACTATTAATGAGCACACATTACAAGTGTTGCTAATATTATTGTTGCCAAAAGGTAAAAATTAAGACAACGCTTTAAAAGTGACGCCAAAAATATTTTAGGCAACACTTTATAAATGTTTTCCAAATTTAGTGTGGCCTTAGGACTAAAATGTTGTAGTGAGGCTACCTTGGGCTAGTATTCTACTCTTTCTCCAACGTAGAGTCAACATCAGAATCCCAAGTAATAGCTCGCTTGGTCTTATCTGTCGGTTAATTTGGTTTCAGCTCAATAAAGCTTCAATTGAAAATAGGAATTACTTTCTTATCTAAAATCAATTTGTTCCTGAGTCACGGATAAAGAGATGATGATAAATAAACCCTTTAATAAAATAAATTAGCCTCCCATTTGAGTAAGTAATAGTGTCAGCCTCACGACAGGTTGACTTTTGAATGACATAACAACTACATTAAGGCCATGCCCCCCCCCCCTTAAAACCCCCAAACCCCCAACCAATAAGATAAAACATTCTTCCTCTAGCTTCCAAAGTTTTACGTGGTGGTGGTTGATATTTTATAACGTGTGTATATTTCAGATAATTTGTGAATTTTCATTTTTGAATTACATATTTATGATTTATTTAGTTGGAATATAATAGTCAAACACTTTCTATTTCACAAGTTTTTTAAGGTGAAAATCGTTAACAGATGTGGAGAATGTCTCAAAAGGGGACACTATTTCAATAATAAAAGCTTGCCTTCACGCTTTATTGTTCTAATGTTATATGTGTAGCTATAATGTGAAATGAATGTGCCCTTCATTCTAGCGCTCTTTCAGTGCACTATTGGAAAGTCTAGATTTGATGATTCCTTCATTTCAAAATGAAGCTTCACAATCTGAACTATAGAAAGAGACATGTTATAGTCATACTCCAACAATAAAATTTGCAGTGAAATCTCACAAAGTAAGGTCTAGAGAGGGGAAAAGGTATGACTTTACTACTGCTTGATGGAGATAAAGAGGCTGTTTCTGATTAGTCATACTCTAGCTATCATAAAAATATTTAAAAAAAACCCTAATAATTTCTAAATGTCATATACTCAACCACTAATGGTAAAACACTAATTTTTTTGTTTCTAAATGTCTAAATGTCATAATTTCCTTGCAATCTATTTTCACTTTAAACCCTATATATAAAAAAAATAATTTTTAGGTGAATTATGAAAATTAAAGCGTCTTTATTTTCTTAAAGGAAAGAAAGAGAGAAGAAAAAAAAAAATCTTTTAGTTTTTTTTTTTGTTTTTTTTTTCGAAGAAAGAGTAACACAAAGTTATCTTATTTTCAATTCTTCTAAAAGCCGGTCAACATTTGATATAGCCCCTCTGACGATGCAACAAGTAGCATAGAGAATGTGCATGATAGTCTTAAAATTGGGTGCCTGTCCTAGAGGGACTCGACCCCAGTGTCGAGCCCCACTAAGTCAAATTTCATGATGCAAACAAAGCGTACCCTAAGACTGGTTCAGCTAGGTTTTAAACCCTAATGTACTTGGTGTCTAGACCGGCTGTAAAACGAGTGGACAACTCGAGTTTGGGAAGTAACAGCTTACCGGTAGCAGGGCTTTCCGGCCTCACTGTCTGGAACTTCCCATCCTAAAACTTGTGTTAACTAAATTCCTTCCCAGGAGCGTAAACGCATCTCTGGTATCTCAAAGAAAGTTTCGGGAGCGTAAATCGCATCTCCGAATAAAATGGACTTTCAGAAGACTCAGAAGGGTGTGCGCGAGAGAGGATAATTTATATATTTCAGATAATATTGAGGCAGTAAATAAAAAGACAAATAGCACATTAAACCAACAAAAATAATAAATAAATAAATAAAGTCATGCATAAATCAATATTTCTTTAAGCCTGAATTCTGGTTAGGTCCCCAGCAGAGTCGCCACCTGTCACACCCCTATTTTTCTCCGCGTGGTATTTTGAAAAAAAAGAGTTTTTCCAATTAAAGTGACATTTTGAAAAGAGATTATTTATTTATTTAGAGTCGCCACTTGGAATTGAGTTTTGGTGTTCCAAGTCACCTTTTTTTTTTTTTATCTCTAATCAAAAGGAAATATTTTTATCTGCAAACCAGAAATTCGGGTAAGGAATTCTATTGACCGAGAGGAAGGTGTTAGGCACCCCTCGAGTCCCATGGTTCTAGCATGGTTGCTTTATTGATTTATGTATGACTTAATCTAATTTTGAAAATATTATATTTCTTGGTTTTGCAAAAATTTATTTACCTATCTTCTTCAATTTATCTGAAATTTATTTTTTTTAAAAAAAACTATCATATTTTATTAGCTCGTGGTGTATTGATAGCAGCGCTTTCCAATCTTGCCACGAATTTAGTTATCTCTTTGTTTTTTTTTTTACTCTTCCAGATTTAAATTACGTTATATTTTGATTTATATATATATTTTGGAATGACATGAGAAGAATTATAATTTTTGAATACTTACCTATAATTTCCAAGATTTAAAATTTAAGTTAGTCCAACCAATTCTTGCCGTAACTTATATTAGAATACGTCAAACAAACAAACAAAACATGAAAGATCAATATAATTAAGTTCCACCATCAATATTCCAACTTAATTTCGTTTAATTGTATATTATTTTTGTCTTATCTATAAATTGAAGTAAGCTAATCTAAAGAAAGAAAAATAAAATTAAATACTCTTATTCAAACATATGCACACTCAAATAATATAAACACTCATTTGAATAACTTTATGCATGTTTTGATTGACAATAAAAGTTAAGGAGAATAAATAAATAAAATTCAAGCAAGAACCTGTGTGATGAACTAGCTAAAGGAGAAACCGGAAAACTCGAACAAGAACCAAACTCAACCCTCCAAATTTGGCAAATTTTCTTCTTCCTTTTCTTTTCTTTTTTCTCTTAATTCTCTTATTATTTTTTTCCAGCTTTTCCACTCCTTTCTTTTTCTTTTTCTCCTCTCTTTTCTTTACTTTTTCTCCTCTCTTTTTTCTTTACTTTTCTCCTCTCTTTTTCTATATTTTTTCCATCCGTGTGTGTGTGTATTTATAGGGAAAAAAAAAGAAGTTGTGTAGTGTGTCATGTTGTGTAGAAGTGGGGTGATTTTGTGGGTTAGTTGGTAAAATATGGGGGAGTGGGGTTTTGTGGGTAGTTTTAAGAATTATTTTAGTTTTTCTTTTTATTTTATTATATTTTTTTTTATTTTGTTTTTGGTTTTGAAAAGAAAAGAAAATGTTAGAAAATTAAAATAAAAATAAATAAGTAAAATATAGTTAACAATGCTAGATTATATTTTAAAACCAAAATTAAAAGAAAACATATATTTTTTTAGAAATTTTCTTTTCTTTAAAATAAAATTTACATCAAAAAGTTATTATAGATAAAATAAAAATAGCAATATTTAATTTAGATTCAAAATATTTAAACACTAAAAAAAAAAAATATATATATATAATTCAAGTTTGGTCCAAAATTAGGTGTTAACAACGTCGTTTATGATCTTGACTATAAAATCGCCTTTAGGAAATTAAATTCTTTTAAAATACTTGTTAAAATATTTCAAACACCTTTTTCCTTAAAATATTTTTTGAAAAAATATATATACATCTTTTCTTTAAAATACTTAGAATTTAATAGATTTCAAAATTCTAATTAGTTGATTAAATCCATTCAACTCCGTTTAATTAAATAAAAATTAGTTAGATTTTAATATTAGATTTTCTTTAACTAGTTTACTTAATTGAGTCTAATTGATTAAAACATAAGTAAAAAATGTAAATTTTCCATTTTCTGAAACATGTTGTCTAAACTTTCAAAATTATTAATATAAAATAACACTATTTTAAAGTTAGTCAAAATATTTAATCGTCGGATAACCGCACGTTAGCGGATATTTCGGGTGCGTAAAACCTTCCCGAAATAGAAATATGAACCCGAACCCTTTTCTTTGGATTTTAAAAGATTTTTTCTGTTTGAGTCTTTTAAAATGTTTTAAATGGTTTTTCTTGATTTTTCCTTAAAAATTAAGTGGCGACTCTAATTTTTAAAGATTCGGTTTTACTTAAATCTAATTAAGTCTTAAATCGAGTTTTTAAACCCGAAAGTCATATTTCGACGTAACACTCATCCAGGTCACGTTGTCTACTATAAGGTCTATGTGTACTAGGACCAGAAATATTAGTAGGATTTAGTTGCGATTGCACCATATTTGAACCTCCCACCGATTCATCGGGAATGGGAGTTCCAAATTTTTTGGCGTCCGCAAATGCTTGGGCATGCAAAAATTCCAATTTACAACAATGCATAAGGTGATTTTTCAAATGACCCGTCCCGCCCCCCTTTCCCGAAGTTTTATGGTTTAAAACGTGTTTACATTTGTTACGAATTGCTTTTGTTTTATCTTCATTTTGTGTTAAAAATTGCCAAACAACAGATTTTTTTGCTCATTCCGTCTTAGGCCTATTAGATGACGTAGGTTGTACGGGGGGAGCGGGAGGGGGGGAGTAGTAGCACTATATGGGGGTTGAGTTTCATCGTCATCAAAAGTATTTTCGTTTTCATTAATTTTAAAATCATCTTTCGGTAAATCTTCGTTAAAATTACCAAAATGTTATTCAAGAAAATCATTGTCTAATTCCGTGTTAGAGTCAATATTAATAAAATCCGTATTGTTTACGTAAGTAGAATCTTCGGTATTTAATCTAAGTGGTGGTTGTCTTGTAGACGAACTACCACTTGATTTTTTACCAGTTAAAGCTTTTTTAATTCCACCAAAAATGTACTTTTTCCCTTTCCTTTTCCACCGGAATTCATGTTAAATTTAATTAAACAAATTACGATTATATGCAAAAATTCAAGTTTATGAATGTAAAAAAATTAATTCAAGGAGACAACAAGTAAAAGTAATCAAATAAGTAAAATTAGAAGAACAAATAAGTAGGATTTAGGAAGGAAGGTACCAAACGTCTGTGTAAAAACAGACGTAGAAGCCGAAATTGATGAAAGTTGAAGCTTGAATATGCTCCAAATTGATCCACCAAAATTTGCTCCAAAATGCAATTAACCAAACTAAATAATATTTTTGAATAATGATTGAGAGAGTAGATACTTAATATATAATATATAATATTTGAGAGTAGTATGTAATATGTATATAATTATAAATTTGTAATAGTAATTAGTAAGTGGAGAGAATTGGATTGAGAGAATTGAATTGAATTGAGAGAATTAGATTGAGAGAATTGAAGTGAAAAATTATGAAAGATTTAGGGGTATTTATAGTTGAGAAAATATTGAATTTTGAAAATTTTTTTTAGTTAAAACGGTTAAAAATGGACCAAAAAATGGCTAAAAAATAATGTTACCGTTGGTGGGCCCCACACCAACGGTAACAAAATTAAAAAATTAAAAAAAAAATTGGACCGAAATTACCGGTCCGATACCGGACCGGAACCGATAAATCAGAATCGGTAATTACCGATAAAAAATCCCCCTCCCTTCCCGGTCCCCCTACCGGTACCCCATACCGGTTCCTACCGGTATAGTACCGGAACCGGACCAGACCAGACCGGCACCGAACTGGCACCCGAACCGGAACCGGACCGGAACCGGTACTTACCGGTTCCGCTGCCACCCTTATGCACACCATGGCCCGTGGAGGGTACCGTCCACTTGAAACCCATGTTGTGGCCAAGTGTGCTCACCACGGAACCCCTCATGGCCTATGGTGCACACTATGGTCTGTGTAGGGGGCCGTCCAGTGTACTATGAAGATTTTTTACCTCGTTTCATTAAGGGTATTTTGGAAATCCTAGCCTAAACCTTTGGTCTTTTAGGACTTTTTGGCCTATTCTAAGACCCTTAAGTCATGACCTAGTCATTTTCTTCACTTCATTCTCATTCTAACACTAAGCTGTAAGAATTCAATTCCTAAAATCCTTTCTTCAAGTCAAGTTTTGGGGGATTTAAGTCAAGGGATTTAAGAGTGCTTCAACCCAAGTCCAATTCATCTTATTTCTTCTAATCTCTTTAGGTTTATGTGGATTTATTGATGATCCCCTTTCAATCATGAAGCCCCAAAGGATATTTCTTAAATTTCATGATTTTTATGTATGATTTGCAAGTAGATTTTGTTATTTAGTTTCAATTTGATGAAATTAAGTTATGGATTGATTTCAATTAATGATTTTTACAAGATTTAGGTCTTATTATATTAATTCACATGGAATTTATGAGAATTGAATATGCATGCCCCTTTTTAATTATGAATTTATGCATGGATAATTTCAAGTATATTTCAATGATTAATTTCTTTATGGATTTAGTACGATTTCATCTTATTTAGATGTTTTGACTATGAATCTCAGGTACCCTAGTTATTCTCTTATTCATCATGATATATGCATGCATGAACAAGAATTTTTATGAGAATTATACGTGGGTTATTACCAAATCATGACTATGACTACGATTTCAAGGCAAGTATAGTTATGACATGACATGTAATCACATAATATCTATGATATGGCTTTCAAGCAATTATGGGTGTTTATTCACCATCATGTACAAGTATGAATGAGTCATTCCAATATATATAATCATGGATTTAAGAATGATTTGGCATTTATCCCAAGTATGCACAATTATGAAATATGATTTGGCTTATAAGCGTAACTATGCATGATTATGATTTGAAAAGACTTATGCTCAATTTTCAACCATGTATATGTATATGTATTCCGGTGGGATGACGGCTTAGTACTGAATGAGAATTGGAGGCGGGGGATCGACCCAAGGGGTCCTTAAGTAAAGTCTCCTCTTATAATTACGTGCCACCATAGGTTAATGTTTATGCCCCTTTAAGGAATGATGTTGATGATTATGTGTACCATGCCTACTGAAAAGGCAATGTTGTGAGGTAAGAAAATGTTGTGATACCTATCGAAAGGGCAATTCCTTAAGGTGCGGGTATAGGCTACCTTGGGCAAGTAGTCTACTCTTTCTCCGATGTAGAGTCAACATCGGAATTCCAAGTAATAGCTCGCTTGGTTTTATATATCGGTTAATTTGGCTTCAGCTCAATAAAGCTTCAATTGAAAATAGGAATTATTGTCTTATCTAAAATCAATTCGTTCCTGAGCCATGGGTAAAGAGATGACAATAAAATGAACCCTTTAATAAAATAAATTAGCCTCCCATTTGAGTAAGTAGAATAGTATCAGACTCACGACAGGTTGACTTTTGAATGACTTTGCAACTACATTAAAGTCATGCTTACTTCCAACCAATCAGATAAAACGTTCTTCCTCTAGCTTCCAAAATTTTACGTGGTGGTGCTTGATATTTTGTAACGTGCGTATATTCTAGATAATTTGTGAATTTTCATTTTTGAATTACATATTTATGATTTATTTAGTTGGAATATAATAGTCAAACACTTTCTATTTCACAAGTTTTTTAAGGTGAAAATCGTTAAAAGATGTGGAGAAGGTCTCAAAAGGGGACTATTTCGATAAGAAAAGATTGCCCTCACATTTTATTGTTCTAACGTTAAATGTGTAGTTATAATGTGAAATGAATGTGCCCTTCGCTCTAGCCCTCTTTCAGTGCACTATTGGAAAGCCTAGATTTGATGATTCCTTCATTTCAAAATGAAGCTTCACAATCTGAACTATACAAAGGGACATGTTGTAGTCGTACTCCAACAATAACATTTGTAGTGAAATCTCACAAAGTAAAGTCTAGAGAGAGGAGAGTGTACGACCTTACTACTACCTGATGGAGATAGAGAGGTTGTTTCTGATTAGTCATACTCTAACTATCATAAAAATATTCAAAATACCCCTAATAATTTCTAAATGACATGATATACTCAACCACTAATAGTAAAACACTAAAACGCAAAGAAGAATCTCAAATAAAAGCAAGGCATTTGCCAATAACAAGTTCTCTAAGACACAACAAATTAATTTTCTGATTATTCTTTTTCCCAGTTGGCTTCTTTAGAAGCTTTAAAAAAATTTGAGCCAATGATCTGTGACTTTATCATGCATCATACTATATTTACCAAACCTTGAACTGTTTATAAGAAAATCAATATCACATATTGTATTAAGCTAACAATTATAAGCTCTCTCTCCTCGTGTCTGTGTACTCTCTTGCGGTCGGATACTAGTACTTTCAGAATTAGAAAAAAAGAAATAATTAATTTGAAGTTAACTGTTGATGTCTTTCATGTGCTTTTATATATTGACTTCAAATGTATGAAATTTTTTAAATTATAATCACATTTTTTCTACATTTGATATGCTAAGAGCTAACTTCCACATTACCTTTGTCATATATCATACCATTTTACCATCTGATTGTGTTGGTAAAATTAGGCCCATGCGGAGCACGGGCAACGGATATCTAGTTAAAATATATGAGGCGTATTCCACTCCTTCGTCACCTTTCTCATCATACGCACCAATTTCTGTGCAAAGTTTTCTTTTTTATTACTAAATAAGATGCTGGCAAATTAAAGTTCTTTTCAAGTAAAGTGCATTCCTTTACAAAGTTAAGTATCTTAGCTTGAATCTTATTCTGTAAATTTTTTTTCCAAGAATAGAACAACACTTTCAATTAAAAGGATTCTTGACTAACTCAAATTCCACCAAAGTACCTAAGATCCCCTAAATAGTCACCCTGAAACATATAAATAATTATTATTGGAGACCAAAGGAATAAGTATATGGTGTCATATCATATCATAACCAATTAAAATGATTTCTACATGGATCTATTGACACATTATATATTTAGAATAATTGAGAGTCGAGTGAATTTATTAATCAAATTAGAAATTCCAAATTGAGCTTTGATTCCAAATAATAATTAACTTACCCATGATTATCGTTAGAGGAAATTAAGTTTTCAAACGCTACACATTTAGGACCTAAACTTACGCAAGTGGAACTTTAAACAAAGACCTAAAGATAGTCAAATTGGAAATAAGTTTTTCTCCCCTTTAAACTTTGTTGCCAGATTTTTACTCAAAATTGTTCTGCTCTTTCTTCCTCGCTAGGAACCATCATATTTCTTCAAGTGTGTACTCGAAATTCTTGTTTGGAGTTAGAAATTCGATGTTGATAGTTTCTAATTTACTTTGATTATTTTCACTTGACTTTAATATAACTTATATACACTAGCAACAACAATAGCATACATACATAATCAATATAATCTCACAAATAAAATTTGGAAAAGGTAGGATGTAGCAGATCTTATCTCTCTCTATTTTTGTTGAGTAAAAAGTTGTTTTTGATAAATCATCCGTTCAAAAGAATTTAACTTATATACAAAAAAGTGTGAAATAAAATATTACACTATCATAGTTGCACCATAGTAAGTGGAATTAGCGTATAATGTTTAAAGTAAAGCAAGTACCTTTCTATAGTAAGTTTACATTGCACTATCAGTACAAGAATTTTGCAAATACCATCGGTGCAAGTTAAAAGTCTTTGATTGGCTTATTTTAAATATTTTTTTGGCAAAACAATTTTTAAGTACTTTCATAGTACTATCTAGATAAAATAAAAAAGTATTTTTAAGTCAAAAAATAGAAATAAGTCAACATATTAGAATTTCTTACTTACGTCTTTTGTCTTATAAGTCCCTCTAAATAGATTCTATATAAAAAAAAATTCCACTATGGATTAAAAAAATGAGCGTCCAATTTATCAACCACCAGATTCCAAAGTGCACCAGCAACTTGCACAACACTGATCAATATTCCCAAACACCCAAGAAACATGTTGAGGCA
Organism: Solanum rostratum; assembly: GCA_029948455.1. Taxonomy (NCBI): domain Eukaryota; kingdom Viridiplantae; phylum Streptophyta; class Magnoliopsida; order Solanales; family Solanaceae; genus Solanum; species Solanum rostratum. The sequence goes on from CM057055.1 coordinate 53,856,305, forward strand.
ATACATTAAGGTGTTTCTTTGAGGTTTCTTGATTGAAATCCACATGAAGCAAGGGTAAACCAGAGATAATGGCAGCGCCATCCCTCCGATAAATGGAGCTAGGCTTCCCAAGAATGAGAATCCTACGGAAATAAAATATGTCAATCCGCCAAAGAAGAGCTTGATGCATGATCGAACCCACCTTGGGCACGCCTTGTGCTGCTTGCTTACGTATATTCTTTCCAAGTTGTCGAAGACAGGCATCGCGTAAATTTGAAATGAGCATAGACATTGGGTCACTACCATCATATATATTGTACCTGATAACCATTTTGGTGTGCTCTCTTGGTGGTACTTGGCAATTGCAGTTATGACTCCATTTGCAGGCATCTGCCAATTAACCATTTTAATATTAATATTAACCAAAGTAGATTAATATAACAATTGCAAGTTGAGTTCCAATGTATAAATCGAAAGAAATTAAATTACAAAATGAACAGAAAAATTGACTTTTCCAGGTATCTTACAAAAAGACCATAAAACTGAAAAAGTTCATTATAAATAACCTAGGAGATGAATTCTCCCTATAAAATGAGTATGAAAAATATAATTTACCAGATTTCCATAAGCCCAATATCCTCCAATTGCCAAGGGAAATACACATATTGCAACAAAAGAGTAGGATGCTATCACTCCTCTCCACATACTTGTCCTCGTAGGATGTTTCGGATTTGTCGGTATCGTCCCCTGCATAAATTGACATGAAACATTTTCAAGAATGCAACGTATCTAAAATCAGTGAACTTAACATAATCAAGTGTATAAGACCAGTTTTTAAGTAAATTGTCCAAACTAATACTGATTTTGATTGATAATAACATTAATTACCTGTATTTCCAAAACTAGATTGTGACCTCGGAAAGAAATGGCAACGATAGCAACACCATTAAGTACAGCACGAAATCGAGCCATAGTTGTGGTTACATTATCAGAGGGGTTGTAAGAGACTCCATTAGGCCTGCCTTTGCTAATTGAGAGTGCCCAAGGCAGAGTGAAATAGGCCACACCCAAAACAGAACCAACAAAGGAGACCCAAGCCAAGGAGTTCAAATTGGGAAAGAATTGAGCAATTAAAATGGCAAGACCTACAAACAATAAGAACCATTGGGCTCCACTTAGAGATTTTTGAAGACAATTGTGATCAGTTTCACACATGGCATTGTAGAAAAGTTGTAGAGTGCGCCCCGCTGCGATAATAGTCATGACACAAGTGCCTCCTGACAGGTACATTATTGGGAAGATGGAAAGGCACTTCCCCAATTTTCCTCCTGAAAATGAAGGTAAATGCGTATACATTCCATTAGTTTCAGTGTCAGTAAAAAAGAAAGAAAAAACAAGTGGGGGTCGATTGAGGATGCACTTCAAAAAGTAGTGATGTCAATTTGTATATATAGACTGCTTACAATGCACTTATAAAGTCATATGTAGATTTATACATCTGTTAGACATAAGCATCGTTAAATTTGGGGAAAAAATAGAATATGTTTCAAGTTGAAAATGACAATTGAAAATTGTTAAGTTGTGTTTGGACATGAATACTAATTATAGTTATTTTATTTAGTTTTTGCAAACAACTTTTGGAGTTTTTCAAATTTTAAGAAAATTATAACAATTCTATGTCTTTACCATTTTCACTTGAGTTTTTGGAAAAAAAATAATTTCATTAGCTGCAAACATCTAGGATTTTTTGTTTGTTTGTTTGTCATATAGATTTAGTGTACACCATGAACAAATCTAACCAGATATTATTCAGATTCAGACAAAATAAGAGAAGAAAAAAACTTTTAGTACAAATATTCTCCATTCTCAAGACACATTTTCTCAAAAATTTAATCAACAAGAATAAATCCGGGATGACATGATCTTATTGCTATAGAAATATTAAGCTAAGGACACAATTTACAATTAGAAATACAAGTTTTCATATTTTCTTTTAATTATTTCTTAAATTTCATACTCAGTCAAATAAATTTTTTGTTTGAATTAATTACCGAAAGCTGCAACGGAGAGTTGAAGGTATCTGCTATAACGAGTTCCATCGACCGATTCATGAAGATGAACTAAGAGCCACATTGTGTAGAGCCGCCATGCGAAAAACACTGTGAGAACTACTATTCCCCATGACCTGCACCAATTAATAAAAAATGTAAATATATAATTAATGAGTTAGATGATCTAATGAATTGTCCTTTCATTTATTGGTTTTATATTTTTCAGGAGATGTAAATTTTATTTTCGAATATTTTTTTTAATATATGTGCATTAGCTTACAAATTTAATTAAAATGGGACGGGAGTATATTTTAACTTGTAGAGGAAGATCGCTGCCACAGTTAGACATTGATCATTGTAAGCATCTTTCTCATTACTAATAAAAGATTTTCTAACTAATTTGTTCTAAAGAGAATTAATGACAATACTTTTATATTTAAAAAAACAATTAAGTTTATTCGTAATACAGTATTTTTTTTAAACCACATAAAATATTATGATATGCATATTTAAGGTCACAAGTTAAACAATTTATAGCTATAGGAAAGCTTAAGTTTCAAAATATTAATTTTGTTTATTTTTAAATTTCGTATTAATTTAATTTATCATATAAACTGAGATAGAACGAACTTACATACTTTATTTGAGTTATTCTATTTGGGACATTTTTCTTTCATTTGCAGAAATATATCCGAAATCATAAGTACATCACATCAGTAAAATTATTCACGTTTAGTGGCAAACAATGGGAAATGAAAATCTTTTACGTAAGTAAGCTGTTCCACTGCTTTAATTGTCCTTTTTCTTATATCACACCAAAAGCATGAAAAAGAGAAATAATTAAAAATATAGAAATATCACAATTTCATTAAAGAGACGACTTACTTTATACATTAGTAATTACAAACCAAGGGTTGTTAAATATGCTACTCCTCTATTTCTTTTACTTGACCCTTACATCAAAAATATTTATTCTATTATCATGCATTACTCCTACTTCTAAATAATTTCGATGAATTTTTCCGGCACGTAAACGTAGGTTGGAAAAATGCAGAGGAACCTGACATTTAAGACTAATACCCTCAAATTTTCTCTTCTATAATTTGATGGCTTTAAAATTTTAACATCTCACCACAAAATTAAGTGATATTTTAATACAATTGTGTATCTGTAATTTAATATTAATAATTTTTTAAACTTCGAATCTAGATAAATTAAAAGAAATAAAAAAGTATAATAAATGAAATCTCACAAGTAGGTTTAAGATGTACGTAAATCAAGACGGTTTCCGAAAGACTTTTGACAGAGAAAAAAAATACAAGAATAACATAACTTATAGGGATATCGTAGTACCTGGTGGAGGTATAAAAAGACTGTTGAGTAATAAAAGAAATGGATTTTGTTTTGTTTTAAGAAAATGAGGTACGAACCATCCAAGGGAGGTAAAAGCAAAGGGGAGAACAAGTGCAGGAGTTCCAATGGCAGAAGAGAGTAGATGAAACGCTGCCGTATAAGCATTCCCCTTTCTGGATTCGGTTATGGGTAGCCAGCTGTCTATCTCTTCAACAACATTCCTATCCTTGTTCTCCTCCTCCTCCTCGTCGCCATCAACTTGGAAAACATCTGTGTTATCATCAATGGGTATAATTCTGAATGAAGAGAAAGATCTCTCTATACGGCATCGTTCGGGCACCTCCACATCTCCCATTGCCTATCAAGAGAATACTAGTAACAAGTAACAGAGGATGTACTTTTTGTTTCAAAACAAAATTAATGGGTGTTTCATGTTTGTGTGAATATATAAGATAGTGTGACGCTATTGATGACGACAACATATGACGCATGCTAATACATCCCTGCTTACATTTTTCCATATTATAACAGTAAAAAGAGGAAACTTCTTCGTTTTCTGATTTTGAGACCACAAATACTAATTCCGCCTTTTTATTTTTTTGGTACTTCAGAAGGAAATATATTAGGGTCTAATATGCAACAATACGTGGGAGTTACAGGTCTGAGCCTCTACTGGGGAGCAGGGGCGAACCTAGAGAGGAGGAGGGGTTCATCCGAACCTTCTCGGCGAAAAATATACGGTATATATAAGGTAAATTTTTTATGTATTCATATATATAGTAAACTTGAATTTTCTAAACAATAAGCAAAATCTAGTATAATAGTAGGCCTCCCTTAAAATGAATCATTGTGCTTATTGTTCAAATCCCACTTAAAGCATTAAATTTTTAGCTTCTCTTAATTATTCTTTTTCATTTAATTTCGGCTTTGGGGAACCCAATCCAATATTTTACTTTATTTTTTTTAAAAAAGTGATGAAATAATATTAGACTGTGTATTATTACTTCATTTGGAAATTGTATTTTGTTGGTTTATTTGCACATTTATACTTTTATATTTCGAACCCCCTCAGTTGAAATCCTAGACCCGCCACTGCTAGGGAGGGGATAATTCATAGTATCATTTCATATATTTACTGGTCTTTGTGGCCTAACAAAAAGAGTTCCTCTTTTGTCTGATTCTAAAAAACTTGATACACACATCGGTGGAATTTCTATACACAAAAAAATGTGTTCTTTCATAAGCTTGGCTCCTTCTTTTGCTAATACGTCTGTCACTCTATTTGTCTCTCTAGTTATATAGGAAGCTAAGGGGGGATCCCATAGCTGCCCGAGGAGAGCCTTACAGTCAAAAACCATATAAGTATATGAGGGATGATCATTTTCAATAATTCCAATGAGTTCCTTGCAATCAATATTGATTTCTAGGGGTGTTAAATGCTTGGCTATTGCAATTCTCAATCCCTAGATAATTGCGAGTAGTTCTGCTTTGATGTGGCTGCCCAAGTGATAATTACTCAAGTAACCCATTGTTGGCCTGCGTGCACTTATACTTTAACAAGGTATACGGTCCCTCAGCACAAATAACGGAAGAAAGATAGAAAGTAAATACACAGCAAACTTAGAGTAGAAACCCTCCTTACTCAAGGGAGGTAAAACCACTACCTGATCCACAGAATTTCGGCCAAATCTTGACTAATTTTCAAGGAGCAAAATGATTGTAACCTCTCACAATCTTGAGGACTGTTCCACAAGTCCTTTTTTTCCTTACAAACAAGTGAAACCCACCAACTCATAGCTACCCCAAGCTAAGAACACGAGCAGAACACAACAAATTTGAACTTAAAATCAACAGCCCTAGAATCCTTTATAAAGCAGAATCTGGTTCACATTCAGAGTTGGGAAACATCACTTAAGGAAAACAAGAAAAGATCACTTCAAGCTTCAAAGCCATAGATGTTTTCTTCAGAGCATTCCAAAAATAGAGAAGATGATTTTTAGTTTTGTGTCTATTGGAGCGTATACTTCTTTCTCTTGTTAATTCATAATATATATCAAGCCCACTAATAAAAAATAACAAACTGTTGGGGACCACAAGGACCACTCACCAAAACACACCATTTGGCCCAAATCATTGGCCATCGAAATTGCCACTCTACCAGCACTTGAGCACACTTAGAATTAGTTATTTGCAGACTTATGTCACTGTTAAAGAGATTTTTCAAGATATCACACTTACCTCTGATATGGGATCAGGTTCCATCTTAGAGTTTGTCAATCATCAAAACTATTGCATTCTAACGAATTCTCCTTTTTTCTTGATGACAAATACCGTAATACACTTGGACCATTGATCAGTAAATAAAATAGTGCACAGAGTAGAGTATGATCAATTTCCCTCCCCCCTTCATATTGCCTCAATTCTCGTTATCACTTTGCCATTTCATTCCCCCTATCGCTTTGCCATTTGATCATACTTCCTCCTTAACATAATATTCCGTCTTTTGACATCATCAAACCAAGTATGAGTGAAACACAGATAGTGACAAACTCATGGAAAACACAAAGCAATTAGCAAGGGAGCAGGAAAATAGACAGATAATGCAAACATCATTCATTCAACAAAAAGATTATCATTTCTTACAATTGAAAGGAAAATGTAAGACATAGTAATAATTTAGCCACAAGGAATAGAAAGAAAGGACAAGAATCAATGAGAAGGATGAGGTCCAGGTTGGAGACTTTGGAGAACTAACGATAGTATATTATCAGCTTCTTCATGACTTTTCAAAAGTCTATCCTTCAGATCCTCCATCTTGGCAGTGAGTTCAGCATTTTGTGCCTTTAGCTTCTCAACCTCTTTTGAACTAGGTCCCTCCTTAGAAGTTCTTGCAACCTGTGCCTTTAACTGAGCAATTTCACGTCTTTCTTCATAATCAGTAGTGTTAATTCTTCTATCTCATGCTTTAGTTGCTCCTGTCTTTTCAGCAACTCTGAGACTTGGGACTTTTCTTTCCTTCCACTTCTTCCTTCAGCACACTCACACTCCACCAAGATATGAAAAGACATAGCCAGCTTTAATGTTCCTTTGATGCCCCTCCCTTTTCCAAGTTGAATTTCTAATTTCTTCAAAATTTCTCCAAGTAGATGCCCATAGGTCATTCCATGTTTCCCATCTTTTACATTATGGATTTTGATCATATGTTCCATCATAATGGCTGGGAGATTGATATCATCCATCTTGGATAGACACTCCATTAAGTAAAGTCAGAACTAGTAGCAACAGTCCTCTTCTCAGTCCTAGGCAACAAATTCTTGTTTATGAACTCATAGTAGACTTGATATATCCCTTTAAGAAACTTTTTGGGCACACCTGAGCTTTTTAATTTTTGAACCTTGCCTATCTCCTCAACAAAAATCAGAGATGCCTTCATTCCGGATACAAACCTGATCCTATCTTTAGTACTCTCAGAAGCTCTGCCAGCCTTTCTTCACTCAGATTAAATCACAGTGCATTCACCATTGTATTGATGCTTCCATCCTCAACAATCTCCATATTATAGTAGAAGTCCCTTGCTTCTTTTTCATGAGGAGTAAGGACTGGCCACACTGAAAAGAGATGTCCCGATCCTTGGATTTCAACATCTTCAACTATTTCTCTTAGCCCTGATTTGTGAACATACATAGGATCAAACACTCTGCCACTCAAGACCTTTTGAGTCTTAAGTATCTCAATTTTTTCATCTTTGGTCAACAACTTTTCATCCTTGGGACCAAGTCCCTCATCTTGGACATCTTTGATATCGAACTCTAAGCTTGACTCTAGAAGTCTTTTTGTTATTACCTATGGCTTCCTCTTTTCAGATGCCTTACTCACTTTGCCCTTTCTTCCTTTTGAATCACTAACTCTTTTCTTTTTGCCCTCTTTTTCTCTCTTGTCATCACTTCTTTTCTCATCTAAAGTAATGTCTACCATATTACATGGTGAAACATCAAACTGTTCCACTTCTCACCTTCTTTTCCTTCTATTTCTCAAAGTTTGAGACATGTTGGCTTCCATTGCTGCACTTAGTAACTTTTGTTGAGATCCCCTCGTTCTTCTGGAACCAACACCAATTTGCACTTCTTCTTCAGTCACCTTTTCTTTGCCCTTCCTAGAGATCCTCTTTAAAAGTGCCAAAGGCATATCATCATTCTCATCACCAATATTCACCTCTCCTTCACCCAAGTGAGAAAAACCACTGGTAAGGACTCCTTTTCATTCATAGAATTAAATACCTCAACTTTCTCAACACTTTCAACATTCTCAACACCCCATCATTCTTTGCAACATTCTCATCACCACTAACAACATCAATAGGCAGTGACGCCTCAATAATTGCTTCATGATCAACCATATCACTACTACTACCTACAAACCTTTTCAAGTCCAAAGAAGTCTATTGGTGCATTCCTTAAGGAAGTCAAACTTTGAATGACTAGGTTTCACTGGCTGCCTAGATATTAGATCCAGAACTCTTGCCCAATGGAAGGTCTCCTTCAAAATAGATTTCAAAAAGTCCAGACAAAGAGTGACCGGGTATGTTCTCCTGTGGGGCAGCATTTTCTAAAATTTCAGGGGGTGAGGGAGTAGAAAACAGGGGAAAGTTTAAGTCAAGTGAGAGTAGTCTTTCACCAGGTTCACTAGGACCTCTAATGGAGGATTTTGAAAACAGGATGGAAGGGGATCAATATCAGTAGGTGTATCAGTGAAGGGAACCATTGATTGAGAATTAAGAGACGGTGAAATCACTCCAGTGGAAAATATTTCTATAGAGATAGACAAGTCAAGATCGTCTCCAGAATCTTTTGAAATAGAAGTTTGAAATTTTGCCATTTGTGGTTAAAAAGAACGGAGTTTGTAAGGCAAGAAGAAGAAAAAGAAAAAAGTACCTTTTGGAAAGAGAATTGGACTTCTGAAAATGGAGATGGAGTGTAAAAGGAAGAAAAATATATGGAGACGAAAGGGTGTATCAGGTCCTCAAAAGAGGCATCTAATGGAAACGAAACGATTAGATAACGTTTAAATAAAGTTGGACTGACACGTGGTAATTCATAAACTCTGTGCACATTTCAAAAAAAGTTATAAGAATAATAACTTTAAGTAAGGACCAGATCCCATTTTACAGAATGAAAGTAACTGTTTTAATCATCGTGTCTCTTCCGTTTTTCTTGGCGGAAATCTTGTACGAGTATACCTACAATAGGTACAATATTGAATTTAGCACAAACATGCATATCAAACATAAGGATACTTGTTCACCAGTTCATAGTCAAGTGAGAAATTTAGAGAAATGCATGATCAATTTAAGTCTCTCATCAATTTAAGCTTCATCCTGTCAACATAGTATCAAGTAACCAGCATTATTATCCCTCTCATCACGAGCTTGATCAACATCTTGACCAGATCCCTCTTCAGGAGTTTTTACTCCTTTAACATTTGCCAAAAGAGACACCTTCATCTTGAAGTGTCTTTTAGAGTTGGGAAACTTTCAACATCTCCAGTCATGTGTCTTAAATATTTATTTTCCAAGTGTCATCATTGATTAGTGCTTCCTCAACTCACTTGAACATCTATTACTTGTTAGATTTGGGAACCCATTTGAGTCTGAGTCCCCAGTAATCAGATAAAGGAGAAATAAGTGATTTTCTTGCCCAAAAAGGTAGAGCAATTTTCATCTCAACAAATCTACACCTTGATTTTAGAGAAGAATCTAATTTGGCTTTTAATTTCTTTGAACTGGCATAAATCTTCAAACTTTCCTCAACCCTTTTCAAGGCAGGACAATCCCTCTTAAGAGTGTAATTGCACCTTGTTAATTACACACAATTACCAACTGAGCAAGTAATTACCTGTCCAACCAAATAGGCCAGACAATATAATTACACCAAATTATACCAAATCCAATTACCAGGACAACCTTCCAAATAGGCTCTAAATAAATTGTTAGGGTATATGATAAATACAATATTTAATTACACTCTTCCAAATACAATATATATCTTAAATATTTAATTTAATATCATTTACAAAGTCCCTTATTTGTATAATATAATTCTTAATTTTAGATAATTAACTTTTGTTTTAAAATTTAACATAACCTTATGATTACACTTGTGCAACTAAACATGATACCATTTGTAACTACACTGTAATTACATTGTTGCATGCAAATAGGTTTTCGTAACTATTATATTACATAATTACTAGGCTGATAATTACTAATCCTAGTAAATACACTATGTTTAATTATCATATAGCTTTCCAAACAAATCCTTAAGAAAAAAATTTAATATAATAATTGAAGGCTACTTTTCATATTAGCCTTTTGATTATTACTAACCTATTTTTCTAGAAAACGTAAAATAGTTAAGAACCTCATTAAAAGAAAAGGTAACTATGAAAAAAAATTCAGTAATTCTCTTGAACTTTGAAAGTTTCACTTATTTTGAAATTATAGAAAAGTCTAACAATTCACTTAATATGAACGAGATGAAGTATTAAGTATTAGAAGTTGTTGCATCCTACAAGTAAAAGTCCTAAATATTAGCATACTAATTATTACTTGAGAAAATAGTAAATGATAATTTTTCTATTGTAATTTTTTTAATAAAGGATAAAAAATTCAACCATATTATGAAAGTATAAAATAATACAAAGAATAAAGTAAGGGAGAGGATAGAATATTTTTTATTGCTCTTGAATAATATTTAAGTGTATTTTACAATGAAGGAAACCCTTATATTTATAGGGAATAAACTGACTTGGTCCCCAAGTAGGAAATTGACTTGGTCTCTGAATAAGATTTCTAACTATTAAAGGAATCTATATAATAGACATTCATTATAAATCCAGTATGTTTACAACACTCCCCCTTGAATGTCTATTTGATAGATTATGTGCCTCATTAAAACTTTACTAGATAAAACCCTGTGGAAAAAAATTCTAGTGAAGGAAAAAGAGTACACATATCTAATAATGTGCATTATTGGATGCCTCATTAAAAACCTTACAAGGAAAACCCCATGGGACAAAACCTTGTGAGGAAAAAAGAGTACATCGCATATGAAATCCCCCTAATGAGAACATAAAACCAAAAACTTGAATCTTCACACCCCAATCTTGTGTACCATCTTCTTGAAAGTTGTAGTTGGTAGAGATTTGGCGAACAAAATCAATCACATTGTCACTCGAACGAATCAGTTGCACATTTATATCACAATTCTTTTAGAGCTCATGTGTATAAAAAACTTTGGCGAAATGTGCTTTGTCCTATCTCTTTTTATGAGTCCTCCCTTTAGGATCAAAGAGTTATTGCAAGTTCCTCGCTTCAACTTCTTTAAGCAAACAATCTATTACCTTTTGAAAACTCTTCAAGAGTTTCAATTCAAGTTATCAACTTGCATAACAATATGAAAGATTTTTGATTAATTTAATCAATATAAGGATTATAAATAAGTTTTTCAAGAACTTGTATATGTTTCATGCATTTTAAATCCTTCAAATACTTTCATATTGATTTTGTCCAGTGACAATATTCAATATTAAATGCATGACGTTTTCTAGTGTCTAGATTGATAGTCAAATAAGCTTTATACTTACCAAGATGCATCATTTCACTTGATAATTAAAATATGATTTAACATACCATAGAATTTACATTCTCATAATCTTTTACAATATTGTGTTATATTGTATCAAAGGTATTATCGACTAAATATTTTTTGTCGGTTTGCAATACGACATAACTTGTTGAGATCTCATCACTTCATTATTTTCAGGTAGCCACCCCTCTCATGAGGCTTCATGAAGTGTTATGTCGTAGGCTCTTCAAGAGCACATTGCCGCTTTATCATGACCATTTTGATCATTTTGGCCTTTTCTTTTCAAGAATTGTCCTACTTGGGATCAATTGCATGTTTCATGCATGTCATAGACTCTATCCTTCAGGGACATTCAATAGGAGCATTTCAACTCTTAGTTTCTTATTATCTCCCCCTTATGTTAGACAAACTAACATATAATCCGATCTATCTTGGAGAATCCATCTTTTATACATCATCGTATATTTATTAATCATATACCGCATATCAAAATTATTAGATGGTATATGGCCCCTGACCATAAATTAGTTGAGGGGGAAATTGATCATATTGTATTGGATTGATGCATATTTTTGTCTATAATTTGTCATATTTCAGACCATGAAGCTTTGCTCTCATAAGTAATGATTGACCATTTGTCTAAGGTATTAGTGTCAATTAGCTTGGATATTTATCAATATTATCAAGATGAATTGTCTTGATTACATGTTCTGCAAGTTGTGCTCTTAACTCAATTATCTTGCACAAACAATTTTACAAAAGTCAAACTTCATGTTGAGAATAAATGTACAAATGATCACCTTATAGATGCATCTATTTATAATATCACATGAAAGTGAACTGGCCCATATTCACTTTTCATACTTTCAGAATTTATAGAATTCAATTCCAACATTAATTGATCCAATCAACTTATCATGAGAACAAGCAATCTTGAAGAATCTTTTATTTTGTCAATATATATCTAATGAGTAAACTTCAAGTTTACCATAACATGTGCATTTTGCTGCAGTAAATTTTTGATTTACTATTACATAAACAAATTTCAAATTTCTTACTCGGGGAGTAAATTTCAACTTTATTTCTTCTCAACAATTCTACTTCTCGTAGAGGTAAACCGTGATCCTTTTTAAATCTATAAATGCATCTGGCATTTGATTTGCAATATGAATAATCTTTTGTACATTTTGCTCAAAAATAGAAGCACGTGGATCAAGATGAGGCAATGATGCATTTTTTTCACAAAATTTCTCTTTTTATATCATTGTCTTCTCCCCCTAATTTTGGGAAAAGTGTCTCATCAAATCGACAATTTGCAATTTGAGCATTAAACATATCTCCACTCAATGGTTCAAGATAGCGAATAATAGAGGGTGATTCAAACCCAACATATATTCCTAATCTTCTTTGGGATTCTATTTTTGTGCAATGTGGTGGTGCCACAGGCACATGTATAACACATCAAAAAATTCTTAGATTGGATATTTTAGGTTCTTGACCCAAAATCAGTTGCAATGGAGAATGTTTATGATAATTTGTCGGTCTGAGACAAATAAGTTTTGCAGCATGCAAAATTGCATGACCCCATTCAGAAGTGGGCAATCTAGTTTTCATAAACAATGGTCTTGCTATCATCTGCAAGCGTTTAATTAATGACTCGGCAAGACCATTTTGAGTATGGACATGAGCAACAAGATGTTCTACTTTTATCCCAATGGATAAAATATAGTTATTAAATGCTTGGGATGAAAACTCTACAGCATTATCAAGGCGAATGGACATAATCTGATTATCAGAAGATTGTGCCCGTAATCATATTATATATGCCAATAATTTTGTGAATGCTAAATTACGAGATGACAATAGGCACACACGAGACCATCCAGATGAAACATCTATTGGGACCATAAAATATCTAAACGTCCCATTAGGTGAGTGAATAGGTCCACAAATATCCTCATGTTTATGTTCCAAAAACACAGGCGACTTAATCCCAACTTTCGTTGGTAATGGTATCACAATCAACTTGCCTTGATAACAAGCAGTACAAGAAAATTCATCATTTAAAAGAATCTTTAGGTTCTTTGATGGATGTCTATTTGAATTTTCTTTAATTCAAATCATTATAAAAAAAATTCTCATTCGGCATGAATGGAACACAAATCACCTTATCATATCAATTTATGATAGCTTATTACCTCATTCCATGTTCACGTGCATTATTCAATTACTTGTCTTCTTTCAGACATTATGCGCTGCTACCACATTCACTTTAAGGAATGACACATTTTAATAGAATATGTTTTATGACTTTTCACTAAAAGCACATTGTTTTGCTTTTGTCATCATTATATCTTTGATGTGGTGCATGGGGACTTGAACTCAATGTCTTATTCATATAAAGGTGTCTTACGCCATAAACCGATGAGGCTTGATCCAACATCTTATTTATGGCCATCTTCAAGTGATCATATTTTTGTTTTAGGATTTTCCACAAACCAAGTGGATCATTAACTATGAGATGTTCATATTTTTAAAATTTCATCAAGATGATAATACAATAATATCATAACTTTAACACAGTTTTATTTTGATGTTTTATTTTCATCTTAATGGTGTCTTCAAGACCCATAGCATCCAACACCCATCAAGGGTAGCTCTTGCCCAAACTATGAAGGGCAACACAACTCAAATTTTTCAACGTTAGTCATATCAATGAAGATTAAATAAATAAATAAATAAATAATACCTTAACCTTGAAACTTAACCTTCATTCTTTAAAATGGTAGAGTATCGTGCTGATTACATGTTATGAAAGTATAAAAGAATACAAAGAATAAAGTAGGGAAAAAGAGAAAAGATTTCTTAGTGCTCTTGAATAATATTCTAGTGGATTTTAGAATGAAGGAAACCCTTATATTTATAGGGAAAAATCTGACTTGGTCTCCAAGTAGGAAATTAACTTGGTCTCCAAGTAGGATTCTTAACTATTAAAGGAATCTACATTATAGACATTCACTATAAATCAAATATATTTATAACCAAAATCAATATTTCTAAGTACCTTCATGTTTACAATATAACTAGTCTATTATATGTTTTGCATGTGTGTATCGTATTACTAATAAAAAGTGTATAACTAATTATACTTTAAAAATCTATGTTTAATTATTTCTCCTTTTGTTCTCTTATAATGATTCATAGTGGACTTTGTCACCTAGCAATGAAAAAGTAATAAATAAAGTGCACATTTTATTATAATATTCATATTAATTAGTATACAGTCTTTGATGTACTTGAGAATGATTTAGAAAATGCTTAATGGTAAAGATATAATTGAAAATAAAAGAATTATTTCAATATGCTAAATAAATAAATAATTAGTGAATATATTTGATAACTCTAACTTAGAATCATAAAATTAAAAAAATTCTTTATTTTTCTAAATTTCATACGAAACTAAATTAGATCATTCTTTTCAAAATAGAGAAAGTAAAATTTTAAACAAAATTCATAAAGTTAATTTAATAAATTAAACTCCTAATAACATTGATAAAAACAACTAGAATAATCCTTTTTAATAAAATAGATGAAATTGACTGAAAAATTAAATAAAGAATAACTTAGTCAAATAAATTTAATAATTAGTTGGGTTATATTGTCAACATAAATTTTTCAAAAAAATTTAACTCAGTTCATTAGTGCGATTTGAAGGTAAGCAAATCTTTTTTTCCTTCTTTTGAACTTTTAAGTTTTAAATAAAGACTTGGACCAAGGGGTTCACGGTTCGGTTTGAATTGGTTATTGGTCAAAATTAAAATTAAATCAAATTAATTTAATTTTTAAATTCTCAAAACCAAACCAATCCAATTATAATATATATATTTATCAGTTCGGTTGTTATCGATTTCGATTTGGTTTGGCTAGGTTATTCGATTATTAACTATACACACAAAAAAAAGCAATGATACATTAAAATGTAGAAAAAGTGACAACAATTTATTCAAAATAAAAAAAATAGTTAGATCGATTGATATCATAAGACTTTCAATCACTAAATTTACTATGAAAAAAAGTTTCAAAATACAGCATTTTGATCTAGAAGAAAGAGATATATAGTGACATTTCTAGTTCCACCAAGAATTGTCATAGATATTCATATACATAAAATCAATAAGATAAATGTTCTCGTCTTTGAGTATTTATTTAAAAATAAACATTATTTCTATAAATAATGTATTACGTATGTCTAATTATAAAATATGTAAATATAATTTGTCGGTCGATTTTGATTATTTCTTCGATTTTTCTAAAAAATTTAAACCCAAACCAAACACTATCGATTTTTAAAAAATAAAACTAAATCAAATTAAATTCAAATAAAAATGATTTATTTAATTTTTTGATTTGGATTGATTTTTATCCAAATTATAAACACCCCTAATCTGGACCAATAAATTAGGAAACTTTTATTATAAAAATATTTTATATTTCAAATAGTTAACATAATATTATTAGGTCCATTCACATGAACTATTCTTTATTAGCTTAATATAAAGTTGGACTAAAATGAAAAGGAAGGAGCAGTAGTCAAAAGTCAAAGATGGAGGTCGCCGACGTATTAATTAATAGTAATTGACGTGCCACAGTAACATGTGCGTAAACGGAGTAATTTGTTATTCAAATTACAACGTATACCTAATAGCTTGTTTGGATGGTGGTTTTCCGTAATATGATATGGTATTGTTATTAAGCGAACGATATTTCTTTTAATTATTTTATTAATTATATAATATGGTATGCAGTTCTGTAAGCATGAAAACCCTTATTTTATGAAACAACCAATTTGGTAGTATTCCATGATTCTTTTTTTTTTAATAGCCTTAGCTTATTTAAATTTAAATAATTATAATTTATCATTTATTCTTTATTAAACTTTACCTTAATATATGTATTTTTTTTATTACTTTCTCCGCATCAACTTTTAAAACTTCTTTTCCACCTCACGTATTTTCTTTCACGTTTTAGTATATTTTTTGAGATTCGTTTATTTAAAAGTTCTTACCTTTTTATTTTCTTGTATTGTTTGTATAGAATGAAGAGATATTAGCTTGTATGTTTCCCTACTCGATTCTATGTATTTTTTTTTTAAAATGTTATTAAAAAACTATTGATAAATTTAATATTTATAATAATTAAGGATATGTTTTTAAATTTATAAGTTACGATACATTACTATACAGTCAAATCAAACAACAAATAATTATTAAACAATAGCGACCCGTACATTCTATCCAAACATTGTATGGTATGGTATTGTACGATACCATACCGTACCATACCATACAATACCATACATTATGAAACCACGGCAAACCACCATCCAAACAAGCTGTAAGGGGTCGCTTAGCGGAAAGGTTGATAAATGTAAGGATTAGTAATGCGAAATTGATTATTACTTAATTTATTGTGGCTCATCTAAATTTGTGTTTGGATTAAAATTTTATAAAAAATTTCTTTAATTGAATTATCATGAGATTTTTTATTTTACGTAGGTGGGTCAACGTAGATAACTATCAAACAATATTTTTAATTTTGTGGCTTTCCAACTAGTTAGGAGAAATAACAATTTTATCTTGGTGTTTGCTATTTTCTCATTTGAAGTTTTTGAGAGTAAATAATTGTCATCTTAATAAATTGATCATTCACAACATCGAATTTCAATTTAAAAAAGATAGATCATCTACTTTTAAAACCTAAAAGATGGTAAATAATAATGAAGTCAAATAAACTATTTACATTTACACATTAAAATTGCTAGTTGTAATTTTAATATATATGAAATTTTATAAATTTTTTAAAATATAAATAATTAGAAAACACATATACATCAATAAATAATACATTCAATTAAAATCACAAACATCATTTGGTCATATATTTACTTTTTCAATTAGTAAATATTAAACAATTCACATTTTAAATATTGTATTGATTTGTATTGGGTTTATTTGGCACAAATATGTCACAACCCATATCTGATGTAGTACCACTTGCCTTTAACATACCAAGATAAGTGAGCCTGAGACTCAAGTACACAAATAAAAGCAAAATAAATTAAAACATAAAAACTAATATTTCATAAGAATTGCGGATAAAATAACATAAACACCTCCTAAACTTAGTATCACATGTATAAACTTTTAAGTATTATATCAAATTTGAAGAAGTAGAAATTCAAATGTCTTTGTGTTTAAAATAGTAAATATATATATTAATGACTAAGTGATGTCTACCAGAATGACAAGCAACTAACTCATGAACTCACAAGCGAACCTTGATAAATGGCGAAGAGAAAAATCAAAATGTCTCGGGCTTGTATCCTATATAATTATAGAAGTAAGGGAGTGTGTAACACGTCTCCTCATTCCTTTTTATCTATGCCATGATGCTCATGGGCAGCTTATCTTTACTTGGATTTTTCTTTTCTAACTAGATTTTATTCCAAAGATGTGATCTTAGAGTTCGCTGACAAGGTACCCAACAATCAGTCCTATTCATCCTAGGTAAAGCTATATAGAACTCATGTACCCTGTCAATATCACCTAAAACTCCATAACTGCTACCTGTACAATGAACTAGTCCAACTTAATAAATATTAACACAGAGCAGGAAAGAACCAATAGAAGAACTCAACGTGTCAGTATCGGTTGACACCCAATTTTGACCCTTCACAATATAAATTAATTGTCGAGCTTCTTCAATTTTTAACAATTTAAAATAATTTTTCGAAAGTCATTCCAAAAGATTTTTAATCATTTTAGTTTAATTGTGATTTCTTTTTAAAAAAATTAACTAGATAATAGTTGAGTTAATTATTTTTCGAAAGCTATAATAATTCTTTTTCTTGTTCCGAAGCTCATTTTGTTTTGGATTTGGAGTTTTGAGGGATGTTATTTTAGAAAATAAGGATTGAGTTTTGCTCCGTGTTTCAAGGATGGTCATTTTCTATTTTAATCATGTGATCAGATTATTTTTGGAGGCGTTTAGTCTAAAATGAGTTTTTGGATTACAAGTAATATAGTTAAACCCCTTCTCATTCATGATTTGTTTCTATTTTAGAGGTTGATTTAGCTGTAACCTCCTTGTTTACTGGTTTTCGTTTCAACAACTTATCATTTATGTTAGTGGAGCATGAGTTCTTTGTTTCAAGTTTGGTGGTTTGCTTCATTCCTCCAGGTTCAGTTCATCTCTGTTTAACATGTCTAAATAGCTATAAATCTGTCTTAATGGAGGTCAGTGTATGTGTTGTGATAAACTTTTTTCTACAAACACTTTACTTTGATTTCCAAAGTCAGAAAAATGATATCTGATTTGATAATATTGGATATCATCTGCTCCCAACCTGCTGCATTATAGAGGTTTTCCATATGAGCTAATTATTTGGTCAAATATTGAAAGGAGCTTGTGTCCAATAGAGGTTTCTCTTTAGTCTTTAATAATAGAATAAGGAGTGTATCCAGACTCAATTATAAAAGATGCTTGTTTGGAGTTTTATGTTGAATGGGGTTGTGGTAACTTCATCTCATTAATGGATATTACTTAGCGTGATGGATGAAGATTATTACTGAGACTAAAGATATTAGCAAGCAATTAGGAGTTTTAACTAACATGTGATTAGTTAGATTAGTTAGTTATTAGTCTTAATCAGTTAAGTGATAATTAGTTAGTTAGTTACTAACTATTAGGGCTGGGCATTATTTGGTTCGAATCGAAAAAATCGACCGAAATGAATTTTTTTAAATTTCGGTTTCGGTTAATCTGTTTATTCAGTCGGTTTCGGTTTTAAATTTTAAAATATTGACAACTCGGTTCGGTTATCGGTTTTAATTTTTTTTATTTCGGTTAACCGAAAAACCAATTTTTTTTATGTACAGATAAACTTCTTCTTTGATGGAAAAATAAAAATGCTATAGTACACCCTTTGGAAGAGTGTCCTTGTATATATAAAGAGTATACAAACATCCTAAGATAATATGTCTTAGAAACATCAAAGCTGCAGTGGCAAAATAGCTAATCTTTCTCGACAAGTCCGAAAAATATGAATACATACATACATACACACATACATATATATATATATATATTCTTGCCATACCTTCTTGGCCAGTAATGAGATGATATTGTGGTTAAGTTCACTGAGAATATTACAGGAGCTCCAGAGAACTCGCCTCTGCTCGACTACCTATTAGTTTTGGCTGCCTACATATGTTATAACTTATAAATTATAATACATATAGTGTAGGCTCAACATGAACTAGTGATTTTCCAAGCCCAATCGGGCAACATATACTTTACTGAACGCCCAATTTAAGTTCCAAATAATACTACTTTACTTTAGTGAAAAATAAAATTCCTAAATCCTAATTGCTAACCTAGAACATATATGTCAAGGAATGAAGGAATCAAATGGTAGACTTTTGATTTATAGTTTATGACACTTCAAATAGTAATTTAATACATGTAACTGTTCACATTTTTAAATAATGGCCTCAATTGGTTACTAATATAGAGTAACTTATCTTTATAGAGTTGTAGTAATGTTTTCTTGTATGTAATCAATTACTTTTCATCGAAAAAAAAAGAGTCAGAAATAATATTCAAACTGAAAAATTAAACCAAAATAAACCGAACCGGAATTGCAAAAACCGAACTGAACCGAATTTATTTCAATTCAGTTTCGATTTATATTTTTCTTAAATCGAAAACCGAAAAATCAAACCGAATTTCACAAACCAAATCGAACGGACCGAATGCCCAACCCTACTAACTATGTGTATAAAAGAGAAGGGATACTATTGTAAAAAATATTCTCTGAGATATAACAAAAATATCTTCTCCTTCTTCCCCATTTTTCTCTCTGTACAAACTTTCATTCCAGTCCTAAAACCATGAATTGATCCATGGTAGACTGAGGTTTAATAGATGTTTTAAATGGTATCAGAGCTTCGATCCTCAATACACGAGTTTCACAAAATCAATTTTCTGAAGCTGGTGCTTGACCTAGACTTCAACATAGTTTTTTTAAATTTTCTAAATTCAGAGCTGAATTCGGAGCTCAGTCTTCAATCCAAACTTTAATTCAGTCCTCAATTCAGTTGAATCAGTCGACAATGAGTGAATCATCTAGTGTTCGAAGTGACCCAGCAATTGATCACAACGATCCTCTATTTTTACAGTCTACCGACACTCCGGGAATCACCTTGATTGCGATTTAGCTGAAAGGAAGCGAGAATTATGCATTATGCATTATGGAGTAGGTATATGAGAATTGCATTACTAGGCAAAAATTAGCTCGGATTTGTTGATGGAAGCTGTGCTAGGTCTTCATACTCTGGAGCTTTGCTGAAAAGGTGGGAAAGATGTGATGCCATTGTGCTCTCTTGGATAATGAATGTGGTGTCAAAGGAGTTGATGACAGGGATAACTTATGCATCAGATTCGAAGAAGGTATGGGAGAACCTAAAAGGAGAAATTCGACAAGGAAAATAGCGTTAGAACATTTCAATTGCATAAGGAGATGGCATTCCTCACCTAAGGAACTGGTACAGTGTCGACCTACTTCTCCAAGCTTAGTGACTTGTGGGATGAATTTGATGCCCTAATTCCTCCTCCAACATGCAATTGCGATACTTCAAAGATGTATACTGAACATATTCAAAAACAATTTTAATTTCTTACAGGATTGAATGAGTCCTATTCTAGAGCAAAGAGTCAGATCTTGATGATGCAATCACTTCCCAGCCTAAACCAAATTTATGCACTCGTTGTTCAGGAAGAAAGTCAGAGATCAATCACTAATTTCATAGCAGATTTAGAGGTTAGCGATTCTATTGCATTGATGACAAACAAGGCAACACAAGGTTTCAGGCCAAGGAAGTCAGATTTGTATTGTGATTACTGTCGAAGACCAAGCCATACTAGGTCAGTTTGTAGGAAATTGCTAGGCCAATCTAATGACAAGATCAATCGAGGATATCAACATGAAAAAAGAGAATATCAGCAGGACAAAGCTGTATAGAATAACAGACCAAAATCGAGACAACAACAGTACTATCCAAGACCTATCGTGAACTACACAGCTGAAGAACCACCAAAGCCAACACAAACTGAGCAATTGGCACCAATATTTTCACCTGAGCAATACTATTAAATCGAACAGATGATAAAAAAGGGACAAGAGCCAGAGGCCACAGCTAATGCAATCACATCTAGTCTTATTGGTCCCTCTAACTCTAATGAATCAAGTTCAGGTAAAATTCTATCACTACTGTCTAAATTGGAGAAAATTCAGTGGGTTGTAGACACAGGAGCAACTAACCACATGATATCGAGACTAGAATTACTAAGTGAATGTAATGAAGTATGCAAAGTTGAGCATGTACATCTACCTAATGGTGAAAAATCTGAGATCACATACAAAGGATCTGTTAAAATAATGGACACACAGCAGCTTAGTAATGTGCTTTACATCCCCAAGTTCAAGTTTAACTTGCTATCTGTCTCCAAGCTTACTAAGGAACTAAAGTGTATGGTAGCTTTCTTTCCTGATCTATGTATATTTCAGGACCTTTGCAATGGCAAGGTGTTGGGGATTGGTAAGGAATCTGGTGGACTCTATTTGTTTGGTGACACATCTCATTCAATAAAATCAGTCCCTTCAGCCTCTATCAGTATCAACAACAATGTTACTCTTGACACTTGGCATAGAAGACTTGGCCACATGCCTGTTGTAGCCATACAGAAGATGAATAAGTTTCTTCACCTTAAAGTAGACAAATCACATAATCCTTATTTTGTGTGTCCTCTAGCTAGACAAACCAGGTTGCCATTTCCTACTAGTACAACTCATTCTAATGTCATTTTTCATTTAGTACATGCTGATGTATGGGGGCCATATAGAGTGCCAACTGTTGATGAAAAAAGGTTTTTTCTAACTGTTGTAGATGATTTCTCAAGACTGACCTGGTTGTTTCTGATGAATTCTAAAGATGAAACTCGTTGGATGCTGAAAAATTTCTTTTCTATGATACAAACACAATATGCTTCTACTGTCAAAGTGCTTAGGACTGATAATTGTACAGAATTTCTCAATTCTGATGTTCATGGCATGCTTCTAGCACAAGGTACTATTCATCAAACCACTTGTGTTTACACTCCACAGCAAAATAGAGAAGTGGAAAGGAGACATAGATATATCCTAGAGATAGCTAGAGCCTTGAGGTTTGAAGCATCTATACCTATATTTTTTTGGGGTGAATGTGTGCTTAATGCTGTTCACATAATAGATAGACTACCCTCTTCAGTACTTCACAACAAATCTCCCTTTGAGATGTTTTTCTACAGTCCACCTTCTCTAGATTATCTTAGAGTCTTTGGTTGCTTGGCATATGCAGTTAATGTGCATAAAAAGGACAAGTTTGAAGCCAGAGCTTCACCTATTGTGTTTATGGGGTACTCAGCTACAAAAAAAGGTTACAAGCTATATGACATGCATTCTAAGAGTTTCTTTTTCAGCAGAGATATTATTTTCTATGAGACTATTTTTCCTTTCAAACAATTGACCCCCAGCAGTGACCCCATGTTTCCTGTCTTAAATCCTCATGATGTTCCTGATGATGATAACATGCCTATAGCCCCTATTATATCTCACAATCCCATACTGTCTCCACATTCTACCTCTGCTGATATTTCACCTGATACTTCAGCTTCTACAATACCTCACCATCCTTCCTTGAGATAATCCACTAGAGCAAAGGTTCCTCCCAAATGGTTAACTGACTATGTAGTAACCAATTGCAAGTATCCCATGTCTAATTACTTGAGTTATGATTTATTATCTCCTGATTATGCACAAGGTTTAGCTACTTCTACATGAGAGGTTGAACCTCAATCTTATAAAAAAGCAATTCAAGATAACAGATGGATCCTGGCAATGCAACAAGAAGTTGCTGCTCTTGAAGAAAATGGTACATGGGATGTTGTTGATTTACCTCCAGGTAAACATGCCATAGGGTGCAAATGGGTGT
Source organism: Solanum rostratum (assembly GCA_029948455.1). NCBI lineage: Eukaryota > Viridiplantae > Streptophyta > Magnoliopsida > Solanales > Solanaceae > Solanum > Solanum rostratum. The sequence continues at coordinate 53,879,420 of CM057055.1, forward strand.
TTAAGATCGAATATAGCTGATGGTACAGTTGAAACATACAAAGCAAGACTGGTTGCAAAAGGTTTCAGTCAACAAGAGGGTCTTGACTACAAAGGAACATTCTCACCAGTTGCAAAAATGGTGACAATTAGGTCTGTTATTGCCATGGCAACATCTAAACATTGGCCTATATTTCAGATGGATGTATATAATGCATTCCTACAAGGTGACTTAGTTGAAGAGGTATATATGCAAATTCCTCTTGGCTTCCATAGAGATACAGCTAACAAGGCCTGCAAACTCAAGAAGCCCCTCTATGAACTGAAATAAGCTTCTAGACAATAATACTTGAAGCTCACTGCTGCCTTACATGATCTAGGATTCAATCAAAATCATTTTGATTACTCTCTTTTTACTCTTACTCATGGGTCTGACATGGTTGTTATTCTTATTTATGTTGATGATCTGTTGATTACTGTTTCTAATCAGGATGTTGTCCATTTCACAAGACTCAAGCTTCAACAGAGGTTCAAGATGAAAGATCTTGGCCCTCTCATGTTCTTTCTGGATATTGAGTTCTCTGGAGGCTCTTCTGGCATTCTCATGAACCAGAGGAGGTATTCCCTTGAACTGATAGCAGATTCAGGGCAAAGGGGAGCTAGACCTATTTCCACACCACTTGATTTCAATCAAAAACTCACCTCTTATGAGTTTGATGAAGCTACAGGAAGCACAATTGATGATAAATTGCAAACTGATCCAGGAAGTTACCAAAGACTGGTTGGTAGATTATTATATCTTACCATGACCAGACCTGATATTACACATTCAGTTCAAGTCCTTAGCAAGTTCATGCACAAACCAAAAGAGTCTCATATGCAAGCTGCACTCAGGATTATCAGATATATCAAGAATGCTCCAGGTCTTGGCTTAATCATGACCTCAGATACAGGTCTTCATTTATATGCCTATTGTGACTCAGATTGCGCAACCTGTCCACAGACCAGAAAATCAATCACAGGTTATATGGTACAATTTGGATCCTCATTAATCTCATGGAAGTCAAAGAAACAAGAAACTATATCCAGGAGTTCAGCAGAGGCTGAGTTTAGGAGTATAGCATTGATAGTAGCTGAGGTGGTTTGGCTAACAGGTTTGTTCAAGGAACTTGGCATTCAGATTGAACAGCCTGTTCATCTATATTGTGATAGCAAAGCTGCTAATCAGATAGCAGCAAATCCAATATTCCATGAACGGACCAAGCACATAGACATTGATTGCCACTTCGTGAGGGAAAAATTACAACAGGGACTGATCAAAACTCAACATATAGGGACAAAGAAACAACCTGCAGATTTATTCACTAAAGGACTAGGAAGAGCTCAGCATTATCATTTGCTTTCCAAGCTTGGGATGAAGAATGTGTTCTTACCATCCAGCTTGAGGGGGAGTATTGAGACTAAAGATATAGCAAGCAGTTAGGAATTTTAACTAACATGTGATTAGTTAGATTAGTTAGTTATTAGTCTTAATCAGTTAAGTGATAATTAGTTAGTTAGTTACTAACTATGTGTATAAAAGAGAAGGGGCACTATTGTAAAAAACATTCTCTGAGATATAACAAAAATATCTTCTCCTTCTTTCCCATTTTTCTCTCTGTATAAACTTTCATTCCAGTCCTAAAACCATGGATCGATCCATAGTAGACTGAGGTTTAATAGATTTTTTTAATTATAGGAAAATACGTTTATTTTTATAGATGGAAATTTCCTCATAATGCTCTGCCTAAAGGCTTTGTTGTTATTAGGATTTGAGAGAGCTATGACTTCATAATTCCTACAGTTAGTTTTAGTAAAGTTGTGCATCATGTTATTATCTTTTCATTTAGCATGTAACCAGGTCCTTAAGCCAACATCTTAAGATCCCGTTGTCATCCTCCTCTCTTATTCCATTTTGTTACTTAATATTTGTTCTAAGTCTTATCTTATTTTTCTTTTTATGCATGAACCCCACCATTTGGATTGAGTCCATTGGACTCCATATTACTTCATTTGCATCCATCCATGGACCAATTTCCATCTCTTCCTTTGGGTCAACTTTGGATGCTTTCAGACGGGCATATGTACAGGTGGAAGACAAGAGAAAAAGATATATATAGCAAATATACACTTAATGTATACGCAGGAAATGGGGTTTAAAAACCCATAATAATATTGCAACAGCAGAAACTGGAATTCGGGCAAGGCCCAAAAGACTTCTCTTTATCCTTTTTATTTGCGTCATGTATTTAATTATTATTTATTAACACCAACATTTGTTTATTTATTTAACTTAATCAAATTCCCACGTACAGATCATTTTGTGTTAATTTATTTTCAAATAATTTCCTGTTCTTTTATAGTTTTAATCATTTCTCGACAAAGTTAGTTCACTCAAATTCTTCAAAAGTGGTGAAGTCTTTCTCTTATTTTAAATTAATTTTTGCTTAAGTTAGTTTCGGAAATTTTGCTCAGTTGAAATTTTATAGTAATTGTGGATTTCCCTTTTCTAAAAAAATATAATTTACTTCAAACCTTCTTAGTTAGTTGAATAAAGTTACCTTTTCTTTTAAATTACTTCACTTAGAAATTTTTAGAAGTTTAAATTGTTCTAAGTCAATTTTCTTCAAAGTTAGATAATTTTCTTCCTTCAAAACATCACTTAGCTTATTTTACTTGGATAATTTTTAAATTTTATTAGTTTTAAATTATTTTTTCTCAAAATTTAGTCAATTAAGTTTTAAATCTTCGGTCAACCACATGTTAGCGGTCATTTTGAATGCTAATACCTTCTCAAAATGGAAACTAGAATCCTTACCCATTTTCTCTAAAATTTTAGGACATTTTTCTCTTGGAGTGTTAAAATCATTTAAGTTTTCTTAATTTCTTAAAAAATTAAGTCACGACTCTTCTATCCTTTTCGAAAATCAGTTTTACTTAAATCAATTAGGTCTTAAACTAATTTTTCCTAAAAATGATATTTTTATAATTAACAGTATCACCATCTGTTTCTGTAATACCCCAACGTTGGAAAGTCAAAATGTGAAAAAAAGGTGCAGATCTGGATTCTTGTGCCAGGGACTACGCCTAATCAATGACTCATAGATGATTCTATGGGTCGTAGATAAGGTTCCATAGATGATCTTGACACTTAGGATTGTTTTGGAAGTTAGTAGTCCAATATACAAACAACATTTACGGGTCGGGATGAGTTTATGAATTGTCACCGGTGGTCGTAGTTTAGATTCAAAAATGTGAAATTTAAGGATCAACAAGATAAGATCCCTTTATGGGTCTTGGTTTTGTTGACAGGTCGTAAAAAAGGTATTTTCATGGTTTGAGTTCCCGCGTTATTGGAAGTTTACCTTTATACGAAACCCCTCATCGATGAATTATATATTGATCTACGATTCGTAGGCTAGATCCCTTTTGTAATCTTCCCTGATAATTATTTATGAAGGGCTTTTTGGTCATTTACTCCTACCCTTAGTCCTAAACTACGTCATTTCAAGCCTATAATTGGCTATAATCATCCCAACCCATACCCTAATCACCCCATTCTCACTCTAACTCCTAAACTCTCAATTGCTCTCAAGCTATATTGAAGATCCCAAGACTACGGTTTAAAGTTCTATCAACCAAATTCTAGATTTCCTCCATTAATAATATTCTAGGTATATGGGCCTTCATCCATGGGTACCTTCATAGAGCCCAACTAAACCTTCATTTTTCATTTAAATTTTATTAAGGTATTTTAGGATTTTGTGATTTTGACCTAAATTTCATATATACTGTTGTATATTGTAATTTTCTACCTAAGTATGCATGAATCATATTAAATTTCAAGTTATTTCACCTATATGCTACTTAAGGTTAATTTTATGAAATTGTAAATGGGATCCTTCACTTTTGATTCAAAGAGTCTCAAATTGCATGAGTTTACCTTGTTTACATGAGTTCAAGCTTATTGATGGCGAACCCATGTATTTTGTCCTAATTTTTATGATAAGTCATGATTATGGAGGTTTTAAGTATGCAAATAAATTCATGAAAATAGGGTGACCTAAGATCCTAAATTGATAAGAACGGTAATAATGAAAGACCTACACCCACATTACAAGTATGATTATGAAAATGAGTTATTCAATGAGTATGATTTTACAACTTGGATCGATTTACTTGTAAATATGAACTATGATTTTATGACAAGTATGACCTATGTTTATGATGTATATTCTGTGGGATTTGACCTAGCACCAAATAAGACTTGAGATGGAGGCTCGACCTACGGAGTCCTTATATAAAGTCTCTAGTCTCATAACTACGTTGCCGCCGTAGGTTTATGTTGCCAATATATCTTAGTTAGTGGATCCACATATAGAATTATGATTAGATTATGACACTTGCTTAATGGGGTAGATTCTTACCTTGACAAGTAAGGCTCCTTTTTCTTCGATGTACGGGGAGACATTAGGATCTTATGTTATAGTTTATATGGTCTTCTTGTCAGTATGGTCCTCTCCCACATAGATATGCTCTTATGGTACCTTACTTGATATTTCTTATGGCTTATTGGTGCATTGAACATCCTTCATTTACTTACATTTTTGCTTACTTATCACAGCATGTACTTTTACTTGGCCACTCGCACTATATGCTTATTGTTGCATTGCATGTCTATATACTTAGTACATCCAGACGTACTAACTCATACTTTATTCCTATATTATATTGCAATGTTGGGACAAGAGACCATCCTTTTCCTCATGATCACACCCAAATTACACCTTCCAATTAAGGTATAAGTGGTCATTGTTCAAATATAGAACCAAACGATGGTTAAGATCGATCCCACGAGGAATATGATCTAGAATTGGAATAATTAAAGCAATTCAGATAAGTTGATCGACTTACTTCTAGAAAGGGGTTTTTGATGTAAAAACAATGATTTAAACCTAAATTAAGATCAACAGTCAATGCGCGTATTACTAATTCAGTGAGAGAAGTAACTAGAGTATTGTGTTCCTCATGAATTTCTAACGCAATATAACCTAATAATAGTAACTTTTTCTAGTGTGTAGCATGTAGAACTGATAAGTTATGTTCACCTAATTTCTTGGGACGACAACTAGGCAAATTTCACCACGCAACTTGGGTTGTCTGCACGTGTCACATTACTAACCCTTACCTTGTCCCAATACAACCATCCCTTTGGCCGTTTAGGTTGATTAGATGAGTGTGCTTATGTTGAATTCTGTTATTTTATCCCTTTTCCATTTCATTACCCCCTTGGGTCAGCGAGTATGGAATCAGGCGAGTTCTAATGTTGGTCACTGTTAAAAAGCATTCAAAATGAAGAGATAAATAATACATGCATGCACACTTTCCAAGGATTACAAATTATATGATTTTTACCTTGTTAGTTCTTCATAGTTCCCACAACCCTAGTTGTGGATTTTAGCAACTTATGTCTGTTGTAGATGAAGAATTGATGTTATGAATTTACATAATTAAACACTTACAACGAAGAATTGAAGAACGAGAAATTCAAAAATCTCCATGTAAATCACTATACCAAACTCCGAATATGAGTACAAAAGTAGTCTCCTCAAAATATCCAAGAACAAGCCCAAAAAGTAATAATATCAAGTACGTAGCGTTGTATGTCTAAAAGTACCTAAAACCCCTATTTATAATAAAAGAAAGCCAATTCCTTAACTAATTAGGAAAACTAGATTCGGGGCCTTCCACGAACTGAGTTATAGGTTGTGATTTTGTTTACGATTCGTGGAAGAGTCTCGTACTCCATCTCTCCAAAATCTGCTCGCAATATACGAACAACTTTTCATAGGACGTGGAATGACTTACGGACCATAATTGCCTTCATCTTATTAACTTTTAGCAACTAGTTAAATCCTCTGGGCCTCCATTCATGGACTGATCTATGGGTCATGAAATAAACCACGACCCAGTCTATTAATTGGTCATTTCAACTTCAGCAAAACTGGCCCTCACTGGTTCAGGACTATGGACCCCATCAACGGCTCGTGGATCAACCCACGGACTGTAGATGGTCTCGTACATCACCAAAAAGTTGCAACTTGTGCAAAACATCATAAAAAATCCCTGAATCCTGTAATAGAAAATCAACATAAAAATACATCAAATCTAGAAACATCACTTAGAGAATGCACAAAATTCTAAGTTTAAAGCACTAAAAGTGCCGGAACACCCTTAACTTAAAATTGTTGCTTGTCCTCAAACGATGGACTCAATCTAACATAAGTAGTGCATCATACACATAGACCTCAATCTCATGGAATACAATATATCTTAGTCTATCACAGATGCCCTTTGAAACTAACAGTGCATATACAAGACAGTTATGAAGCAAACTCAAGCGAATCAACACATGACAAAGTAACTTTGATAAGCGAGGTAATGTAAATAAGTAACAATCACCGAGATAATCCACAATCAGCAATGCAAGTCAAGTGCTCTCACAAAAAGAAGTCCCACTCCTCACTCAAACTGATGTATTTTGGTTCAATGCTAGGGACTGACAGATAAGATCTCACTCACAACTGAAATTCAAATACTATGTACAATACCATTGGCTTTTCCCTATATTCGTGACCATGGCATTTGATTAGTTGAACTAGGATCACTATAGGATTTTCTTAGCTTGTAACGTATGCTCAGGGGCTTGGTATGATATTTTAGAATATAGTGACTCATTGCCCTTCTTGACATTGTGCTATTTCACACTTTACCTTATCAACACTGGCATTTAAATTCATAGTTCCCTTTTTCCTATTTCAAACACTTTTGGGTGCACTTATTCTACTTTTAAGCTCATTGCCTTTTATTTTTCTCAATTTTTTTTCTTTTCAGCTCACGTTTTGGCATTTATTTACTTCTCTCACACCCATTTCATATTTTCCCCCTTTTTTATTTTACTACTATGCTTCCCTTCTTGTCTTGCTGTGATTTCTTTGCAGAAGCCACCCTCAATGTTGGAAAGAATCACCCCTACAATGAGAACCTCGACATCTAAAAGTGGTAATAGAATATTGACCTAATGATGGTCTCTCTAGGGTCCCCAAACTCCGTTCTCTATAACAACTCCACCTCCATGGAGGCACTCATCATGAACTAGAAGGAAGATCCTTCTCTAGACACTCAAAACATCGCTCATTTGATAGGATAAGCCAACCCTCTCGCAAATCTATGAACCTTCCCTGTCTTATCTGGGATGATAGTTATAGTATGTCTGGTTAGCTGACAGAAAAAATCTTATATTTTGTGACTATCATCCGCTCTGTCTCAAGCTCTCAACCCTCAGACGACTCTCCTCCATCATACTCCAAAGAATAAAATGGTCATAGAAAGCTTTAGAGAAGGTCTCTCGAGTCACTAGAGAAGATCTAACTGGCAAAGATCCTGCATATGTCCTCCACCGTTCTCGAGTTGGCCCATAAAGCTGAAGAGTGATATAACAAACACTATGGGACTCGTCTAGTCTAACAGTCTCTAACAACTCTCTGAATGAAGTCAAGAACTCATAAGCGTCCTTGATCTTCCCACCCTGAAATAATGATGGGTCCATCTTCCTAAACTTCTCATATCGGGGTTGCTCATCCTCAATCAATAAAACCATAAGTCCACCCTTAACCACTGGTGTTGGATCCACCTCAATAATAGGTGCTACGAGTGGTTGTCCTACCTGACCTGGCATACCTGGAGCCTAATGCTGGTCTGGAATCTGAACACTAACTCTAGTCTGCGATCCACCTAGTATGCTTATGACAGTACCAGTCTGAGCCATACTCTCAAGCACTCCCAACACCCTCAATAATGTATCCTGAAGTAATGGTGCAACTACATACTTCAGAGGAACCTGATCTCCTCTAACCTTAGGTTTTGGCTCGAGGAAAAGACCCTTCTTGTGATGACAAGCTGGTACTGCTCCTCTAGCTCGGCCTTGGCCTCTAACTTTTCCCTTTTATCTACTTCGACCTGGGTCTCAGTAGCAATATTAGGGGCTATCTCACCTCATCCATCAAAAGTTGATGCTCTAGTCCTAATCATCTATCAAAATGAACGCATGACTCTCAACACTAAATCAAGAATCCATGCACGAGTAAAGTGAAAGAAATAAAAGAGAATTTCCTAACAGTCTTTATAGACTCTGAAGGAAAAGTAATGGATTTCTTCGCACCGATGTCAAGAATCTACTAGACTGGGCTTATATACATGTGAGACCTATGAACCTGGAGCTCTGATACAATATTATCACGACCCAAAATCGGTCATGATAGAACTTGCCTTTAAGCCATTGATAAAGTCATCCTAGATAAGAATAATAAAGATAATGCAGAAGATAAGAAAAGATAATACAATCTAGAAAGGAAATAATAAGCACAAGGAATGAATATCACAGTCTAAAACCATCTCAAAACTTGGTGTCACGTGTACAAGCCTCTGTCATAAAGAATTTAAAGAAATAAGTACAAGTCCCAAGTTTTTACTTCTCAAGTAGAACAAAAACCAATGATAACTAAAGTCTGAAGGTGCACCAAAAAGGACTAGCTGCTACCTTTCAAACTGTCTCGAAGCTCAGTCCAACAAGGAGTGAAAGATCAAGATGTACTGAGCTCAATACCTACACAAGTGTGGAAGCAAGGGTGAGTACCTAATAACATGGTACCCAACAAATGAATTCTAAACCTAGTAAAGCAATGAAGAACATAGATACTCCTTCCATCCCAACCACATACCTCCAAAATTACAAACATGCACTCAAGAAAACCTAGCATACACAATATATATATATATATATATATATATATATATATATATATATATATATAGACACACACACACACATAAAAATCTAGGCTTGAATCTTTACAATTATACAATTCACACAGAGTCACAATCTCAATGAAACAGGATCAACAAGGAGTATTTTATCTATAGCATATAAACATCAACAAGAACTCAACTAATCCAAGTACAATATCACAATGAGTGAGGTGCATTATAATACAAATGCAATGTTAGGTAATTGTGATGCATGTCTGTCCCACAATACGCATCTGTTAATCAATTCAGGTCAAAACCCATGGCGGTCTCACTTAGACCATGTATCTACCAAAAATGGCTTCAGTAAAACTACTTGTCAGAATATGACCTCGGCGGATATCATCCGCCAGAAATGACCATGACTGCCAAAATTTTACCTCAGCAATATGATGATCGATAAAAACTTTGGCCTCCAAATATCAATATCTCTCTCAATAACCTCGACCAACAGCAACCTCGGTCTCAAGTATCAATAATTCTCTTTCATCACATCCCCATAAGATGCCATGCAATATAGCTCGATAGAATGCTACTCAATGTAGCACAACAATTATGTCATTATTCATCAACATCCAACTACAACATGTATATCATATTTTATATACAAATTCCCACATCAAATCATCAATTAATACCTCAATTATAATATGTCTTCTCATTTCGCAAGTCATGTCACATAATTTCACATTTCAATCAACTCATATTTCATCACATTTAATAATTAGGATACACAACATTCAAAATACTTAACAAAGATTAGAAATACACTTACCTTAGCCAACAAAGTAAAGATCGATATAAAACCAGAGTCTTCCCCTTTTGATTATACTCTAAAGCACCACAATCTAATTAAATATGGATTCATAATCACAATTTCAGACTGATGACACTAAAATCAAGCAATTTTGGAAAAAGAGAAATGGTCCAAAATTTCAATCTGAGAAAACGAGTCAAAAATTTAAAAATTTTTATATAAAAATGATCCTTAATATTTTTGAGGAATCTAATGCCGAAAATAATTTTGAAAAAAGGAGTTGAAATGAATCTACAATCACCAATGTCATTTTTGAAACCCAAGTCCATGAAATCCCCAATTTTTCCAAGCAAAAACCCTAATTTTGATGTTGGAATCAAGAATTAATCAACGAAAATTGAAGAAAATAGTTAAAAAGGATTTATACAATTGATTCCGCACGAAATTCCCTTGTAAAATCACCAAACACTGAGCTCAAAATGATGAAAATGGTGAAAATGAACAAATCCCATCATTTAAAACTTAGTCATTATTCAAGGTTGTATAATTCTCTGTGATTGATGGTCTGGGGCCAACTAATGCAGAGGTCAAAGTGGTCAGACCTTCGTGAACACGGAGGGGAGCCCGCGAACATGAAGATTAGGGAGGGATACTCTCCACGGTCGCAGAAGGCAAACCGCGAACACAGAGGTCATTCAACTTACCTTCCATGAACGTTGACCACCTCACACGAACTCGAAAGCTGACATGCTAAGCCTCCATGAACAAAGAAAGCACGTCGCGATCGCGAAGAAAGGATCAGAGGCACTAGATATCAGCTAAGATAAAACTAAAACACAAAAGCACAAAAAGGACCCACAAAATTCATTTGCAATATGATACACATAAACTAGATATGCAACCCCACTAAATATGATACTTCAGACTCAATGGAATTATCGGAACTCGAATCTGAGGTCTCCTTGCCTCGAACCCAATGCATCGTGGCTTAATTAGTTTTGGCCACTTAAAATGCTAAAATGCTACGAAAACACCTAAAAAATCATGACAAGACTCATTTTAGCACTAAAATCACCCTTGGACCCAGTGGAACCATCAAAAATCTAATCCAAGCACCGAAACTTGAAATGTTGACCAAAGTAAAATTTAAGCAAAACTTTAACTGCATTTCCAACTTCAAACCTAAAATCTACACCAACAACTTCAAATCTGATTTCGACAACTCTCCTAGCCTAATTTTCACATTCTAGAACTGATGGAATCGATAAAATTTCATTCTGAGACTCGAATCTCTAGATGACTCAAAATTTAAAATTTGGGGTAATTCAGGCTTCTAAAACTCACTACTTTAGTAAAAACTAAATTTTACAAGATTTTTAAACGAATTTCAAAACCATCGAAACATGACTCAGGAAAGTTGTCGAGAGGGATAAAATGGTTTTTTATTAAAAATTACAAAATGACCTTTATGATCATTGCAGTGGCCAAGGCAAGGAAAGAAAAAAAGGGAGAGGCAGAGGCCGAGAAAAGGTAACACCCACTAAGGGTGGACCACAAGCTGAGAATATATCTATAAGAGAGGCCCAACCTACATCGCAGGTTGAGATATAAGAAAACAAGATAATCAAGGTTGAGGAAGATGTTGAGGAGAAGGAAGATCTTGAGGCTGAGGAAGGTGCACGACGAGGATCGCACACAGGACTTCCCCCTAGACCCAGCAATTACCACTACTAAAAAAACAAGAAAAACCAACCACGAAATACCGACTCCCGGAGGTCGGTATTACTGTAATTACTGACTCACTATCGATTCCGAGCCAAAGTTAGAAAACCTTGGTCGCTTTTCCATTCCGACTTCCAGAGATCGATAGTTACCGACTTCGTCCGACTTCACGAAGTCAATTGTATTTTTAAGTCAAAAAATTAGTAAGTTTATTTTTTTAAAAATTTTAGACTTCATGAGGTCACTATAGTGTATATGTTTTTTTTTTCTAATTTTTAATATTTTCGACCTCCTGAAGTCGTTTAAATAATAAAATGTTATTATTGATACCGACCACAGGAGGTCGATATTATATATTTTTATTATTTTAATTTTCTAATATTTTGACTTCTGGAGGTCAAAATTATTTATTTCTTTTCTATTTTAATTTGGAAATTTCGACCTCTGTAGGTCGATGTTATTTATTTTTATTTTATTTTTTTCTTGATTTTTCGACCCACTGAGGTTGATATTATTGATTTATATAATTTTATTTTTTGATATTCCAGTCTTTAGTAGTCGATATTAATTTATTTTTATTATTTTTATTTACTGCAAAACCGACCTCTTTGCGACTTTCGGTGGTCGTTTTCTGGAAACAGAATTAGTAGCACATTGCTGCAAATTTCTTGCCCAACTGTATACATAATTGAACAACCTCAACAGAGTTCCAACAGAGCAATTTCAATATTTCTATTACACTATTTTAGATTAACAAATTAAACCTTGCATCCATTCAAATAAAACCAAAATATCATCAAAGTATTAGTACAAAACGTGAAATGTTTACTAAATACAACTATGCTTCATCACTCTCCTCTTCACTCTCATCCCCAAAAGCTCGATCGGGAGGAATAATTTTTCCTGAATCAAGAAGAGAATTTAGTTGGTCCCAAAGCTCCGCATACCTTTGGCTATCTACTATAATTTGCTCGTCTCTCTTTTTCTCTCTTTCGGCTACTGCAACAAGTTCGGCAGTGAGCAAAGCTATCTTATCCTCCATTTTAGATAGTGTCGCTTTATCCACACCATCAACGCTTGAAGAGGATGCACAATAAAACCAAGTCTTCTTCTCATGATAGACCTTTTCTGTATAACCATAGACTAACCCTTTAACCGGTTCACCTGCACTCTCTCACCACAACTGCTCGGTAATTTCTTATGACAGTGGTGCATGTTGACTTTCCACAGGTAGGGTACCACGATACTCCTGCAGTTTTTGTGTAAACCTCTCCTATAATTTAAATAAAAAACTATTAGAATAAAAATATTACATCAAGCAAAGTAGTTATGGAAAAGGAAATACAACAATATAACAACAGTATATATAGTGGTATCCCAAGGGTGGGTCTGGGGAGGGTAAAATGTACGCAGACTTTACCACTACCTCATAGAGATAGAGAGATTGTTTCCAAAAGACCCTCATCTCCAAAAATATCATCACCAAAAGCAAAAAATACTAGATATGAAACAGAACGACTAGAGTGGAAAGAAAATGATAATTTATAAAGACAATGAAAGCAATATTAATGACTGTTAATATTACTCCCTTCGTAAAAATTTACAAAAGGGTTGTTGGGGTTCTTATAGTAAAGCAAAAACCATTTATATCTATATCTTTTAAGTACTTCCATTTTCAACTCATGTTAATAACATTTAGAGACATCTATAATACGCAGTAAAGCACATATCACCATATCACCAATTATGACCATGTAAGAGAGAATATATATATATATATATAAATTGATTAAAATATATGTCTCTTGAGCACGTGGCTCAATCCATTTTCTCTTCTTCTGTGGGGTCTGTCGTCTTTTTTGTGTGAGTGACCTTGAATAACTCCTCCTGAGATACCGGCCTACCCAATTCTTTTTCCTGCAAAAATGATATATAGTATGTGATAATTAATCATAAAAAAATACTTATCAAAAAAGGAAAAAAACTATTTTATTGAATTAAATAAAATATACCATTCTCTTATTTCTAGTAAGCTGACTAATAGCTCCACCAATGTGCAGAGAACCACCTTTCTCCGATACGCAAGCCATTTTTCCAATGTTACATGACTCGACAAAGTTACATGATGAATAAACAGAAAGAGTAGTTGATTTACTCCAGGGTGACATTACCAAGTAATGTTGATTATTTATTCAGCGTTAAAGATATTCGGACTACAAAAGCCAACACTCAACAAGACACAAGCTAAGAGTCCTCTATTACAAGTAAAAGTGAAAGTTACACTATGACCAAACAAATATTTCAAATCTTGAAACAACACAAGAAGGCACAGTGAATTGCCTTTTCGCAATACATTATGATGCTGACTTAGAACTTCTTGTGGTGACAATGAACTTCACTTATTCTTCCTCGTTGGAAGTTTCCTCCTCATCTGTCCATTCATCCTCTTCAGACGTTTTCTCCTCATCTATCAATTCATCCTCTTCAAAAGTTTCCTCCTCATCCTCCTCCACATTTGTTAGCATATCTAACTCTTCTCTACTAACTTCCTGAAAAATGTGATCAGGATGCTCCAAATTGATTTCTAACTCAGTATCCACTAGTTGATGAGCACTTGACATTTCATTTTGATATGCAACATCTAACACATTCTCAACTTCCACCTGCCCCGTCGGCTTAGTTTTGATTACAACCCACCAATCAGACTTGTTCCTGCGCAATGAATAGGGAGCATAGTACACTTGCTTGGCATTCTGTTCAATAATAAAGGGATCATAAGCTTGATATGCCTAGTATGCTTGACTTTAGTGATGTTATATTGCTTATGTTCCCTTGTACCTCTATTTGTGGTTGGAACGAACCACTTGCATCGAAAAAGTACTATTCTTTTGATTGGCCAACCAGAATACTCCAATTCTAGAATCTCTTGTACGACGCCTGAATAATCAACATTCTCCTGATTTCCATCACCACCTTTAACCCAAACACCACTATTATTAGTCTTTCTATTCTTCGAGTATTTCTCCGTGGTAAATTTAAAACCATTCACATTATATTGGGACATTGAGTGAACCGTAATCGGTCCCCAAGAAATATCCTTGGAAAATTGATCAAATGTGGCTGCATTTTCTGAATTGTATGCCTATATATATAGTTAGTAAATTAAAAAATAAGGCCAGTACAAAAAAGAGTACTATAATTTGTTATTATTATGTGTATAGTACAACACTTACACAATCAGTATACCACGCTGTGAATAACGAATACACTTGATCATAGCCATGTTGGCTCACAAAATAACTGTACAATCATATTAAAAGTATAGTTAGTTTCCGTGATAAAATTGGAGTTGAATATATTATTTATAATTTTAATTTTCTTACTTTAAAAAGGGTTGGACTTCTGGGAAATTCAACAAGACATGAAGCTCTACAGGATTTTTCTCCAATTCTGTAAGTTTGCGTACTGTACGCTTTTTGGAACCCTTACCTGGCTGGTTGAAGATTGATGTTGGTTGTATTGCGAGATCAATCTCCGCATCAGCATGTCGATTAGGTCTATTTCTCAAACAGGACACTTAATCATCAAAGTAGTAAGAATAAAAGTGGCTTCCTTCTCTAGCAAGGTATGCTTCAACTATACAACCTTCCACCCTATTTTTATTCTTAATACTCCTTTTAGACATGCCAATTGTCCTGTAAAAGTTTACATTGCATAAATATATATAAATATTAAAGAAATAAGAATAAATGGGTTATAGATAATTACTTACCGCTCATTAGGATACATCCACCTATAATGAACTGGACCTCCTAGTAGAGCTTCATGAACAAGGTGAATGGGAAGATGTTCCATCACATCAAAGAACCCAGGTGGAAGAATCTTCTCCAACTTATTGCTGATAACAACAATAATTTCAGCCATCAGAACCAGATTTTCTACTCTCAATGTGCTGGAACACAAGTCTTTAAAGAACAAACTAATCTCTGCCATCAGTTTTTATACATTTTCAGGCAATCCACAAAATTTAATCGGGAGTAATTGTTCCATGAAAACATGACAGTCATGACTTTTCATCCCATGTAATATTCCATGCTCCATGTCAACCCTCTTTCCCAAATTCGAGGCATAACCATCTGACATTTTCAAGCTTTGCTCCCACTCACAAATTTTTCGTTTCTGTTCCATTATGAATGTATAACTGGCCTTAGGCTCAAGTAACTTGTCATTGGCAGACTCTTGTAAATGTAACTCTAGACGTCTACAGTATTCTTGTAAGTCAAGTCTAGCCTTAACATTATCTTTTGTCTTGCCAGTCACATCAGTTACAGTATTGAAGAGATTATCAAAATAATTCTTTTCAATATGCATGACATCAAGATTATGTTTGAGAAGATTATCCTTCCAATAAGATAACTCCCAAAGTATACTCTATTTAGTACAATTATGTGCAACACCATACCCATCCATTTTGTATGGTGGTTCCTCAGTTACCTTTGGAAAATTTTGACCCCTCTCCTAAATATCATGACCTGTTAATACTGGGGGAGGACCATCTCGTTCAATTTTATTTTTTCTAAATGCATATTTCATTCTTCTAAACTCATGATTAGGTCGTGAGAACAGACGATGGCAGTCAAACCATGAATTTTTTGACCATGTTTTAATGTGAACGATTTAGTATCTTCCATGCAATAGGGACATGCTAACATTCCATATGTCATCCATTCGGACAACATTCCATAAGCAGGAAAATCATTAATAGTTCATATTAAAGTGGCACGTAATGTGAAATTTTGCTTACGAGAAATGTCCCATGCTTCAACTCCTTCATACCATAACAATTTCAACTCATCAATTGAAGGTTGTAAATACACATCAATCAACCCTTTTGGATTACGTGGACCAGGAATGACGCAATTCAGAAATATATTTGGGTTTGTCATGCACATCTCAGGTGGAAGATTATACGGTGTAATAAACACAGGCCAACAAGAATATGGTGCAGCTCCAACTGAAAAAGGGGTGAAACCATCGGCACATAAGCCTAGCCTAACATTCCTTGGTTTAGTGCAAGTGAATGAATGAAACTTAAATGATTTTGTCATGACCTAACTACCAGGTTGTGCGGACACCTAGTTTAGTCACCTAAATTAAAGAACTCTTATCACCCAAGTTAAAACAAGTAATGCAGTAATTAAAAAAAAATGTAAGAAATACCTTTAGGATTTTAAAAATAGATATGTGAACTTGAGTATAAGAAAATATTATACAAAACAATGGAAAATCCTTTCTAGGAACTAGTATAAACAGGAACAAGAGCTTCTAAGAATATGAAATAAAATAAAATAGACACAACTTCCACCATAAGCAAAGATGATTAGAACTTGTTGGGAATTACTCTCCATGTCACCTATGAAATATTACTCATCTTACAACCAGACTATTCCTAAAGAGGGCATAACAAGAGTAGTGTAACACTCCATATTTTCTACATGTTAGTCCCACTTATGTGACACTTGGCATAGGCTTATGGTACAAGTGAGGGACTACGTTTTTTATAAGGGTGGTAATAATTTGAATTGGATCGAGAGTTGTTGTGATGTCCCACATGTTTCAGCGGGTGTGAATCCAAGATAAACTCAACGAAAGCATTTAAATCTGAGATGATAAGGTGTTATTTAAGCTAAAAGTCTAGAGTGGAATATTAGGATGCAATATATAGGATTATGATTTAGAAAAGAGGTAAGATAACAAGCTGCTTTCTTGATTTAACGAGGCAAGTAGGTGCATCACCTATTTAGACTTTTTGACCAGCCCAAAGGGCCAATTAGGTGTACCACCTACTAAGACTTGTTTGGCCATCTTATAGCGCCCAAGGTCACCAACCATTTACTTGAAATTTCTGGCCCAACCCAAATAAAGTAAAAAGGGAAAGAATGGGCAGCCAAGGCCCTATAAGTAGAGGCCCATAAAGGCCCAAGTTAAAAGGCCAAGTAGGTGCATCACCTACTTGGTAAAATATGGCCAAAGAATCAAGGACAAAGTCAGCCTAAGCTGGTCCCTTTAAAAGAGAATGTAACCAGTTCTTTTTAGCCATTTTTCACTTAAGGAAAACTCTGTTTTTCAAGGTTCTCTTTCTTCCCCTTCTATCTTCATATAGCAGCCATAAAATAACCTTAGGGTTCTTAAGTATTATCCTCATCTCAAGCTAGGATTGAAGAAGAGTTTAGCCTTTGAAAAATATAAGTTACGAGGGCAAGGATCAGTCACAAGTAAGGTAAGTTACTGCACTCTTCTCTCTCTCTTGTCCTTAAGTTAATTAGGGGATTGTGTATGTGTCAATGAGGTTGGAGCGGTCCTTTTATATGAGGTAATATTGTGGGAAGGTTTGCTGGTGGTTTGTGCATGTTGGGACAGCCATGGAGGGGAGTCCCCTATCACTTTAATTGTGAGCTCTTTTTTGAAATTTAAAAGTGGAATGTTAGTAGAAACTCATGGAAAGATAATTGGATGTCATAAGTTCACATTGCTCCTACTTCATGATAATATTTAGAGGATTTTTGTGAATATGATGGTAAGAGGTGTGACCATGAATGCAATTAGAGGAGAAGAAGTTGAAGGAACACCCTTAGGTTGGTAGTTACGGGCTTGCTGCCCGGGTATACCTCATGAGTGTGAATGAACTGTCTGCATGTGTTTATTCACTACTAATACTAGTTTCATCACCTACTCAATTGTAGATAAATACTTGAAAAAAGGGAGATTACATTGCAGTGATAACGAGGTGGCACGACAAGGTATGTAAGGCTATCCTATTCCATATTCTTTGGCATGAAACCCAATACTCGCGTCACTATCAACTAATGAGCTTCCGAAGAGCTATTCCATGGCAGTGTTGTTCATTAATAAATCTGTAGCTTACTCTCCCAAGCACTAGCATGGGAGTCCACTCCCATCCGTGAAGCCAATCTTGTCATTAAACTCCTAAGTAGTATGTCAATATCACACTTGTTTCCTATAGTGTGCTTCCTTAAGAGGCTATTATCCTATCGTATGTTACTGGTACATAGTTCCGAAGCTCAAAAATTATCGTGACCACCAAAGTAAAAATCTCAAAGTATTAGATGATAACTCAAAGCAATGTTCATAATGTGTGGGTGGCAGCCCAAGGGCAAAAGCCTAGCATGGGTCGATCTCACTTGGTTCATGAGGGTGGCAGCCCAGGGGCGAGAGCCTAGCATGGGTCGATCCCAATTTGTATAGCTATGAGGACAGCATCCCAGGGGTTAAAATGCCTAGCATGGGTTATCCTCTCTTACCACTGATCAGCTGGTCATTTGTAATACATGTCTAAAAGGAAATTATAGAGTACTGACGAGTAAAGAAAAGAATGTGACGTACATAACTCCACAAGAATAATAAAGGTGATTTTTTACTATGTGTTGTGCATTTATATCTTGCTACTTGATTTCACTTTAGTTCCTACTTTACTTATACTATTGCCTTACATATTCAGTACATTATCTCGTACTAACGTCCCTTACGGGGGACCTGCATTTCATATTGCAGGTACAGGAGCTAGTAAGTCTTCTCAGTAGGAGTACAGAATATCCAGCAACTGTTACTGAGCTCCAGGTTGCTTCGGGGCTTTATGCGTCTAGAGCTTATATTTTTGCATTGCATAGTTGGTTATGAGGCGGGGTCTGTCCCGGTCCTTATAGATGTTGTTCTTTATCTAGAAGCTTTGTGGACTATGTAAATTAAAGTGTGGTCATGTATCGTACTTTAGACATAGTGGCTCCAACGACCCAGTTATACACATTTCCTTTTGGCTTGTTGTTACTGTCTACTTTCTCGAAAGCATATTGAATGTGGAAACCCCTTATAATGTTATAGACAATGTATAGTTATATGTTGGTTTTCCCGATCTTAGTCGGTAATGGGTGTCAGTCCACCTTAATGGGACTTTGGGCGTGATAAAAGTGGTATCAGAGCGGGTCGTCCTAGGGAGTCTACAAAGTCGTGTCCATGTAGAGTCTTGTTTATGGATGTGTTGTGCACCACATTTATAAACTTGAGGCTACAGGATATTTAGGAGTTGTCACATTCTTTTGATTCTCTAGATCGTGCCATAGAGCCATTATAATAGGTGGATCATATCTAACCCCTAAATTGTTTGTGTTTATATATAGCACAAGATGCCTATCACAAGGAGAAGAAGTACTGGTAAGCAGATAGATGTTGGAGAAGGGACGAGTTAATCACGAGCTAGGCCTAACCAAAGTGAGGTTCCGGATGAGTCCTTATCACAGAGTTCCCCGACTCATCTACCTCCAGAGGAGCTAAGGAGCGCAGCAGCACCTCAAGAGCCTCCTATTAATGCTACTGAACAAGATTTAAGGAATGTGGTCCAATTATTGACCCGTATAGTTGCTGGTCAAGGGCAAAGGCAAGATAGTCCAGTTGTAGGTACTGCTGGTTTAGATAGAGCAGCTAGAACACGGATACGCGACTTCCTTAATTTGGATCCTCCTTCATTCACTGGGTCAGATCCAAAAGAAGATCCACAAGACATTGTTGATCAAATCCAACGGACCTTGGATGTTATGCATGTTAGCGGCATAGAAGTTGTTGAGCTAGCAACATATAGACTGAAGGGTGTAGCTGTGTTGTTCCAATTGGTTGGAAAGAGTTCAAAAAGACATTTCTTAACCACTTTTTGCCATTGGAGATTCGAGTGGCCCGTGCAGACCAATTCTTAAATCTCCACCAAGAGGGTATGAGCGTGAGGGAATATAGTCTCCAGTTTAACTCCTTGGCCAGGTATGCTCCTAACATGGTCGCTACTATGGAGGATCGAGTTCATCGATACATGGACAAATTAGATTCATATCTGGTTAGAGATTGTACCATTGCTTCCTTGAATAAAGACATGGATATAGCAAGGATGCAAGCTTTTGCACAAAAAGTTGGAGGATCAACGACAAAGGAGGAGGATACAAGAGTCGAAAAGAGCACAGTCTAAGAGGGCTAGATCAACGGGGTAGTTTACAGCATCTCAAGGTGAGTTTAGGCCTCGATTTTCTAATAGATCACCCGGGCCATCATTCTCCTATTCTACAACTAGTGCTCCACCCTGATATCAAGGGTCTAGGGGAAATCAGTTTGGGCAACAAGGTGAAATCCAAGGTTCACGAACAGTAGAACACCAAGAGCAAGGGGTTATGAGCCAATCAAGACCTCCTCGATAGCCTTGTAAGCAATGTAAGATGACTCATCTAGGTGTGTGCCGATTTTGGATAGATGTTTGTTTTTGGTGTGGTACACCGGGTCATATGATGAGAAATTGCCCTCAAAGGGACACGGGTGGTATAGCCCAACCTACTGGGTCAGTTGTTGCATCATCATTGATAGTGCCTTTATTAGGTAGGGGTACACAATTGTCTTCAGGTCGTGGTAGGGGTGTTAGAGGAGCAGCTAGTTCTCGTGGAACTCAAAATCGCACGTATGCTCTAGGAGATCGACAAAATTTGGAGGCTTCCCCTGACGTGGTTACAGGTATATTTTCCATCTTTTCACATATTGTATATGCATTAATTGATCCAGGGTCTACTCTATCGTATGTTACTCCATTAATTACCGATAAGTTCAAAAAGGTACCAGAATTATTGACTAAACCATTTGAAGTGTCTACACCAATCGGTGAGTCTATTATAGCTAGAAGGGTCTATCGTAATTGCATAGTAACTATTTGTGATCGTGACACATTGGCTGACCTTGTCGAGCTAGAAATGATAGATTTTGATGTTATAATGGGTATGGATTGGTTGGCTTCTTGTTATGCCATGGTGGATTGCCGAACTAAGATGGTGCAGTTCCATTTTCCAAAAGAAGCAGTCCTTGAATGGGAAGGTAGTATTGGGGCGCCAAGAGGTAAGTTTATTTCCTATTTTAGGGCAAGGAAGATGGTGTCCAAAGGCTACATATGCTATCTCGTCAGGGTAAGAGATACAGATGCAGCTCCCCCACCCCTTCAATCTATTATGGTGGTAAATGAATTTCCTGACCTTTTTCATGAAGATCTCCCAGGGTTGCCTCTCGAACAAGAGGTTGAGTTTGGTATTGATGTGCTTCCAGATACACAACTTATATCCATTCCCCCATATAGAATGGCCCCGGCAGAATTACGGGAGTTAAAGGAGCAGTTAAAAGATTTGCTAGAAAAGGGATTTATAAGGCCTGGTATGTCCCCTTGGGGAGCACTAGTTTTATTTGTATGCAAGAAGGATGGTTCGTTGAGGATGTGCATTGACTACCAACAGTTAAATAAGGTGACGATAAAGAATAAATATCCCCTCCCTAGGATTGATGATTTATTTGATCAGTTACAAGGTGCTAAGTATTTCTCAAAGATTGACTTGAGGTCGGGTTATCACCAAGTGAGAGTCAGAAATCACGACATACCCAAGACAGCTTTTCGAACACGGTACGATCATTTTGAGTTCTTAGTCATGTCATTTGGCCTAACAAATGCCCCCGCTATTTTTATGGATTTGATGAATAGGGTGTTTAAGCCATTTTTGGATGTGTTCGTGATAGTATTCATAGATGACATTTTGGTGTATTCGAGATAAAAAGGAGATCATGCTAATCACCTGCGACAAGTATTACAAGTTCTTCGTAACCGTAAGTTATATGCAAAGTTTTCTAAGTGCGAGTTTTGGTTAAGATCTGTGGCATTCTTAGGGCACGTTGTATCTGATGAAGGAATAAGGGTTGATGCCCAAAAGATAGAAGATGTGAAGAACTGGCCAAGATCTACAACACCAACGGAGGTTCGTAGCTTTCTTGGGCTGGCAGGTTATTATAGAAGGTTTGTTGAAGGATTTTCTTCTATTTCTGCACCTTTAACAAAGCTAACACATAAGGCAGCTAAATTTCAGTGGAGCGATGCATGTGAAAGAAGCTTCCAGAAGTTGAAAGATAAATTGATGACTGCACCCGTATTGGTACTTCCTGAAGAGACAGAAGGTTATGCAGTATATTGTGATGCTTCGGGAGTGGGCCTAGGATGTGTTTTGATGCATCATGGTAAAGTAATAGCCTATGCCTCGAGGCAATTGCGTCCACATGAGAAAAACTATCCAACCCATGATTTGGAGTTAGCAGCAGTTCTTTGCTTTGAAGGTATGGCGCCATTATTTATATGGAGTTCATGTTGACGTATTTACCGATCACAAGAGTCTACGATACATATTTAAGCAAGAGAACCTGTACCTAAGGCAACGAAGATGGCTTGAGCTATTGAAAGATTATGACATCGATATTTTGTATCACCCCGGAAGGGAAAATGTGGTAGCAGATGCTTTAAGCCGCAAAACAATGGCAAGCACTTTTGGGCAGTCTGCAATAAGACAAGAGGTAAGCAAGGATCTACGATAATTAGCTAGCATGGGGGTTCGCCTTCTTGAATTCCAGATGAAGCAATTATTGTGCAAAATGCAGTGGAATCATCGTTGATGATGGAGGTGAAAGAGAAACAGTACACAGATCCCATTCTATTACGGCTTAAGGAGAATGTACAACAAGGTATGATAAAGGCATTTGAACTCACGCAAGAAGGAATACTTCGATGTAAAAACAGATTGTGCGTACCCGATGTAGATGGGCTAAAAAGAAGAATTATGACAGAAGCACATCATTCAAGATATTCAGTGCATCCGGGATCAACCAAAATGTATCATGACTTGAAAGAAGTATATTGGTGGGGGAAAATGAAGAAGGATATTGCAAAATTCGTGGCTCAATGTCCAAATTGTCAACAAGTCAAGGTAGAGCACCAAAAGCCTGGAGGTTATTTGCAGCACATAGAACTTCCGATTCGGAAGTGGGACATGGTCAACATGGATGTCAACATGGATTTTGTTACTGGGTTACCTCGCTCATTTTGGAAGTTCGACTCCATTTGGGTAGTTGTTGACAGGCTCACTATATCAGCACATTTCCTGCCGGTCAAAACTACTTATACAGTCGAAGAGTATGCAAGATTGTACATTAAAGAGATAGTTCGATTGCACGGAGTGCCAATCTCTATTATGTCTGATAGGGGAGCTCAATTTACTGCAAGTTTTTGGAAGTCATTTGAGAGAAGTTTGGGGACGAAAGTGAATTTAAGTACAACCTTTCACCCTCAATCAGATGGTCAAGCAGAATGTACAATCCAAATGCTTGAGGATATGCTTCGGACTAGCGTATTGGACTGTAAGGGTAGCTGGGATGATCATTTGCCACTTATTGAATTTGCTTACAACAATAGCTATTACTCGAGTATCAAAATGGCACCTTACGAAGCCTTGTATGGAAGAAAGTGTAGATCACCAATCGGCTAGTTTGAAGTAGGTGAAACTGCCTTATTTGGACCAGATCTTGTCCATCAAGCTATGGAGAAAGTTAAGATAATACAACAGTGACTGGCGGTTGCTCAAAGTCGACAGAAATCATACGCAGATATTAGAAGGAGAGGACTAGAATTCTCCATAGGAGATTGGGCGTTCTTGAAGGTATCTCCAATGAAAGGGTAATGAGGTTTGGCAAAAAGGGAAAGCTAAGTCCACGCTACATAGGACTATATAAGATTGCTAGAAGAGTTGGTCAAGTTGCATATGAACTAGAGCTACCCCAGCGGCTCTCCGCGGTTCATCCGGTGTTTGACGTCTCAATGCTTCAAAAATGCATAGGTGACCCCTCCCGTATCACTCCAATCGAAGATGTACAGGTTACAAAAGATCTCACTTATGAGGAAATACCAATTGCTATTCTGGATCGACAAATTAAGAAGTTAAGAAATAAAGATGTAGCTTCCGTGAAAGTACTATGGAGGAACAAGCAAGTAGAAAAGGTTACCTGGGAAGCGGAAGAAGCAATGAAATCCAAGTACCCCCATCTCTTTAAGTCCACTGAGAAGGAGGAGGAAGAAAAAAAAGGGGGTCAGAGTTGAGGCATTGACAAGTAAGTATGTGTCTTTATGTATCACTTGATTAATCTTAGGCTTGAACTTGTTTGGGCCGACTAATTATACTATCATTCGAGGACGAATGTTCCTAAGGGGGGGAGGATGTAACACTCCATATTTTATACATGTTAGTCCCACTTATGTGACACTTGGCATAGGCTTATGGTACAAGTGAGGGACTACGTTTTTTTATAAGGGTGGTAATAATTTGAATTGGATCGAGAGTTGTTGTGATGTCCCACATGTTTCAGCGGGTGTGAATCCAAGATAAACTCAATGAAAGCATTTAAATCTGAGACGATAAGGTGTTATTTGAGCTAAAAGTCTAGAGTGGAATATTAGGATGCAATATATGGGATTATGATTTAGAAAAGAGGTGAGATAACAAGCTGCTTTCTTGATTTAACGAGGCAAGTAGGTGCATCACCTATTTAGACTTTTTGACCAGCACAAAGGGCCAAGTAGGTGTACCACCTACTAAGACTTGTTTGGCCATCTTATAGGTCCCAAGGCCACCAACCATTTACTTAAAATTTCTGGCCCAACCCAAATGAAGTAAAAAGGGAAAGAATGGGTAGCCAAGGCCCAATAAGTAGAGGCCCATAAAGGCCCAATTTAAAAGGCCAAGTAGGTGCATCACCTACTTGGTAAAATGTGGCAAAAAAATCAAGGACAAAGTCAGCCTAAGCTGGTCCCTTTAAAAGAGAATGTAACCAGCTCTTTTTAGCCATTTTTCACTTAAGGAAAAATCTATTTTTCAAGGTTCTCTTTCTTCCCCTTCTATCTTCATATAGCAGCCATAAAATAACCTTAGGGTTCTTAAGTATTATCCTCATCTCAAGCTAGGATTGAAGAAGAGTTTAGCCTTTGAAAAATATAAGTTACGAGGGCAAGGATCACTCACAAGTAAGGTAAGTTACTGCACTCTTCTCCCTCTTTTGTCCTTGAGTTAATTAGGGGATTGTGTATGTCAATGAGGTTGGAGCGGTCCTTTTATATGAGGTAATATTGTGGGAACGTTTGCTGGTGGTTTGTGCATGTTGGGACAGCCATGGAGGGAAGTCCCCTATCACTTTAATTGTGAGCTCCTTTTTGAAATTTAAAAGTGGAATGTTAGTAGAAACTCATGAGAAAGATAATTGGATGCCATAAGTTCACATTGCTCCTACATCATGATAATATTTAGAGGCTGTTTGTGAATGTGATGGTAAGAGATGTGACCATGAATGCAATTAGAGGAGAAGAAGCTGAAGGAACACCCTTAGGTTGGTAGTTACGGGCTTGCTGCCCGGGTATAACTCGTGAGTGTGAGTGAACTGCCTGCATGTGTTTATTCACTACTAATACTAGTTTCATCACCTACTCAATTGTAGATAAATACTTGAAAAAAGGGGAGATTACATTGCAGTGATAACGAGGTGGCACGACAAGGTATGTAAGGCTATCCTATTCCATATTCTTTGGCATGAAACCCAATACTCGCGTCACTATCAACTAGTGAGCTTCCTAAGAGCTATTCCATGGCAGTGTTGTTCATTAATATATCTGTAGCTTACTCTCCCAAGCACTAGCATAGGAGTCCACTCCCATCCGTGAAGCCAATCTTGTCATTAAACTCCTAAGTAGTATGTCAATATCACACTTGTTTCCTATATTGTGTTGCCTTAAGAGGCTATTATCCTATCGTATGTTACTCGTACATAGTTCCGAAGCTTGAAAATTATCGTGACCACCAAAGTAAAAATCTCAAAGTATTAGATGATAACTCAAAGCAATGTTCATAATGTGTTGGTGGCAGTCAGGGGCAAAAGCCTAGCATGGGTCGATCTCACTTGGTTCATGAGGGTGGCAGCCCAGGGGCGAGAGCCTAGCATGGGTCGATTCCGATTTGTATAGCTATAAGGACAGCATCCCAGGGGTTAAAATGCCTAGCATGGGTCATCCTCTCTTACCATTGATGAGCTGGTCATTCGTAATACATGCCTAAAAGGAAATTATAAAGTACAGACGAGTAAAGAAAAGAATGTGACGTACATAACTCCACAAGTATAATAAAGGTGGTCTTTTACTATGTGTTGTGCATTTATATCTTGCTACTTGATTTCACTTGAGTTCTTCCTTTACTTGTATTATTCCCTTACATATTCAGTACATTATCTCGTACTGACGTCCCTTACGGGGGACCTGCATTTCATGCTGTAGGTACAGGAGCTAGTAAGTCTTCTCAGTAGGAGTCCTGAATATCCAGCAGCTGTTACTGAGCTCCGGGTTGCTTCGGGGCTTTGTGCGTCTAGAGCTGATATTTTTGCATTGTATAGTTGGTTATGAGGCGGGGTCTGTCCCGGTCATTATAGATGTTGTTCTTTATCTAGAGACTTTGTAGACTATGTAAAGTAAACTGTGGTCATGTATCGTATTTAGACATAGTGGCTCCAACGACCCAGTTATACACATTTCCTTTTGGCTTGTTGTTATAGTTTACTTTCTCGAAAGCATATTGAATGTGGAAACCCCTTGTAATGTTATAGACAATGTATGGTTATATGTTGGTTCTCCCGATCCTAGTCGATAACGGGTGCCAGTCTGCCTTAATGGGACTTTGGGCGTGACAAGTAGTACCAGTGTAAACAATACGTACCAATAGGCATCATTGGTTGATTCAAATATGCCACATAATATTATGTAAATGTTTAGAAGAAACATGAAAAAGTAGAAGTTACAAAATGCAAGTCCTTATCAATATGGTCTTGCTATCCCGGGTATATTTTTTATGAATTCATACACTCTCTCCGAAGCCTTCCTTCCTTATTTCACTTCCAACTCCACCATTGGAGCCATTCCACTCTCCTATCCTGTCATAAACTAATCTCCCTTATTTCACTAATTAATATGCACACATAACATAATTAAAAATAATTCAAGTATCACCTACACCAAACTATGGCCCAATATCCCAACTTAATGACCCTTATCTAACAGAGTCCTAACTTATTTAATTAGCATGCTTATACATAAAGCTCGATGATGAACCTATTTAAAGAGTGAACATTCATTTCCAAAAAAGCCCTTCATATTAACACAAACTTAGCACCCACCCCATTCATCCCATTCTCTTCATGTATTACAAGCCTAGATATCTACTATAACCCGACATTTCCTTTATACCTAATCATTACCAATGCCATGAACACACCTTAATCTAATTACCCATAGAATAAACTCCCATTGCCAGTCATAGGCTCAACATAACGTACTACAGTAATTTCCTTGCTAAATAACCACAAGTAACACATTTTAATCATCACACTGCTCCAAGATCATAGAAGTTTTTTTCCTTCAACAAGTTGGTTCAAGAGGTTTTCCATTTCCTTCTCCTCAACCAGTTGATCTATTTTGCTAATATATCTTTTCCATGAAAGTAGGTTTCATATAAACTCACTCTTTTTTGTCTGCTTTGTTACATAAGGATCTATTCTTTTATATAAAATGACTTTTCTCTCTTTCTTATCGAGATTCCTAATATTCATGAGCTTCTCACTATTCATATGACTCGTATTTAGTATGCAGAAAAAGGAATAGAGTAGAATATGTAAGTGTTTGGCATATAGAATAAGAGTGTTTGGCATATAGATATGTATAGTAACACTACACTTTAACATATAAATATATTATATGAATAATTAAATGATTCATAAGTAAAGATAATATTAGAGAAATATGTAGAATGATTCATAAGTAAATATATAGAATGACAATTCCACCTTATTTAGATTGTACAGTGAAACGAGTAACTCTGTTGGATTTTTCGATATATCAAAAAGAATTCAGCAGCAATTATGGTACCATATATCAAGCATACCGGCAGAGTTAGAAAACTTTAAAAAATTCAGCTTGATGCCAAATATCAAGTTTTGAAGCATGCTCTTTCAGTGAGGCATTTCGACAAACACGTAGAGTGTGAAAGTAGCTTCCATTATTATTTGTTCTATATGCATATATACACCCTATTCTTTCACGAAATAAAAACACAACGCGACCAACCACGAGAAAATTCAATCCTGAAAACATACAGAGATGAAGCAGCAAGCATAATCGGACTTGAAATTGAAAGCAGAAATCAGTCTTACCATATCAAAAAAGGGAAACAACGAAACCAACCTAAAAGTTGAAAAGGAGATGCTTCAGTTCACTGTAGTCCCTGCGTAGACCAAATGCTTCAGACCGTCGGCCAAAGAGATATGAATTAGGGCATTTTTCAGAGAAAGAGAAAGAGAAGAACTTTTTTTTTAGAGAAAGAGGAGTATTCGTCTAAGCGGGGAAAAATTTGTTCAAGGCGGGGTCATCTAAAATCATACCGACTTCTGAAAGTTGGTATTTTGTTTAAAAAAATAACTCACTTTTACTGATATATACATGGTATTAATATACTTTGTATTCATTTTATTGATTGATATTAAAGTAAATATTTAAAAAATACCAACCTCAAGAAGTTGATATTATTTAACCAAAGTAATAACTAAAATATTACGATCTATTGAGATGAAATTTTTTTAATTTAAATAAAACTATATAATGAATACCGATCATAAGATGTTGATATTATAATATATATATATATATATATATATATATATATATATATATATATATATATATATATATATATATATATATATATATATAGAGAGAGAGAGAGAGAGAGAGAGAGAGAGAGAGAGATATTTTCTATTTACCGATCAATGGAGGCCAAATTTTGAAGAATTCTTTTTATATGTTATCTACAGTTACTAATACTTTTTCAATAAAATTATTATAGGCAAATAGATCATCGATTATCCACGGAGGTTGATATTTAAAGAACTTGATATAATTTGTTAAATATATAACTTAGAGAGTATTGTAATAATAGTTTATACTTATTATATCCTAAGTATATCAACATACTTCATACTTGAATTTAATGGCAGAACTAAAATCATATTTAATAATGGAGTTCAAAATCTAAAAAAGTCGACGCATGAACTTCTAAAAAACATGTAATATATATATATATATATATATAAAATTACGATGTATAATTTCTTAGAATCAACATATTTCATACATCTCCGATGAATTATAGTTTATCAATCAACAATGATTCATTACCTCATAACACCATATTTAATACTTGAATTAAACAGTATTTTTTTTAATTAATGACGTATTTCACACTCAAACTATTAATTAATATATGGATTTTTGTTTGTTACACTACTCAACGAGTACATATAACCTACTACAATTAACGTATTTCACACATCTTTAATGGCTATAATCATTTTTTTACCGACGACATTACTATATGAGAGACTCATTTAAGTTCGGATTTATGGACATTCATAGAATTGACACACACACATATACATATACATACATACATACATACATACATACATATATATATATATATATATATAGATAGATAGATAGAGAGAGAGAGAGAGAGAGAGAGAGAGAGAATTTGTTGCATTATTTTATGAATATATATAAAATTATCTCTTAATTAATGTCAATGCTATTCCATACTTTGAATATAAATTATTGATGTTTTATTTATTGTCTATTGCACTAATTCAAGTTTTTTAATTAAATTTACAATAAAATGTTACTCTTTTAAAAGGTCAATCATAAGCATAAAATAAAAAGTTAAGGTTATACACAATATACAACAATAATGATTAATAAATAAAGTTTTTAAAATTGACCGTCGTATGTCGATTTTATTAAAAACAGTTAGATAATATAAACTTTATTGACCTCCGAAAGTCGGTATCATATTGAATTAAAATAAAAATAAAAATAATCACATTAATGCCAACATCAGGAGGTCGGTAATTTACATTAATTTATTCTATATTGTACATAAAATCGTAGCTCTAATTTTTAATTGATCTTTTTGTATTTTCATTCAAATAACATTAAAATTTAATTTTGATTTGTTGTCTTATTACCGATCATTGGAGGTCAGTATTAGTAAAAGAATTATATATAAAAAAAATATATCGACTTCCCCTGGTCACTATATACATATTTTAATGAAAAGTAATTTTAATTCTATAAAACTTAAACATACCGACTTCTAGAAGTCGAAAAAAAAATTTATCCTTTTTTTGTTATTTTACACATTACTGTCCTTTGGAGGATGATTTATTTAAAAATAATTTTTTTAAAATTTTTTTAATATTTAATTGAGATAAAATAAAATATTATTATTTATTTATTAAATTTAATACCGACCTCAAGAGGTCAGTTTCTCTAGTATTTATTTTTTTCGGGAAAAGTTTTGACCTATGAAGGTCGCTATATTATTTTTTCGCATTTTCACAGAAAATACCGACTTTCTGAAATCGATTTTCTTAAGTTCTTTTATTTGTTTATTTTTTTAAACAATATCGACTTCCAGAAGTCAAAAATTACCGACTTCAATTGGAGGTCAGTAATTTTGAGATCGCTATTCACAATTTTTTTTAGTAGTGTACCCAGTAGGTTATGGCCTTTTTGAATGGATGGGTTGGCTCTAGATTTGCACTGGCCATCCACCTTATTATAGTTATAACCCTTAATAAGGAGAGAATACTGGGTACTTGTAACACCTCCAAATTCATTCCACCTAGTTTGTTGTAAATGCCTAGGAGAAGCTAAGAAAATAACTGAGAAAAATTACTAGGAGAAACCACAGAGGGTCATCTACGGCCCGTAGAGTGATCTACGACTCGTAGATGAGACCTCATAGTTGTCCATGTGAATTAAGAATTTTTTCTAAGTCTAAGGTATATATACGAGGTATTCTACGAGCCGTACTCCAATCCACGAGCCATATGATGGGTTTCATGGTTTGATAATTCAAAAAATCAACTTTTCTAGATCTTGAGCCACATTTAACAAGACGACCCATCATTCCTTTTATGTCCCATTGAAAGGGGTTTCATAGATCTCAGTCTAATTTCTAGTAACTCAATTTTTGGACACCTTTATTTATGAGAGGCCACTTACAACCCATAAGTAGAACTACAACCTATAGACGGGGTCTCGTGGTTCCATTCAGTAGTTATTAAGAGGGGTATTTTCATATTTTTCCTACTCTCTTTAATTAAAACCCATGACATTTTGGACTTGTTTTAGATCTCTTATCAATATCTTAAGTATAATATTATTCATTCTACGTTTATAACTTTTGAGAGCATCGAGGAAGGTAGAAAATTAGGGTTCCAAGCACACAAGCGAAAAATGTCCAAGAGTTGATTGTTCATCAAATTCTAGGTATGTAAGAATACTTGAAGCATTTGGTTGAATTCATTTACGCACCATTTTTTCTACTTGAGTTAAATTTGTAAATAAGAATTGAGTTTTGAAAATATCATGATTCTAATCTTCGAGTTAGTTGCATTTATTTTGAATCTTCGTGCATAATTATGAATGAATTAATAAGTTATGTGTTGGTCATATGAAATTAGAGTACAAAATTTTCATTTGGTACTATGAATTCTTAATTGCATCATCATATATAATCCCTTATTGCATTAATTGAATTGAGACTATGACTGTGATTGTCTGAGTTGAGTAACTTGAGCATGATTGAGCATGAGGAGCATACTACCTGTATATGTGCATGTCTAATGAAAATCTTATTTGCTTTATGTGATGAGCATGAATGAGTGGAATCCAAATAACCGTTTGAGTTTGAACTAGAGTCTTGATTACATGCATGATTAATAGTCTGATTTGTTGAGTGAGTAATTGAGTTGAACTTGATTAGAGAAAATATAAAGAGATAAGATCGATTTGATTGGCATGAGCATGTTTTAGTCTTGGGAGGAGTATTGAGCACTGATATGGGAGCGAAGAGGTAACTACTCTAACCTATAAACTATGTTGCCAGCATAGAATAGATGCACCGTTAATTCGGGCGACTCATGTTCTAAAAGGATGGACATTTATTTTGGATCCAAGAGATGTTTGATCATCTTTTACCTTGGCAAGTATTGGACGGGCGTGGCAATGACGTCGCCTTCGTTGTGTATCACCAAACTAAAGGTGGTGAGATTGGATGTTAATTAAGAGAAACTCCCAGTAACACTTGATGGAGCATAAAATGTTTTAAACTTAGTAGCATAACACCGAGTCTATTTTTGAAACATGATTTTAAACTTTAAACTGGCATGATTCATTGAGCTAGGTTTATGAGTTTTTGAGTTGATTCTGAGTTAAGTTGAATGATTTGAGTTTGATCTTTACTTGTTTCCTTTAGCCCTTTCACATACCAGTATATTTCATGTATTGGCATCCATTTGGGCTTGCATCATTAATGATGTAGATACAGGTGATAGACGACTTCAGCCAGCGCATCGTTGAGGTCTGACTTCTTAGTCCCAGATTGGTGAGCCCCCATTGCTATTCGGAGGAGCCTTTTTTTTATATTTATTTGAGTACTTTTACTTTCTTTTGCTTGGGTAAGCCATAGACTGTCATGGTACCATCTAGACAGTTTAGATATGGGCTTCATATACTAGATCATCACGTTGTGATTTGATAGTGTTTTGTCTAGTTTCTTTCATGCTAGTCTTACTCAGTTGATTGACAGATTGTTTGGCCTTTGTCTTTTAATTATTGAATTGTTACTGCTTTCCATTAAGTATTTCTTAATTATTGATGTCTTCCATTGTTAGATTATGATTGAACGAATGTAATGAGGCAAAGTGGTTTGCTTGGGGCTAACAATAGTCTCTGAGTCTCGTCCACGCAAAGGGTACCCTCTCGAGGTATGACAATAATGTGCATTTTTCCATTCCCTTCTGGATTCAATGATGACCGGTACTATACATGAGATGTTGACCAAGTTCATGAAATTAAAACCGCTAGTGTTTCAAGGTTCAAGGAATAAGGTTTTATCAGTCATCTTTGATTTTTATGAGCAGCTTCAACAGTTGAGCATTCTAAATCAGCATGGAGTTATGAGCAGCTTCAACAGTTGAGCATTCTAAATCAGCATGGAGTTGAATTTGTGAACTTCTATATTTAAGGAGAGGCTAAGCAGTAGTGGAGAGGCTTTGTGAAGCATAAATAGATAATCTTGCCATCATTCACTTGAGTTCAGTTCCATGCTTTATTTATGGAAAAGTATATGCCTCAGACTCTGAGAGATTACAATAAGAATTAGTTCATGACTCTTGAGCAGAGTAGAACGATGGTAGCCGCTTATAAGGCTAAGTTTCATCCCTTGTCTAGATATGTTACATAATTGATGACTACCGAGTAGGTGAGGATTTCATTATTCATTAAGGGCTCGACTCTGAATTGTAAGTTTTATCTGTTCACATGACTAACACAGGTAAACGTTTAATGACGTGACAGAGTTTGTGAAAAAAGTAGAGGGAGTGAAAAAGGATGAGCATGACAAGGATTTGTCTAAAAGGGCCAAGAGTGCAAGTAACTTTCATCGCTGTTACTCTGGAGGTTTAGATAGGTTGGCCATTGCAGCCTGGTCAATGTAAGTAGTTGGGACTTCATAACAGAATCCCTCTCAAAATGATCAATGAGCTCTTTTCACCTCAAGTACTCGACGTTCCCTTGATCATAGTTGTTATAACTATAGAGAGCTGAGACATGTCAGGAGAGACTGTCCCTAACCTTTGTATGAATAGTCTCGATAGCAAACCAGAACCATAGTACTAATGGATGAAGATAATAATGGTAGAAGATGTCCACAAGTTAGGCAAGAAGAAAATTAGAGAGTTCATAGGGGTCGGGGAAATAGTAATGCAGGCAGAGGAGCAGTGTAGACAGGCAAGGAGATTGCCTATCAGGATGATAGGGCTCAGTTTTATCACTCTCCCATAGGACAAAGGCTGAGATGTTTGATGCAACGATTATTGACATTGTTCTTGTCTGCTATTAGATGGATACTTTTTAGTTTGACCCAAGCTTTATTTATTCTTATGCATCCATAAACTTTGCTTTAAGTTTTGATTTGATTTGTGATATGCTTGATGCCTCCATCTATGTTTCCACCCTAGTGAAAGAGTTTGTTTAGTCACTTATGTCTATCATGCATGCTCCATTTTATTTATTGCGTTTTCAAACTTGGGTTGATTTGGTGATTTTGGACATGATTGATTTTGATGTACTCTTAGGCATAATTTGATTGTCCCCTTATCATACAATGCTTGATTGTATTGTTAAAATTATGACTCTAGAGATTTTGGATAAGAAAAAGTATGAGCAAGACGAGGTGTATAAGCCTAAGCCAACTAAGGTCATATCTTACCTCCGGACGATGAAACTAGTGAGGTGGGATTGTTTGGATTTTTCGGATCATAATTAGGATATTGAATATCCGAGTTTAAGGACATGTTTCCTATTAATTTTCTTGTCATGCCTCCAAATAGGGATATAGACTTCTGTATTTATTTAGAGCTGGACACTCTCCCAATTTGTATTCCTCCTTATTGCATGGCTCCTGAGGAAATAAGAGAACTGAAGGTTTAGATCCGTAAAGCTTTTTGATAAGGCTTTCATCCGACCTACAACTTCATCGTGGGGTACTTTGGTCTTGTTTGTTAAGAAAAAGAATGGTAGTATGAGAATGTGCATCCAGGATTTACCAGTGTTCTCCAAAATTTATCTCAGATTTTATTATCATTAGCTAACAATTAGATCTACGGATGTACATTAGAACCTAGTATGAGCACTATCAGTTTTTGATAATATCATTCGGGTTGACCAATGCATCCGCAGTCTTCATGTGTTTGATCAAAAGGATGTTCAAACCATTCTTAGATTTGTTTGTAATTATATTTATAGATGATATTTAATTTATTTGAAAAGTAAGGAAGAGCATACATGCCATCTTTACATTATTCTGGTGTCTTGGGGAAGTAAAAATTGTATGTTAAATTTTCTGAATATGAATTCTGATTGCCTTTAGTTGCTTTCTAGGGATGTGTCTAAGGAAGCGATAATGGTAGATCCCAAAGTTCAAGGTAGTTTATAAAATATTTATTGAGGTTGTGATTATGATTGTGATTGTGACTTTGATTACGGATCAAGTGTGACATTTTGACACATTGTTGAATCGAGTATCATATTCCGACACACTATTGGATCAGGTGTCACATTCTGACACATTATTAGATTGAATATCATATTTCAACACGTCATTGAATTGGGTGTCACATTCTAATATACCATTGTATTAGATGTCACATTCTGGCACACTAACTATTTGGTATGAGTCCCATGCGAGGACTATTATTAACTGTTGTTTGAGATTTTTAGTGTGAAATTGATACATTGAGCTTGAATTGTATAATAAAAATAAATTGGTATCTTGTTAATGTGTTTGCATATATGAGGCTTTATTATGTTGTAGTTACCTACATATATTTTGATTATTGGAATAGTCGCATGATCTTACCAGTACACTGTTGCTATGTATATTGATATTGTACTTGCTCTCTTTTTTTGTTAAGTATAGGGCATCTTCAGGCAGTTGTTTATAGACCTCAATTAGATGATTGTTGACATGTCGAATTCATGGGTGAACTAGTTCTTTCAAGCTACTCTAGATTTATTTGAGATCTTAGTACACTATTTTCGAACTTAGATCTTTTTAGATATAGTTTTGATTATATTTTTGGGGGTTGCATCCTTAAACTTGAACTATTAGTTTGACTTCTGGTAAAATGACTTTCAGGTTCTAGGGAGGGTTGCTTCGCATTATATTAGATTATACTGTTTGAATTTATGGGAACTCAACTTTGATTTTTATTTTATCCTTTTTCACATTTTTAAATATTTATCCCTAGTTAGTTTTTCTTGGTTAGGTTATAGTAATGATTCAACTATTAGGGGGTTTGTATGGGTGCCAGTCATGGTAGTTTGGAGTTGTGAAAAAATCGACTGGTCTATTAACACT
The DNA here is from genome assembly GCA_029948455.1 of Solanum rostratum. Taxonomy (NCBI): domain Eukaryota; kingdom Viridiplantae; phylum Streptophyta; class Magnoliopsida; order Solanales; family Solanaceae; genus Solanum; species Solanum rostratum. The sequence continues at coordinate 53,915,752 of CM057055.1, forward strand.
TCATGCATGTCATCAGCTCTATACTTTAGGAACATTCAATAGGAGCATTTCCAACTCTTGGTTGCTTATTATCTCCCCCTCTAACATATATCTCAATCTATTTTGGAGAATTTATCTTTATGTATCATGGTATATTTTATTAATCATATACTGCACATCAAAAATATTAGATGAAAATTATATGGTCATTAACCATAAATCAATTAAGAGTGAAATTGATCATAATTTATTAGTCTGGTACATAGTATTGTATACAAGTTATCATATTTTAGATCATGAAGCTTGGTTCTCATAATAAATGATTGACTATTTATCTGAGGTATTTAATATTACATCAACTTGCATATTTATCAATATTATCAAGATAAATTGTCTTGATTATATATTCTGAAAGTTGTGCTCATAATTTAATTATTTTGTACAAACAATTTTACAAATGTCAAACCATAGATTGACAATAAACGTGCATGTGATAACATATAGGTGAACGAGTCATATTCACCTTTTTATGCTTGTAGAATTTAAGGAATGCAGCCTCAATATTAGTTGACCAATCGACTTATCATAACTACAAGCAACATAAAAAATTCTTGAAGAATCTTTAGTTTTTTGAATGTGCATATCTTCGAGATGACAAAATTATTCGTGTCAATTAATAAAATTATTTATACTATAAACTCCAAGTTTATCATGACTTGTGCTTTTTGTTTTAATAAATTTCTGATTTATTATTATATGAATAAGTTTCAGATTTATCACTCTAAGTATAAATTTCAGATTTATTTCTTCTCAATCACTCTACCCCTTCTAAAAGTGAGTTGTGATCCCATCACGAAAAAGCTGGCATCTGTATCGATAGGTTATGGTATCACATTCACTTTAGTATTGAGTTTGTTTAATCCCAATCGATAGGCAATAATCAGTAAATGCTTGAGATAAAAACTCTATAGCATTATCAAGAGGAATAGACTTGATCTAATTATCAGAAACTATACTCATAATCATATTGTTTTGTTTCAATAATCTTACAAGTGTCAAATTACGAGATGCAATATTTAGGCACATATGAGACCATCTGGAAAAAAACATCTACTATGACCATACAATATTTAAACAACCCACTAGGTGGGGGAATACATCTACAAATATCCTTATACATACAAAATATTTATTAGGATCATGAAATATCTAAACAACCCATTAGGTGATGAATATGTCTAGAAATATCTCTATATGTATACTTTTTAAGAATGCAGGGAACGCAATCCAACTTTCATTAGTGATGATCTCACAATTAACTTGCTATGATAACAAGCACTACAAGAAGATTCACCATTTAAAAGAACCTTTAGGTTCTTTAATTAATGTCTATTTGAATTTTTCATAATTCTCATCATTGTCAAAAATCCCCATTGTTCATAAATGGAACACAATCATCTAAGCATATCAAACTATGATAGCTTAGTACCTTATTCCACATGTATTTATATTATTCAAACACTTGTCTTCTTTCTGAATACTGTGTTACCCCCATTCACTTTAATGAATAGAGCAAATTCAGTTGACTTTTAACCAAAAGCACATTATCTTGCTTTAATCATCGTTATAGTGCATTGGTACTTGAATCCAACATTTTATCAATATAAAGGCGTCTTAAGTCATAAATTGATGGGACTTAAACCCAACATCTTATTATCATGATGCATTGGAATTTTAACTAACTCAATGTCTTACTTATTTCGTATAATAGGACTTGACTCCATCGTCTTACGCTTAACCAATTGTATAATATTTCAAAATATATCAAGATAGCTATCAAACTTTTAAAATGTTTTCACTTCTGAATCAATAAATACTTTAGTCAAAATAAATCTTTGAAAATAACTTCATACACAAATATAATTTGGGACTATTGAACCCCAAAACTTAAAAGACTTGATAAATATTTCTTATCATATGAGATATCATGAGACGAGAGCTAGTATTAGATAATGAAAAAGTACAAAGAAATTATCAAACAAGTTAGTGGCTTACGATATAACTTGTAAAACATAATCTTATAAGGACAAGACTTCCGAACTATAATAAATGATAATATAGTAGATTTTCCTTTTTTTCTTTTATTAATTAATAGGTGTTTGGATTGGTTTTTTTTCGTTTTTAAGCATTTTTGAAGTTTTAAAAGTGCTTCAATAATACAAAAAGTTTTTAAAGCATTTTCTTAAAGTTGAAAAGTACGGAAAAAAAACGTTAAAAGTTAGAGATTCTCAACTTATGACTTTTAACTTATAACTCACTTAAAAAAAAAAAACCAATCCAAATACCCCTTAGTAGTACTTACCTCATACCTCAAACTAATCCTCCATAACTTTTTACCATTAGGCAATTTAATATATCGATCAACAAGATTGCATTCTTACCACAAATCCTTTCAAATTGAGTTTTCAAAGTAGAGATTCGTGCTGATAATATGTTATAAAACTTAAAAGTAGAAAGAAAAAGAAAGTTAGGAGAAGAGAGAAGACTTCTTACTCCTCTTAAAGGATATTAAGGTATTGATAGCTATTCAAATATCAATTACAACGAAGGAAAATTCTATATTTATACGAGAAAACTGTCTCTATTTCTAATCTTTATCTATAAGGAAAAAATTGACTTGGTTCCTAAGTATTCTAACTTTACTCCAAAAGAATCTACATAATAGACAATTAATATAATACAAATAGAGACTTTGAGCTGCCGCGTGAGAAGGATTTCTGTTGGCAATGGATACCAAGTTTTGAAATAAATATTCTAATGCCATCTATTGTTTAATTACATAATTATCGTTGAAATTCGACGTCCAGAATATGAATACAGATGTGTAAAATTGTGTCAGTTTTCAAACGAAAAATACTAAGGACTTCAAAACTGAATGGACTTTGAATTGAAATCTAAATCATATGTTTGGACTCATTAGATTATACATATTTAATCTAAAACTTGACCCTGCTAACCTAAAGATTGACTTTGATTTTGACCAACGTTTAAGCTAATTATGAAAGTAAGTCCTAAACACAATGGGGCGGCTATGAGGTAAGTTGAGCTCAATCCGTAAATTTTTTAAATCACTTCACTTTGCTCCGCATGATGATTTTTTTCATTTTCAACCCACGTCCGCATAGACCCGCCCCACTTAAATTTTAAAGTTCTTTTATTTTTTTAATTGAATTTAGTTTCTTTTTTTCCGCTAACTAACATCTTAACAACTAATTAACTATTTTTCGTTGACATTTTAACATTTTTTTCTTAATCGTTAATTAACAGTTTCTAATTAACATTTTAACAACTAACGATTTATCGGCACATGTCTAGTTTAAATTTTAGAAAAAAAAATTAAAGTCAATGTTTAATATAAAAAGTGTATATCTTTGCTTTTTACTAATTAAAAAAATTTAATTTCTTCGAATTCCTATTTATTTTTTTAAACCTGCAACCCGCCCCGCCCCGCATTAGTTTTAAAAATAGCTACTTTAACCCACCCTACCCCACCCAACTTTAAACTTCTCCCCTCCCCCATAGCTCTAAACCCGCCCGCCCCGTCCGGCCCCCTGCCATCCCTACCAATGTTATACTAGTTGTTCATATCATTATGCATGGTATATAGGCTTTTATTTGTGTACAAAGCTGTTTAAGACTGAGGGTTGGTTATACTAGTTATTGTGCATATTATTAGATTTGTAAATAAAATGTGTTATATATGCTCCAGTATTGCATAAGTCTCACCATAACCCTTTTGATGAAACTTATTATGTTCTTGCTCACCTTCTCCCTTCTGCTTTATGTAATTTTAGAAATTCAACTTCGAATACTAGTAGAAAATTGTAATATCTCAGTTGGTTGGCTAACTCAACTTTCACGTTGCCAGTGACAGTTCAATTTCCATATTGTAATTTCCTTTCCATTTCCTCCGCTCTGAAAAAAAAAACCTTCAGATACTAGCTGACTATATAGTTGATTGTGATCCAAATTGGCAGTCAATTCAGCGTTGAGCCAACCACTTTATTGTTAGTTTCACTATTAGTGGAATTGAATTGTTGGATTTTTGAAAAGACAATTCGATCGATGGGAAAATTTTGGGTCATTTTAAATGTTGACCCTATTTAGTGCTAGTCGTCAGTTTTTGTCTCTCAAGGAAAATAACGTTTTCTCTTCGCAGAAGTTAATATTTTCACATCATAATATCTTACAAGTTTTGTTTTGCTTCTTAAAAGAATAATTTACAGAATTTTTACAAGTTTAGGAGCTTATCATTTAGATATATGTTATTGAAACATTACGAATCTAACCAAATTTTGATGCGTCCAGACACGTCTAGGTACATATTCTTGAGATGCATGGGGTCAAAATTAGGTATAATGTTATTTTATGTAAACTGCATCTAAGTGAATTCGCATGTATCTGAGATATATATACGAATCTCGCTCACCTTCCTCGCCACTCTCCTATCTCGCTCGCATATCTTGTATCGCATGTAAATCACATCAGATACATGTATTTAGTTTGTACTAGTGCGATTCACTTGTATCTGGAATATATAGATAAATCTCGCTCGCCGCCTTATTGTTCTCGTGCATCTCTCTCCCAACACAGTGTATCTGATATTAAAAAACATGTGTTTGGATGTATCTAACTTGAAATCTGATATGCAATTATTAATTAATGAGATAAAATATAAGTATTTCAAACTATTGAAAGAATTAGTAAATATGATATAGGAATATTTGTATAATTAGATAATTTCTCTAACTTATGTTGCACTCTAGGTATAAGTTCGGTTAGTAAGGATAAAACTAAAAAAACCAACCGATTTGAAGGATAAACCATGCAATTAGATGGAAAATTTTCGAATGTTGATTAAGAACATGAAAAACTTTGAATGTTGACAAGAAAAAAGGAGATTTCTAAGCATGGAAAGTAAAAATTGGACAGTTTAAAAAAAGGACATACCATTTGCCTGTCACGCAGTAACTCCTCACCCTACCAACTACCTATAATGGACTTAAATCACATTCCATGCAAATGCCAAGAAGTTGCAACAATGCTACTTCACTTTGAAAATTGTGTAATATATAAATTAGTCTTTTAACTTAGTTTTAAAATCACAAATTAAAATTCTAACTTTTAAAATGCACAAATAAATATTCTAACTAATTTATTCTTAATCATTTAAACACACCCGCAGTCAAAACGTGTGAAACACACACTTGATAACATGTATTTTATGTCCAATCCTGTGATGCTACATCATTAAACTTATTCCACCTATTTATAAATTTTTTAGAAAAAAGTAAAAAAAAAAATATTTGTGATTGGCCAAAATAAATTTATCTTACAAAAAATTTAATTTTGTAAATTTTAATTTTTTACTCTACCTCGAGCCCTCGTAGCCCCCAAGCCCCCCCCCCCCCCCCCCCCGCCCCCACCCCCACCTCTCACCCCATACAAAAAAATTAAACATTTATTTTTATAAACAAAAATTTTAATTTCTTTACTCCACCTTGGGCCCCTAGCCCCACTCCCCACCCCCACCCCCCACCGTTACACATAAAAAAAAACAAGAATTAATTATACAAAAAATTTTAATTTTTTACTCCACCTCGGGTCCTCATACCCCCAGCCCCACCCCATACAAAAAAAATAATTAAAAGATTCAAATTTTGAAAATTTTAATTTTTCTTACTCCACCTCGGGCCCATCCCTCACCCTCACCCCCACCCCCACCCCTCACCCCCACACAAAAAAAAAATTAAAAATTAATTTTACAAAAAATTTAAATTTTGTAAACTTTAATTTTTTACTCCATCTTGAGCCCCCAGTCTCCCTCCCCCCAACCCAGCCCCAACCCCATACAAAACTTTTTAAATTCTGAAAATTTTAATTTTTTACTCCACCCAATCCCCTTCCCCACCTCCCAAAAAAAATAAATATTTATTTTAAAAAATATTTTAAATTATGAAATATTTTCATGTCAAAAACTAGAAAAAAGTTCTTGAAGATTAGTGATTGAAAGAAAAAGAAAAATGGTATTTTTAATATATATATATATATATATGTTAAAATAGTCATTTTAGCCCCCTTTTTTTTCATTTTGGGCCTAAAAAAGGCAATCACACGCTTGTATACTTAACACATTTTATCAGCTAGGGCGGCTGTGCTTAAATTATTAAAAATAGATTAGTTGAAGCATTTATGTATTTTGGAAGTTGGAGTTTCAACTTGTTATTTAAAACCAAATTAAAAAGCTAATTTATGTATGCCCTTTCAAAATTAAAGGAAAAAAAACCTTCGAGGCAAAAAGCAAATTGACCACTTCTATTGGGTGTCTAGAATACTAGTGCTGTGTAGAAAAAATTTCATAACCATTAAAGCTATATGAGCTTTTCATAAAATTAATTTGTAAAATAGAAAAAAGATTTTTAAAACCTTTTAGAATAGAACTTTGCTTTAAGGAAAAAGAATAAGAGAGTCTATAAGTATCTAAATTTTAGTGTTGAATGATAGTTAATTAACATGTATTCTCATCTTTATTAATCATTAAATTTGGTAAAGTAACATGATTATGGGAAAGATTAAATTTTATGTAGTTCATTATAAATTTAGGAAGGGAAAGGAGGAAGAGGAGAAGTAAGGAGGTGCTGAATATTGCATCTATTACTGTTACAGCTTTTCTTCAATAATTAGTTGTAGATGAGTTTAATATTTAATTT